>CM022303.1:569326725-570526725 GCA_011799875.1 Thinopyrum elongatum
GGCAACCTCGAACCATCCGCCGCCCCGACCCTCGACCGCTCGGCGTTCCTCGACCCTCGACCCCTCGATGGCCCTCGACCCTCGAACCTTCGGCGACCCTCGACGGCCCTCGACCCTCGAACCTCTACCCTAGTTCCCGAACCTCGACCGCACGGCGATCCTCGACACCCTCATTCCCGATAAAAATTAAGAAGAGGAAGAAGAAGAAAAAACAAAAGAGGAGAAGAAGAAGAAAAAAGAAGGAGAAGAAGAAAAAAAAAGAAGAAGAAGAAAAAAAAATGAGAAGAAGAAGGAATAGAGTTCCTACTCTATTCCTTCTTCTTCTCCTTTTTTTTCTTCTTCTTTCTCTTCTTATTTTTTTTCTCCTCTTCTTCCTCTCCTCTTCTTCTCTTCTTCTTCTCCTTCTTTCTCTTCTTATTTTTTTTCTCCTCTTCTTCCCTTTTTTCTCCCCTTTTTCCTCTCCTTCTTTTTCTTCCCTTCTTCCTTCTTCCTCTTTTCCATACATATAAAAAGTTTAAAAAATACATACTTGCATACGAAAAATACATACATACATACATACATATAAAAAGAAAACATATATATATATATAAAGCATATATAAAAAAAATCAACGCGGCGGCAGGGCAGGGGCGCGCTGCTCGCAGCGGAGGCATCGGGGGCGGGCGGCGTCGGGGGAGGGCAGCGTCGAGGCGGGCGGCGTCGGGGGCGGGCGGCGTCGGGGTGGCGGCGTCGGGGCGGCGCCGGGGCGGCGGCGTCGGCGGCGGGGCGGGCGGCGACGGCGGCGGGGCAGGGGCGGGCAGGTGCGGGCAGGAGAAGAAGTGATTTTGGAGAAAAATTCTAAGTGTTTGCTTATATAGACGAAACATTGGTCCCGGTTCGTGGCACAAACCGGGACCAATGCCCCCCTTTGGTCCCGGTTCGTGCAACCAACTGGGACCAAAGGTCTCTTTTCAGCAGCCCAAAGGGCGGGAAACAGACACCATTGGTCCCGGTTGGTGGCACGAACCGGGACCAAAGGGGGGGCATTGGTCCCGGTTTGTTCCACCAACCGGGACCAATGCACCCCTTTCGTCCCGGTTGGTGCTACCAACCGGGACCAAAGGCCTTGCGTTGGCGCGGTGCGGTGGGATGTTTAGTCCCACCTCGCTAGTTGAGAGAGCTCGAGAGTGGTTTATAAGCGCTGCTGCGCCGACCCTCTCGAGCTCCTTCAACTGCAGGCTTTCGGGCCTTCTCTGCTACTCTTTGCCCGTGGGCCTGTGGCCTCTGCGGGCTGAATCCTGGCCATGGATGGGTTTCTAGTATTCAGGCGTGGTGGCCCAGAGGTGGCATTTTTTTTTTTTTTCTAGTTTTTTGTTTTCTTTTTTTGCTTTATTTATTTTATTTTGTTTCTACTTACAACAAAATACAAACTGTTTTTCAGTTATTCTTTTTGCTTTTAGGTAATAAAAATTATAAACTTGCTGGTAGTGCCATTAGTTTTCGTTAGAAACTTTAATAGCAAAAGGAATTATCATAAATATTTTTTTGTTAGAAACTAAAATAACAAAAACTGTTTTTGAATATAATGATAAAACACAGTAATATTAAATAGCAGGAAAAAGAATCACTCCAAAATCTATTTTTATAGTAAAGTTAATCACAAACTAGTGATTCACACAAATTTCAAAGAATTCAAATTTAAACTATTCAAATTGGAAAACTAATGGCACTAACAGCAAGTTTATAATTTTTATTACCTAAAAGCAAAAAGAATAACTGAAAAACAGTTTGTATTTTGTTGTAAGTAGAAACAAAATAAAATAAATAAAGCAAAAAAGAAAACAAAAAAACTAGAAAAAAAATAAAAAAATGCCACCTACTGGGCCACCACGGCCTGAATACGACTAGAAACCCATCCATGGGCCAGGATTCAGGCCCGCAGAGGCCCAGCAGGCCCACGGGCAAAGAGTAGCAGAGAAGGCCCGAAAGCCTGCAGTTGAGAGGAGCTCGAGAGGGTCGGCGCAGCAGCGCTTATAAACCACTCTCGAGCTCTCTCAACTAGCGAGGTGGGACTAAACATCCCACCGCACCGCGCCAACGCAAGGCCTTTGGTCCCGGTTGGTAGCACCAACCGGGACGAAAGGGGTGCATTGGTCCCGGTTGGTGGAACAAACCGGGACCAATGCCCCCCCTTTGGTCCCGGTTCGTGCCACCAACCGGGACCAATGGTGTCTGTTTCCCGCCCTTTGGGCTGCTGAAAAGAGACCTTTGGTCCCAGTTGGTTGCACGAACCGGGACCAAAGGGGGGCATTGGTCCCGGTTTGTGCCACGAACCGGGACCAATGTTTCGTCTATATAAGCAAACACTTAGAATTTTTCTCCAAAATCACTTCTTCTCCTGCCCGCACCTGCCCGCCCCTGCCCCGCCGCCGTCGCCGCCCGCCCCGCCGCCGACGCCGCCGCCCCGGCGCCGCCCCGACGCCGCCACCCCGACGCCGCCCGCCCCCGACGCCGCCCGCCTCGACGCTGCCCTCCCCCGACGCCGCCCGCCCCCGATGCCTCCGCTGCGAGCAGCGCGCCCCTGCCCTGCCGCCGCGTTGATTTTTTTTATATATGCTTTATATATATATATATGTTTTCTTTTTATATGTATGTATGTATGTATGTATTTTTCGTATGCAAGTATGTATTTTTTAAACTTTTTATATGTATGGAAAAGAGGAAGAAGGAAGAAGGGAAGAAAAAGAAGGAGAGGAAAAAGGGGAGAAAAAAGGGAAGAAGAGGAGAAAAAAAATAAGAAGAGAAAGAAGGAGAAGAAGAAGAGAAGAAGAGGAGAGGAAGAAGAGGAGAAAAAAAATAAGAAGAGAAAGAAGAAGAAAAAAAAGGAGAAGAAGAAGGAATAGAGTAGGAACTCTATTCCTTCTTCTTCTCATTTTTTTTTCTTCTTCTTCTTTTTTTTTCTTCTTCTCCTTCTTTTTTCTTCTTCTTCTCCTCTTTTGTTTTTTCTTCTTCTTCCTCTTCTTAATTTTTATTGGGAACGAGGGTGTCGAGGATCGCCGAGCGGTCGAGGGTCGGGAACTAGGGTAGAGGGTCGAGGGTCACCGAGGGGTCGAGGGTCGCCGAAGAATCGAGGGTCGAGGGTCACCGAGGGGTCGAGCGAATTATTCTATCGGGAACTCCGTTCCAAAACAATTTTGAAGAGCTTCGTACCATTATACGCCTGTCATTTCCGGCTAATGATGAAGTCATGGTTTTCTTGAATTCTTTGACACTAGACAACATGACATATAGAAGGGTAGATGAGATCAGGAAAAATATGGACCATTTTCTGCACATCCAGAATGGCGTCATTTTGTTAAATCCTTTGTCGGTCTGGACGTCGGACATTCATGAGAGAGGCGGTCCGACCCAAACCCTAGAAGCGTTGTCGAGGCCACCCCAAACCCTAGAAGCGTTGCCTAGGCCACCCAAACCCTAGAAGCGTTGTCGAGGCCACCCCAAACCGTAGAAGCGTCGAGCTATATAGCTAGGTCTATGTTTGCATTAATATATCCATCTGTCATGTTTGTATATTAATTGCCATGTTGTAATATTTGCAGAAACTATGGAGCACCGAGACATCGAAGCAGAACAGTTGTTGGGGGACATAATCCTCGGGGGAGGTGATGTCTTGTCGTATCTCAACGACACCGATGGTCTGGAAGAAGAGGGTGAAGCAGGCTCCGGTGATCGAACAATGGAGGTGGAAGGACATGATTATGATGGCTCCGGTGACGGAATGCCGTTGGAAGAAGGAGACCGTGATGACTGCTCCGGTGAGCGAACGGAGGAAGGAGATGTTGCAAAGTCTGGCGAGGTATATATATTAATTAAGCCTGTGCTGACTAGCTAATTGATGCATTAATTGTTTTGGTATGTACACATATTAACTCTCTTCTTTCTTGACCACGTCATCAATCCAGCCGGAGAATACCATGTGGAACTTGACATCAGATGTTAGGGATTGTAAGAGATCTTATATTGTATATATGTAGCTAGTAGTGTCAGATAGATATACGAAAACTTGTTGTTCGACCAATCTCTCGGAGAAGGAGGAGGTCGATCACTTTTCTCTGTATATGTTCATGACGATCTTGTGTCTTTAATGGTTTCCTTCATTTGCTTACTAGCTAGCGTGTCGAGTCCTCTCTATACGTATAGTACGTAGCGTCGACCAAGCACGGAGATAAGAGAGGACACTTCTCTCTATTAGCTAGCTAACAAAATATATGAAACCCCTAAATTAACCCTACACAACCCCAACCCACCCCCACCCCCTTTAAAAAAAAAACAAAAACCCCAGCTCCTGATCTGCTGACGCGTGGATGCTCTTTGGTCCCGGTTGGTGTTACCAACCGGGACTAAAGGCCCTCCTGCCTGGGCTCGCCGCAGTGGCCACGTGGAGCCACATCTGTCCCGGTTCGTAAGCGAACCGGGACTAAAGGTGTTGGGCTTTAGTCCCGGTTCCAGAACCGGGACAAATGGGTCTCTGAAACCGGGACAAATAAGCCTTTTTCTACTAGTGAGTGCATCTCAAAGAATGCCGCCCTCAAGGGGGTAACGACACATGAATGCCGCCGTCATCCGATCAACTGATCTAGGGTTTCCCCCGGAGGTATTAGGTGGGGTTGGGAGTTTCACCTCGATGATGCCTTCTTGAAGGAAACGATGATAAGGGCATCGTCATCACCGGCTCCGGCCAATGACCGAAAACCAGGTTTTCACCCGGATCCGTCCCAAGGAATCCACCCGACAACCTGTGCACCGTCTCGACCGCCTTCAAAGCCCCAGATCTAGCCACCTAGATCCGGTGACCAACCGCAACAGCAGTGCCACCGTAGGAGTCCTGGCGCACCGGCCACTGCCAGAGTGTGCCACCAGTGGAGCCTGGGAGGAGGGCTCCCACCCCCACCTCGCCAAACCGCGAGAGCCGCCGAGATGGATCCCGCGCGCTCGTCACCGTCTCTGATGCGAACCAATCCACAATCAGATCGCCGTCACAGATCCGCCTTGGACAGGGATTGCACCACGCCATGCCGCTGCGGGAAGCCCGAGCTTCACCCACCACCACCATCCAGGGCCGCCGCCCCGGGATCCAGACAGAACATCGCTGCTGCCACCGGCCTTGTTCCGCCGCCGCCGCCTGGCCACTGCGACCTCCGCCGCCATGCCGCCGACGGATCTGGGCGAGGATATCCATCCTCCCCGAGGGCACACGCTGCAGCCTCTTCACCGCGTACCAGATGAGATCCGTGTCACACGGGAAGCCACCGCGGCCGCGTCCCCACCCCTCGCCGGATGACGCGCACGTGCCGCCCCGCCGCCGGCGAAGGCCGCCGCCACGAGGAGACCCGCACGCAGCCGCCACACAGCTAGACGTCAACCCATCTGCAGCCGCGCCATCGGGCCCGCCGCCGTCAAGATCGTCGCCGCCGCGCCGCCAGGATCCGCGCGCCCCGGCGCCTCCGCCCGGCCTGGCCGCCCCCGCAGGCCACGGACGCGAGGAGGGGAGAAGGCCCCAGCCGCCAACCACCGCGGGGGGCTTAGCCCCGGCGGCTCTGGCCGGCAGCGGCGGGGAAGGGGAGGAGGGGGAGGGCTAGCGGCAGGAGGTGGCGGCGCCGCCCGTGTCGCCCGCGGGAGGGGCGACGCGGGGGCTCGGTTTAGAAGGAAAAGGTTATAGACACCTAGCCTTCCATACTCCTTAGGGGTGCACACTGTGCGCCAATCAACAAGACAACACCATCGTTAGCCACGGCCTGTCGATACCAAAAGAAAGTCGTGGCTTGGGTCATCGGCGGCGGTGTTGGCGTTGAAGGATGGGGCGGCGATATTGTTGGAGTCCGCAGAAGCAGCTCAGGCAGAGAAGCGCACGAGCCCGGCATCGGAGCAGGCGAATCTTGATGATGCCAATCCACCACAGTTTTCTCTTGAAGGTGATGCGTTGCCTAGGTAAGGCCAACTCTAGCCGATCCCCTATCCGGCTATAGAGGAGTAAAATTTTGGTTCTACTCTTCTAACCGGCACCTAGCCGATCTCCTAAACCGGTTATCCGAGGAGTAAATTTACTTCGTCTGGAGGCGGCCGAATAAAAGTTTTCTTTCGCAAAGGCCTTTTTGTGGCCGGCCGGCGATTCACATCAAGCTCCCTTGTCGATGGTGAGTTGGTGACGACCTTGGGCCTCGCCGGCGTATGGAATCCTCGACGTGCGCCTCCTAGGTTCTCCCTAACCTCCATCCACCGCTTCGAAATCCTCGACGTCTGCCCTCTCAATATCGACCGACATGCCAGCAACATCCTGCCGATCGACCACGGCTATTGCCTCCCGGAGGAGCTCGATGATCCGTGCTTCGAGTGGCTGCACTGGCCGTAGTAGTCGCGACCATTCTCCGGCTGCGAGCTCGACTACATCGTGTCGCCTAACCCTTTCAAGGACGACATGATAACCCGCGAGTTCTCGTCGGCGGA
Organism: Thinopyrum elongatum; assembly: GCA_011799875.1. Taxonomy (NCBI): domain Eukaryota; kingdom Viridiplantae; phylum Streptophyta; class Magnoliopsida; order Poales; family Poaceae; genus Thinopyrum; species Thinopyrum elongatum. The sequence goes on from CM022303.1 coordinate 569,333,212, forward strand.
GGAGGGGCTGAGCACGCTCGAGGCCCTCTGCAAGAAACGTACGTACCATCTGCACGCAGGGTTTACATGCATGCATACGTGTGTGGTGGTGATTTTAACCAAAGAGAGGAGCCTTGCATTATATATGTGTGTGCGTGCATTGGTCGAGGCCGTACGTGTACGTGAGCTTGTGCCGTGACATGCTATAGGGAGCATGCAGCTTCGGAACCATCTCGGCACTCGCCGCGTAGACGCATAGCAACTCGGCGACGGATGTGTGGTTGGTGGAGTGTTGCCGGCATGGTCACCATCGTCGCCGCTCTCCGCTGAGACGCATAGCAAGTGTTCGGCAAAATGCATAAGTTAATTATAAGTTTTATTACTTCACTAAGTTTAAGGGGTCGGCTAGAAACGACCAAAACTTAAAGCAGTGAAATTTACTCCAATATAAAGTTTACTTGACGTTTACTCTTCTATTTTTTAAAGGATTGGCTAGAGTTGGCCTAACTCTGTTAGTGTAGTTCCAATCTGTTTTCGCTAGTTAGATCCGTTTTCTAGATTATGCAATCAACATAGCTTTATAGAATTAGGATTGTGGTAGGGACTCTTCCCGTGCAGGTCCTCTTTTATACCATGGATATGCAAGTTCGGTGGATGCAAATTTTTGCACCACTATCAACTTATTTGATGTTACACTGATTATGTCATCGGAGCTTCAAAGGTCCATGTTTCCGATGACATCCTGAGGTACATCAAGGTTCAGAAGGCTATCAATCGACTCATCCACTGCACCAACTATAAGAAACCTCATGTAAGGTTCAAAATTGGCCAGTCCATCCGTCAAATCGACATTATTCTCCCCCATAACTGGAGGCACACGTGAGCTGTAGGTGTTACTCAGGACAAGCCCGGATTCATCTCCTTTGGCAAATGGTAGAAATCTAAGCAATGGATGATATAGTAGTATCTAGAGTCTTGATGTCATACTCCCAACCCAAGTCAGAGAAGCCAAAGGAGTTACTTCCCTGGTTAGACGACAAGTGCCCATAGATGCCTCGTTAGTGCCAGCGGGCAGTAGACTTGGGTCCAGGCTACAACACTACCATGGGTCCACACCATAGATTTGAGGTATTTGTTTGCACACTGACCAAGATCAATCCACTCTATTTTAGGGGAAGGAAGAGCCACTGAAACTCAAACAAACACAATTGTTGCTCTTAAAACATGAAGAAGACAAGTGCAATGCTAAAATGGTAGCACCAAATAGTTGTGTGATTGGACTAGAATTAGGAGTCATCAGGAGGAAAAGAACTAGCTCTCCACAACAGCCTCCAGCATGCTCTAGCTATGAATCGACAAAACAACAAAAAGATTCAAGAAAGAGTTTGCCATCTTGGTTTATTTTGGAGTTGGTATGCATGAGTAAAAGCTGTAGAACTATTCATACAGAAGTTGTCTTCATATCTTGCTCTGTGGCCATTTCGTGCATGGGCCATCCACCTTCTCCGTAGAAGTAGGAGAGTGCGAATAGCATGTAAGTGGCAATCAGTTCTTCATGGACAGCTGATCACTACCAGTTCTTGATAGACACCTTTTTATTTTGAGCAATGGCTATCATGGCTAACTTTATTAGTGGTGATCAATAGTTACATTGTTTACTAATTGACCAAGAATGAAAGTAGGGGGATCATCGTCCCACGTACAAGGAACTTTATTGATAAAACTAAAATTTTCTAGCTCATGTGCCACCATGTTTACTTCCTTACTGCAAAGTTTATACTCTACCTTCCCGATTATTGTAGCTGTATCAAGGCAATCAACATGTAGTTCTTGACAGACACCTGGTTACAGCAGGGACCTACTTCATGATAGTGCGCGGATAACGAAAACCAACCTCCAAGTGAGTAACAAAATTGCCTCCGTGGAAACTACCTAGGTGAACCAAACTTTGGTGAATGCCATGTGATTGTCGAGTACTAATAATATAGCATACTCATCGTAAGAAGGCGACGTGCATTACTTATGCCAACGTTGAATCAAATCAAAGACCTAACATGAAAGTGACATGAGACCACCAATTTGGTGAACGTTCTAGTAATAAATCAAGTGAAACTTATATGTGGTTCACATGGTTTCTCACATCAAGAGGGATTGAGAGACAATGCAATGCTTTTCTTTAAAAATGCACTGAAATGGAACAGATCCCTCAACTCATGAATTCGGCCCACTAAATGCTTATGTAAGAACTACATCGGTGAGACGAACTACATGTGGAAAGAACGACTCTGTATGATCACGCATCTAGTAACAAAGATTAGTAAATCTAGTTTATTTTGTTAGCTGTAATCTTGATGTTTTTTGTGTCTGCATGTTTATTTCATTTCTGCATGAGTTAGTGTCGTGTAGGGACAATGCATTAGCAGATGTATGTGCGAAACATAGGATTGATGGCTCGGCTGAAAGGCATGTACCAAGGAGTTGCCGAGGTGCCGCGTGATGCGGGCGTCGCGATGTGTGAAGCGCATTGCTGCATGCTAGCTGGGATATGCAGCGGCATGCATAGGCGTTGAGTTAGCTAGGATGCTTTTTGACTGGACATAAAGCAAAGACGTTTTATAGCTGTAACGGCCACTAACACCACTAGCTTCAAGTATTTTGAAATGGCGGTTAGTATTTAAGTTGTCATCATATTTGCTTTATGTCAAGTGAAATAGAGAGAATAAAAGACGTTCGGCTGTGTTGAAGCAGTACATCCGCAAATATCTTCTATCTCCATTGGTTTGTGTGTGTTGTGAGAATCAACCAAGAGAAACAAAGTGAGTTGAGATAGTTAGCTCCAACATATTTTTCCAGAGTCTGAAGTGAAGAGGTATAATATAGAAGACACTCTGGCTTAGCACACCTTTTTTGAAAAAGAGATTGAAACCTTCGGCCTCTGCATCAATATGATGCACACAACCATAAACTTACCACATGTGTACAGCAAAAATTCTGCAAGTAGCCAAGCAAATCCATATTTAACAAATAATCTTATGCTAAAAAATTTGAAAGTATACAGGTTACTTCTATCACCAATTAAACAACCACAACTAAAGTGAAAAAGCGATCAAGCACACAAATTAAAGCAAACTGAACACAGATTCATGATGTTCACATTCAGAAATGGTAGTTATGGCATAAAAGTTGACAAAAGATAAATACCACGGTTCATCCATCTAATAAATGGCTGCCACACAGAGACAATCAACTAGGGAAAGGGTCGATTATAAAAGAGACTCGGGATGCAACTCTTTTGCATCTAAGCTTGGACATAAGCATATGCTGGCCGAAGGTGACAATAGGGTGCTTCCCAATCTCCCATAGTCTTATTCCTGAAACACGGAACAAAAAGTTCAAAGTAATGAAAACATTATCAATCTCAAACTGAACATCCAAATTGGAAACGCTTACCCTTTCTCCCGATATACAGGGTTTGAATCCCTCAGAAAAATTCTCCAGAGACGGGCATGTCATCGAAGCTCCAAAGGTCCATGTTGCGAACGACATCCTGAGGTTCATCAAAATTCACTAGGCCATCAATCAGCTCATCCACATCGTCATCCATAAGATATCTCATCCAAGGTTCAAAATTGGCAGCATTATTCTCCATAACATGAGGCACCAGTGAGTTGTAGGTTTTATTCTTGACAAGCGCAGATTTTGCTCCTTCGGCAATGGTAGAAATGGGAGCAATGGATGATAAATCTAGACTCTTCGTCTCATACTCCCAGCCCAAGTCAGAGCAGCCAAAAGAGTTGCTTCCCTGGTCAGAGTACATATCCATAATAGGAGCTTCAACAGGGGCAGCAGAGTTCATTGCAGGAACAAGTGGCTGGATTGATGCAAAGTCGACATATCCTGTTGGTTCCTCTGGAAAGTTAACCTTGGCCTTCTTACCATAGATTCTGCATGCTTCAGCATCATAAGCTCTTGCAGCTTCTTTAGCACTGTTGAAAGTACCGAACCAGACACGGACACCCTTGCTAGGATCTCTGATTTCAGCAGCCCACTTACCCAAGGGGCACTGACGGATACCCTTGAGTTGGTTCTTTCTCTTCCTTTTTGCCGACCTTTCTGAAGGACCATCAAAACCAGCAGTAGGCATGGTGCTTAAGTCATCTGCAATAGAAGATCAATGTCAATGCTAAGAGGACCAACACAGACAAATTTCTCTCACACATAGTAAATAATTTTTTCATGAATTTAAATGAAAAATATAATAATCGTAATGAACACCGAACCATGATGGGTCGAGTTCGGGTGAAAGCATCATCACTCACCAACAAAACAAATAAATAAAAATAATAATCACAACTTAATAAAAAAAAATCCAAGGTTCTGATAAACAGACCTCATGTTATAGACCTTTGACATCATTCTGCAATTATTAATCTACAAATTGCATTATAGACGATGCAGAATCAAGGATATTCTTTTTCAGTCCGATTCAATGATTAGTAGAGTAATCATTTAGACTAATAAATGAACCAAGCCTAGAACAATCCTCGGTTCCTCAGCCACACCTACAACCATCTAACAAGGAAACAATTCAAGAGGCACAGACCTCGGCGGAAATAGCCTACTAATCGAACACAACCGGGAAATGGAAAAGCCTAACTCTTCACCCAAATTACTCCATGATAGCACATCCAATATAAAATCTCTAAAAAAACAGGAGTAACACAGCCCAAACACAGCATTCTAATAGCCACCCTACAAAAATTCTCATCCTACCCAATCGAACGACTAAACCGTTTTCGAACCAATCACACAATCTCCTATTTCTACTACCTCCGTCCTGGTTTACTAGTCCCCCTTGTATTTTTTGGTCATACTTTTTTACCATGATTTTAACCAATAAAATATAAGTTAAACGTAGCAAAAATAATATGAAAACTACACTCAAATAAGAATCCAACAATATAATTTTGTATGACATGCATTAATATTATACTAGTTAATTATGTGGTCAAACTTTGACCCAGAATACGATGGAGACTAATAAACCAAGATGAAGGTAATACATAGTCAATCGCTAAAGGTAATGATACGCAGATTAAAAACTAGTCCAAGCAACCCAGGGCTATTACCTTCGGAGAGGGACCTCTTGACGGTGGCAAAGGGCTTGATCTCGACTTCCTCGTAGTCGTCATCCTTCTCAGCCACCCCACCGCACCCGAGCTCCAAGTCATAGTCCCTGGAGTCGGCCACGAACTTCTTGAAATCGGCCTCAAAGTCCTCCTGGTCGTAGTCCAGGCTGAGTCCCCTGCGCCCGCCGTGCCGCGTGAAGCGATGGTCCCCGCCACCTCCTCGCTGGGGCTGGGGCTTCTTCTTCTCGGGCCGCACTATGACCTCCATCACCTTCCGCGTCACCGCGGGAACCTTGACGTCAGCGAGTAATGCTCTGCCACACATGATGGCTGCTGATACCTCGTCGCAGTCGTCGACGGGGAAGGGGCCTCGCCGGAATTGGTAAATGTGCAAAGATTTTAATAAGCAAGGCAACAGGTGTGGGTTGGCAGGTGGGGGCGAGGCCAGTCCCCTATATACACGGTGGCTGCGTGATGGTGCAAGAGGGCGTGTGGTGGGCCCACACATCAGCGAGGGGCCATGCGGCGGGAGGAAGGCACGAGGCAAGTTCCGAAAGCGAGCGTTTCGGGAATCTTGCGTGCTATTCCCTTGAGAGAAGTGGTATTTCTTGCAATGTGCCTCACGAATGAACAGATGGATGTATGTTTGAATTTATTTATTTGGAGGCAAACCAACATTTATTAGCTCAAGATTGTTCTACTACACACCTGTAGTACGACCGTGCCACTAATGTCATACACTCTCCGTCTGGGTTTATTGGATGGGTTCAATGTTTAACCAAAAAACGTCTCATAAATGATTGTGTATAATGCTAAGATTTTTGCAAATCACTCATGGCTTGTTATGTCATTTATTAGCTCAAGATTGTACTACACACCTATAGTATGACTATACTATTACTGTTGCTCTCCCCTTTCGGGTCTATTGGACGGGTTCATTCAACCGAACGTTTAACGAAAAATCTTATCATAAATGATTGTGTGTAATGCTAAGATCTTTGCAAATCACTCATAGTTATGTCATTTATTAGCTCAATATTGTACTACACACCTGTAGTATCAGTCTACTGTTGTTGTACTCTCTTCGTCTGGGTTTGTTGGACAGGTTCATCCAACCAAACATTTAACCAATATCTTCTCATAAATGATTGTATGTAATTTTAAGATCCTTGCAAATAACTCATAGTTAGCTACTACATTTATTAGCTCAAGATTATACTACCCGATGTAGTACAACTGTACTACTACTGTCGTACACTCTCCGTCTAGGTTTATTGCATGGGTTCATCCAATCGAACATTTAAGCAAAAAATATTCTCATAAATGATTGTGTGTAATGCTAGGATCTTTGCAAATCACTCATAGCTAGTTACATCATTTATTAGCTCAAGATTATACTACACACCTGTAGTATGACTACTATTGTCGCAGTCTCTTCGTCTAAGTTTATTGGACAGGCTCATTCAATCGAACATTTAACTAAAAATCTTCTCATAAATGATTGTTTGTAATGCTAAAATCTTTGCAAATAACTCATAGCTAGTTATACCATTTATTAGCTCAAGATTATACTACACACCTGTAGTATGATTGTACTAGTATTATCATACATCTCCGTCCGGGTTCATCCAGTCGAATGTTTTACTAAAAATCTTCTCATAAATGATTGTGTGTAATGCTAAGATCTTTGCAAATCACTCGCTAGTTACACCATTAATTAGCTCAAGATTGTACTACACACCTGTAGTATGACTATTATTTTCGTACTCACTTCATCCGGGTTTATTGGGCGGGTTCATCAAACCAAATGTTTAATCAAAATCTTCTCATAAATGATTGTGGGTAACTCCAAGATTCTTGTAAGTCACTCATAGCTACTTACTTCGTTGCTCTCAAATAAAAATACAGTTACTCCATTAAGTTACTAGCATGTAGTTTATGTGCAATCGTTAGCATTATTAAGCAATAATTATATGAATTATAAGTTAGCATTGTAATTTTCTCATCACATTCTTGATCTAACCATGTATATGGAGATCCAACATTCATTTTTAAAGAACTTGACATCGACCTTGTATCTTACTTAATATTCAACCAATATCCCCTTATAAATGACTTTGTAACTCTATGATCCTTGTAAATCATACATATCTACTTACCCCCATTGACTTACTATCAAGTATGTGCAATCATTAGCATTATTATGCAGTTAGTTTATGAATCCAGATGAACATTAAAACTTTTTATAATGTGTTCATGATCTAACCATGTATATAGAGATTTTAAAAATGTGAATTAACATGCAACGTTGATTCGCGACTTTGTGCATCTTACTTGACACCGAGAAGAAATAATTTGAGAGGATGTGACGGCCGATGCATGAATGAAGCAGCAACTCTCAGCCAAAACACAGTTTTGGGTACAAAATCTACACCTGAGTATTTTATAGTCAAGTAGCATTAAAATTGTGTAAACCATACATAGAAAAAATTAATAATATCCAAGAACTTTCAACATATTATGTTCTTTACAACCTTGTATCCTAACTAACAATGGCAAAAATTAACTTTGGGGTGGTCTTTCTGGGTTGGTTGATGCATAAATAACGCTATGGATCAACACGTAAATTTGTGTCGCCATTCTACTTTGAGAAATAAAATTAGTGTAAATCGCCTAAAATCGGAAAACGTACATGCCTAAACCGCATGAAACCAGGAAATGTAAGAGTGTAAACCACGTGAAAATAGCAAACTTCTCTTGCGGGTAGGCTTATCTGGTATGGTGCTACCTATAGTCAAGGGAGGAGCCAGGTTCACACTAGGCAATGGGCCTATTGTGGTTCACTAAAATATGCTACACATGTGTCCATAGATGTCACGCCCCGGACGCAGCCAGGAGGTCGGGTCCCAGCTCCGCCTTGGGCTATGATCTAAGAATATATTGAAAGCTTTAACAATATAAGCAAATATTTAACCCCGTCAAAAAATGAACCATAGGCGGTTTCAAACATTTCTGTCCTACCTAAAAATGAGAAAATGTGATACTACGGTATCTTCTACAAGATAAGGACGAAAATTATTCCTAATACTTGTATTAAAACCAGTTTCAGCGACATGGGGCCAATACCTTTAGAGAGGGACCCCTTTGACGGCAATCAACGGATTGATCTCAACGACTTGGCACCATTATCCTCCGTAGCCACCCCGCCATGCCCAAGATCCAAGTCAGAGTCCCTAATGTCGACGTCGAACTCCTCGACATCCACTTCATCGTCCTCCACCCCGAGCCCGACCCCAAACCTGTCGAGCTCCATGAAGTGCCACCCCCGTTGGGGCTTCCTCTTCTCGGGCCACAGTGTCAGGATCACCCTCCCAGGCACCATGGGCGTCTTGAGGTCCACGAGGATCGCTCCGCTGCACATGGCCGCTAGTACCTCGTCATAGTCGCTATGGGGTAGGAGCCTCGCTTGAATTGGTAAATGGGCAGAGTTTTTAATGAAGCGGTGGAGCGGGTCTGTAGGTTTGCAGGTTGAGACAAGGACAGTCCCCTATATACACGGTGGTCGTGTGACGGTGCCCCCCACGCAAGGTAGGTTCCATGCATCATTGAGGGGTCGCGCGGCGGGAAGAAGACACGAGGTAGGTTCCGGAAGCAAGTGCTTCCATTCATGGGGAATCTTGCACGTTCACCCCTTGAAAGAAGTGGTATTTATAGTATTTCCCCTTGGAAATTATTGGATGGATGATTGACTTTCTTTCTTTGGTACCAAGCCATTTTTTGCTCAAGATTGTACAACACCCCTCCCCTAAGAGAAAGGGTGTACGAAACTCCTGTACTGCTATACTATACTCATATTGTACTCACTGGCACCGTCCAACAAAGACACTCAATGAAGATCTCTAACTCATCCTTGCAAATCACTCATGGCCACTACTCCATTGAGTTCTTTTAGAAACACTATTCCATTGAGTTAATAGCATGTATGTACAATCATTAGCATTAGCATTATACACACCTGTTCTATGAATCAGTTTACCTAGGGCTCATCTAGATGTGAAATAATTAAGTCACATCTAAGGTGACATCATTTGTTTGTTCGGCTAAGCCTTTAGTGGGTTGGATTGTTTTACGGGTTACTGCTTCGTTAGGATCTTTTAGGTTGGGATTTTTTGTTCTTTTTACTTGTTGGATTGTATTGTACATGTAAGTGAAGAAAAGAAAGCCATAAAACAAAACTTGGTTGGCGACAAAAAAAGGAAAAAATGAAAATAAAAAAATGCACAAAGAAGTATCAGTTTATGGACATGCAAAAAAAATGAACAAAAAAGTATCTTTCCGAGATTCACTTAGTTCTGTTTTCCTGTCAACCTTACTAAGACAAAAAAAGCCAGAAACTTTGTTTATCTATATTCTATGCCGTTTCCATCTAGATTTTATCGTTAAAGGCAAAAAAATGTTCCAACAAATTGTATACATGGACATAATATTTAACTGAGATATACAATCCTAGATCAATATGAAGCTCTGTTAGTAAGGACACATGTAAGCAGGTATTATTTAGTTCTAGCTGATTACAAGGGTTAGGTAATCATTACTTTTCATGTCCTTGCCGGCAAGCGACACTAACAGAGGACGACAAGAGGCACCGACACTGAGCTCACACGTTGCATTGCATGATGGAATTTTATCCTATCATGTTGGGTTCATTAGGCACTATTGTTTTTTTTTTTTGACCAAGATTAGGCACTGTTGTTGTAAGTCTATGTATTTGTTTTGAAAAAAAAATGTTCTTTCTGCATCATTTCAAGTCTACATAAGGCTGGAGCTCAAAGAGTTCCGTTCCATACATTTTTGTTATACCATGTACAAACTAGCATAAAGGTTGATAGCTAGCAAACAAACACTCCTACGCGAAGCAAAATATATGTTTGTGAGTTCACATAGAAATCGCAGTGGATTTTTTCTTCATAAAAGTAAGAATGAACAATACATCGAGGGAGCAGTAAATAAACTCCCTTTCTTATGACATGTATATGATCTTCCCTTCCCTCTCCGTTGTCGAGCGTTCTTGATTCTCGAGGCCGATGCTTGGGCTGCGTCACTGGGTCGCGACGGTGCCGGAGGACGAGGATGGCGAGGCCGGGTGCCGCGGCACCGCGTTGGCCGTGGCCGGTGAAGGGGGCGAAGAAGGGCGGCTTCCCTGGCCCTGGTCGTGGCCGTGGCCCTGGGAGTTGGTGCGGTGGAAGCGGCACTTGAAGGACCCGGCGTGGGTGGCCGGCGCGCAGACGCACTTGGAAGCGGGCCCGTGGCCCGCGCCGGACGGTGCCGACGCCGCCCCGGGCCACCTCCTCCCCGTATTCTTGGAGCTGTGGCTGGCCGATTTACATGAAATTAATTCCCTCAGTTGTGGTGGCAAATATAATACACATAATCCATATTGTTATGCACTAGCGTGTGTGTGTGTGAAATAGATGGATTATGGTCCCGTACCCAATAAGATGGATATGTGTGTGTGTTAGAGAGAGAGAGGGAGAGGGGGAGAGAGAGTGAGGAAGAGGGAGGGAGAGAGTGTGTGTGTGAGGATTTGATGGTAAAAAAGGTCGCCAATGTCACTTGATATGTATGAGAATGTTAATATTGAACTCTAAAAGTTAATGTGGCCCCGTTGCAACGCACGGGCGTTCTTCTAGTATTTAGAGTTTCCCAGATCATTCTTTCACATGAAGTGCCTTTAATATTTAAACATCAACCTGTGTGTATTGATTTACACATAACATCGATTTTTATATCTGATCAAACATGTATCTTTCTATAATTCTTATTATTCATGTGAACACAAATCCAAGTTAATGATAGCATTGGCTTTGTATTTTAATCATTTTAGAGTTATTTATCTGCATGTCAGTATACTCTTTTTTTTTGCTTCAGCCTCCTTCTAATTTAAGGTGCCCAACCATTAATTGTTAATGTGGATATCTTCTATATCTAAATTGCCAACCCTCACTAACATAGTTTCCTTAACATGCAAGCATGCCACATAAGCATTTGATAGGCATGGGAAAATGTCCACCTCAACATGCAACTATATGCATAAGAAAAAAGTCACCTCAACATGCAAACATTCATGAGAATTCCATTCTGTTGTAATATTTATCTTCTATATCTAAATAGCTAGTCCCCACTAACTTATTTCTCTTAACATGCAAGCATGCCACCTAAGCATTTGATATGCATGGAAAATGCCCACCTCAACATGCAACTATATGCGTAAGAAAAAGTAACCTCAACAGGCAAACATTCATGAGAATTTCATTCTGTTGTAATATTTATATTTAATAATTCTTTTTATAACTATACAATCATAATAAATCATATGTATTTTTAGTTTTAGTTCTCAAATCATTTCCAAATATTCATGTTAAATATTAGAATATTGCAAAACATCCCTGCAACAACATGCGGGGTATCATCTAGTGTGCTTAATTTGAGGACAAAGCTCAATTATTCATGTCCAAATTTTGTATTGGAAAGGAGACGGTTGGGATGCTAGCCTCCCATCAGATTTTTGCGCTCCGCCATATCCATATTACTTATTTGCTCATTTCCTTTTTTTTAAGTTGAATCCTACTTCAATGAATTCATTTCTATAGAAGTTTGTGGTAGGAGCATAAAAGGAGACAAGATCATCCCACAATGCCTTCTAAAAACTTAGATCGCAATGTACATTTTGGTGGTTCCATCTCTGGATATAGTCCAGTGTCTATAAATACAAGAGAATACTAGGATGTCAATTTAGTTACACAAATTTATTCTACCTTCATAATGTTTTGAAGTGTTTCTGTTATTTTTTGTCTTTTGTACTTATACGTATACTCGCATTTACAGTGTGGTATGAATAGATTTTCCAAAGGCATACTTGCATTGTTGGATTGTTATGTTGTTTTCTCTGAATTACACAAAACTTAAAGAAATTGACATGTACACCATTAGTTTGGATACCTTAATCAGTGCATATAGTTTATGTGTCACATAATCTCAAACCTAATTTAAGTAGATGGCCTTTATGAATAGGCTGGATCATGTTGTTTGTATTGCCATTTGAATTCTCTCTTTTTGAACACGCTGGGCAACGTTGTTAGCATTGGCATTTGCACTTCTTTTTTTGTAACCATGAATGATTGCAAGAAAAAAGCAGTTCCTGTTTTGGTAGAGGAGCCTTTTGAATCATTGGGGTCCAACTTCACATAAATGTAAAAATTCCCTGAGTTCTCAGTACATAAAACTACCTCTTCAATGCAGTGCTCCCGAACTCTCGGGGCAATTTAGTAGCGTTTGAAATACCTCCATTACTTCCTCGAACATGTGTCAGTACCGAACACAAACAAAATTAAACCTGGGTCAAATACACAACATATATTAGCAAAGGCAGACAACATGTGTATTTCAGCTCTCATTCGGTCTCAGTGTTCTAAACCCTACACTTGCCACTGGCTTTCCTTGGTGTTGTCTTCTTTCGCCCCATCTCTCCCTCCCCTTATGTGTGTTTGCTTCAAGCAGCTATCTCATGATTTCTTAATTACAAATGTACCTTCCTTCTCCATTGTGTGCCGCCTTAATTTTCTGTTATCCATGTTTGCTGCATGTAGAGATTCTATAAAATAAGTAATTAAGACACTCTTCATGTAGAAAACACAAACACATGAAATGTGCATTGGATACTCCAAAATATAAAAACGGCAACTCTCAAACTAGCCCACATTGTTTCAATCTCAAACAAACCAATGAGGCGCGGTGTGCCGCCGCGCACTACCTGTTAGTTTGTATGGAAGGGCCATTACATCTACATACATGAATGCATTGTTGAAAATGTGTATTGCATAACACATCAACTCCAATAAAGAATGACTTTATTGATGGATATTTAAATACTTAACAATGTTTATTTGCAAAAAAAGTTAACAATGAATGAATGCAAAATTAGAATTATGGGGACTTGCCCTCCCCACCACTTACATATGGGGGAGGCGGGTGCTTGCCCCCTTTCCCACACGACATCATAATATATTTGTTTAATAGTTGTTACAGTGAGTACATGTATATTTGTGACACCCTCGACTCAATCGTACACTAATCATACACGCAAACGTGTACGATCAAGCACAGGGACTCACGGGAAGATATCACAACACAACTCTAACACAATTTAAACGGAGATCCACAATATTACAGACCAGGGATCCGAAGATCCGAATACATAAGTCAGTCATACAAGTATCATCTGAGTACAGACATAGTTAGACAAGTTTTGCCTTAAGAAGGCTAGCACAAACAGCGACACTAGATCGAAAGGCGTTGGCCTCCTGCCTGGGAGCCTCCGATCCTACTCCTGGTCAGCTGGCTCGATCCAGTAGTAAGTACCCTCTGGACCCTCCTGGTAGTACGCTCCGGTGGTGGCATCTGGCTCCTGGACTCCATCATCTGATGTATCATCAAGGTGGGGTATGGGGAAAAGAGAAAGTAAAGCAACCGTGAGTACTCATCCGAAGTACTCAGCAAGCAAGGATCTATACTACATATGCAACATTATCAATGGAGAAAGGCTGTATAAGTGGACTGGGCTGCAGAAATGCCAGAATAGAGAGAAGGCCTAGTCCTATCGAAGACTAGCATCTTCAAACATCTTCACGAGGCCATCATCTTGCAGCAGTAGAAGAGAGTAGAATAGCATTTTATTTAGCAAACATGTTGAAGTACAGCTTAAAGATCCTTCCTCGACTCCCAAGCGAGAAAGCGATCCCGAAGCTTCAATTAAGTAACAAGTATCCAGTTCAAGTAGTAGATCGGGATACACAAACTGAGCGTCCTTTACCGTAGGACCGGCTATCGATAGATGATTCATCCCTGCAGGGGTGCACTACTGTTACCCAACACGCTCGATCAACTCTGGCCGGACACACTTGCTGGGTAATGCCCGTCCTCGGAAGATCAACACGAAGCAACGCTCTACCTAGGCTCGGCAGAGAGGTCAGCACGCCGGACTAACCTATGTACCCAGAGGTCTCGGGCCATCGCCCTGGGCACCCTGCGCGTTGCGAGACTGGCCGGGGTGTAGGCGCGACACTGAGCTCGTCAGTGAAGTATCCAGCCCAATCCCGACAATCAGCCCGCACGGTGAATCGTGACGTCAGATGAGCTTTCGGGAGAAACGTACTTCGCAGAGGGTCCCATAACCATTATCCCGCGTGGTGGTAGTGCGTATAGGGCACGTCGACCCACTCAGATCACACACCCAAATCCAATAGGCTCAATTAGTATCACGCGGAGACAATCAGAGTCTCTGATGCTCCGCCACAATGTCACACTCGAGTGCCCTTCCGACACACCCGAAAATCATAGATCCCCAGCGGGTACCCACCAGGGTGGACCCGCCTGTAACAAAGGTCAAGTAATCGTGTGGTCATAACATCAAGGGGAAAACCCGAGGAATCACCCTCGGCGGATTCCACTCGACGAAATCATCAGGGTGAACGTATGAGGTATCACCCTTGAGGTTCACACTGAGGGGTCGCACGACAGAGTCGTATCGGAAGTGGAGAAGGAGGAATCACCCTCGATGACCATGACCAAACAGCTACACTGCAGAGTATTCATCGGGAGTGCGTTACGAGGTATCACCCTCGGCACTCGATAGTTACTACGCAGAGTCGTACAACTAAGGGGGTGTGAAGTAAGGTGTCGGTCTCTGGTCGACGATCACGTTGATCAAGTCGTCGATGATCAAGCAAGGGCAACAAGGATAAGGTGGTGGGGTCACTGATGGTTCACTACCAACCTATACTAAACAGTTTATCATAGGCAGGTAAGGTAGCAATGAACATGTTACAATAGCAGGCTATGCATCAGAATAGGAGCATACATTAACAGTAGCAAAATCTAATGCAAGCAGGAGAATAGAATGGGCGATATCTGGATGCTCAAGGGGGGGGGGGGCTTGCCTGGTTGCTCTGGCAAGAGAGAGAGATCGCCAACGGGCTGCTCGTCGGTAGTGTAGTCGTACCCAGGTGCAGCGTCGTCGGTCTCGGCGTCTATCGAGAGAGAAGGGGGAGGGAGAGAAACAATAAATTCACGGCAATAATGCAAACAATATGTATGACATGCCTAAATGATATGCCGAGGTGTTCTACTGCCTAACTAAATGATTTAGTTAATTTAGGAATTTATTCGGATTTATTTAATCGACGTTGGGCACTATTCATTTATCGAAATCGGTCTAAAAGTTCAATGTTCTTATAGCTACGGGCGTCTGACAGGAATACGGAGGACGTATTCGGGTTCGTATCGAAATTCTGAGCAAGTTTCATATATAAATTATTTTCATCGGAGTTACGGTTTATTTTATATGATTTTCTCTAAAGTTTTTACTAATTTCTGGAATTTATTTAAATATTTAAAATAAACATTATCCAAAACAGTGTAAGTGACGTCAGCATGACCTAAGCATGATGTCAGCAGGTCAACTGGTCGGCTGACCAGTCAAACCAGACAGGTGGGACCCACATGTCATACACTATGGTTTAATCAGAGGGGTTAATTGAATTAATTAGAGGGTGGGCCCCAGCAGTCAGTGACTGATTAGTATTATAATTAACTAATTACTTATTTATTTAAAATCGTTTAAATGGGGTGGGGCCCATATGTCAGTGACTGGGCCTGCCCAGTCAGCAGGGTTGACCTAGTCAACGGGTCAAAGTGGGGCCTGGGGACCCACTGGTCAGCGACCCAGGAGTGGGCCCCACATGCGCCACGTCGGCGGCGTCACCGGAAACACGCCGGCGATGATTTCCGCGGCGGAAGATCGCCGGAGCGGCTCGAGATTCGCCTACGGAGGGCCAAAACGGGCGCGGTCACTTGCGTTCTAGAGCTAGCGCTCGCGCGCGTCAAGTGGTGGCGGTGGCGGGGCCGGAAACGGCGTGTAACGTCGGCGGCGAGCCTCGCGGCGGGTGCCGGAGTTCGGACGGGGGTGGAATCGACGAAGCAGGGCGCCGTAGCTCGAGGTAGTGGGCTAGATATGCTCTACGCGTGCGAACGAAGCGGTGGGACTCGTGCCCGTGACCAAATGGTCACCGGAGCCTCGTCGGCGACGAGGTCCGCGGCGTCGGGCTCGGGTTCACGTGGAGAGGTGGCTAGCGCGTGCGTGCGAAGCAACAGAGAGATGAGGAGGGGGGAGTAGCTCACATCGGAGGCGAACGGTGGCCCGGTGACAGTTTTGGAGCAGCAGAGGCGTCGTCGGCGAGGAGGAAGATCTCCGGTGGCCGAGGAAGAAGACGACGGCGTGGGGGCGATGCAGGGCGCCCAGAGCTCAGGCTCGTGGTCGAGGAGGTCGGGCGCGTTGCGGCGGAGCTCGTGGACACGGAGAGGCGGCGAGAGGAGCACGGTGGCCGTGGCTACGTCGCGGTGGCGGCCATGGTTGCACTCGGGCGAGGTGGGGAGCGAGGGAGGAAGGGGGGAAACTGGGCTAGGGTTCGTCCGCGAGGTCGAGGGGGGCGCGATAGACACCCCCCAAAACGCCAACCCCACCCCGAAGCACACCCCCCCCACACACACACAGACTACCGAACAACAACCCAACCAGCCAAAAAAAAATCCGACACCCCGACCCACCGCCCCAGACACAACCAACCCCCACCACCCACCACACAACCCCCCCCACCCCCCCCCCCCACCCCAGCGCGCGCGCGGAGCGCGCTGTCGATCGCTAGGAGGGGGGGGGGGGGCTGGCTCACGCGCTCCAGGTGCTCGACAGCAGCGGCGTGAGCAGTGCGGGAGGTGGGGGAAAACGCGGGGGTGGGCTGGGCCGCGGCTGTAGCGGGCAGGCCGAGTGCACAGTAGATGCTTAGGCCTTTTTCTTTTTCTCTTTTTCTGCTTCTTTCTTTTCTGTTTTGTCTCTTGTATTTATTCCAAATAATTTTTGTAAAATAAGGCAACTGTTTCATTAAATGTTTGGCACTATCTACCACTGTCCAAAATTGGTTTGTAGACAATTTGAATTCACACAAATTTTATTTATAATAAACAAAAGGTATTAACCCTTGCTGTTTTGGTAATGTTAGAGCCACATAATTAATTTATTAATTGTTGGTTTCAATTTTAGAATAGTCTCTGCAATATTTGCTATTTATTGAACATTTTAGTTTCTATGTTGAACAACTTTTATTTTCCACTTTCATTTAAATTTGAATTTGACTTAGGAGTTGAAATGCAATATGATGCTAATGATGATTATGCACTATTAAACATGCTGACTTGTCATTATCAAAGGTGATTACTGTAGCTAATGACAGGGGGTGTTACAATATTACAATCTCCATTTATATTTTATAATATATTATTTCAATATCTGTTGATGGATATTTAGCTCCAGCACCCCCTTCCACTCGAGCTTCGGTGCTCTCACCCCGGCGACGACACCCACTCCAGCGGCGGCAATGACCTCGTCACTTCTTCTTCCTCCCACACCCGATGTCGCCAACTAACCCTATCTGGAATCCCTCTACATGTTTCCACCACCACCACAGGCCCCTGTGGCCCCGGATGTGCGGCCCTGTCCTACTTAGCAACGACCGGAGCCACCTCAAGGTGCTCGATGATGTGAGCACATACTCCCTCTGCTAGTTTTTAGTCTGCCTTTAAAATTTGTCTAAATTCAAACTTTGTAAAGTTTGGCCAACTTTTTAGGAAAAAATATCAACATTCACAATACAAAATCAATGTCATTAGATGCATCATGAAGTTATTTTTCATACTATATTACTTTAGTTTTGTAGATGTTGATAGTTTTCAATATTAATTTGGTCAAATTTGGCATGGTTTAACTTCAAACAAATCTTATATGCATAGTAAAAAGAAACGGAGGGAGTAACATATACATGACTCCCTGCTGCTTCTTTGTCTTACCATACGCTCCGACTGTTTGTTTCATATCCTATATACCTAAGAGAGTGATCACCACTAACTATTTCTACATGTGTGCTTTCACAACATCAAAATTATTGTAGCTATTAGATTTACTAGCTTGATTTACTAACATCCATCTGATCTATGCATGAAAATCATCTACCATGCGACATGTATTAATTCATTGTAAGTGGGTTTTAAATCATATCGCGTTTAGTTGTGACATGCACAACTTTTCATGTTAAGTGTTTTTTTGCTTATGCAGAAATTTATCACATCATATAAACTGCAAGGACTGATTTAGTATTGCACACAATACTGATAAACTATAAACTATATATGCAATTCCGTGACAACGACACGGGGTATTGTCTAGTTAGTATATATATGTACCTCACATGCATGTGTATATGGAACTCATATATGGACTACTAGATAATTGGTGACGCGCATTACTGCACCCGTCCATTTTATTTATAGAATTGTAGGAATTTCTATAGTAATATGATTCCAAAAAACATGGTCGAGTAGTACTTTTATGATAAACAGAGTAGGATAACATAGTGAACCATATATCTACATATGTAAGTTCAATCATACAATCTGTCCGCACACTCATCCATTTTTATATAAATATTTGTAAAAACCTCTGTAGTATTGATACGTCTCCAACGCATCTATAATTTTTATTGTTCCATGCTATTATAGTATCAATCTTGGATGTTTTATATGCAATTATATGCTATATTATATGAATTTCTAGGACTAACCTATTAACCCAGTGCCTAGTGCCAGTTGCTATTTTTTTGCCTGTTTTTTGTTTTCCAGGAAATCAATACCAAACGGAGTCCAAATGCTATGAAACTTTTTGATGATTTTTTTTCTGGACAAGAGAGACCCTAGAAGCTTCGGGAGGAGACTAGAAGGCAAACGAGGAGACGGCAAGGCACCAGGGTGCCCCCTTGGGGGCCGCCCTATTACATTGTGTGCCCCTCGTGGCTCCGTCTGACCTAATTCCACCTCTGTAAACTCTCTAAAATCGGGGACCAACAGAGAGCCACCCAAAACATTTTTTTCGTCGCTGCAAGTTTCTATTCTTCCGCGATCCGATCTAGAAGCCTTTTCCAGTACTCTGCCGGAGGGGGAATCGATCACGGAGGGCTTCTAAATAATCTTTGCTGCCCTCCGATGATGCGTGAGTAGTTCACCACAGACCTACGGGTCCATATCTAGTAGCTAGATGGATTCTTCTCTCTCTTTGATCTTCAATACAATGTTCTCCTCGATGTTCTTGGAGTTCTATCCGATGTAATCTTCTTTTGCGGTGTGTTTGTTGGGATCCGATGAATTGTGGGTTTATGATCTGAATATCTATGAATATTAATGGAGTCTTTTCTGAACTTTATTATGTGTGATTGTTATAGCTTTGTATTTCTCTCAAATCTAGCAATTTGGTTTGGCCAACTAGATTGATTTATCTTCAGCGGGAAAGGTGCTTTGTAATGGGCTCAATCTTTCGGTGCTCTATATCTCAGTGACAGAAAGGGACAAGACACGTATTTGTATTGTTGCCATTAAGGGTAAAATGACGGGGTTTATTCATATTGATTGAGTTTACTTTGTCTACATCATGTCATCTTGCTTAAGGCGTTACTCTGTTTTATACTTAATACCCTAGATGCATGCTAGATAGCGGTCAATGGGTGGAGTAATAGTAGTAGATGCAGGCAGTAGTCAGTCTTCTTGTCTTGGACGTGATGCCTATATACATGATCATTGCCTTGAATATCGTCATAACTATGCGCTTTTCTATCAATTGCCCAACAGTAATTTGTTCACCCACCGTATGCTATGTGCTCGAGAGAGAAGCCTCTAGTGAAAACTTTGGCCCCCGGGTCTACTTTTATCATATATATATAACACAAAAATACTTTGCTACAATTTTCTATTTTATTTTATTTTATCTTTACAATTTATCTATCTACCACTATGAGATTTAATCCTTGCAAGTAACCACCAAGGGGATTGACAACCGTCTTGTTTGCGTTGGGTGCAAGTATTTGCTTTTGTGTGTGCAGGTGTTGTTCACGAGGCTTTGTGTGATTCTCCTACTGGATTGATAACCTTGGTTCTTAACTAAGGGAAATACTTATCTCTACTGTACTACATCTCCTCTCCTCTTCGGGGAAATCCCAACACAGCTCACAAGTAGCAGGAAGAATTCCTGGCACCATTACCGGGGAGACATCATCAAAACCTATCAACTACCATCTACAAACTATCATATATTTGCTCTTATTTTTATTTGCCCTTGCCTCTCGTTTTCATCTCCCACACTTCTAATTTTTTTTACAAACACACAAAAATATTTTTGTTTGCTCGTTTGCTTGCTTTGTCGCTATGTCTCAAGAAAACACTAAGTTGTGTGATTTTTCAAATACTAATAATAATGATTTTATGAGTACTCGAATTTCTCATCCCGCCACTAGTGCGGAGTCATGTGATATTAATGCTGCTTTGCTAAATCTTGTTATGAAAGAACAATTTTCTGGTAGTCCTAATGAAGATGTTGCATCCCATCTTAATACTTTCGTTGAATTATACGATATGCAAAAGAAAAAAGATGTGGACAATGATATTGTTAAATTGCAATTATTTTCGTTCTCACTACGAGATCGTGCTAAAACTTGGTTTTCATCCTTGCCTCGAAATAGTATTGATTCTTGGGATAAGTGTAAGGATGCTTTTATTGCCAAGTATTTTCCTCCCGTTAAATTATTTCTCTTAGAAATCAAATTATGAATTTTAAGCAACTTGAGCATGAACATTTTGCACAATCTTGGGAGAGAATGAAATTAATGATAAGAAATTGTCCCACTCATGGTTTAAGTTTGAAGGAAATATGCCCTAGAGGCAATAATAAAGTTGTTATTTTATATTTCCTTATTCATGATAAATGTTTATTATTCATGCTAGAATTGTATTGATCGGAAACCTAAATACATGTGTGAATACATAAACAAACACTGTGTCCCTAGTGAGCCTCTACTTGACTAGCTCGTTGATCAAAGATGGTTAAGGTTTCCTAACCATGGACATGAGTTGTCATTTGATAACGGGATCACATCATTAGGAGAATGATGTGATGGACAAGACCCATCCATTAGCTTAGCATAATGATCATTTAGTTTTATTGCTACTGCTTTCTTCATGTCAAATACATATTCCTTCGACTATGAGATTATGCAACTCCCGGATACCGGAGGAATGCCTTGTGTGCTATCAAACGTCACAACGTAATTGGGTGATTATAAAGATGCTCTACAGGTATCTCCGAAGGTGTCTGTTGGGTTGGCATAGATCGAGATTAGGATTTGTCACTCCGAGTATCGGAGAGGTATCTCTGGGCCCTCTCGGTAATGCATATCATAAGAAGCCTTGAAAGCAAAGTGACTAATGAGTTAGTCACAGGATGATGTATTACGGAACAAGTAAAGAGACTTGCCGGTAACGATATTGAACTAGGTATAAAGATACCGACGATCGAATCTCGGGCAAGTAACATACCGATGGACAAAGGAAATAACGTATGTTGTCATAACGGTTCGACCGATAAAGATCTTCGTAGAATATGTGGGAGCCAATATGAGCATCCAGGTTCCGCTATTGGTTATTGACCAAAGAAGTGTCTCGGTCATGTCTACATAGTTCTCGAACCCGTAGGGTCCGCACGCTTAACGTTCGATGACAATTTATTATTATATGAGTTATGTGATTTGGTGACCGAATGTTGTTCGGAGTCCCGGATGAGATCACGGACATGACGAGGAGTCTCGAAATGGTCGAGAGGTAAATATTGATATATAGGACGATGGTATTCGGACACCGGAAGTGTTCCGGAGGGTACCGGGTACATATCGGGTCACCGGAAGGGCTTCCGGGCACCCCCGGCAAAAGATATGGGCCTAATGGGCCAAGAGGGGAAACGCAACAGCCAACAGGGGCTGTTGCGCGCCCATATGGGCCGCACCAGAGGAGAAGGAAAGAGGGAAAGAGAGAAGGAAGGGGATGGATTCGGCCTCCCCCTTCCTTCCCTCCTCCCTCCTCTTTCCTTCCCCCTCCGGTAAATAAGGAAGGGGGGGCGAATTGGGATAGGACCCCAAGTAGGATTCCTCCTACTTGGGGCGCCCCATGGCTGCTCCCCTCCCCCTCCCACCTATATATACATGGGGAGGGGGCGCCTAGAACACACAACAACAACTGTTAGCCGTGTGCGGCGCCACCCTCCACAGATTACACCCTCGGTCATATTCTTCGTAGTGCTTAGGCGAAGCCCTACGCGGATCACTTCACCATCACCGTCACCACGCTGTTGTACTGACGGAACTCATCTACTTCCTCGACACTCTGCTGGATCAAGAGTTCGAGGGACGTCATCGAGTTGAACGTGTGCAGAACTCGGAGTTGCCGTACGTTCGGTGCTTGATCGATCGGAACGAAAAGAAGTTCGACTACATCAACCACGTTGTCAAACGCTTACGCTTTCGGTCTACGAGGGTACATAGACATACTCTCCCCTTCTCATTGCTATGCATCTCCTAGATAGATCTTGCGTGAGCATAGGAATTTTTTTTTGAAATTGCATGCTACGTTCCCAACAGTGGCATCCGAGCCAGGTCTAAGCGTAGATGATATGCATGAGTAGAACACAAAGAGTTGTGGGCGGTGATAGTCATACTGCTTAGCACCAATGTCTTATTTTGATTCAGCAGTATTGTTGGATGAAGCGGCCCGGACCAACCTTACATGACCACGTTCATGAGACCGGTTCCACCGACAGACATGCAACTAGTTGTGCATAAAGGTGGCTGGCGGGTGTCTGTTTCTCCTACTTTAGTTGAATCGAATTTGACTGCGGCCGGTCCTTGTTGAAGGTTAAAACAGCAAACTTGATAAAACACCGTTGTGGTTTTGATGCGTAGGTAAGAACGGTTCTTGCTAGAAGCCCGTAGCACCCACGTAAAACTTGCAACAACAAAGTAGAGGACGTCTAACTTGTTTTTGCAGGGCATGTTGTGATGTGATATGGTCAAGACATGATGTGATATACGTTGTTGTATGAGATGATCATGTTTTGTAAAAGTTATCGGCAACTGGCAGGAGCCTTATGGTTGTCGCTTTATTGTATGAAATGCAAACACCATGTAATTGCTTTACTTTATCACTATGCGTTAGCGATAGTTGTAGAAGCAACAGTTGGCGAGATGACCACGACGCAACAATGGAGATCAAGGTGTCGAGCCGGTGACGATGGAGATCATGATGATGCTTTGGAGATGGAGATCATGATGATGCTTTGGAGATGGAGATCAAAAGCACAAGATGATGATGGCCATATCATGTCACATATTTTGATTGCATGTGATGTTTATCCTTTATGCATCTTATTTTGCTTAGAACGACGGTAGCATTATAAGATGATCCCTTCACTAAATTTCAAGGTATAAGTGTTCTCCTTAAGTATGCACCGTTGCGACACTTCGTCGTGTTGAGACACCACGTGATGATCGGGTGTGATAGACTCTATGTTCAAATACAATGGGTGCAAGACAATTTTGCACATGCGGAATACTCGGGTTAAACTTGACGAGCCTAGCATATACAGACATGGCCTCGGAACACTGGAGACCGAAAGGTCGAACGTGAATCATATAGTAGATATGATCAACATAGAGATGTTCACCATTGATGACTACTCCATCTCCCGTGATGATCGGACATGGTTTAGTTGATTTGGATCACGTATCACTTAGATGACCTGAGGGATGTCTATTTAAGTGGGAGTTCATTAGTAATTTGAGTAATTGAACTTAATTTATCATGAACTTAGTCCTGATAGTTTTTGCATGTCTATGTTGTAGATCAATGGCCCGTGCTACCGTTCCCTTGAATTTTAATGCGTTCCTAGAGAAAGCTAAGTTGAAAGATGATGGTAGCAACTACACGGACTGGGTCCATAACTTGAGGATTATCCTCATTTCTGCACAGAAGAATTATGCCCTTGATGCACCGCTAGGTGAAAGGCATGCTGCAGGAGCAGATGCTGATGTTATGAACGCCTGGCAAGCTCGATCTGATGACTACTCGATAGTTCAGTGTGCCATGCTTTACGGCTTAGAATCGGGACTTCAAAGACGTTTTGAACGTCATGGAGCATATGAGATGTTCCAAGAATTGAAGTTAATATTTCAAGCAAATGCCCGAGTTGAGAGATATGAAGTCTCCAACAAGTTCTATAGTTGCAAGATGGAGGAGAACAGTTCTGTCAGTGAACACATACTCAAAATGTCTGGATATCATAATCACTTAACTCAGCTGGGAGTTAATCTTCCAGATGATAGTGTTATTGATAGAGTTCTTCAATCACTGCCACCAAACTACAAAGGCTTCGTGATGAACTATAATATGCAAGGGATGGAGAAGATAATTCCCGAGCTCTTCGCAATGCTCAAAGCTGCGGAGGTAGAAATCAAGAAGGAGCATCAAGTGTTGATGGTTAACAAGACCACTAGTTTCAAGAAAAAGGGAAAGGGAAAGAAGGGGAACTTCAAGAAGAATGGCAAGCAAGTTGCCACTCCCGGGAAGAAGCCCAAAGCTGGACCCAAGCCTGAAACTGAGTGCTTCTACTGCAAAGGGACTGGTCACTGGAAGCGGAACTGCCCCAGGTATTTGGCGGATAAGAAGGATGGCAAAGTGAACAAAGGTATATTTGATATACATGTTATTGATGTGTACCTTACTAATGCTCGTAGTAGCACCTGGGTATTTGATACTAGTTCGGTTGCTCATATTTGTAACTCGAAACAGGAGCTACGGATTAAATGAAGATTGGCTAAGGACGAGGTGACGATGCACATCGGGAATGGTTCCATGGTCGATGTGATCGCCGTCGGCACGCTACCTCTACATCTACCTTCGGGATTAGTTTTAGACCTGAATAATTGTTATTTGGTGCCAGGGTTGAGCATGAACATTATATCTAGATCTTTTTTAGTGCGAGACGGTTATTCATTTAAATCAGAGAATAATGGTTGTTCTATTTATATGAGTAATATCTTTTATGGTCATGCACCCTTGAAGAGTGGTCTATTTTTGTTGAATCTCGATCGTAGTGATACACAAATTCATAATATTGATGCCAAAAGATGCAAAGTTGATAATGATAGTGCAACATATTTGTGGCACTGCCGTTTAGGTCATATTGGTGTAAAGCGCATGAAGAAACTCCATGCAGATGGGCTTTTGGAATCACTTGATTATGAATCATTTGATACTTGCGAACCATGCCTCATGGGCAAGATGACTAAAACTCCGTTCTCCGGAACAATGGAGCGAGCTAATGACTTATTGGAAATAATACATACCGATATATGCGGTCCGATGAGTGTTGAAGCACGCGGCGGGTATCATTATTTTCTGACCTTCACAGATGATTTGAGCAGATATGGGTATATCTACTTGATGAAACATAAGTCTGAAACATTTGAAAAGTTCAAAGAATTTCAGAGTGAAGTAGAAAATCATCGTAACAAGAAAATAAAGTTTCTACGATCTGATCGCGGAGGCGAATATTTGAGTTACGAGTTTGGCCTTCATTTAAAACAATGTGGAATAGTTTCACAACTCACGCCACCTGGAACACCACAGCGTAATGGTGTGTCCGAACGTCGTAACCGTACTTTATTAGATATGGTGCGATCTATGATGTCTCCTACCGATTTACCACTATCGTTTTGGGGTTATGCATTAGAGACAGCTGCATTCACGTTAAATAGGGCACCGTCTAAATCCGTTGAGATGACACCGTATGAACTGTGGTTTGGCAAGAAACCAAAGCTGTCGTTTCTTAAAGTTTGGGGTTGTGACACTTATATCAAAAGGCTTCAGCCTGATAAGCTCGAACCCAAATCGGAGAAGTGTGTCTTCATAGGATACCCTAAGGAAACAATTGGGTACACCTTCTACCACAAATCCGAAGGCAAGATCTTTGTTGCCAAGAATGGAACCTTTCTAGAGAAGGAATTTCTCTCAAAAGAAGTGAGTGGGAGGAAAGTAGAACTTGATGAGGTAATTGTACCTTCTCTCGAATTGGAAAGTAGCTCATCACAGAAAACCGTTCCCGTGATGCCTACACCAACTAGAGAGGAAGCTAATGATGATGATCATGAAACTTCAGATCAAGTTACTACAGAACTTCGTAGGTCAACCAGAACACGATCCGTACCAGAGTGGTACGGGAATCCTGTACTAGAAGTCATGTTAATAGACCAAGGCGAACCTACGAACTATGAAGAAGCTATGATGAGCCCAGATTCCGACAGATGGCTTGATGCCATGAAATCTGAGATAGGATCCATGTATGAGAACAAAATGTGGACTTTGGTGGACTTGCCCGATGATCGGCGAGCTAGAGAGAATAAATGGATCTTCAAGAAGAAGACTGACGTCGATGGTAATGTTACTATCTACAAAGCTCGACTTGTCGCAAAAGGTTTTTGACAAGTTCAAGGAGTTGACTTCGATGAGACTTTCTCACCCGTAGCGATGCTTAAGTCCGTCCGAATCATGTTAGCAATTGCCGCATTTTATGATTATGAAATCTGGCAAATGGACGTCAAAACTGCATTCCTTAATGGATTTCTTAAAGAAGAGTTGTATATGATGCAACCAGAAGGTTTTGTCGATCCTAAAGGTGCTAACAAAGTGTGCAAGCTCCAGTGATCCATCTAAGGACTGGTGCAAGCATCTCGGAGTTGGAATATACGCTTTGATGAGGTGATCAAAGCATATGGTTTTATACAGACTTTCGGAGAAGCCTGTATTTACAAGAAAGTGAGTGGGAGCTCTGTAGCATTTCTAATATTATATGTGGATGACATATTGTTGATTGGAAATGATGTAGAATTTCTGGATAGCATAAAAGGATACTTGAATAAGAGTTTTTCAATGAAAGACCTTTGTGAAGCTGCTTATATATTGGGCATCAAGATCTATAGGGATAGATCGAGATGCTTAATAGGACTTTCACAAAGCACATACCTTGATAAAGTTTTGAAGAAGTTCAAAATGGATCAGTCAAAGAAAGGGTTCTTGTCTGTGCTGCAAGGTGTGAAGTTGAGTAAGACTCAATGCCCGACCACTGCAGAAGATAGAGAGAAAATGAAAGTCATTCCCTATGCTTCAGCCATAGGTTCTATCATGTATGATATGCTGTGTACCAGACCTGATGTATGCCTTGCCATAAGTTTGGCAGGGAGGTACCAAAGTAATCCAGGAGTGGATCACTGGACAACGGTCAAGAACATCCTGAAGTACCTGAAAAGGACTAAGGATACGTTTCTCGTTTATGGAGGTGACAAAGAGCTAGTTTTGACACTGATCCGGATGACTCTAAGTCACAAACCGGATACGTATTTATATTGAATGGTGGAGCTGTTAGTTGGTGCAGTTCCAAGCAGAGCGTCGTGGCGGGATCTACGTGTGAAGCGGAGTACATAGCTGCTTCGGAAGCAGCAAATGAAGGAGTCTGGATGAAGGATTTCATATCCGATCTAGGTGTAATACCTAGTGCATCGGGTCCAATGAAAATCTTTTGTGACAATACTGGAGCAATTGCCTTAGCGAAGGAATCCAGATTTCACAAAAGAACCAAACACATCAAGAGACGCTTCAACTCCATCCGTGATCAAGCCAAGGAGGGAGACATAGAGATTTGCAAAATACATACGGATCTGAATGTAGCAGACCCATTGACTAAGCCTCTTCCACGAGCAAAACATAATCAGCACCAAGACTCCATGGGTGCTAGAATCATTACAATGTAATCTAGATTATTGACTCTAGTGCAAGTGGGAGACTGAAGGAAATATGCCCTAGAGGCAATAATAAAGTTGTTATTTTATATTTCCTTATTCATGATAAATGTTTATTATTCATGCTAGAATTGTATTGATCGGAAACCTAAATACATATGTGAATACATAGACAAACACTGTGTCCCTAGTGAGCCTCTACTTGACTAGCTCGTTGATTAAAGATGGTTAAGGTTTCCTAACCATGGATATGAGTTGTCATTTAAAAATGGGATCACATCATTAGGAGAATGATGTGATGGACAAGACCCATCCATTAGCTTAGCATAATGATCGTTTAGTTTTATTGCTACTGCTTTCTTCATGTCAAATACATATTCCTTCGACTATGAGATTATGCAACTCCCGGATACTGGAGGAATGCCTTGTGTGCTATCAAACGTCACAACGTAACTGGGTGATTATAAAGATGCTCTGCAGGTATCTCCGAAGGTGTCTGTTGGGTTGGCATAGATCGAGATTAGGATTTGTCACTCTGAGTATCGGAGAGGTATCTCTGGGCCCTCTCGGTAATGCACATCATAAGAAGCCTTCCAAGCAAAGTGACTAATGAGTTAGTCACAGGATGATGTATTACAGAACGAGTAAAGAGACTTGCCGGTAACGAGATTGAACTAGGTATAAAGATACCGACGATCGAATCTCGGGCAAGTAACATACCGATGGACAAAGGGAATAACGTATGTTGTCATAACGGTTCGACCGATAAAGATCTTCGTACAATATGTGGGAGCCAATATGAGCATCCAGGTTCTGCTATTGGTTATTTACCAGAGAAGTGTCTCGGTCATGTCTACATAGTTCTCGAACCCGTAGGGTCCGCACGCTTAACGTTCGATGACGATTTATTATTATATGAGTTATGTGATTTGGTGACCGAATGTTGTTCGGAGTCCCGGATGAGATCACGGACATGACGAGGAGTCTCGAAATGGTCGAGAGGTAAAGATTGATATATAGGACGATGGTATTCAGACACCGGAAGTGTTCCGGAGGGTACCGGGTGCATATCGGGTCACCGGAAGGGCTTCCGGGCACCCCCGACAAAAGATATGGGCCTAATGGGCCAAGAAGGGAAACGCAGCAGCCAGCAGGGGCTGCTGCGCCCCCCATATGGGCCGCACTAGAGGAGAAGGAAAGAGGGGAAGATAGAATGAAGGGGAGGGATTCGGCCTCCCCCTTCCTTCCCTCCTCCCTCCTCTTTCCTTTCCCCTCCGGTAAATAAGGAAGGGGGGGCCGAATTGGGATAGGACCCCAAGTAGGATTCCTCCTACTTGGGGTGCCCCATGGCTGCTCCCCTCCCCCTCCCACCTATACATACATGGGGAGGGGGCGCCTAGAACACACAACAACAACTGTTAGCCGTGTGCGGCGCCCCCCTCCATAGATTACACCCTCGGTCATATTCTTCGTAGTGCTTAAGCGAAGCCCTGCGCGGATCACTTCACCATCACCGTCACCACGCCGTTGTGCTGACGGAACTCATCTACTTCCTCGACACTCTGCTGGATCAAGAGTTCGAGGGACGTCATCGAGCTGAACGTGTGCAGAACTCGGAGGTGCCGTACGTTCGGTGCTTGATCGGTAGGAACGAGAAGAAGTTCGACTACATCAACCGCGTTGTCAAACGCTTCCGCTTTCGGTCTATGAGGGTACGTAGACATACTATCCCCTTCTCGTTGCTATGCATCTCCTAGATAGATCTTGCGTGAGCATAGGATTTTTTTTTGAAATTGCATGCTACGTTCCCAACGAAGTTTATGGATGATTATACAAAATTTCTATGCGGGACTAAACTTTGTTTCTAGAAATCTTCTAGACTCTGCTGTAGGTGAAACCTTTATGGAAATCACATTGGGAGAAGCTACAAAACTCCTTGATAATATTATGGCAAATTACTCTCAATGGCATACCGAACGAGCTCCAACTGGTAAGAAGGTAAATTTTGTCAAAGAAATTACTACTTTGAGTGATAAAATGGATGCTCTTATGAAACTGGTTGCTAATAAGAATGCTCATGTTGATCCTAATGATGTGCCATTATATACTTTGATTGAGCAAAATAATGATGCCGTTGATGTGAATTTTGTCTCTAGAAATAATTTCAATACAATGCTTATAGAGGTAATTTTAATCCTAGACCGTATCCCGGAAATTCCTCTAATAATTATGGTAATTACTATGGAAATTCTTATAATAATAATAGGATAGCTACTAATCTTGAGAGCGATATTAAAAGAATTCATTAATTCTCAAAATATTTTTAATGCCATGGTAGAAGAAAAATTGAATAAAGTCGATGATATGGCTAGAAACATGGATAGAATTGCTCATGATGTGGAAACTCTTAAATCTAAAATTTTGCCACCTAAGCATGATATTAATGAGTCCATTAAACCCATATATGTCTCCTTAATGAAAGTAAAGAGAGAACTGCTAGGTTGAGAGCTAAGCAAGAATTCCTAGAAAAGGGTATTCCGCCCGATTTTTACTGTAATCATGATGAAGATATTAAAATGATTGGTGTCTCACCCATTGGATCTTTGTTTAGTTATATAAAACAGGATGAAAAAGGGACTGGAAATGAGTCAACTTTAGCTAGAAGGCGTCCCAATTGTTCGGAGGGTGATGATCTTAATGATAAAAATAATAAAAGTGGGTTTGGAGAGGCCAAGACTTTAACTAGTGATGTGCCCACTACTTTGGATTACAAGGACTTTAATTATGATAGTTATTCTTTAATTGAGTGTATTTCCTTGTTGCAATCCACGATAAATTCACCCAATGCTTATGAAGAAAATAAAGCTTTTACTAAACATATTGTAGAAGCTATGATGAAAGCTCATGAAGAAAAGCTAGAGTTGGAGGTTTCAATACCTAGGAAATTGCATGATGAATGGGAACCTACTATTAAAGTAAAGATTAAAGATTATGAATGTAATGCTTTATGTGATTTGGGTGCTAGTGTTTCTACTATACCAAATTCTTTATGTGATTTGCTAGGCCTTGTTGATATGGATGAATGTTCCCTTAATTTGCACTTAGCGGATTCAACTATTAAGAAATCATTGGGTAGAATAAATGGTGTGCTTATTCTTGCTAATTGAAATTATGTGCCCGTGGATTTCACTGTGCTTGATATTGAATGTAATCCGTCTTGTCATATAATACTTGGTAGGCCTTTCCTACGAACCATAGGTGCTATTATTGATATGAAAGAAGGAAACATAAGGTTCCAATTTCCATTAAAGAAAGGAATGGAACACTTCCCTAGAAAGAGAATTAAGCCACCATATGAATAAATTATGAGGGCCACCAATGGGATGAAAACTAAAGATGACAATACTTGAAACTATGCATTACGCCTAGCTAGAGGCATAAAACAATAACGCTTGTTGGGAGGCAACCCAATAGTTATCTTATTTTTCTTGGTTTATTTTCTGTTTTTGAGTGTTCGCACAATGAGACTAACCTATTAACTCGGTGCCTAGTGTCAGTTGTTATTTTCTGCTTGTTTTTTGTTTTCCAGAAAATCTGTACCAAATGAAGTCCAAACGCTACAGAACTTTTTAAGGATTTTTTTGGGACATAAGAGACCCTAGATGCTCCGGGAGGAGACCAGACACGAAGCGAGGAGACGGCAAGGTAAGAGGGCGCGCCATATGGGGTAGGGCGCACCCTGATGCCTTGTGGGCCCCACATGGCTCCGTCTGACCTAATTCCACTTCTATAAATTCTCAAATATTGGGAAACCCCAGTGAGCCACCCGAAACAATTTTTCTGCCGCTGCAAGCTTCTGTTCTTCCATGATCCCATCTGGAGGCCCTTTCCGGTACTCTATCGGAGGGGGAATCGATCATGGAAGGCTGCTACATCAACCTTGTTGCTCCTCCGATGATGTGTGAGTAGTCTACCACAGACCTACGGGTTCATAGTGATTAGCTAGATGGCTTCTTCTCTCTCTCTCACTCCAATCTTCAATACAATGTTCTCCTCGGAGTTCTATTCGGTGTAGTCTTCTTTTGCTGTGCGTTGGTTGGGATCCGATGAATTGTGGGTTTATGATCAGATTATTCAGTGAAAGTAATTGAGTCTTTTCTGAACTTTATTATGCATGATTATTATAGTTTCGTATTTCTCTCTGATCTATCTGTTTGGGTTGACCAACTAGATTGATTTATCTTCAGTAGGAGATGTGCTTTGTAGTGGTTTCAATCTTGTAGTGTCCTCACCCAGTGACAGCAGGGGTAGTGAGGCACATATTATATTGTTGTTACTAAGGGTAAAACTGCGGGGTTTAATCATATTTCTTAGTTTTATTCTATCTACATTATGTCATCTTACTTAAAGCGTTACTCTGTTTGTCATGAACTTAATACCCTAGATGCATGCTGGATAGCGGTCGATGGGTGGAGTAATAGTAGTAGATGCAGGCAGGAGTCAGTCTACTTGTCACGGACGTAATGCATATATACATGATCATTGCCATGAATAACGTCATGACTATGCGATTTTCTATCATTGCCCAACAGTAATTTGTCTATCCACCGTATGCTATTATTATGAGATAGAAGGCTCTAGTGAAAACTATGGCCCCCGGGTCTACTTTAATCATATTACAAAAAAAAAACCTTGCTGCAATTTTCTTTCTTTTATTTTACTTTTCAAATTATCTATCTACAGTTATCAAATTTAATCCTTGCAAGTAACGAGTTCAAGGGGATTGACAACTCTCTTGCCTGTGTTGGGTGCAAGTATTTGCTCTTGTGTGTGTAGGTACTGCTTACTAGGAATTTGCGTGGTTCTCCTATTGGTTCGATAACCTTGGTTCTCACTGAGGGACATACTATCCGCTACTATATTGCTTGACCCTTCCTCTTCGGAGAAAATCCCAAAGCAGCTCACAAGTAGCAGAAAGAATTTCTGACGCCGTTGTCGGGGAGACATCATCAAATACCTACAGGTTCCTTCACACAAATTATCATTTATTTTTTCTTCTTTTTATTTGCTTTTATTTGACTTCTCTTCTTCATCTCCCTCAACTTCTCTAAAAAATTGAAAAATAAAATAATATTTTATTTTGCTTGTTTGCTTGCTTGAAGTTGCTACCATGTCTAAATTTGTTATCGCTAAAGGTGATAGTAAGGATAGTAAAACTTATGAGAATGAACCCCCCGTAAAATTGGACACTCAAACTTTTGTGACTAGAAGTGGGAATATTATTGAGAAAAGTGTTATTCAAGAATTATTTACTTGCACGGGAGCTTTGGTATCTAACGATGTCCCTATTCTTAAAAGAACCAAAAGCTATGCCCAAGCGACATGGAGAAGCAGATCACACCATGGTCGTGCAACGGATGGAGACCGCCCGTCTGTAGTGTTGTGAAGGAGCTCGACGACTACCACCGTGGAGGGCGAACGGCCGACGAGTAAGTGCTTGTCGCGGCCATGGCGGCGACAGTAAGAATGGACCCTAGCATGAGGAGGGCGTGCTGCTTCGCTGCCTGCTTGGCCTTTGTGACGAGGGCCTTGTTATCCTCAACGGCGGCCTTGTGTTGCGTGACAGCGGCGTCGATGGCGGCCTGGGCAGCACCCTTCCTCTCCGCGGCAACGGCCCTCCGGCCAGCCCTCTTTGTCGTTTCTCGGGCGAGCTATGCTGGCGTGAGCACCTTCTGGGGTTTCTTCTTCTTCGGAGCCGAAGGGTGGACGTTGGTGGTGGCCGCGATGGCGGCGGTAGCGTCGTTTGGGGCGATGGCCATGGCGGGAGAGGAAGGGCGGGAGGGTTTTTGGGAGGGATGGGGAAATGGGAACGGTTGTGCCCCCAACGGGCGGGCCAGGGGGACAGGGGCGTGCGTCCCGCGCGTCCGCGCCCTGTCCGTGTCGACGCAAACGCGACACAAATTTGGACCGAAAATGGGTCGGGAACGGACAGAAAATGAACACCGATTTATTTGCGATGGCGCATTAGGCCGTGTTTTTTGTCCGACCCAAACGAACAGGAACGGACAAAATGCGGCCACAAGTTGGAGTTGGCTTGAGCTCTAGATCCCTCGCGCGGCTGGCATCAGCTGGATCCCCTTGATCACCGGTTCCCTCGCTAGCATCGCCTCCTCGGCTGTAGATGATAAATGGGCCATTGAAGCCCAATCAACGACAAGCCTTCAAGGAAGTCTCCAGAATAGCTACCCATTAGGACACGCGGACTAGTCGTGGTAAACAAACACTGAGACACTGATCTGACAGACAGAAACGATCTAAATGGGTAATCCGATGATCGAAATCGCTGGTGCTTGAGAGAGCTCACTTTAGACTCAGTTTTAATCTTAAATGTAATTAATCTTTATCTTTACTTAATATTAAAGGGAGGAGGCTTTCATAGTTCTCCATACTTCTCCCGTTTATATCCGTTGATTTTATGTTAATCATAGAGATTGACGTACGAGATTTAAAAGTAGATCTATGTTTCTTCCTGCCTAAAAAAGGAAGCAGTTATATATTTCCCTGAGCTAGCTAGCAGTTGTGTTAGCAATTGTCTCACCTCGATTCTTCATACGAAATACTACCGCTTTTTATACTTCCCTGGGTTATCGAAAATAAGGAAGTTGTCTTGACAATCATCAAGAAAAAAGAGGGACTCCATAAATTATGCTGGTGGTATTGGCTCGAATTAAAGGAAATTATGGGCAGGTGTCAATTAAAAAAAAGGATATGTTAGTTGGAAAATTGTGTGAGCACGTACGTGCCAAAATAGAAAATGGTATGCTGGGTAAAAGAAAGGAAATTATGGGCTCGTGTAAAGAAAAGAGAGCCTTAAAAAAAGAGGAATATGCTGGGTAGAGAAAATCGTGGGATCTTCAAAAGAGAGGGCTTGCATGCGGCATTCATTTATACATGGCTAATTGGCTCTCTAATGCAGGATGCTGCATGGCGGGTCAATATTGGCTGTTAGAAACGGAATATGCACGATAATGCGCTGCAATTAATTCATCCGGGTGTCCACCAATTAACGGGAGTGCGTGTTCATGGATGGTATTGATCATAATTGTTGTACAAAAATGATACTACCAAAACTATCTTAGACTAACAACGGGACTGTGGGTTCATGGATGAATGGATGTTTTTAACACATATTAATTGCGTAGAGCAAATGTAGCGCATACACTCAAAACTCGACAAAAGGGGCCAGAAACACAAGTGTTTTAGAAACTTTGCGCACAAGACCTCACAAGAAACAAAATAATAATAAATTCTTTAAACGCCCCTGTACACATCTTCGAAGCTCGTCGCTAACCACCGTTGTTATCGAAAGACATTGAATACAGGGAAGACAAGCAACCCCACACACCAGGTCCGCCGAAGCACCATAGCTGAAGCAGCGTTGTGAGCCGATTGAGTGACCCGTCGCAGATTGACGTGGAAAAGCTCTGTGAATCTTCGGCCCAGGATCATCCCTTTGCTCGTCAAGCTGCAAACTCGAAGTCTTCGTCCAACGCCGCCGGAGAAGAGAGTCGGGCCTGCTCACCATTTTCCACAAAACCTAGACCGAACCACTGTGCCCCGAAGGTCGCCGGCGCCATCATCAAATGAGGAGGCAACCACAACCGACTAAATCACCACTATACAACCTCCCAGGTCCCCGAGCGGCAAGGTAGGGAACACCACCGAGATGGAGGCGGACTCGGAGGAAAACAAGCTAGGCACAAGTTTGGTGGCCGATGTCAAGCTCACCGTTCCCACAACCACCAAGATCTTGCAGGCCACACATGACCCGTGAGAAGGCCGCGGCTCCTCGCTCTGTCATCCACCGCTGCGGAGGTCTTTTTGTGGACACGTCAATTATCTCTTTCGTTGCAACGCACGGGCATATGTGCTAGTAAGTAGTAATTACCTATGTATATGAACTGATATATAAGCTGGATATATAGGTTAGAAGGGCAATCTAATCTGAGCTTTTCAGACGAAGTGACCATATCTGGATATCGTCAACGCTGACAGGGATGAAAAAGGTTCACCGATGATCTCATTGTGTGGATGACGGCGATGTCGTGCAGCTACGTGCTTGTGGTACCAGTTACTCGAGAGCATAAAAAATTTCAGATGTATGAGAAATCAAGCGCTGTTAACGTTAACGACATTGAAGAAACAGTATCCATGGGTCATTTACTTTGACAAACTTCAGACCCTCAAAAGAAAAAGGTAAAAAGAAATCTCTAAAGGATCAGCACAAAAAGGACAAATCAGCATAAATGAAAAATTCCGTCGCCGGGACTTGAAACCCGGGTCTCTCGGGTGAGAGCCGAGTATCCTAACCACCTAGACTACGACGGATCAGATGCTAAGACTGAACAGTAAACTCAATTAATTTCATTGGCTGGTCTCACAGGCATTACGAGTCTCCGCGGCAGACAGGTCAGTTTCAGTCCCTTCCTAAACATGAGATCGAACGGTACAGCAAACTTGCATGCGTGGATAGCGATGTCTCTTTTCATTTTGTGGCTTGATCTGAAGAAATGGAGGTGAAAACCAACGCACCACTTGCGATCCCCATTGTACAATACGGAGTACAAACTAAACAACAACCCTCTGATGCACGATTATTCTGTTGTAGTATCTGCAAGTGTCCACTCTCATCAGACGGTATCTGAACTTTTGATAATAATGTAGCTTGTGTATTGCAGCTTGTGTAGCGACGGTGATGGACTCCAATGGCTAAACAGTTATAAGACCGCTGATTCTTTATGCAAGTATAAACCGAATAGTTAGATATTTCCAAAATTATGTGCAACTTTAGTTTTAGAAATGTGCAACCAAGCAACTGTACATTAACGCAAAGCCTAAACTTATGCTCCTTTTTTTTTTTGCAAACTCAATGTAAAACAGCAGTTTTCTACAATGTGTAACTTGGTCAAGTTAGAAATAACAATTTCAAAATTTTCGGACGACTTAGAAATAGAGCAGTAAATATGTTTTCTTCAAAACAATAAAGCTTGCTGGATACAGTAGGAAAAATGATGGGGCCATTTCAGGTCTATGCAGGGTGGAATGTAGAGCCATTTGCATCAACAATCTACAGTGGTTGCCATTAGACTGCAAAGATATTCAAATTTTGCTACTCCCTCCGTTTCTAAATATAAGTCCTTTTAGAGATTTCAATACGGACTACATATGAATATATATACACATATTTTACATTCACTCATTTTGCTTCGTATGTAGTCCATTTTGGAATCTCTAAAAGATCTTATATTTAGGAACGGAGGGAGTACAGCACTCCCCGCAAAAAAAAAAAACTTTTGCTACAACAGAAATCTTCAATTACAGCACACATGCTTCCCGCCTTCGTGCAGTGGGGCAAATGATAGCCCTGCACAAGAACTATGAGCTGCTACAGAGGGGTGGGCGCACCAATTATTTGGCCTCCATCCAAATGAGCACCACGTCGGGTCAACGACCAATATTTTGGCACGGCGTCTCAGGGATGATCCAAACAGTCCCTATATATCTCCTGCCTGCAGCTTATGAAAATGTTGAGAAGCGTATCTACCTGCCGTAGGAGTCCACGTATACTTACATTGCACGATTAAGGTTGTTACAATCATATCATACAAATTGCACTCCAAGTTTATGTATCTAGATGTCTTAACAAAGCTCCCACCAGCCTGTGCCATACTTCTTTGCAAGATGTGGCAGAAGAACCATCTTCTTAACTGCAAGGTGAATCAATACAAGTTACACATTTACAGTGAGTCAGAAGGGATATTTTTTAACCAGCAAGTCAAAGGAGATTTAGGAAAAAAAATAAGTGCATGGTGTTTGCTTATTGACCAAAGAAGGCTTCCATTCAAGGTTTTCGAGTCGATGAGTCGACGAGTCGTTCTGGGGTAGCGACTCGTGACGAGTCGGGCCTGGCCGATCGACGAGTCGCAACTAGTCTCGACTAGTCGAGGGATTAACCCTGGCAGTGCGACTCGTCGACTAGTCGCGCGACTCAAAAACAGTGCTTCCATTGCAAGCAAATTTGTGCATTATGTTGAATAGTATTTTCTTACAAGCTGGGCTAGAGGGGGGGGGGGGGGGGGTAGCATGTACTATTTGTGAAAAACTAAACTGACCATAACCATGATTTCCTCAAGGTATTGACAGTGTACATATGGAGATTACCTGCTTCAGAATTGAAAGAGTCAAAACTCTGGATGTCAGGTATATGCTCAACAATGTCACTATCATCCCCATGCAGCCTATCCATGAACTCCTTTCGCATATCTGTTACAAGCATCTTCTGTAGTGTCTTAATGTGCTTGATGCCTCGAGGCACTATCTTTAGACTCTTTAGACCAACAATCTCCAAAGTATGTAGAACCTTCATTGTGCCTTCCTCAATCTCAATCGAATTTAGACGTTCCATGTCAACTAATGCAAGAGAACTGAGCTTGGGAAACCATCCTGCACGAAATGTTAATTGTTCCCCATCATAAGTTCTGTAAAGATTCAGATACACTAGATTCAGCATGTGAGCAAAGGAACTAATAGGATCTTTCTTCAGACAAGAACAATCAAGTTTCAACGCAGCGAGCTTCTCAAAACTTGCAAACATCTGCGGGAGCACTCCCTCATACAACCTCCCTCTCAACCAGAAAAACTTCAGATTTGGTAAGGGCTTTATCTTTATCAGATTAAGAACCTCATCCTTGCTGTCAGCAAAAATAACCAACCTACTGAGGCTAGGCATCCTGGCCAAGGAGTCCCATAACTCTGCAATGTAGTTTTGACGCATTTTCATTATAGCCAAACTTCTCATCAGTGTCAACTCACCGAACTGCGCAAGCAGGTCTTTATTGGCTGAAACAGATTGTAAGCTTTGCAGATTCTTTAGACGGCAAATATTGCCAGGAATATTTGTAGCAGAAAAGCAGTCAAATATCCTTTCTTGAACATCATGGAGCATGTATACATACAGATGCCTCAATTTAGTCAGGTTTGTTATTTCCCATGGCAGCTGCTCAACGTAGGTGAACCGCAGGTCCAAAACTTGTAGGTTCGTAAGTTTGCCGAGCGATGCTGGTATATGCTTAACCTTTGTGTGAGCTAAATCCAAATAGTGCAAATTAAGCAAGTCGGGGACAACAGCCGGCACTTGATGAATGTTAGCAAACCTTAGACACAGGACACGGATCAGTCTGAAATTTGATGAATTGTCATCTATCCAAGAGGATGCAACTTGTGTGTCAAATAAAATTAAAGATCGGATCCGTGACGCTGCAGCAACCTTTAGAGACCGAGCATGCTTCTGAACAAATAAGCGGCGGACTTCAGAGTTAACCTGGGTTATACCAGAGTCACCGTATACGACAGCAAACTTCTCTCTGTTTGCAACAATCAGACATGCATCGCGCACAAGGTCATGCATTTGAAATGAGCTAGCTCTTCCATGAACATTCCTTTCTGCAACTTCAAGAAGAGAACGACGAGTGAGCTCCTTTAGGTAACCCTCAGCAACTTCCTCCATTGTTGTCCCAGCACCTCTTTCCTCAACAAGACCTTCTGCAACCCAAAGCCTGCAGATCCATCTTCTTTTAACCTTGTAGTCTTCAGGGAAAAGGCTGTAGTATAGGAAGCAATTCTTTAAATGACTTGGGAGATCATTCAAGCTAAGATTCAGAACACTCATAATCCAACTGAGCTCTGGATTGTTAGCTAGTTGCCAGCTAAGTTGGTTGTGGAGAGAGCTCCACTCTTGCTCCTCTAGTTCTCGGTACGACAAAAGGCTCCCAATTGCGACGATAGCCAGTGGAAGTCCTTGGCACTTCTTCACAATTTTATCTGCCCAAGGCCTCAGATTTAGTGGACATATTTTGTCTTCTAATCTACGGAATGCCTTTTGACAGAATAGGTACCATGCTTCAGCATAAGGAAGAACTTTAAGTTCCACAACAAATCCGTCGTTTGCTAAGGAAGCAACATCCTTTTTGCGAGTTGTCACTAGCACTCTACTTCCACGATTATTTATTACAAGTGCACGCTTCAAAAATAACCAGTCATCTCTATCCCATACATCATCCAAGACAATAAGATATTTCTTATCCTGTAGGTAGCTCTGAAGTTCCTC
The DNA here is from genome assembly GCA_011799875.1 of Thinopyrum elongatum. Lineage (NCBI taxonomy): Eukaryota > Viridiplantae > Streptophyta > Magnoliopsida > Poales > Poaceae > Thinopyrum > Thinopyrum elongatum. Next base: position 569,373,312 of record CM022303.1, read on the forward strand.
GATTAGTCTTACACGACTCATAGTCTCGATACCACTGGCCATGTAGGCTCTTTGGTCCATCAGTTGCTTCATGATTTGCCTCAGTAGGTCTTCAACTAGATAATTCTGAGATAAAGTCACCCACACATGACAGTCAAACATTCTAATAATCTGTTGATTTTTGTAGATACTGCTTGCTATGGTTGTTTTGCCTAGACCTCCCATGCCAAGGATGGACATGATCAATCGGTCTTGTCGCTCTGTGAGTAGCCATTGTGTCAACATACTTATTTCACTGGCATTGCCCACTAACTCAGTATCATCAGATAGATAAGAAGAATCTGACAGAGAGAGCTGCCTGGCATATTGTAGTGTGCTACTGCCCGGTTCTCCTACAGAAATTCCATAACGATCTTTCATTGTAGTTAGCCGCTGAATTCGAGTTTCTACTTGATCAATCTGGCTTGACAGGTTCCACCATGCTGCAAAGCTCTTAGCCTGATGGAATTTCCTCTTGAAGAATCCGTCTATGCCCGCAGCTTGCGAAGTTAGGAAAGTATACTCGTCAATGATATCTTCTACCTGATGGGCAACATCTCTAACTTGGTCCAGCCAGGTATCAAATGTCCTGTCACCAACATTCTGTGCGCTAACCTGGCCAATAAATGCCTGCAGAATCATGAACTCGCCCTCGATCTGTTTCATGCCATGCTCGAAATCCGTCAGAACCGATGCTGCCTCCACTGCCTCTGTGCTCAGCTTCTCTGACGCCGCTTCTCCGAGGGACAGAGCAATTTTTCTGAGAACAAGAAATAGGGTGTCTGCCATGTGTGCTCCCCTCAAAATGTTAGCACAGCAGACTAGCACTACATCATTGAAGAAGCTTCATGGAAATGCAGATCTGCAATCATTTGGAGTAAATTGAAATGACAGAATCAGTCATGACATTGTATGGCTGCAGCCTGCAGGGATAAGTATCACAGGTCACTGAAAAGGCCAGCTGGTTACCTGTTCCAGGAACTCCTCATGTGAGAACCATGTGTAGGATGGATAAATTGCTAGTGAATTTATCTTCTCAGCAACCTGTTTTTCAAGAGTAACAACAGATGAGCACAAAACATGATTGCGTCTAACACTAACAATAGCGGCTGAGCTAGCAAAATATCGAAACATAGGTGTATTGTACTTTTACGTGTCATGTGAAGCATGTCAGAAGAGGGAGCTGCACGATCATACATGAATTAGCCACATGCTCGAGTGTTTCATTATGGTGTGGCTTTTACTGATAAAGTTTCTCCATGCATCTCAGTTTTTCTTTCTTTCTTTACGAAAACAGGGGACCCCTCCAATTTCTATTGTAAGAAACCGGCTAGTAGCTACAAGGAAAACAGGAACAGAAAGGAGTTCCAGCTCTTCCTCTGGACTGTAGGAAAGCATCACATCTAACTATCTAAGCATAGCTATGTTGGGCAGAATTCTGTTGGGTAATGAGTAGTAGTAACTAACTATTATTCAGTTGAATATATGATGCTCTCTCTTAAAAAAAACACCACTACTACATGCCGCCGATTGTGATGGTGGAGATGGGAGAGTAGAGAGCTCCCTCGGCTGGGAATCGAAGAAGAAAGCAAATAGCGGATGCATCAGCCCCGTGAAGTGGACGAACTCTCCATGATATGAAAAGTCAAAATTTTAGACCAGGTATACACTGACATAGTCATGTCAGCTGTTTTGACTGACCGTGCGTAGACTTAGTTTCAGATGTCCCAGCACGTTAGATCTACCCAAAACAAGATGATCCAGGATTACGGCAAACGATTTCATATCCTCGCCGAGACATTCGAAAGGAAGAGAGGAAGGGGAGTTTTATGGGCTGATTTGGCGGCCGGGGAGCAGAGATGAGGCGAGGAGATTACCGCCGGGGAGAAACGACGGAGCAAGGCTCGCGAGTTCGCCGCCTCTCGCGCTCGCCGGCGCCGAAGAGGCCGCTCCTTGACCCCTCTCGGCTCTGGCGTGAGGCTAGGGCGCGGGGATGGATGGTGGTGCCGCGCTGCCGCTGAGAATGCGAGGACGAGGCGATGCAGCTTTGCCGGTCGCCGCATTCACACTACCCCCCTGCCTTCGGGATTGACTAAGCCACCTGCTCCAACAGGTGTATTTCGAATTTTGACCTGAATTTTTCAGGGGTTGTCAACATATGTGTTCTGAACATCCATGACTTTTTTCACAATTATTGAAATGTTTAAATTTGATATTTTTAAGTTGGTATCATGGGAGTATGTGAGAGCTGGTATCACTGGATATTTTCTCCTGCTCCAACAATGAACGCCATTAGACTGTGCACATGGTGTTTTGATTTAAAGGATTTTGTAGAAATTTCAGTGGATTATACTATACACAAATGTTGAACTGCAGAAATGTCTTATACATTACCCCCTCTGTAAACAAGTATGAGAGTGTTTAGATCACTTCTAAAACACTCTTATATTTTTTTTACAAAGGGAGTATTTAGGAACGGAGGAAAAAGAATCTAAGGAAATGTTCTTATATATACTTCGTATATAGGTTCTTTGATCAGGGTTCCTAAATATTCCCTTGCACTATGTTTCATAGAAAATTTAATATCCACTCAAATATTTATGGAAGATTCATTTGTTCCGTTACACAATCAAATGAACCAAAGTTATGTAGGGTTCAAATGGACATGACATGTAAATTATGTAGGGTTTAAACGTACTTGGTCAGCCAAGCGTCAGTGCCGGCCTAATCGCGAAGCCACGAGAGGACGGCATGGTCCTGGTGCGCGGCAGGGAGGTCGTGCTCATAGGCGAGGTGATAGTCGGCAGAGAGCATGAGCGTCGGGAACTCGACGGCCATTCTGAGTGTGCCCGCGTGGAAGGCAGCCAACCGTTGGCGCCACCGTCGCCCGGCGACACGCCTTGACCTCAAAATCGACAGCGCGAGGGGGTGGTGGAGCTCGCCGTGACGAATGGGGATAGGGATTGAGAGAACAAGAAGATGGGGGCAGGGACGGAGCTCTAGTATTGACATTGGTGTCAACTGTGATTTTTAGAATTTCTTCACTAAATTTGCACTGACAAGTGCTAATTTGGGAATATGACACCATTGCTATGGAGCGAAGCCATCTTCTTTGTAACTTCGTCCCTGGACGTGTGTGTGTGTGTGGGGGGGGGGGGTATGCGGTCCATTCTTTCGCGCATATGCCAATTTTTGGATCTGACGTTCAAGATTCATGTGTCTCATTTGCTGGGAATCATAAAAAATCTGACGTTCGACAGTTAACATTTTCCTAACCAGTTTGCAAGGCTATATGTTGCTTAGAATAGATCTTTTTTCAACATATTACAATCGTAGATGCTCACATACGCATAAATTCAATTCATCCATATGAAAGTACGCGCGCACATCTTACCTTCACAGGCACCTCATAATCGATGATAACATCTCCTCTCACTAAACGAATATGACTGAAAGTCTAAAATAAATCCAAGAAAATGCGTACACCTGTGTAAAGTCTTGGACTTGAACCCTGATGGGTTGGTTCCACCACAAGAAAGCTAACATCTAAGTTACCCTCAGTTCACAATCTTCCTGATCATACCCGCTCGACCTTCTCTTGCATTTGGGCCTGGCGAAGAAATGATCAGTACATAATTCGAGAGCAACTGAACAACGATTACTCCTTCGAGAGCCCCCGCAAGGATCACTTTGGATGGGTTGGGAGCACGCCACTCGACGCACTCTCAGCCGTCGCCACGTGTCGCGCTCTGGACGCTCCCTTTGATTTCTTTTTGTACGCATTTTCAGTCTTTCTATGTTTTTTTTCGTTTAGTTTGGCTTTTCGGTTTTCCCCTGGTTTTTCTTACATTTTGGACCCAAAAAAATGTGCGCGAAAAAACGCCTTTCCCCCCCTTTCGCGAGAGGCATGGACTCGCGCTCTGGACGCTCCCTTTGATTTCTTTTTGTACGCGTTTTCAGTCTTTCTATGTTTATTTTCGTTTAGTTTGGCTTTTCGGTTTTCCCCTGGTTTTTCTTACATTTTGGACCCAAAAAAATGTGCGCGAAAAAACGCCTTTTCCCCCCTTTCGCGAGAGGCATGGACTCAGCGCTCTGGACGCTCCCTTTGATTTCTTTTTGTATGCGTTTTCAGTCTTTCTATGTTTTTTTTCGTTTAGTTTGGCTTTTCGGTTTTCCCCTGGTTTTTCTTACATTTTGGACCCCAAAAAATGTGCGCGAGAAAACGCCTTTTCCCCCCTTTCGCGAGAGGCATGGACTTAGTTCTCGTGGAGGCACGGACTTGCTTCCGTGAGAGACACAGACGTGCCTCTCAGAAAGGGAAAAAACGTGTTTTCTTTTTCCACCTTCCACAAGAGACGGATTTGCTTCCCCAAAAGGCACAGTCGTGCCTCTCGGAAAAGGAAAAATTGTGTTTTATTTTTTTCTTCCGGGAGAGGCACGGATTTACTTATCATGAAGGCATGGATTTGCTTCCATGAGAGGCACAATCGTGCCTCTCAAAAAAAGGAAAATATGTTTTCTTTTTTTTCTTCCGCGAGAGGCACGGGTTTACTTCTCGTAGAGGCACGGATTTGCTTCCACGAGAAGTACGGTCGGAAAAGGATAAAAAACGTGTTTTTTACTTCTGGGAGAGACACGGGTTTAATTCTCGTGGAGGCACGGATTTGCTTTCGCGAGAGGCACAGTCGTGCCTCTCGAAAAAGGAAACAAACATGTTTTTTTTTCTGCAAGAGGCACGGATTTACTTCTTGTGAAGACACGGATTTGCTTTCGCGAGAGGCACAGTCATGCTTCTCGAAATGGAAAAAAAACGTGTTTTTTCTTTCCGTGAGAGGCACGGATTTACTTCTGTGAGAGGCACAATTGTGCCTCTTCGAAAAGGGAGAAGAACGTGCTCCCGGTTAGATTTCTTTCATTCGATTTTTTCATGAAAAAAATCGTCGAAACCTATCAACATAGGGTTATTGTTTTGGAAATCTCGACGCAGGGAATCCAACGGTGAAAACGGTTCGAGATTTGGACGAAAAGTTTAAGTGATAAAACAAAAAAAATAAAACTCTCAGGTTATAACAAGTGGCACGCACATTGGCGGAGGACTCCAATGGACAAGGTGTGGCAGCCGCCACACCTTGATTCTGTGCCAAAAACTTTTTATACCTATGCATATATTATTTGTTAGACCCTTAGCCAAGCGCAAGGCACGTGTATGCAAACCCAGATTAGAAGTACACAAGCATGCAGCTTGATTAATGTGCTGCCAAGCACAACGCACGTATATGCAAAGCTAGGAAGCACATAAGCAGGTAGCTTGATTGATGTGGGACGCGTTTGGTAGTCTACATTAGGTCGGGTCAGGCCCATGCGGGATGAAAATGGGCTGTTTGGATGCCTGTGTTTATTGTTTGGCCCACATAGCACGAACCTCAAAGCATCCCTCAGCCAGACCCGCTAGGAACGGCCGAATTGGCTGTTTCCAGCGAGCCAGGCTCGAGCGATGCAGGGAAGGGGAACGCCGCGCCGTGCCGCGCAGGGGAGGGAGATGGCGGGAGCGATGGCGCATCTTCGAAAAAGCGGCGGGACGAATTCGAGTCACCGCCCGCCAATTCGGTCGCCCTATATATCGAGGGTCACCGCCGCGGTAAAACTCCCGCCACGATTTTCCCCCTCTCGAGCTTTCCCTCCGGCACAGATCCACTTCGACGATGAGGTAAGTGGCGCATCTACTCCGGCGACCGGTTGACTGCGGCGGTGGGTCGACTCCTCCTCCTCTCCGACGTGCCAGGCACCTCCTCCGCGGCCGTTCTGATGGCGTTTGTAAGTTCAATCACCACCTCCTCTCTTCTAGTTCTAGCTAGATTTGTCCATGTGCTAAGGTTAGGTCGTCCGATCTGTTTGACTGTGATGTTGTAGTATCTAGTTGTGATGGATTTGGAGCATGCTAGGGGTTGTTTCCATGTAGGCAAGTGTTGGTAGTTAGTGGTCATGGATGAATCGGTGGTATGCTAGTGTGCAAGTGTTGAACAAGATCATCCATGTGTCCATGACTAGTGCTCTGTTCTCCATGATTAGTGCCTTGTTATGCTGTGGTATGCTTGTGCATGTGTTACTGCTAGTTCGATCTGTCCATGATGTACTGCTAGTTCGATCTGTCCAAGATGTACTGCTAGTTCGATCTGTCCATGTTGTATTGCTAGTTCATACTGTCCATGTGTAGTGTCTTGTGGTGTTGATGACACCTACGTTTGTAGGACATGACCACGCAAGAGTTTAGTCAGGCCCTCGTGTTGTCCGAAAGACAGTTCCCGCCGTCCTACGTCGAGGACTCCCAGCCTCCTATGGAACAGATGCCTCTTGATTCAGAGGTTTTTGAGGTGCCGCCTACGGTTCCTCCATTTGTACTGGCTCAGCCCAATGTTGTTGCTCATGTTGCTGCTCAAAAGGCAGCAGCAAAGGAGAAGAAGGATGGCAGGGGGAACAGCATGAAATGGTAGCCGTTCCTCTCCACTTTTATGCTTAACAAAATGTGTGAGATCATAGCTAGTTGGGTGAGGACTGACAAGGGCTTCAAGGAGGTGCACTTGAACCTTGTTGCAAAGCAGGTGTTCGACTTCTGTGGACAGGAGGTCACCTCGACCCAGGTGTACAACCACCTGAGGAAGTGGAGAGCTAGGTGGATCACCACGTCAAAGCTCAGAGACCTCAGCGTCGCTTCATGGTATGAGGACACCTGCTCGATCCTTTTGGAGGCAGAGCACTACCAAGGGCACATCGCGGTTAGCTCACAAACCATGCCATTCTAACAGACCAGTAGTTCAAGCCTATGAACCATTGCCATACTAACTAACTTGTCTGCCCTGTTTCTTCTTAGGCTCACCCCAAGGACGTAGTGTTCCTAAACACCCCTATCCAGAACTACCACCAGATGCAGCAGATCTTCTCCTTTGGGCTGGCAACCGGCAAGCATGCCATGGGCTCTGGTCAGCCGTGGGGCTCGCCGATGCCGGAGTATCCAAACACCCAGGAGTCAGACACCATCAACGTTGATGCTCCTGAGAAAGATGGTGAGCACGTTCCTGTGCTTGATAGGAAGAGGAAGCGGGCATGCTTCATGGAGGAGGAGTTGAGCGTCTTCAGCAGCATGACTGAGGCAGTGAAGGAGGTGGCCACCGCCATCAGGGAGAGCAAGAGTGTGGACGTCCACCCTAAGCTCTACAGCACCGTCATGGAGCAGATTGGCTTCAGCCCAGAGACTCTCATGGTGGCTCTCAGCCACCTGCTGGACAACAAAGCCCAGGGTGTTGGGTTTGTTGCCATGGGAGCAGACCACAGGGTGCTCTGGCTGAGGACCTGGCTGGGCAAGCACTACTACTAGTGCTGCTTCTGCTGGTGGCGACGGCGTGCATGATCCTCGACGGCGATGGCGACAAGGACGACGATGACGACGTATATTTTGTGTAGTTAGGTCTTGAAAACAATCTTATGGTCTGTATATTTTGGTGAGGTGGTATATACTAACCCCTCACGGTGATCCTCGCGGTGATTACGAACTTGCGGTGGTACGATGACACCCTCTTTTGGATGTGGTGGTAGGATGACACCAAAGTAGTGCTAGGTTGAACTTGCTATGATCATGCATGCTTATTAATGCTCTTCTGCTCCATTGCTTGCTCCTAGAGTTCTTCATTGCTTGCTGTTTGTGTGCTCCAATGCTTGTTGCTTGAACTTATTGCTCGTTTGCACTACCAGGACAAGTGGTGTTGGTGCAATGATAGGCCCCTTATGTTTTGGAGTTTGTTGACATAAATAGTATGGGACTTATATGTTTGCTAGTGCACACAGAGTACCAGGTCCCTGAAGTATCGAGGAGTTTGATGCAAACAACGAAGATAATCTCCCTGCGTTGCAGTGAAGGTTATCACCGAAGATGAAGCTAACAAGAGTGACCCCTAAAAATTGTTGAAGTTCAAGCAATTGGTTCAGTGTCTGTTCGAAGAATATGACTACGTTCGAGGAAGAATAAAGACGAAGTGAAGACGTAGCATTTGTTTCGTTATTATTCTTCTTTCCTTGATTCATAGGACCACCGTACTATTAAGAGGGGTGTAGTGTTCGAAGCTTTGATTCTCTGATGCTAAACCCAAGTCCTATGAAAGATGTGAGATAAATCTATTTGTGCTCCGAGCAAATACTTGCCAGCAAGAGACTGTGATCTTCTTCGCTGTGAGAGATTTGTCTCGGACCGAGGAGTTAGCATTACTTGTTCCTCAAGTAATGTTATCGTTGCTCCAAAATTCGACCGTTGTGAATGTGTCGGTTGGCCATTGGCTGGACCTCGTGTCCAAAATGGTCATTTCCCATTTGGGAAGTCTGCGGCAATAAATAGCCACCCCGCGCCGGCTTTGTCTGGTGGCTGCTCTGTTTGATTCTGAGAAGATTGTTGAGCACCCCACTCTCTGAGCGATTTGAGTTTAAAATCCACCGAGAGAAAAACCCTAGAGCCGAAGAATTAGATAGTGGTTCAGCATCACTGGAATCTAAGTCTAGTACGCTCCGCCTATTACTCTTGAGAGCTGCAAACTCTCTAGACGGTTAGGTGTCAATTTCTTCAGAGACCAAGAGTGATTGTGGTTCTCGAAGAAGAAGTTTGTAAAGGTTCAGAGATCACCTTCAAGTATCTACCACGAGTAATCGGCATCGGTTGATGAATCGATTGTCGAGGAGAATAGGGTGAAGAGTGTTGATCTTCCGTGTTAAGTCACAGCCCCTCCAACCAGATGTAGTCCTTGTGCAGAAGGACGAAGTGGTCGAACAAATACCTTGTCGCCATCGAGCATCTTCGGTTATCTCTGTCACCCATGTTTACCTTCAATGCATTTTCATTCGTATGATTTGTATCAATGAATGTCTTAGTTTTCCTTCGGTACTCTGTTTTAGTTCGCTGTAGTTTGTTTCTCATTCATTCCTCTGCTGGGTTCTGAGAGATTTAAGTTTTTCGAAGAAAAATTAAAACTCCCATTCACCCCCCCTCTGGTAGACATACTTTGTTCCTACAATTGGTATCAGAGCAAGGTACTCCTTGACTCTGCTCATTTTAGTCTAATGACTTTGGAGTTTAAGTATGTCTTCAGTGAACTACAAATCGCATCTCATGATTCCCATATTCGATGGGACAGACTACCCCTTCTAGAAGGAGAAGATGAAGACCCGTCTCTGAGCAATAGATGATGACATGTGGAATGTGGTGCAATTCTGGGTCCATGTTGCTGTACCTCAAGCCCTTCCGATGAAGAAAAGAAGCTTATTCAGCTAGATGCTCAGGCCAAAGATGAGATTGGCGGCCATCTCAATCGGGCACAATTTCTTCGCTATCGCCAGTGTGAAACTACGAAGGAATTGTGGGACGTCCTCGAAAAGATCAATGAAGGAGTTTCATCTCAGAAAGAAGCTAGAATTGATACTCTTCGAGCCAAGTTCAATCGATTCAAGCACATTGGAAATGAAAGCTGCCAACAAACCTTCGATCGCCTGAGTTATATCACAAATGAACTTCAAGGGTTCGGCGCCAAATACATCACTGACCATGAAGTCGTAAAGAAACTGCTTTGATCTCTTGATAGTTCTTTCGATATACCTGTTCTGATGATACGTGAACGAGCTGACTTCAAGCACCTCGACTCTGCTGATATCATGGAAAGACTGAACACTCACGAGGAACAAGAAGAAGAGAAGAGAGATCTCTATGGCTCCAGTCAACACAAAAATCATGCTCTGAAGGCTGTAGCTGATTCTTCCTCCGATGGAAATGCCGGAGAAGATTCAGATGATCTAGAAAGACTCAGCAAAGATCTCGCACTGATCACAAAAAGATTCCAACGCTTCCATAAGAAGAGCCGGTTTCAGAAAAGAAGTTCAAGCAACTCTGGGGGTTCAAAATCCTCGTCAAAACCTGCTGGAGAATACACCTGTTTCAAGTGCAAAAAGCCTGGACACTTCATTTTGGACTGCCCTCTTTGGGAAGCTGAAATCCGTGCCAGTGGGAGATATGATTCGGGAAACTATTGAGGCAAAAGCAAGAGCAAGAACTATGACTCTGATGAAGAAAAGAAAATGAAGAAATTCTTCAAGAAGAAGGACAACTCCACTTCAAAATCTTCATCAAGATCTTCATCGAGGAATCCGTCCAAGTCCTCCTCCAACCGCAAGAATACTTCTCGCAAGGCCAAGGCGTACATCGGCAAGGAGATGGATTCTGAAGAAGAAGAATCGTCTGCCTCCGAAGAAGCTGATGAATCCGATGAGGATTCCGACTCGGGCATGGCTGGAATAGCATGCGCCTCCTCTCCTACGACAAACTTCTTTGGGAATCCATCAAGCAACAATGAATCTCCTGCCTACTTCTTCATGGCAAAAGCTTCAAAGGAAAAGGTTTCCTCCAAAAATCACAAGAATCACTCCAGTGATCAATATTCTTCTGATGAGGATGACCATGCTAAGTTGATCAAAATTGCTAATATTCAACAAAACTCTCTTGAGAAAATTGAGAAAACCCTCAAGAAATCTGAAGGGTTGTTGGTTGAGGAGATGGAGAAAAATATGTCGCTGACCGAAGAGTATTCCACTCTTAAGTCACAGATGGATGATCTGAGAAATCGTCATGATTTTCTCTCGGCAGATCACGAAAGATTGACCAATGATTACCTGAAAAGGAAACAGGAACTCGAGGCGCTGAGAGAGGCTCATGAGGATTTGATCAGAGAAAATTCTCTTCTCACCCAACAACTTAAAGAGAAACCTGAAGTATTTGAGCCACCATGTTTAAAATGCCTTGAACGAACCAATGCAGAATCAAATGCTGAATCATCTATGAATGCTAACCCCTCGGTCGAGGAAAATGGTTCTGTTTTTGATGAAAATGCTAGGTTGAAGGATCTTCTTCAGGCAGGACTGTTCAAATCTCTCAAAGGGCATCAAACCCTGTGTGATGTGTTGAAGAAATCCATTCTTCACAAAGATCCCAGGAAATAAGGTATCGGTTTCGAAAGGAAACTGAACGAAAATGGCACCTACTGGGAACCTCATCAATACCCTCAAACTGTCTGGGTTCCTTCAAAGAGCAAAACGCTCGATCCAGCATTACTCTCGGGATATGACTCTCCCATCCCTGAATATCCTGATGATGATTCTCCGGACAACTATAAGTTGTTTAAGAATCAACTTGGTGAGACTTATGCTCGCTATGTTGGACCAAACAGCAGAAATGGCTCCCCAAAGAAATCTATTTGGGTGCCCAAGAAAACTATTGATGCCTTGCCTATTACCACTCAACTAACCATGCAGGCATAAAAAGTTCGACAGAATGAGTACATGCATACCTCATACAATCATTATACTCATGCCTCTGGAAGGAATTTCAATGCTTATTCCTTCAATTATGCTCGTACCTCATCGAACAACAATCATGCTTATCGAAAGAAATCACATCCTGCACGCTCTATGAAGGAAATATGCCCTAGAGGCAATAATAAAGTTGTTATTTTATATTTCCTTATTCATGATAAAGGTTTATTATTCATGCTAGAATTGTATTGATAGGAAACTTAAATACATGTGTGAATACATAAACAAATACCGTGTCCCTAGTAAGCCTCTACTAGACTAGCTCATTGATCAAAGATGGTTAAGGTTTCCTAACCATAGACATGTGTTGTCATTTGATAATGGGATCACATCATTAGGAGAATGATGTGATGGACAAGACCCATCCATTAGCTTAGCATATTGATCGTTCAGTTTATTGCTATTGCTTTCTTCATGTCAAATACATATTCCTTCGACTATGAGATTATGCAACTCCCGGATACCGGAGGAATACCTTGTGTGCTATCAAACATCACAACATAACTGGGTGATCATAAATATGCTCTACAGGTATTTCCCAAGGTGTTTGTTGAGTTGGCATAGATCGAGATTAGGATTTGTCACTCCGAGTATCGGAGAGGTATCTCCGGGCCCTCTCGGTAATACACATCATAAGAAGCCTTGCAAGCAAAGTGAATAATGAGTTAGTTACAAGATGATGTATTATGGAATGAGTAAAGAGACTTGCTGGTAATGAGATTGAACTAGGTATGAAGATACCGACGATCGAATCTCGGGCAAGTAACATACCGATGGACAAAGGGAATTACGTATGTTGTCATAATGGTTCGACCGATAAAGATCTTCGTAGAATATGTAGGAGCCAATATGGGCATCCAGGTTCCGCTATTGGTTATTGACCGGAGAGGTGTCTCAGTCATGTCTACATAGTTCTTGAACCCGTAGGGTCCACAAGCTTAACATTCGTTGACGATATAATGTTATATGAGTTATATGATTTGGTGACCGAATGTTGTTCGGAGTCCCGGATAAGATTACGGACATGACGAGGAGTCTCGAAATGGTTGAGAGGTAAATATTGATATATAGGACGATGATATTCGGACACCGGAAGTGTTTCGGAGTGTGTCGGGTGATCATTGGAGTACCGGAGGGGGTACCGGGCACCCCCGGAAGGGTGATGGGCCTATTGGGCCATTAGAGGGGAGCACACCAGCCCACAAGGGGCTGGCACGCCCTCCTAAGGCAGCCGACCCATGGGAGAAAGGAAAGGGGGGGATTCATCCTCCCCCTTCCTTCCCTCTCCCCCCTTTCCTTTCCTCCTTCGACAAATAAGGAAGGGGGCGCGGCCAAGGGCAGGAGCCCAAGTAGGATTCGGTCCTACTTGGGGCGCCTCTTGGCCTCTCCCCTCTCCCTCCCACCTATATATATATATGTGGGGGGGAGGGCGCCTAGCACAACACACCATTGTCTTAGCCGTGTGCGGCGCCCCCCCTCCACCGTTTACACCCCCGGTCATATTTTTGTAGTGCTTAGGCGAAGCCCTGCGGAGATCACCTCACCATCACCGTCACCATGCCGTCATGCTACCGGAACTCATCCACTACCTCACCGTCTTGCTGGATCAAGAAGGCAAAGGACGTCATCGAGCTGAACGTGTGCTGAACGCGGAGGTGCCGTACGTTCGGTGCTCGATCGGTTGGAACGCGAAGAAGTTCGACTACATCAACCGTGTTGTCAAACGCTTCCACTTACGGTCTACGAGGGTACGTAGACACACTCTCTCCTCTTGTTTCTATGCATCTCCATGGATAGATCTTGCGTGTGCATAGAAAAGTTTTTGTTTTCCATGCAAAGAGTTGTGGGCGGTGATAGTCATATTGCTTACCACCAATGTCTTATTTTGATTCGGCAGTATTGTGGGATAAAGCGTCCCGGACCAACTTTACATGTCCACGCACATGAGACCGGTTCCACCGACAGACATGCAACTAGTTTTGCATAAAGGTGGCTGGCGGGTGTCTGTTTCTCCTACTTTAGGTGAATCAAATTTGACTACGGCCGGTCCTTGAAGAAGGTTAAAACAGCAAACTTGATGAAACACCGTTGTGGTTTTTGCCGTTGGTAAGAACGGTTCTTGCTAGAAGCCCGTAGCAGCCACATAAAACTTGCAACAACAAAGTAGAGGACGTCTAACTTGTTTTTGCAGGGCATGTTGTGATGTGATATGGTCAAGATATGATGTGATATATGTTGATGTATGAGATGATCATGTTTTGTAATATCGACAACCGGCAGGAGCCTTAGGGTTGTCTCTTTATTGTATGAAGTGCAAGCGCCATGTAATTGCTTTACTTTATCACTATGCGTTAGCGATAGTTGTAGAAGCAATAGTTGGCGAGACGACCCCGGCGCAACGATGGAGATCAAGGTGTCGAGCCGGTGATGATGGAGATCATGACGATGCTTTGGAGATGGAGATGAAAAGCACAAGATGATGATGGCCATATCATGTCACATATTTTGATTGCATGTGATGTTTATCCTTTATGCATCTTATTTTGCTTAGAACGGCGGTAGCATTATAAGATGATCCCTTCACTAAATTTCAAGATAAAAGTGTTCTCCCTGAGTATGCACCGTTGCCAAAGTTCGTCGTTTCGAAGCACCATGTGATGATCGGGTGTGATAGACTCTACGTTCACATACAACGGGTGTAAGACAGTTTTGCACATGCAGAATACTTGGGTTAAACTTGACGAGCCTAGCATGTACAGACATGGTCTCGGAACACTGGAGACCGAAAGGTCGAACGTGAGTCATATAGTAGATATGATCAACATAGAGATGTTCACCATTGATGACTACCCCATCTCACTTGATGATCGGACATGGGTTAGTTGATTTGGATCACGTATCACTTAGATAACTTGAGGGATGTTTAATTAAGTTGGAGTTCATTAGTAATTTGATTAATTGAACTTAATTTATCATGAACTTAGTCTTATAGTTTTGCATATCTATGTTGTCGATCAATGGCCCGAGCTACCGTTCCCCTGAATTTTAATGCGTTCCTAGAGAAAGCTAAGTTGAAAGATGATGGTAGCAACTACACGGACTGGGTCCGTAACTTCAGGATTATCCTCATTGCTGCATAGAAGAATTATGTCCTTGATGCACCACTAGGTGAAAGGCCTGCTGCAGGAGCTGAAGCTGATGTTATAACGTCTGGCAAGCTCGATCTGATGACTACTCAATAGTTCAGTGTGCCATGCTTTACGGCTTAGAACCGGGACTTCAAAGACGTTTTGAACGTCATGGAGCATATGAGATGTTTCAAGAGTTGAAGTTAATATTTGAAGCAAATGCCCGCGTTGAGAGATATGAAGTCTCCAACAAGTTCTATAGCTGCAAGATGGAGGAGAACAGTTCTGTCAGTGAACACATACTCAAAATGTCTGGGTATCATAACCACTTGACTCAGCTGGGAGTTGATCTTCCAGTTGATAGTGTTATTAACAGAGTTCTTCAATCACTGCCACCAAGCTACAAAGGCTTCCTGATGAACTATAATATGCAAGGGATGAATAAAACGATTCCTGAGCTCTTCGCAATGCTTAAGGCCGCGGAGGTAGAAATCAAGAAGGAGCATCAAGTGTTGATGGTTAACAAGACCACTAGTTTCAAGAAAAAGGGCAAGGGAAAGAAAGGGAACTTCAAGAAGAATGGCAAGCAAGTTTCCACTCCCGGGAAGAAGCCTAAAGCTGGACCCAAGCCTGAAACTGAGTGCTTCTACTGCAAAGGGACTGGTCACTGGAAGCGGAACTGCCGCAAATACTTGGCGGATAAGAAGGATGGCAAAGTGAACAAAGGTATATTTGATATACATGTTATTGATGTGTACCTTACTAATGCTCGTAGCAGTGCCTGGGTATTTGATACTGGTTCGGTTGCTCATATTTGTAACTCAAAACAAGAGCTGTGGAATAAACGAAGATTGGCTAAGGACGAGGTGACGATGCGCGTCGGGAATGATTCCCAGGTTGATGTGATTGCCGTCGGCACGCTACCTCTACATCTACCTTCGGGATTAGTTTTAGACCTCAATAATTGTTATTTGGTGCCCGCGTTGAGCATGAACATTATATCTGGATCTTGTTTATTGCGAGACGGTTATTCATTTAAGTCAGAGAGTAATGGTTGTTCTATTTATATGAATAATATCTTTTATGGTCATGCACCCTTGAAGAGTGGTCTATTCATGTTGAATCTCAATAGTAGTGATACAGATATTCATAATATTGATGCCAAAAGATGCAAAGTTGATAATGATAGTGTAACATACTTGTGGCACTGCCGTTTAGGTCATATTGGTGTAAAGCGCATGAAGAAACTCCATGCAGATGGACTTTTGGAATCACTTGATTATGAATCATTTGATACTTGCGAACCATGCCTCATGGGCAAGATGACTAAAACTCCGTTCTCCGGAACAATGGAGCGAGCTAATGACTTATTGGAAATAATACATACCGATTTATGCTGTCCAATGAGTGTTGAGGCACGCGGCGGGGATCATTATTTTCTGACCTTCACAGATGATTTGAGTAGATATGGGTATATCTACTTAATGAAACACAAGTCTGAAACATTTGAAAAGTTCAAAAAATTTCAGAGTGAAGTGGAGAATCGTCGTAACAAGAAAATAAAGTTTCTATGATCTGATCGTGGAGGCGAATATTTGAGTTACGAGTTTGGCCTTCATTTAAAACAGTATGGAATTGTTTCATAACTCACGCCACCTGGAACACCATAGCGTAATGGTGTGTCCGAACGTCGTAACCGTACTTTATTAGATATGGTGCAGTCTATGATGTCTCTTACCGATTTACCACTATCGTTTTGGGGTTATGCATTAGAGACAGCCGCATTCACGTTAAATAGGGCACCGTCTAAATCCGTTGAGACGACACCGTATGAACTGTGGTTTGGCAAGAAACCTAAGCTGACATTTCTTAAAGTTTGGGGTTGCGACACTTATGTCCAAAGGCTTCAGCCTGATAAGCTCGAACCCAAATCGGAGAAGTGCATCTTCATAGGATACCCTAAGGAAACAATTGGGTACACCTTCTACCATAGATCCGAAGGCAAGATTTTTGTTGCCAGTAATGGAACCTTTCTAGAGAAGGAGTTTCTCTCGAAAGAAGTGAGTGGGAGGAAAGTAGAACTTGATGAGGTAATTGTACCTTCTCTCGAATTGGAAAGTAGCACATCAGGGAAATCCGTTCCCGTGATGCCTACACCAACTAGAGAGGAAGCAAATGATGTTGATCATGAAACTTCAGATCAAGTTACTACTGAACCTCGTAGGTCGACCACGGCACGATCCGCACCAGAGTGGTATGGTAATCCTGTCCTGGAAGTCATGTTACTAGACGAAGGCGAACCTACGAACTATGAAGAAGCTATGATGAGCCCAGATTCTGATAAATGGCTTGAGGCCATGAAATCTGAGATAGGATCCATGTATGAGTACAAAGTATGGACTTTGGTGGACTTGCCTGATGATCGGCAAGCCATTGAGAATAAATGGATCTTCAAGAAGAAGACTGACGCTGATGGTAATGTTACTGTCTACAAAGCTCGACTTGTTGCGAAAGGTTTTCGACAAGTTCAAGGAGTTGACTATGAGAAGACTTTCTCATCCGTAGCGATCCTTAAGTCTGTCCGAATCATGTTAGCAATTACCGCATTTTATGATTATGAAATCTGGCAAATGGACGTCAAAACTGCATTCCTTAATGGATTTCTTAAAGAAGAGTTGTATATGATGCAACCAGAAGGTTTTGTCGATCCTAAAGGTGCTAACAAAGTGTGCAAGCTCCAGCGATCCATCTATGGACTGGTGCAAGCATCTCGGAGTTGGAATATACGCTTTGATGAGGTGATCAAAGCATATGGTTTTATACAGACTTACGGTGAATCCTGTATTTACAAGAAAGTGAGTGGGAGCTCTGTAGCATTTCTGATATTATATGTGGATGACATATTGTTGATTGGAAATGATATAGAATTTCTGGATAGCATAAAAGGATACTTGAATACGAATTTTTCAATGAAATACCTCGATGAAGTTGCTTATATATTGGGCATCAAGATCTATAGAGATAGATTGAGACGCTTAATAGGACTTTCACAAAGCACATACCTTGATAAAGTTTTGAAGAAGTTCAAAATGGATTAGTCAAAGAAAGGGTTCTTGCCTGTGTTACAAGGTGTGAAGTTGAGTCAGACTCAAAGCCCGACCACTGTAGAAGATAGAGAGAAAATGGAAGTCATTCCCTATGCCTCAGCCATAGGTTCTATCATGTATGATATGCTGTGTACGAGACCTGATGTGTGCCTTGCCATAAGTTTGGCAGGGAGGTACCAAAGTAATCCAGGAGTGGATCACTGGACAGCGGTCAGGAACATCCTAAAATACCTGAAAAGGACCAAGGATATGTTTCTCATTTATGGAGGTGACGAAGAGCTCATCGTAAATGGTTACGTCGATGCTAGCTTCGACACTGATCCGGATGACTCTAAGTCACAAACCGGATACGTATTTATATTTAATGGTGGAGCTGTCAGTTGGTGCAGGTCCAAGCAGAGCGTCGTGGCGGGATCTACGTGTGAAGCGGAGTACATAGCTACTTCGGAAGCAGCACATGAAGGAGTCTGAATGAAGGAGTTCATATCCGATCTAGGTGTAATACCTAGTGCATCGGGTCCAATGAAAATCTTTTGTGACAACACTGGAGCAATTGCCTTGGCGAAGGAATCCATGTTTCACAAGAGAACCAAACACATCAAGAGACGCTTCAACTCAATTCGTGAAAAGGTCAAGGATGGAGACATAGAAATTTGCAAAGTACATACGGATCTGAATGTGGCAGACCCATTGACTAAACCTCTTCCGCGAGCAAAACATGATCAGCACCAAGACTCCATGGGTGTTAGATTCATTACAATGTAATCTAGATTATTGACTCTAGTGCAAGTGGGAGACTGAAGGAAATATGCCCTAGAGGCAATAATAAAGTTGTTATTTTATATTTCCTTATTTATGATAAAGGTTTATTATTCATGCTAGAATTGTATTGATCAGAAACTTAAATACATGTGTGAATGCATAAACAAATACCATGTCCCTAGTAAGCCTCTACTAGACTAGCTCGTTGATCAAAGATGGTTAAGGTTTCTGAACCATAGACATGTGTTGTCGTTTGATAACGGGATCACATCATTAGGAGAATGATGTGATGGACAAGACCCATCCGATAGCTTAGCATATTGATCGTTCAGTTTATTGCTATTGCTTTCTTCATGTCAAATACATATTCCTTCGACTATGAGATTATGCAACTCCCGGATACCGGATGAATACCTTGTGTGCTATCAAATGTCACAACGTAACTGGGTGATCATAAAGATGCTCTACAGGTATCTCTGAAGGTGTTTGTTGAGTTGGCATAGATTGAGATTAGGATTTGTCACTCCGAGTATCGGAGAGGTATCTCTGGGCCCTCTCGGTAATACACATCATAAGAAGCCTTGCAAGCAAAGTGACTAATGAGTTAGTTACAGGATGATGTATTACGGAACGAGTAAAGAGACTTGCCGGTAACGAGATTGAACTAGGTATGAAGATACCGACTATCGAATCTCGGGCAAGGAACATACCGATGGAGAAAGGGAATTACGTATGTTGTCATAACGGTTCGACCGATAAAGATCTTCGTAGAATATGTAGGAGCCAATATGGGCATCCAGGTTCCGCTATTGGTTATTGACCGGAGAGGTGTCTCGGTCATGTCTACATAGTTCTCGAACCTGTAGGGTCCGCACGCTTAACGTTCGTTCACGATATAGTGTTATATGAGTTATATGATTTGGTGACCGAATGTTGTTCGGAGTCCTGGATAAGATCACAGACATGACGAGGAGTCTTGAAATGGTCAAGAGGTAAAGATTGATATATAGGATGATGATATTCGGACACCGAAAGTGTTTCGGAGTGTACCGGGTGATCATCGGAGTACCGGAGGGGGTACCGGTCACCCCCGGAAGGGTGATGGGCCTATTGGGCCATTAGAGGGGAGCACACCAGCCCACAGGGGGATGGCGCCCCCCCCCCCTAAGGCAGCCGACCCATGGGAGAAAGGAAAGGGGGGATTCGGCCTCCCCCTTCCTTCCCTCTCCCCCCTTTCCTTTCCTCCTCCGACAAATAAGGAAGGGGGCGCGGCCAAGGCCAGGAGCCCAAGTAGGATTCGGTCCTACTTGGGGTGCCTCTTGGCCTCTCCCCTCTCCCTCCCACCTATATATATGTGGGGGGAGGGCGCCTAGCACAACACAACATTGTCTTAGCCGTGTGCGGCGCCCCCTCCACCGTTTACACCCCCGGTCATATTCTCGTAGTGCTTAGGCGAAGCCCTGCGGAGATCACTTCACCATCACCGTCACCACGCCATCGTGCTACCGGAACTCATCCACTACCTCGCCGTATTGCTGGATCAAGAAGGTGAAGGACGTCATCGAGCTGAACGTGTGCTGAACGCAGAGGTGCCATACATTCGATGCTCGATCGGTTGGAACGCGAAGAAGTTCGACTAGATCAACCGCGTTGTCAAACACTTCCACTTACGGTCTACGAGGGTACATAGACACACTCTCTCCTCTCGTTGCTATGCATCTCCATGGATATATCTTACGTGTGCGTAGAAAAAAATTTGTTTTCCATGCGACGTTTCCCAACACT
This sequence comes from Thinopyrum elongatum, assembly GCA_011799875.1. Classification (NCBI taxonomy): domain Eukaryota; kingdom Viridiplantae; phylum Streptophyta; class Magnoliopsida; order Poales; family Poaceae; genus Thinopyrum; species Thinopyrum elongatum. The sequence continues at coordinate 569,393,509 of CM022303.1, forward strand.
CTACTGTTTCGAAGCCATCTTCAAAGATGTGGGTGGTTAAGAAAGCCTAATTCTTCTGCAGGACTATGTCTCCGGGTGTACAGAATGGATAATGGATAGTGGATGCACTAGTCATATGGCCGGAGACAAGTCATTGTTTGTCGACCCCAACTTAACTGCTTCTCCTCTGAAGTATATCACTTTTGGTGACAACAACAAAGGCTAGGTAAAATTGCTATATCCAAGGACAAGTCCATTGATGATGTTTCACTTGTCCAGTCTCTTGGATTCAATCTTATGTCAGTTGGCAAGCTATGTGATTTAGGCATGCTAGTTCTATTTTATATATCCAAATGCATTGTCTTCATGGCCTCTGACAATTCCTTCGTCTTTGAGGGAATTAGAAAGGGTGATCTTTATATTGTGGATTTCTCTAAGGGTTCCTCAGTCCAAACTTGTTTGCTTGCAAATGCAACCGAAGGTTGCACTACAAAAAAAAAGACACATCCGTGACATTTTGGGCCGAATGAAAAAAAAATCTGTCATGCTTATGACACTTCTATGATGATAATTGTGACAAAACCTGGTATCATCATAGATGTGGTGGGCTCCTACTTCTATGACAAAAAATCATGACAGAAAATGGGCTTTTCATCCTGGGCGGGCCGGAGACGCAGCTGCATGACATTCTTTGGGCCGTCCATGACGGAAAAAATCGTGGTAGAAGCGAGGGCGAGGAAAATATCGGGGAGTTCCCAGTTACGGTGGGTGGTCGGGTCCGAGCGATGCACTATGGTTTGCGCGTTTCTCTCATGTACGTGCGTGTGTGCGAGGCGTTGGCTAACTGAACCCGAGCGATCGCACGTTACTGAACCCGAGTGATCGATCCCTTGGCTGTTAACTGAACCCGAGCAATTCATTCGCTGCTGACTGAACCAGAGCGATTCCTTCGCTGCTGCTGCTAATTGAACCGAGTGATCGATCACTACTGCTGCTTACTGAAGCCGATCGAGCCCCCGTGCAAGACGTAGCCAGCCGGTGTTGGGTCGCCTCTCAATGAACAGTGACCGTTGCTACCGTGCGCGCGGTACATAGAACGAGTCGAGACGTGGTGAGTCGAGCCGGTTGGTTGGCTGTGGATGAACAGTTCCCGGTGGGGGTTGGATGAATAGGACCCCATGGTAGTAGGCCGTTGCCGCTGGATGAACAGGACCCCGAGGAGGCCGCCGCACCCCAGCCGGTTGGGGGTGGATGAACAGGACCCCGTGGAGGCTCTATGAACAGTAGCCGGTGGAGGCTGGATGAACAATGGCTGGTGGAGGCTGGAGGAGGTCGACGGTGGATGAACAGTAGCCCGTGGAGGCTAGAGCGAGGCAGTAGACAGTGGATGAACAGGACCCCGTTTCGACTGTAGGCGCTCCAACAGAAGTCCGTTTCCTCCGTTTTGCGGTACACCACACCCGCCCCGATCAACTGGACCCCGTTTCGACCGTAGGCACTCGAACAGAAGTCCGTTTCCTCTGTTTTGCGGTACGCCAGACCCTTCTCGATGAACAGGACCCCGTTTCGACAGTACGCGGTCGAACAGAAGGCCTGTTTCCTCCGTTTTGCAGTACGCCAGACCTCGTTTCGGTTGTTCCGTCCAAGCCGGTTGGCTCCCGATCAACACGACGTATTCCGTTGCCTCCCGATGAACACGACACATTCCGTTGCCTCTCCATGAACACAACGCAGTTTCTCCGTTCCGACCCAGCTGGTTGGCTTCCAATGAACAGGACATCGTTGCTGCCGTCCATTGCCTCTCCATGTACACGAGCCCTGGCCGTACGTATGCGCGAGTACGCGTTCGAGACCCCGCCCGTATGTACGTACGTGGCCGTATTTTTTGGCATCTAGTTGTACGTACATGTACACGGTTTTGACTGGACTGCCTGAACTGCTACCGCTCCTTACTCGGCCGCGGTTCATCATGGCAGACAGACCGATCGGCCGGTATGTACACAGAAAACGCTACATACGCTTCGACCGGGTGGGTCCCAGCTATCAGGGAGAATAAGGACGCACTTCCTTGCGTGCAAAGATATAGCTGGTGGGTCCCAGCTGTCAGGGGGGAGAATCATTTTTTTCCCGTAATAAGGACGCACTTCCTTGCGTGCGAAGATGTAGCTGGTGGGTCCCAGCTGTCAGGGGGAGAAAACATTATTTTTCAGGGTAAAAAGGATGCAGTTGCATGCATGCGTCCATGGGCGTGGTGTGTCCCCACTGTCAGCCTCTTCACGTATAGTCATCTTTTGATGACTCTCGTTTGTTGGCCACATTGACCACATCGTGCAGAGCGCACCAAGGCCGGTGGACGACGGCGAGGCCCCAGACTGGAACGCCCCGGAAATGGGGAAGACGCGGCAGTGGAGTCACAGATGGAGAGGAGTGGGAAACTTGACTTGTTCGGGTGCGGGGTGGGCCTACACTCGGCAGAGAATAACAGGAGGTGCGGAGGAGTGTTGGGATGGCCTGGCCGTCGGACGGGTAGCGTTTCACTGCGAGGCACGCAAAACAGCGCCGCTGGACGCCGGAGGCTGGAGCAGGCGGTCCCGGCAGCGCTGGGGGAAGAAGACGAGAGATTGAAGAAGAATGCCGGCCGTTGGATGTAAATCCAACGCCTTTCTTAGGCTTCGACCTTTGTATTTTTATCTTTTGCGAAAATGCTTAGGCTTCGACCTACTGGCCCACATGTCAGCCAGTCCATTTGGTTTTTTTTAGTCCATTTTGTGGGCTGGGTGAAACAATGATGTAGCGTCTATGCAGCCCGTTTATATATTATGTTAGAATTTAAAGCCCATTTGCATTTTACTCAAAATCCGCGGACTTGCTGGGCTGGGTGAAAATATCATGTTGGGCTGGATGGAGAAATGTTATAAAAACATAAACACATGATTGCACGTCTATAACTGCATTGGTCAGTAAAATCTTTTTGCAAGCTTATGTACGCAATCACCAGGAGTTAACTTGCCAAGTTATATATAAACAATTATTATTATTATTATTTTGTAAGAACTTTCGATTTATGAAATAAAATATCATTTTAATTTGATGAGTTAATAGGACGTGGGGTATTATTATTTTTTAGGCTAGACGTGGGACAGTTGAGTTGGTTCTAGGGAAAAGTACTGGGAGAAAACTCAGATTACATCGAAAAAGAAAGTGGGAGAAAATTCAGATATAGGATTAATAAAAACGAAAAATAAATGAAGTTTGAAGGTCTATACAATGGTTGGACGAACGACAGGTTTAATGGAACCTTATGTTGTTTCTATTATATATATGTAATAAAATAAGATATAAATATAAATATAAATATATATACATAGGTTCAGTTTTGCATTCTTATAGAAAAATAGAACTGAGCTGTGTGTCGTCTTGAAAAAACAAACATAACTTGGGCTGCTGATATTATAGACAAGCTAGGCTGGGAGGCAGGCCGCTTGATACCTGCTGGACCCCAAAAAAAAAAGTTGAAACCCGCTGGATCAACTGTGTCTGCATGTCGTGGGCTGCGCATGTTAAACAACAAAACCTAGGCCATGGACCTAGTGGGCCCGGGACTGTCAGCCTCTCGATGAACAGTCGTCTCCCGATTCCTCTCATTTTGTTGACCATGTTGGGAACGACAGACGGCGGCGCCGCGGCGAGGGCACCAAGGCGGAGGACGACGTCGAGACCTCGGACCGAACGAACCGGAGCTAGGGAAGACGCAGGCGGAGGGGAGTACAAGGGTTGACTTGTTCGGGTGCAGGGTGGGCAGGTGGAGTTGCCGTCACCGGAGAATGTGTGGGAGTAGAGGGATGGCCTGGCCAGCGCCATAGGCTAGGATGGGTCACCGAGGCGTGCGCGGCAGCGCCGCTAGCCGCTGTAGGAAGAGGACGAAAGATTGAACAAAATAAAGAAATACAAATGGATAGGTGGTTGGTCCCAGATGTCTGTGTACGAGACCTGCTGGGTCCACCTGAGAAGGGGAATATGTTGGGAGGAAGGAGATTCAAAGCACGGCAGCCCAGTGAACTAGTTACATACATAAGCAAATAGCCACTAAAAAAAGCAAACAGGTTAATGGGTTCTTAGACGAAATATTTTGGACAAAACAGATAATTACGAAGCATAGGCTAATGCATGAAACACTCAGATGATAAAGGTGCTTAAACAGATAAAGTACATCATCTAGACCTTCCTGGCACGCTTGATCATGACATTGCGGCTATCCGTGTACTCGTCGGTTACGGGAAGCAGACACGCCCTCATGTCTAAGATCCGCCTGTACATGTCATAGCATGCGTATGCGTCCTTGGCCGCGTAGGTTATGTAGGCTAGATTCAGAGGTACCTCCCACGTGTTCAGGTTCTTGGTATCAACGTCTTCTTTCATGTTGGCGTAGCAGGGGTCGATGATGGTCGCGGCAAGGTCAACCACGGAGTCCTTCTCCTGCCCGCTGCCGATGATCTTGTATTGCTTCTGGATGTCGACAAGCTTGTTGCACCAGATGCTCCAGAACCTCTGGTGGCCCTACAGTAGTGGTAGACAAGAACCTCATCCTGCACACATACCTAGGCGATGGCGATCCGCTGGTCCCTGTCAGGAGATGAATGGATGGGCACAAGGCCTAGTCCCGTGACCTTGTGCTTTCTCCTCCTGTGGGTACTGCTTGAACTTGGCGAGGCAGAGCTTCACCGAGTTCGGATCATTGGTGCACATCACATTCAACTTGGTGCTGCCATGGGTCTGAACGGCGAACTCAAAGGTGAACTCCTTGCTGAAGTCCATATCCAACAGGCTCACCCCTCGGATCGCCATTGGAGTCTCTTCTCATGCAGAGTTGACGTGGCGGTTCCCGTTTGTGGGGATTGGGGGCAGGGGGCATGAAGACGATCGGTGTGTACTGGGGTACTAGGGGGCGGCACCGCCGCAGCAGCAGTTTGTTTTTTCAATCTTGGGGAACTGCAATCAACGGTGAACGAGTGGGTAGGCGGCGGCAACAGTTCATTTTTTAGCTCTTGGGGAACAGCATCCAATAGTAAACTGAGTGTGTACGGGCGACAACAGTTACCACACCTCCCTCGCTCGCTGCACGCCCGGCAGAACAGGCCCCGTCGGGTTCACGAGCGGGTCTGTATTGGTACTGTAATAGCAAGTGTTAGTGGTCACTTTACATAAATTTTATTAGCTTTAATTAAAATTTATTCTTCAAACAACCAAAGCATTGGCTCGTTCTATTAGTGCCATAGGATCAACATGCACAGCAATTAGAATTATTATTCTCAGGACGCAAACGATCAGCTCATTTGCCGCACTTTCACACAGACAATACTACCAAGTTTGAATAGCTAGTTATGATTGCTATCCTCTGCATCATCATGCTGTGTTTCCTAGCTTGCAAGATTCAGAACCAACCAATATGATTCAAATAATAAGTAAAACAAAGATGCCTACACATCACAATGATTCCCAGCTTGCACGATTCAGAACCAACCCACTAGATTCAAATAATAATAAATACAACAAAGATGCCTACACATCTCAATGATTCACAGCTCAGAGCCAATCGTAAGTGTACAACTCAAACGTTGCGAGAATGTGAACAAATAAATAAAAATTGATTGATGCTTCATGTAAGCAATTTGATCCAAGGATTTGCTTAAACATTGAAACCAGTCCTTTTTAAGGCCACGCAGGTCAAACATTGGCAGCTGAAATATTCTGCATCACTAGTGGCACTACCACTTCCAATATATGCGCAAGAGGGCCTTCTAGATTTTGAAGTAGTGTGTATAGAGCCTCATCCTTAGTATTTAACAAATACACATAGCAGAATTTAGTGGAATCATCAATCAACGTCCTGAAATATATCTTTCCATGTTGCACACACGCATGGCACTTTAGAGCCTTTGGATAAAGTGAATCTCATGATTAAATCCATCTTGGCTAGCCGTGTCATACAACCTTGGGCGAATGCTTTTGACCATCACAACATCTGTAGTTGAGTATTCCTGTTTGCATAGATAAGAAAGAGCGTGATTACTATAATATTGGCACTAGTTAAAGCAACTTTATTTCCAAAACGAGAAAAGATTGTGATAGAATAGCTTTATTAAAAAAATACAACATCAGCACAGTATGAAAAAGCACAATCATGTTGATAAAGGACAGTACTGACCTGTGTGAGATGACTTTGGGAGATCAAGTTATTCTTCATGTCCCCGTATCTTGCCATGAAGATGATTCGTTGACATCCATTAACACCTCAGTGTGGCAGTAGAAGGAGGAGCGTCGACTCATTTCAATCACTTTTTTTGTGCAGTTCAACTAAAATTGTGGCGCCCGCCAGTTAGAGAGGTGGCCCGCGCCACCTCAACGGTAGGCGTGATGGACTCAACTAGTTCGGTGCAGCTATGTGATTGATGTAGTGCACATGGACTTGATTCTGCCGGATAGGTCTTCTGCAAGCTATCTACATTGGAAATGAAATGGTAGCTAAGATAGTAGCTCTATTTTAAATGTATTATTACTTCATTTTATCAGTGGCAGTAGCAGTGCCAAAACAGTAGCACAAGATCACTAGCTGGATGTAGAGTCAAAATCAACCAAAAAGGAACATACCCGGTTATGGGAACCATAACTGAGAGAGGGGCCCTATGCCACCATGACTCGATGTGGTGAACCTGCAGATCCACTCGGATGATTCAATTCATGCGACCTTTTTCTGCAGTCTGCCTGAAATGAAGCAAAGATTGCATCATGTAGCTAGCAAGAAGTACTTGCTCTCATGAGCTGACAGGTTCTTCTTTAGTAGTTGCACTAAAATTGAGCAACATTAAGGTGGCATTGCTTGTTTACCAGATACAGTAGATCAACAGCAGCTAAAGAGTTGGTTTAAGGGCATGGGACAGTGGGGACACCAGGACACTCAGCAGCGTAAAGAAGCAACTTACTTATCATACTGGGGAAAACAGCAGGAGTACCATTTGTAACACAGTTTAATTGCATCATATTACTGGAGGCATTAGATTAACAATAACACTGGTTAGACATGTCCTTACAATAACAGTGTGATTGCTTCATTTTACATGCGCCCTTACATTAACAACAGCAAAAAGTTGGTATAAGGACATGCGACAGTGGACGCATCAGCACAATGTACCTACAAGGAGGCATAAAGTGGTGATGCCGAGTTTGTTCATACTCTGTGAGGGCAGCAAATCTAATCCTGGAGACCTTTTACTATGTGAGGGCAACAAATCTAATCCTGGACATACTCTGTTGACTTGTCCACCAGCCGCCACTTTCTATCCTTTTTTCAACCAATAATAGGTATGTTCCTTATCCAGTTTGTACTGCCTTTTCCCTTTATTTCCCTTTTCAACCAAGAGACCAGTTGGGTATCCAGTCTCTACTACTTTCCCCCTATTATTTCCTCTTTGAATCAAGTCCTAGATTCATGCTACAACTTTCCCCCCTTTCTTCGTTGTTTGAACCAAGTCCTAGATTCGACTGCATGAACTAGCTTTACCTCTAATAATACTAAAAATTTAGGTGGCTTTGGAAGAGCTGATGGAAGTAGAAAAAGATCCACATGCAGACACGTGGGGAGTTGGGGCAGTAGAGCAAGGACGCTTTCGAAGGAACTTATACCTGAGGGTCGTCGTGATGTGGCTAGGAGGCCGGCGGCAAGTCGGATCTGCGCACAATACGGCAGGGAGGAAGAAGGGTCGGAGGACCTCCCGAGCCGGCGCTGTGTCGGAGAGAACGGCACGGGCAGAGGATCGGGACCCGCCGGTAGCTGTGGGTTTCCTCCCTCGACGCCGATGACTGCGTGAATGATGCACCTAGTCCCCTACACACACCGACCGAAGGAATCCGGCCGGATCTGTGACTAGCGGTGAGCAGAGAGAAAATGTCGCTACCGCTGTCTTGTTTAGGTCTGAAGAGGATGAGAGAATGAATAGAGCAACCCTAGTAAAGCAAGCGCTCAGGCCCCTGCCTATATATATAGTGGAGTGATTATCTTTTTCTCTCCACAACAAGCGTTTCAATTTGTGTACGTGACATTAAAGAAAAGAAACTCTCTATTTGACGTGACTAACTGTACTACTCCTACTTAGTAGTAGTAGTATTCACTTGTGCTCCCCGGCCCTCCATTCATTGAACAACCCCACGGGTGAATAAACATACAGTACTATTTATATAGAACGAACAAGCTCGAACTATTTTGGCTTTGAGATATCGATGGTACAATTTGACCACATTGCATCAATGGACTCAGTACTTTGAAGTAACCTATACGTATAAACACATGCACGGTTTACATTCCGAATCGCTAGCTAAAGCTTGAACTATATTTGTTTACATGTACCACCTTTTTCTTTTGGTTCTCTGCTCCATGGCGCAATTCATTGATACAAAATTATACTATGAGTAGTTAAAAGTTGAGGGCGGGGCTTTTCCTGGGCAGTACGCGTGGCAGTTTTCGTGTAGCCGGTTTGACAGAGAGGCGAGGAGGGTGAGGGAGTAGCAGATTCAACTTACTGCTGGAAAGGTAGGGCTGCTCGATTTGACGGCGCGTTACTGCTAGAAAGATGGGGTCTTGTGATATGACTACTCACTATAGTCATTAATTACTGGCGCTACGACCGGGGTGATGCCCCCCTTCCGTTCCCCACTCTAATCTGGTGCATGACACGTCGACCCGAATGCTGGCTCTCCCACATGTCGGCGAAGTAAGAAGGAGCAAAGAATCATGCGGTATATATAGTGTATATACTAGTACTACTCACATTGGAGGAGTGCGAACCACGGTAGCCCAGTGAACCAGCAGGCGATAGGCCATAGAAAACAATGTGGTGATATGGCCATAAAAAACAATGTGCTACGGTCCAGTCTCTAGCATGTACAGTACTCCTCCTCTTCCTCCTCCTCTCGGTTCATCGCCATCATACTTTCCCCATTCCTGTGTTTTCAGTATCCTGCGAATCAAAGAGGCCCATAGACTGGTTTAAGTCCAGGCGTTTTTTATACTCCCTCCGTTTTTATTTACTCTGCATATTAGGTTTGACTGAAATCAAACTTCGTAAAGTTTGACCAAGTTTATAGAAAAAATATAAATATTTATCATAAAAAATCAAAATGATGTGAAAGTACATTCAATGATGAATCTAATGGTATTGATTTATTATTGTATATGTTAATATTTTTGTTTATAAACTTTGTCAAAGTTTACAAGGCTTGACTTTTACAAAAGCTAATACGCGGACTAAATAAAAACGGAGGGAGTAAATGTGTTATATCCAAATTTAATGAACGTGCTCCGGTTTCTATGAAAATAATCCGGTTTGCATGTAGTAATTCATTTATTTATTTATTCTTCTGCGGGGGGTTTGCATGTAATTCGTGAGGTCTGAAATGTAAAGTACGCCGGCATGGTTGCATATGCTCCGAGTCGTGCATGCACTATGACCCAGATGCTCTATGTCCCACATGCCGGCGAAAGGAAGCACGTGGAAATAGCCTAGGAGTACATATAGGAGGATAAATGTGTGAAAAAATATGTACTATGAAGCGTAGCTGCGGTTCGAAAAGGAGGTGAACAAAAAGGAGACCTAAAGTGATGACAGGTATAGGTCGCATGCACCCAACTAGTGCTACTAGACGTACGACTACTTTTTCCCTAAAAAAAAAAGAGGTACGAGTACTCAGTACTCCTATTCTATCAACACGAGTCCCATCTGACAACAGCGTCCGTGCTACAGCTAGCTCTTCTCCCTCATTTCTCTCTTCCAATTCTAACTCAGCCAATGCGCGGTGGGCGGGGTGGGGATTTGCCGATAGTCGATTTGCTCAACTGCGGTCCCACCTGACAGTGAAAATGCTAAGACAACAAGCGTTCCCTAGCTTGAGCGGCGTGCCGGACAGACCATGTGGTGGTGCAACGCGAATGACACGGGCATGCTGTACTTGTTCCACTTTCTCGTTTTGAACTCGTGACATGTAGTAACGCTCAATTTTGAATATATAAGTTTGGTTGTCGCGCCAATATATACAGTACTCCCGCCATGTAGGTTGGGTCGCTAAAGGCAAAATTAGACACAAAACACGATGGTGATGGACCAGTCTACCTCCGTCCTGGTTTATTGCTCCCCATCGTAATCTGTGCCAAATTTTGACCATAAATTTGACTAACAAAAGGTTCATGCATGTCACCAAAATTATATCATTGAAAACTATGTTCAAATACATATCAAACGATATAATTTTTGTTGACATGCACTAACATTTTGTCAGTTAAAATCTTTGGTCAAAATTTAGCACAAATTACAAAAGGGACTAATAAACCAGGACCTAGGTAGTACACCAGGACGAAGACAGTGATACTACATATAATTAACGCCAAATAAGAGCAAGGGATCACACATGTCATTTACGACTGGAATAAAAATGCCATACACTAATAAAATATTAAGGCCACGAGGTGATGCAGTGCTGGTTACATGAGGCAAGAAGAAAGATGCATCCATCGACGACGTCCACCTCCTCGACTCAGGGTGCCGGCCCACCGAACGGCGGCTAAGTAGCAGCGGCATTCGTGGCCAGGTCGACGTGCTTCTGAATAATGGCGTCCAAAGATTCCAGCCGCTAGAAGAAGGCCAACGTCTTTCTATCCTCGCTAGCCTTGTAGTGGCCTAAGTAGACAATTTCCTCATAGACGTGGATGTGCAGGTCGACGGTTTCTTGCATGGCGAGGCGCTGCACGGCGAGCACGGCCTCGAGGTGCACATTCTTCGTCGCGACCTCCGGCAACTGCAGGGCCACTAGTGCTTCAAAGAGTTTGTCGCCTTGGAGGCCAATGAGGGTGGCAGGCAACGAGGAGCCTGGGCGCGCGGGCTGGAGTAGTACGGCAAGGTCGTCCGCGCGCTTCTTGACGGCGGTGAACTTGCGGATGGAGACGACCATCATCTCGCACATGCGAGAGGCGAAGCCGGCATCGACGAGGGCTATGACGCCGGTGGTCGCCAGCACCATCTGGAAACGATGCGTGGTGTGGGGACGCAGGCCGGCGTCTTGGACGATCTGGCACAACCGACTGTCGCTCGCGTCCATCGACGCCATGGGTGCTTGTGGCTTCTGGTCACTTGGTCTTGGTCTTGGATTGGAGTGGGCAGTGTTGCACAGAGACTAGGAGTATATGGATTGGAGTGGTGGGGCGCCTTTATATGGGAGTCCAAACTGCGTTGCATTCACATCGTGCTGGCTCCATTCTGCTTCTCCAATTACTTACCTCTGCATGCTAATTGAATGCGGAGGCATCATTGACCGTTCAACGTTTCGGGAACCGCTACCCTCTCCCTCGTTGGCATTCAAGCCGTATCAACATAAATGCGTGTCAAAAAGAGACTAGTCAGTAGTAGTATACTCAATATTGTGCACCGCGACCAAGGCGGAGAGGAAAATGAGAGAACTTAATACATACTCCCTCCGTTCCTAAATATTTGTCTTTCTAGAGATTTCAATGAGTGACTACATACAGAGCAAAATGAGTGAATCTACACTCTAAAATATGTCTATATATACATCCATACGTGGTAGTCCATTTGAAATATCTAAAAAGATTTATATTTAGGAATGGAGGGAGTATTTATTTACGGTGTAGATTCACTCATTTTGCTCCGTACGTACTCATTTACGGTGTAGTCACTTGTTGAAATCTCTAGAAAGACAAATATTTAGGAACGGAGGGAGTAGTCCCTCCTTTCCGGTTTACAGGGCTATACTATTAAGGCTAGTCATAGTGGGAGTAAGACAAATTTGCTTATGTGGCATGGAGTTAATGAGGGGAGAGATGCTTGTGGTAACATAATATGTTACTATAACATAACACACCCCGAGGTAAAATGAGTCTATGTCTCAATTAATGAAGGCTTGTATGTTACCATCATATGTTACTACCCATTATGAAGGTAGTAACATGGACTAGTAACAAAAGCATGTTACTAGCAACTGCCACGTTCGGGTTGCGCTTGGCTCTTCGCCTCTTTGAGAAGTCGAACAATGATGTTACTACTTCTACAGTATCCAATCAACTGCTGCATGTCCCGTCCACCGCGTGGGCGAGGGAGAGCTTTTTTGTAGGAGTAGTAAAAGCAAAAGCCTCTCCTCGTCTGCGAGCCACTGCGCGCATGGGCGAGGGAGAGGGCGTACTACTAGTAATCAAGCTTCTCCTTGTTGTACGAGTTGACGCGACACATCATAGCACGGGCCCCACATGCTTGCCTCTAAACTTGGTTAAAAGACACACATTGTACAATATTTGCTGCAACCTCTAACATTTACCCCACCACAAATTAAAATATACATTTCTCTCTTGACCAGATCAGCGTGCAAACTACAATAACCAGGACGACAGGTAGGGCCAGAAGATTATTTTAATCAAAAAAATGCTTCGGGACAACCTCATAGCATGGAGCCGACTCCAACGATTTTAAGCTTAGAGGCACGGTACACGCTATCCTAGACTATGTTACTATACTACCTCCTCTATACACATGAAACTGCCACACGAGCGTTCGGGTTGCGCTTGGCTCTTCGCCTCTTCGGGAAGTCGAACAATGATGGTACTACTAAAGTGGAGTACTACTAGTATGCTTCTGGCCATCTGACACCGAATGAACTGCTGCATGTCCACCGCGTGCGGGAGGGAGAGCGTGTAGCGAAAGCTTCTCTAGTCCTGCGAGCCACCATGCTCATGGGCGAGGGAGAGGTCGTTGTAATCAAACTTCTCCTTGTTGTACGAGTTGACGCGACACATCAAAGCAGTGCACTCGATATATTTCAATAATTTGCGTTTACCGATGCATTAATTACAACGCATGCATGCATGCCGTGACTTTCCTTTTGATACTTGCATGTGTTGATTTGATGCACCTTGAAGTAGTATGAGTATGTGATGGTAAAACTTTCTAATGCCCCGGCCCTAAAGCGAGAGAAGGTGGTGCACGAGGAGGGCGAGATCATGCCGACAGAACAGGACCCGACGATCGAGCTCTCTATGGTCTCTATGGACCTCACCTTGCTCCACTGCCCCTTGTGCCTCCGCCCCTTGAAGCCTCCAGTGTATGAGGTTCGAATACACCTCGCCCGTTTGGCTGATCGAGCAAGGTGCAGGTTTCTTGATTGATGTGCTGTTCGATTGATTTGTGCAGTGCAAGGGAGGGCACCTGGCCTACGTGGACCAGCGGCAGTGCCAGAAGTGCGAGCGCGACGGCGGCTTCGACGTGCGAAACACGGCGATGAATGCCGTCCTCTCCTTGGTGAGGGTGGAGTGCCCGCACGAAGGCTATGGGCTCTACGTCACTTACCACAAGCTCGCCGATCACTAGAGCGTGTGTCCGCTCGCGCCCTGCAAATGCCCCGTGCCCGTCTGCGGCTACGAAGGCCCGCCGCCGGCGCTCCCCCACCACATCAGCATCGTGCATCCCATGCCCATGCATAGGATCCAGTATGGCAAGGTGCTCCAGCTGCAAGTGCCAGTGTCGGAGCCGCAGCTCTTGCTGTTCGCAGAGGAGGACGGCCGCGCGTTTTTCTTGGTTGGTTGCGTGCTCGATGTCGGCGCGCCTATCTCTGTGTCCGTCGTCTGCATCAGAGTGGGGCCGTCCCCACCGTCGCACTACGCAGCCAAGCTGTGGGCAAATGGCCCGCCGGGGGAGGCCAAAGGCGGGACCGGCGCCGTCAAGGTGGAAATCGAGGTGACAAGCAGCAAGGATCCCGGCGCCGTCGCCGTGCAGGAGCTGACCTTCTTCACAGTTCCGCCCAAGCTGCTGGCCGGGGCTGGGTTGTCGAGGACGGTGTCCCTCCACATTCAGATTGACAAGCTCACCTCCTAAATGATTCTACAGTGCCTTCTGTTTATCTTAGTAATATGCTAATATAGGGGTTAGCTCGGTCTACTTTAGCTTAAGAGATGGTGGATTTTGGTGGCGATGCAGCAATTACTTCGACATCAGATCAGCAGTTAAAGTAATTTCCAACAGTGGAACGGATATTTTGTGTCTGTTGGACATAAAGATCCTTTGGGTAAGAAGTATAAGCTGCTTATATGCTTGTTTGTTGAGGAAGTGTTGCATACTTCTGTGAGTTGACGCGACACATCAAAGTAGTACTACTACTAGTAGTACTCACCCAACTGCGCACCAGGCAGACGAAGCTCGTGTCATGTTGGTGCTATGTGTGGCCCGCACATTAACCAAAACAATTTGCCTCCAGCTTGGCCTCCGTGTTTTAAACTTCTCAATCTCAAGGCCAAGGAGCAACGGGAACCTATGATAGAGCCAATCGGATGGTTGAGAACACTACAATTCGTAGCTACAGATGCGTGCGTGAGAGAGGACGAGTGCGAGCATGCACCTCTTCTCTTCGTGTATAACATACTAAACTCAGAGTACAAGTGTATGTGGGTGGCATCGACCTAGGGAGCTAGAGATGGTGCATGCGAGAAGTCCCGAGAGACTAAGGTGTGTGCATGGGAAAGAGGGAGAGAGATGATATGTGTCGATGTAATGCGTGTGAAAAAAAAGACTAGTCTATAGCTCGCCACGAGGCTATTCCTGGCGAACGCCCCAATAACCGTAAGATATGTATCCGACGGTGCCAGTTATTGCACATACACAGCAGTAGAAAAAGAAGTACCATGGCATATTACAAAACTGCTACACCACGGCCGAGAACTCATGCCCACGTTACGCCATCCGGGAATAGTGCCGCACTTCGAAACTAGAATCGTCAATAAATTTTGAGCTTGCGTCTCGTCACATTCCAAATTACTACCACGCTATATTCAATTGCAAACCTGTTCGCACTGATCAAAATCTAAACAGTTTCCCACTTAGGAGCGTATTAGTACTCGGTTATAAATACTCTACTCCAAGATGACTGCACATTCCTCCTCAACTCCTCATCCACAAAAACAAACAAGTCTTTCATCGTCGTTCCCTTGCGTCTGCCATGGCCCGCATGAGTTCTGGGTCGAGAGATTACTACCAGGGGGAGGCGAGCATGGAAGCGGAAGTAAGAGAGATGTCCCGCCTCGCCGCCGTAGCAGCCGACATGTCCCGCCGCGCTGCCGTAGCAGCACAGAAGTCCCGCCGTGCCGCCGAAGCAGCACAGAGGTCCTGCCACGCCGTCGATGTAGCAGACTGGTCCGGCCGCGCCGCGGAAGCAGCAGAGATGTCCCGCCGCGCCGCGAATGCAGCAGGGAGGTCCTCCCGCGCCACGGCGGCCTGGGAAAATGTCTCGCGGGCAGGCGAGGACTCTCACAGGCGCATGCGCGCTATGCTCGATGGCCTGATGGGTCGGATCTCCGGCTGGATGAAGCTGCAGGACGAGATGAATGCCTCATTTGAAAATGCTACCACCGTCATCCGGGGACTAGGGGAGGACAAGGCGAAGCTCCGCACTGAGCGCGACCTGCTGAGGGCGAAGATCGCCAGAAGGGCGAAGCAGGCGGAGGAGACCGCTGCCTTGTTGAAGAGGACAGGTGTCATCGTCAGGAAACTTATGGAAGAGAATGCCATGCTCCGCATCGAGCGCGAAAGGCTGGTGGAGGAATCCGTGAATACTGCCAAGCAGCGTATTAAGGACATGAAACTGATGAAAGAGATCATCGCCGCTCGCCGCGAGAACTAGTCTCCGTGACCTACAACGCATCAAGAAAGTAGAGATCAGCGAGCCAGATCGTTGTATGCGTCTTCCTTCGTCTTTTGCCCTTGTGTATTTCGGGCATAGCCGCATGTGGCTTTTTTAATTATATTCCTAAATATGTAAGATAATTATTATCCACTGTCGTCGTCCTTATATATTCATCAGTCTTGCTATAAGTCGCAGTAGATGCTATATAGGTCTGTCGGATCTTACATCAAGATCCGTGCAAAATTTTCTTTTCAGATTTTCTTTTTTCTCTCTTAAATCTCAGTCGAGTGAGACATAGCCACGCCATTAAACAGGGCTCGGGCGCCATTAATGGAGACCTTGGGAGAGAGGTGGGCGGTAAATGGAGATCAAAGGGCTCTCCTCCCGATAAGCACGCGCAGGGGTCTGATTCGCACGCCTCCCATACTCAAATAGCTACCCCGCACGGCGCCTCCTAGCCAATAAAAAAAGGGGACGTGTGGCGGCACGTAAATGGTAAGTAGGACACCCACAGTTTCAATAATACTTGTGTTTCCGATTGTAACATGACCGCACTTGTTCCAAAATGACTTTGTTGATTGTTAATGTGTGCGCCTTCGCAAATCGGACAGCAAAATTACCACAGCATGTTGGTGCCATGTCATGACACCAAGCCACGTTTCATGATTTTCATGCGTGTTTTGGATTTACAGGAATTAAAAAACCAAGTTTCTCAATGTTTCCGGCCGAGCCACGATGCCCAGATGTTTGAATTTCATTCTCATTTCTTGCATGGGACCTAGAAATTTATCCGAGGACACACATGTGATTTTTCAACCAACTTTGGTGCACTGGAGCATGTGCTTGTAGTTCAAATTTGAATTATGCACATTAAATGACCAGAAACTCAATTAATGTATAAAAAAGGCCAAACGAACCCAGAATATTTCCAAAATTTAACATGATTCTCATATAGTTCTATGTTGCCTCTGTAAAGAAAATCAAGGGGGGGGGGCAGCGTATGTCATTTCTCCCACAAAGGTGACACGTTCCCTCTCAGAACCATGAGCCTTCTTGAGAGAAGCTCTGGTTTGCAAGAAGCTTATACCAAAACTTGTTACAAGTCGGCCAAATTTTTTACCACAACATGTTAGTGCCATGACATGACACCATGCCAAGTTTCATGATTTTCAGGCGTGTTTTGGATTTACAAGAATTTAAAAACCAAGTTTCTCAATGTTCTCGGTCGAGCCACAACGCCCAGATGTTTGAATTTCATTCCCATTTCTTGCATGGGACCTAGAAATTCACCCGAGGACACACATGTTATTTTTCAACCAACTTTGGTGCACTGGAGCATGTGCTTGTAGTTCAAATTTGAATTATGCACATTAAATGACCAGAAACTCAATTAATGTATAAAAAAGGCCAAACGAACCCGAAATAATTCCAAAATTTAACAGGGCACTCATATAGTTCTATGTTGCCTCTGTAAAGAAAATCAGGGGGGAGGCAGCGTATATCGTTTCGCACACAAAGGTGACACGTTCCCTCTCGGAACCATGAGGCTTCTTGAGAGAATCTCTGGTTTGCAAGAAGCTTATACCAAAACTTGTCCCAATTCGGCCAAAATTTATACATATGAAAACAGGGTTTAGATTATCCTGAACATCATGCTACCTAGACCAATGTACTGTGATTTGAATTCAACATAAAATGGATACAAATATTTGAATTGGAGATCGTATGGTACAAGTAGTTCATATTGAAATATGATTACTACTATATGGATGTTTTCTGTTATCAAGATAATATTTAAATGATGGTATAACTTGACAACAATCATATTCAAATAAGGAAAATTGATTCAAATTTAGTCCATATGGTAGACGACAATATATATATTCATAGGGTGGAGTAAAATGTTCATATAAGATGGAAGATCAAAATGTAGGACTACATCCATTATAAACCGCAAGATCACCTAATGATATATTCGAATTCAACATAACGTGGATTCAAAAATGGAAAATTCAAGATCCTGGCATTTGTAATCATATAAAAAGGGACATGACTCTTTCTTGTGGTGGGAATTGATTTGATTTTTGTTGTTGTTGAGGGAAGTGCGAATTGATTTGGTATTGTACAGGCTAATCTTGTTCTCCCGATTTTGTTTACATTTTTCTTGTAGTTTTTTTAATGGCATTTATAGCAATATAGTAAAAGGTTACATGACTCTCTTGTGTCTCGTATGAATTGTTTTTTTTGTACACGCTAAGTTTGTTCTGCCGAACATGGAATCCGCGCCTTGTTATCCTGAAATTTTCAAGCTCGAGTATCTTTTGTCTCTTCTGCTGTGAAACTCCCGCCTCTTCAACCCGCGTCGCGCCTTGTTATCCCAAAATTTCGACGCGTGCGAAAACTCCCTCCTCATCCGAAATTGGTCCCGCAGCCCAGACACGCGAAATCCCCCTTCTACCCCTCAGCCGGAAATGCCGCCTCGACGTCGCGTGGTCAAAACCAGTGGGGGTACGTTCGTAACTTACCCCACATTTTGGACAAGCGCGTCCCTAAGCCATGGCTTACCCTACCTTCCCCTTCGTCCCCCTCCCCCCCCCATTCATACACCGAGGCCGCCAAAACCAGCGAAACCCCACGCTCCTCCGTCGGCCTCCCGACCGCCGCCCAGTCGGAGACTCTTCCCCGACGACGTCGTCCACAGCAACAGCTCGACGTCCCTCATCCACTGCACCGGATCAGGATCCGTCGTCGATCTTGTCGTCCCTCCGGATCAGCCGCCCCGTCCTCCACCTCCAAGGAGCTGCCCCAATGTTCGCCTCGTCTATCGCGCCACCTCCATCCCCACAGCGCCGTCTTGACCTGCCCCACCGGAACCGCATCACCCTCACCAATTCCTCCGATGAAGCCGAGGCCTACTCGGTGCCACCAAGGAGGTTCTGCACTCACCGCTGCATTTTATCTTTTATTCGACCTCACGGGGCTGCCGATGCTCGATACCGAGCAGCCATGGCGGGTCTCCATCGACGGCGCCGTTGCCGGCCACTTCCTCCATGGCGTCTCTCCCACATGTCGTTGCTTCCTCGGCGGCGACTTCCACACCAGCACTAGCTGCTGTTGCTCCGGCTCTCGCTCGCGCTGCTGCTGCTGCTGCTCCGACTCTCACTCGCGTTGCGGCTCTGTTCTTGCTGTCGGTTGCGCTGCTGCACTGCTCTTGCTTTCATTCGTGCTGCTGCTCTGCTCTGCTACTGCTGTCGGTCGCGCTGCTGCTCCGCTCTTGCTCTCGTTCTTGCTACTACTCTGCTCTACTCTCGCTCTTGCTCGCGCTGCTGCTGCTGCTGCACGACCTGCGGCAGCTACAGGAGTTGCTGCTTTAGCACTCGTTCGCGGTGCTGCTGCATGAGTTGCTATCTGCTAGTGCGTTCCCTGCTCGAGCGGCTGCTGATTTAGATCACTGCTTCTCTACTACTAGTGCTCGAACGCCCTAAACTTCTATTGCAATGCTCTGCTACTAGTTCAATCAGTTTCAACAGTAAAATTCAGTTTCGACAGTAAAGTTCAGTTTCTTCAGTTAAGTTCAGAGTAAACAGTATTTACAGCATTTGTCGGAGCGGCCATGGCACGGCTGATGCATTTTACATCTAGCACTTTTTGGTGATGTATTTTACATCATCTATTGCAGATGCTATTAGAGTCCCACTTCAGATTAACGTTATCTGTCTTGTCCTGCTTCAGCCTCGCTGTCGTACACCTCACCAAAGCTGCTCCAACGACGGAACCGTCCATCACAGCGGAGCAGTACCCTCGGCGCCGTCTCCAGAGGCCTTAGATCTTCTTCCCCGCCTCCGACAGTCACACCAGCATCACCATCCTCCACGTCCAACCCAATGATGCTGAGGTCGACAAGACTATGCCAAAGAGGTTGTACACTCGTCGCATCACTTTGTTACTCTGCATTCATGTCGATCCCTCAAGGATCCTTTGGTTCAAAGCAGTTACAAATCTAGAAATAAATGAATTGTGGTCATAAAGTTAACAGGGAGAAAACTAAAT
This sequence comes from Thinopyrum elongatum, assembly GCA_011799875.1. NCBI lineage: Eukaryota > Viridiplantae > Streptophyta > Magnoliopsida > Poales > Poaceae > Thinopyrum > Thinopyrum elongatum. Next base: position 569,413,261 of record CM022303.1, read on the forward strand.
GCTCTTTTGAACCACAATTTGAATCGGTTTAGCAAGATAGCCATTATATGATACTCATGTGGACCAAATCTAAGCTCACAAAATATTTCAAGGGCAGGCTTCAGCATGTTGAAGACTGCCTACTAGAATTGCCACTGGTTCAAAGAAAAAGTGAAGGAAAACATAGGAATTGGAAACTTTACTATCGTACTAATATTCGTGCATTTGGTTAGAAGGAATGGAGCAAAGCAAAACTGGTGGATATTTTTTTCCTTTGGTGTCTCTTTCAAAGAAAAAACATAGGAATTTTAATATCCACTTGGACGTCCTTTTCAAATTAATATGCATGAAGAACATGACTAATTGCATTACTGGCATAATAAGATTCTTATTTTACATTTTCATGTGGTTTGACTTTAATTTGACCATGTTTCTCCATTCATGTGTTCTTCCAATTCATGTGAACCAAACACCCAGGTTGACAGAAATCCTATGTTTGCAAATGCTCTATTTTGCATGTGCATTCCTATCCTATTCCTATGTTTTTCCTGTCTCTGCGTTTTTAGAATCCTCCAATTCTAAGGAGCCCTTGCAGATTTACTTCATTTTCAGATAGGTGTCAAAGAAAACTATGTGTGTTATGTCCTACTCCTGCCGTGCCGTCATCCACCCCACCTGAGGTGCACCATCGACGGAAGCGTTCACTGCAGCAGAGATTCCCCCTGCAGACTTTCTTTCGCTGCCTCAGATCATCTTCCTCGTTGCCGGCAGCAACGCCAACTGCATTACCATCATCGACTAAGCAGATGAACCTAAGGACTACACAGTTCTGGAAGAGAGGTCACACTCTTTCGTGTCTGCTTACGTTATACATCGGTTATTATTACCTGCTACTTTATCATCCTGTTCACCTCTTAGACTTCGAGTCAGGTCCAAACTAATGTTCAAACTTTAGTTTTAAAATGCCTGTGCAACACATATCGAGGCAGCAATGAATAGTATCTGTCTACTATCTAGTTCATCTAGGGTCTTCTATGTGGTTCATGTTGGGTGGGCAACAAACAGTAGATGATCCATCGTCTATCTTTTTAAACTGAAGCTATAATCTGCTTGCTATCATTAGTTTTGGATCTATCCACTCGTTTGCTACCATCAGTCTTGATTTCTGCATGCACCCCTTAGGCCTTACATAATCTAACTATGTTTTTTTATTATGCATGTCAGTTATTGTACACAATCGTACTGAACATGTAGAGAAAAAGAGAAGACCGTTACGTGGGAATATAATGTCATGCAGACGCCGCTCCATGGTGGGCGAAGTGGGCCCCCTCCCCCCATTCCAGATTGTATTCCAGAGAAAGATAACTATTCAGAGAGGGATTCAGAGGGAGCCGACCACTCCTATTTACCCCCTGAGGTGTTTGCTCTAACCTGGCATGCTGATGTTGGTCATATCATGCATATGGCGCCTCACATTGCTTACATTATACATCTTATATGTCATCTGCTTTGTTTAGATTTGCTTTGTGTGAATGCCACCTGTTTGGTTTCTATATCATACTCCCATCGTTCCTAAATATTTGTCTTTTTAGAGATTTCAACAAGTGACTACATACGGAGCAAAATGAGTGAATCTACACTCTAAAATATGCCTATATACATCCGTATGTGGTAGTCCATTTGAAATCTCTAAAAAGACAAATATTTAGGAATGGAGGGAATATATGTGAATTATGCAATGCCATCTTCTTTAGCCAGGCATCATATACGTGAATCATGCAATGCCATCCTGTTTAGCCAGTCATCATATATGTGAATTGTATTGTGCCATATTTTTTTCATAATGTATTCCATTTGTCAACAATGTTTATACATTCATCTACTCTTCCCGTGCATCAGCCATTTGAGTCGGTCATGGGAAAATCTGGAGTGAAAACAAGGTCTTCTGAGCAGTCAGTGCTACCTGTCGATGCAGATTTCTTGCTAGTTACAGATAGCTCCTCAGAGGAGGATTCAGAGACAGATGCCCAGTCGTATCCCCCCTTGAGGTGTATGCTCTAACTTGGCAGGGTTATATTGCTCATATCATGCATATGGTGTCTTGCATTGCCATGCCATCTGCTTAGATTAGACATGCTTTGTGTGAATGCCTCCTATTTGCTTTCTATATCAGATATGTGAATTATGCAATGCCATGTTTTTTAGCCAGTTATCATATAAGTGAATTATGCACCGCCATGTAGCCAGGCATCATATATGTGAATTATCTCATGCCATCCTTTTTTTTATTACGTATTCCATTTGTCGACAATCTGTGTATATTGAACTACTCTTCATGTGTATCAGCCATTTGAGCCGGTTATGGAAAAATCTGGAGTGAAAACAAGGTCTTTAGAGCAGGCAATGGTACCTGTTGAAGCATATATCTCGATGGTTATAGGTAGCTCCTCAGAGGAGGATTCAGAGACAGATGACCAGTCCTATATCCCACCTGAGGTGTATGCTCTTAACTTGCAATGTTTATATTTCTCATATCATGCATATGGTGTCTTGCATTGCTTAGTTTAGACATCATATACACAATATTCAATGCCATCTGCTTAGTTTAGAGATCATACATGCGAGTGCCAGCTGCTTAGTATATGAATCAATTATGTGAATTATATCATGCTGATACGTCCATTTTGCATCATGTTTTCCTACTGCTATTTATAATGTTTTTATGCATAATAATGCTTTTTGGAGTACTTCTAATGCCTTTTCTCTCATAATTTGCAAGGTTCACACAAAGAGGGAGAATTCCGGCAGCTGGAAATCTGGACCTGAAAAAGCTACGTCATGCTACCTATTATGCACAACTCCAAATGAGCTGAAACTTCACGGGGAATTTTTATGGAATAAATAAGAAATACTGGAGCAAATGACTACCGGAGGGGGGCCACCTGGTGAGCACAAGACACCTGGGCGCGCCAGGCCCCCCAGGCGCGCCCTGGTGGGTTGTGCTCAGCCTAGCCCACCTCCGGTGCCCATCTTCTGGTATATAAGTCATTTTGACCTAGAAAAAATAAGGTAAGGACTTTCGGGACGGAGCGCCGCCGTCTTGAGGCGGAACTTGGGAAGGAGCACTTTTGCCCTCTGGCGAAGCGATTCTGCCGGGGGAACTTCCCTCCCGGAGGGGGAAATCATCATCATCATCATCACCAACAACTCTCCCATCTTGGGGAGGGCAATCTCCATCAACATCTTCAACAGCACCATCTCCTCTCAAACCCTAGTTCATCTCCCATGTTCAATCTGTGTACCGGAACTATAGATTGGTACTTGTGGGTGACTAGTAGTGTTGATTGCCTCTCATAGTTGATCACTATATGGTTTATTTGGTGGAAGATTATATGTTCAGATCCATTATGCTATTTAATACCCCTCTGATCTTGAGCATGATTATTATTTGTGGGTAGTTACTTTTGTTCTTGAGGTCACGGGAGAAATCATGTTGCAAGTAATCATGTGAACTTGATATGTGTTCGATATTTTGATGATATGTATGTTGTGATTCCCTTAGTGGTGTCATGTGAACGTCGACTACATGACACTTCACCATATTTGGGCCTAAGAGAATGCATTGTGGAGTAGTTATTAGATGATGGGTTGCGAGAGTGACAGAAGCTTAAACCCTAGTTTATGCGCTATTCCGTAAGGGACCGATTGGATCCAAAAGTTTAATGCTATGGTTAGAATTTATTCTTAATACTTTTCTCGTAGTTGCGGATGCTTGCGAGGGGGTTAATCATAAGTAGGAGGTTTGTTCAAGTAAGAACAGCACCTAAGCACCGATCCACCCACATATCAAATTATCAAAGTAGTGAACACAAATCAAACCAACATGATGGAAGTGACTAGATGAAATTCCCGTGTACCCTCAAGAACACTTTGCTTATCATAAGTGACCGTTTTGGCCTGTCCTTTTCCTCAAAAGGATTGGGCTACCTTGCTGCACTTTTGTTACCATTACCGTTACTTGCTCATTACAAATTATCTTGCTACAAAACTATCTATTACTTATAATTTCAGTGCTTGCAGACATTACCTTGTTGAAAACCGCTTGTCATTTCCTTCTGCTCCTCGTTGGGTTCGACACTCTTACTTATCGAAAGAATTATGATTGATCCCCTATACTTGTGGGTCATCAAGGCTCTTTTCTAGCGCCGTTGCCGGGGAGTGAAGCGCTCTTGGTAAGTGGAAATCGGTAAGGAAAAATTATTACTACGTGCTGAAATTTATTGTCACTTGTTACTATGGAAAACAATCCTTTGAGGGGTTTGTTCGGGGTATCTTCACCTCGACCGGAACCACAATTAGATGCCCCTCAACCTACTGCACCAACTGAAAATATTTAATATGAAATTCCTTCGGGTATGATAGAACAACTGCTGGCTAATCCTTATGCAGGAGATGGAACCGAACATCCTGATATGCACTTGATATATGTGGATCAAATTTGTGGATTGTTTAAGCTTGCAGGTTTACCCGAAGATGAAGCTAAGAAGAAGGTTTTCCCTTTATATTTGAAGGGAAAGGCATTGACATGGTATAGGCTATGCGATGATACTGGATCTTAGAATTGGAACCGATTGAAATTGGAGTTCCGTCAAAAAAATTATCCTATGCATCTAGTTCATCGTGATTGGAATTATATATATAATTTTTGGCCTCGTGAAGGAGAAAGTATCGCTCTAGCTTGGGGGAGGCTTAATTCAATGTTATATTCATGCCCCAATCATGAGCTCTCAAGAAAAATTATTATCCAGAACTTTTATGCTCGGCTTTCTCGTAATGATCAATCCATGCTCGATACTTCTTGTACTGGTTCCTTTATCAAGAAGACCATTGAATTCCGGTGGGATCTTTTAGAAAGAATTAAACGCAACTCTGAAGATTGGGAACTCGACGAAGGTAAAGAGTCAGGTATTAAGCTTAAGTTTGATTGTGTTAAATCTTTTATGAATACCGATGCTTTTCAAAAGTTTAGCACTAAATATGGACTTGACTCTGAGATAGTAGCCTCCTTTTGTGAATCTTTTGCTACTCATGTTGATCTCCCTAAGGAGAAGTGGTTTAAATATCACCCACCTATTAAAGAATAAATTAAAGAACCGGTAATAGCTAAAGAAGAAACTATCATCTACAATGTTGATCCAGTTGTTCCTACTGCTTATATTGAAAAACCACCTTTCCCTGTTAGGATAAAGGAACATGCTAAAGTTTCAACTGTGGCCAATAAAAGTTATATTAGAACACCTAAACCAGATGAACAAATCAAGGTAGAACCTAGTGTTGCTATGGTTAAGGATCTCCTGGTCGATAATATAGATGGGCATGTTATTTACTTCTGTGATGAAGCTGCTAGAATTGCCAAACCCGATGAAAGATAAACATAGACCTGTTGTTGGCATGCCTGTTGTCTCAGTTAAAATAGGAGATCATTGTTATCATGGTTTATGTGACATAGGTGCTAGCGTGAGTGCTATTCCTTTTACCTTATATCAAGAAATCATGAATGACATAGCACCCGCTGAAATAGAAGACATAGATGTTACTATTAAACTTGCTAATAGAGACACCATCACACCTCTTGGGATTGTTAGAGATGTTGAAGTCTTGTGTGGGAAAATAAAATACCCTACTGATTTTCTTGTTCTTGGTTCCCCACAAGATGACTTTTGTCCCATTATCTTTGGTAGACCTTTCTTGAACACCGTTAATGCTAAAATAGATTGTGAGAAACAAGCTGTCGGTGTTAGTTTTGGTGATGAGTCTCATGAGTTTAATTTTTCCAAGTTTAGTAGAAAACCTCATAAAAAAGAATTGCCTAGTAAGGATGAAATTATTGGTCTTTCTTCTATTGCTGTACTCGCTACTGATCCTTTAGAACAATATCTGCTAGACCATGAAAATGATTTACATATGCATGAAAGAAATGAAATAGATAAGATTTTCTTTGAACAACGTCCTCCGCTTAAGCACAATTTGCCTATTGAAACTCTAGGTAGTCCTCCTCCACCCAAAGGTGATCCTGTGTTTGAATTAAAACAATTGCCAGACACTTCGAAATATGCTTATCTTGATGAGAAGAAGATATATCCTGTTATTATTAGTGCTAACCTTTCAGAACATGAAGAAGAAAGATTATTGAAAGTTCTAAGGAAGCACCGAGCTGCTATTAGATATACTCTTGATGATCTTAAGGGCATTAGTCCCACTCTATGCCAGCACAAGATTAATATGGAACTTGATGCTAAACCCGTTGTTGATCACCAACGTCGGTTAAATCCGAAGATGAAAGAAGTGGTAAGAACGGAAATATTAAAATTTCTGGAAGCAGGTATAATCTATCCTATAGCTGATAGTAGATGGGTAAGTCCCGTTCATTGTGTCCCTAAGAAAGGAGGTATTACTGTTGTTCCTAATGATAAGAATGAACTTATTCCACAAAGAATTGTTACAGGCTATAGAATGGTAATTGATTTTAGAAAATTAAACAAAGCAACTAGAAAAGATCATTACCCTCTGCCTTTTATTGATCAAATGCTAGAAAGATTATCTAAGCACACACATTTTTGCTTCCTTGACAGATATTCCGGTTTTTCACAAATACCTGTTTCTCAACCTGATCAAGAAAAGACCACTTTTACTTGTCCTTTTGGAACTTATGCTTATAGACGTATGCCTTTTGGTTTATGCAATGCACCTGCTACCTTTCAAAGATGTATGACTGCTATATTCTCTGACTTTTGTGAAAAGATTGTTGAGGTTTTCATGGATGACTTTTCTGTTTATGGGAAGTCTTTTGATGATTGTTTAAGCAATCTTGATCGAGTTTTGTAGAGATGTGAGCAAACAAATCTTGTCTTGAATTGGGAGAAGTGCCACTTTATGGTTAATGAAGGTATTGTTTTGGGCCATAAAATTTCTGAAAGAGGCATTGAGGTGGACAAAGCTAAGGTTGATGCAATCGAGAAAATGCCATGTCCTAAAGATATCAAAGGTATTCGTAGTTTCCTTGGTCATGCTGGTTTCTATAGGAGATTTATCAAAGACTTTTCTAAAATTTCTAGGCCCCTTACAAATCTTTTGCAAAAGGATATTCCCTTTGTTTTTGATGATGATTGTTTGGAAGCCTTCGAAACACTCAAGAAAGCCTTAATTACTGCACCTATTGTTCAACCACCTGATTGGAACTTGCCTTTTGAAATTATGTGTGATGCTAATGATTATGCTGTTGGTGCTGTTCTGGGACAAAGAGTTGATAAGAAACTAAATGTTATTCATTATGCTAGTAAAACTCTAGACAGTGCCCAACGAAATTATGCTACTACTGAAAAAGAATTTTTAGCAGTTGTGTTTGCTTGTGATAAATTTAGATCATATATTGTAGATTCTAAAGTAATTGTTCACACCGATCATGCTGTTATAAAATATCTTATGGAAAAGAAAGATGCTAAACCTAGACTCATTAGGTGGGTTCTCTTGCTACAAGAATTTGACTTACATATCACTAATAGAAAGGGAGCTGAGAACCCCGTGGCTGATAACTTGTCTAGGCTTGAAAATATTCTTGATGACCCACAACCTATTAATGATAGCTTTCCTGATGAGCAGTTAGCTGCAATAAATGTTTCTCATAACACTCCTTCGTATGGTGATTATGCTAATTACATTGTTGCTAAATATTTACCACCTAGTTTCACTTATCAACAAAAGAAAAAAATCTTCTATGATTTAAGACATTACTTTTGGGATGACCCACATCTTTATAAAGGAGTAGATGGTATTATTAGATGTTGTGTACCTGAGCATGAACAGGGATAAATCCTACGGAAATGTCACTCCGAAGCTTATGGAGGACATCATGCGGGAGACAGAACTGCTCACAAGGTATTGCAATCTGGTTTTATTGGCCTACTCTCTTCAAGGATGCCCGTAAGTTTGTTTTATCTTGTGATGAATGTCAAAGAATAGGTAATATCGGTAAGCGTCAAGAAATGCCTATGAATTATTCTCTTGCTGTTAAACCATTTGATGTTTGGGGATTTGATTACATGGGACCTTTTCCTTCCTCTAATGGGTATACTCATATTTTGGTTGATGTCGATTATGTTACTAAGTGGGTAGAAGCAATTCCAACTAGTAGTGCTGATCACAACACCTCTATTAAAATGCTTAAGGAAGTCATTTTCCCAAGGTTTGGAGTCCCTAGATATTTAATGACTGATGGTGGTTCACACTTTATTCATGGTGCTTTCCGTAAAATGCTTGCCAAGTATGATGTTAACCATAGAATTGCATCACCCTATCACCCTCAGTCTAGTGGTCAAGTTGAACTTAGCAATAGAGAAATAAAATTAATTTGACAAAAGACTGTCAATAGGTCTCGAAAGAATTGGTCTAAGAAATTAGATGATGCACTTTGGGCTTGTAGAACAACATATAAAAATCCTATGGGTATGTCTCCTTATAAAATGGTTTATGGAAAAGCTTGTCATTTGCCTCTTGAGTTAGAACATAAAGCATATTGGGCAATTAAAGAACTCAACTATGATTTCAAACTTGCTGGTGAGAAGAGGTTATTTGATATTAGCTCATTAGATGAATGGAGAACCCAAGCTTATGAAAATGCCAAGTTATTTAAAGAAAAAGTTAAAAGATGGCATGATAAAAGAATCCAAAAGCGTGAGTTCAAGGTTGGAGAATATGTTCTTTTGTACAACTCTCATTTCAGATTCTTTGTAGGAAAACTCCTCTCCAAATGGGAAGGACCCTATGTTATCGAGGAGGTTTATCGATCTGGAGCTATCAAAATAAATAATGCCAAAGGTACTAACCCGAAGGTTGTCAATGGGCAAAGAATAAAACATTATATCTCAGGTACGCCCTTTAATGTTGAAAGCAATGTTATCCAAACTATGACACCGGAAGAACACATAAAAGAAACCTTTCGGAACACTCCAGAATCGTGAAAAAGAGGAGGTACGTGATAAGGTAAGTAAACGGACTCCAAAAAATCTGCAAAAATATTTTCTGTCCATTTTGGAATATAACAAAAATTAGGAAAAATAAGAAATAACCAGGAAGGCACCCCTGGTGGGCACAAGACACCAGGGCGCGCCTGGCATGCCAGGCGCGCCCAGGTGGGTTGTGCCCACCTCGGGTACCTTCTGGACTCCGTTTTTCTTCCGTTTGCTTGTTTCCCAAGATAAAAAAATCTTTATATACCCCCTGAACCTATTGACCTCCGTATCACGGAGAAATCTCCTGTTTTCTTTTCTTGCTGTTTTCGGTCAGATCTGTTGAGCCAGGCATCATGTCTTCTTCCTCCTCCAATAGCGTGAAAGAGGATGCTTGGTTGATGAAGATCGAGCTAAAGAGAGAAGAGCCCGTAGAAGCCATCAAGGGGGACAAGAACAAGGAGGCCACCGGAGATCAAGCACCGGTGGTTGAGCAGGCCTGGCCTACCAAAGAAGAAGAAGATATCCTTAAGCCTTACTATGATCATCTCACCCCCACCGAGATCGAAACCTTTTGGATCATCGAAATGGTTCGTGTACAAAATAAATATCTCACTCATGAAAATATTCTCTTGCAAGAGCACATCATCGCCCTTCGGAGCGTCATCCGTAGATTGGAGAACCTCTTGATCATGAAGGACAAGATTGCTACCACTTCATCACCACCACCTCCTTCTTCATCATCAAAAGAAATTTGTGTATCGGGTATGGGCACTCCCCTTGGCTTACGCCAAGCTTGGGGGAGGTGCCCCGGTATCGTATCAACTCCACTATCTTTTGCCTTTACTTTTCTTAGTTCGATCCATAATTATCTTTTGCTTTAGATGAATAAAAGTTAAGTTCGATCCTTTCTTCTTGAGAGTTTGCTTAGTGATCTATCCTTGTAATCGTGTGCGAGATATATAATAAAGTTTAGTTTGAGTTTTACTTTCTTTACTTTCATGTTTCAATAAAAAGAAAGGAAATAAATGAAAAAGATCGTATGCTAATCTTATGGTAAGTAATGACACCACATAAGGAAAAGTATAAGTAGAAAATTTTATTGGAGAATGACAAACATAGCATTGGTCAATGATGCAATTCATGAAAGAATTAATAAGGGAAGAGAAGAATCACATGCAAATACACTATCTTAGAAATCTTTTGTGATTGTGAGCCCCCATCAAAATATTATATGCCAAAATTGTTGACGTTGGACAAGGAAGACAACATGATGATTTATGTTTGTTCATATTCACATAGAAGTTATATTGTCATAGATCCTTCAACATGTAGTGCTTGCCCCTATCTTTGCTAGCCAAAAATTCCGCACCAAGTAGAGATACTACTTGTGCATCCAAAAACCCTTAAACCCAAATCTTGTTTTGAGAGTCCACCAGACCTACCTATGGATTGAGTAAGATCCTTCAAGTAAGTTGTCATCGGTGCAATAAGGCAATGAAAATTGCTTCTAAAAGTGTTAGATCATTTAGTGTAAGAGAAAATTGAGCGTTGTACGAACTTGTGATGGCGAAGAATAAAAGCGGCAGACTGCATAATAAAGGTTGCTATCACAAGGGGCAATATAACTTGACGTTCTTTTGCACTAAGGGATTGAGCATACAAACAAAAAGTGCATGGCAACCTCTGCTTCCCTCTGCGGAGGGCCTATCTTTTACTTTTATGTATTTACTTTCATGCAAGAGTCAAAGTTTTTCTCTCTATTCCTTTTTATTTTCTCTTTTGGCAAGCATCATGTGGTGAGGAAAGATCTAGGCACATATATCCAGTTGAATATGGGTAGCATGAGTTATTATTGTTGACATCACCTTCGAGGTGAGTATGTTGGGAGGCGAAACTATAAGCCCCTATCTTTCTCTGTGTCCGGTTGAAACGTTTTGCTCATGTGTATGCGGTGAGTGTTAGCAATCATAGAAGACTATATGATGGTTGAGTATGTGGACTTGCCTAAAGGCTCCGATACGTGACCCTTCCTGAAAAGATGATGAATTGTAGTTGCAAAGTTGACTGAGAACATAGTTTGTTGGTTTCCAATAGAGTTTATGCTTTATAGTTCGATGTCCTGATGAATTGTTACTTATTCATGAGAAGTCTATGATAAAAGTTCTATGATAAAAGTTTTTATGTTAAAGTTTGTTGTTGTTATAATAATTTACATGATGCTTCTATGTCCGTATTTTTGTTTTTATCGACACCTCTCTCTCTAAGCATGTCGACATGTTTTTCGATTTTGGTTTTCGCTTGAGGACAAGCGAGGTCTAAGCTTGGGGGAGTTGATACGTCCATTTTGCATCATGTTTTCCTACTGCTATTTATAATGTTTTTATGCATAATAATGCTTTTTGGAGTACTTCTAATGCCTTTTCTTTCATAATTTGCAAGGTTCACACAAAGAGGGAGAATTCTGGCAGCTGGAGATCTGGACCTGAAAAAGCTACGTCAGGCTACCTATTCTGCACAACTCCAAATGAGTTGAAACTTCACGGGGAATTTTTATGGAATAAATAAGAAATACTGGAGCAAATAACTACCGGAGGGGGGCCACCTGGTGAGCACAAGACACCAGGGCGCGCCAGGCCCCCCAACCGCGCCTTGGTGGGTTGTGCTCAGCCCAGTCCACCTCCGGTGCCCATCTTCTGGTATATAAGTCATTTTGACCTAGAAAAAGTAAGGTGAGGACTTTCGGGACCGAGCGCCACCTTCTCGAGGCGGAACTTGGGCAGGAGCACTTTTGCCCTCCGGCGGAGCTATTCCGCCAGGGGAACTTCCTTCCTGGAGGTTGAAATCATCGTCATCATCATCACCAACAACTCTCAGATCTTGGGGAGGGCAATCTCCATCAACATCTTCAACAGCACCATCTCCTCTCAAACCCTAGTTCATCTCCCGTGTTCAATCTGTGTACCGGAACTATAGATTGGTACTTGTGGGTGACTAGTAGTGTTGATTGCCTCTCGTAGTTGATCACTATATGGTTTATTTGGTGGAAGATTATAAGTTCATATCCATTATGCTATTTAATACCCCTCTGATCTTGAGCATGATTATTATTTGTGAGTAGTTACTTTTGTTCTTGAGGTCACGGGAGAAATCATGTTGCAAGTAATCATGTGAACTTGATATGTGTTCGATATTTTGATGATATGTATGTTGTGATTCCCTTAGTGGTGTCATGTGAACGTCGACTACATGACACTTCACCATATTTGGGCCTAAGGGAATGCATTGTGGAGTATTTATTATATGATGGGTTGCGAGAGTGACAGAAGCTTAAACCCTAGTTTATGCGTTATTCCGTAAGGGATCGATTGGATCCAAAAGTTTAATGCTATTGTTAGAATTTATTCTTAACACTTTTCTCATAGTTGCGGATGCTTGCGAGGGGTTTAATCATAAGTAGGAGGTTTGTTCAAGTAAGAACAGCACCTAAGCACCGATCCACCCACATATCAAATTATCAAAGTAGTGAACACAAATCAAACCAACATGATGAAAGTGACTAGATGAAATTCCCGTGTACCCTCAAGAACACTTTGCTTATCATAAGAGACCATTTTGGCCTGTCCTTTGCCTCAAAAGGATTGGGCTACCTTGCTGCACTTTTGTTACCATTACCATTACTTGCTCGTTACAAATTATCTTGCTGCAAAACTATCTATTACTTATAATTTCAGTGCTTGCAGACATTACCTTGCTGAAAACCGCTTGTCATTTCCTTTTGCTCCTCGTTGAGTTCGACACTCTTACTTATCGAAAGGACTATGATTGATCCCCTATACTTGTGGGTCATCACATGCCATCCTGTATACTTAGACAACATGTATGTGAATTATTTCATCCCAACCTATTTTAGAAAGACATCATATAGTTTTGTCATGTCATCCTGTTTAGATACTCATCATATGTTGAATTATGCCATTATATCCTGTTAAGTTATCCATCATATATCTGAAACTGTGTCATGCTATCCTTTTTAGTTAGCCATCATATATGTGAAATTGTGTCATGCTGTCCTGTTTGGTTAGACAACATATATGTGAATTACCACATCTGTCTATCATACAATGTCTGTACTTTCAATTTCTTTTCTTGTTTATCAGCCATTTGAATTGGAGGGGGTGATGGCAGTATCTAAGGGAGTAAAAACCTATTCTTCACAAAAGACGGTGCTACCCGTTGATGCAGATAGAACCATGGTTGTACTGGCCCATGAACTAGCCCCACCACACATAATCAAGACTCTTCCAGATTGTACACTTACACTGTTGGACAGAGAACCAGCTACACCCCATCTAACCCCAACCCCAGCGGATAGTAACCCACTTCTAGTTGACACAGCATCATGTCCACCACAGAGTACCCCCACACGAGCAGTTTGTAAAGCAACTGCAGTGCCCAAAGCACGAAGACCACCACAGCGAACCCAAACTCCACGTTTAAAGCAGAAGAGCAACTGTTCTCAGGTCAGATTCCGTAGCTATGGTCTATAGTCCTTTGCTCTTGCATCACTGTATTTACTCATACCAACTAATTTCGAATTTGAATGATCCAATTGAAACTCCAATGGCGCAACAGGTATGTTTTAAACCTATTTCTTTAACTCGATTGTTATTCTAACTTCTTGCTCTATGTTGATTTCAGTTTCAGTTGTATAAACAGTTATGTTCTCATGTCATGCACATTACAAGTGTTGCCAGTGCTGTGTAGTTTCCCACACTTATATTCTGTCTATGCTGCCGTGTCTTAAAAATATATGATTTGAACTGTGTCTCTATCTTGATTTGGCAACATAAACTAGAATGATATGGACAATACAGTGACCATAGTACATAGATATATGTTTGTTTCATGCTGTTATCCTGTCCACCTTACTACCGAACCAGTTTACCAAAATGAGTTTCATATACTACATGCTAAGCCTGTGATGTGTCTGCTTGTTTCTCTTGTAGAATGCGAACAGAATATTGGAGAAGAGCACCCCATTATGCAATGGTAGAGAAAGTAATGCAGATAAGGTTCAAGATAGTGAGACAACCCTGTTGGTCTCCAAGAAAGGTGATAAAAACTATCTTGTAGATAGTGAGACAACCCCAAAGTCCTGCATTGATGTAGTGTTCGAGTTACTGCCCACTACCGCTGGCACAAGCTCTTTGAACTTGCTGCCTGAATCACTTTGGCTTCTTCAGTCTCAGCTACAAGCTGAAAAGCATCAGTCAGCTGTGCTGCGGCAAGAAGCCAAAGGACTGAGGAAGTTCCTGCAGAATTCAGATGCATACTTTCTGGTGCAATAGCAAGCACTGGACGATTTTAGCGCCAAACAAGAGAAAACTAATAAGCTTGCTAAGCTTCTTGCCAGCATGGTGGGTATCCAGGATATCGTTTCTTGAGCTCTTCTGAAGTGGTTTCAGTTGTGGACTTGTTTTGCTGCCGCGTTTATTTTCACTGGTGGCCAATTTAGACGCCTAGTGTATGTAATATGCTGCTTTGTTCACTATATTTGCACTGGTGGCGAACTTTGATGCCCAGTGGATGTAATATTTGTAATAGCTGTAATAGCCTAGCATAAGTTGCTTGCTTATTTATTTCCTTATTGTCTTGTTTATTTTTTGCTGGTAGTCGCTGCAGTTCTTTTTCCGCGGTAACCTTTTTATTTAGAAGTAGTCCTGCTGCCTGCTGTAGTGGGCCTCCTAAGGTCCGTATGATCCATGGGCCTTCTACGTGTCGTAGATTCAATGGGACTTCTACGGGCCGTATGATCGATTGGCCAAACATGGGCCGTACTTTCATGGACAATTAACGGACCGCAATATGGGCCGTAAACGGGCTATAATGGGAATCGTCTGTTTATGGGCCGTTAACAGGCCCATGTGTACAACGGGCTTAATTCAAACGGCAGGCATAACGGGTCGTTAATGGGCCATATGTGATGACGCCATGAAAACGGCCCAACGGATTAAAGGGCCACAGACGGGCCAACTTTAACCATGGGCTGAATTTGGCCCACAAGCGGAACAGGCCAGTAACGGACCGTAAGTAATCGAATGCCAGAAATGAGCCCAATAATAAATGGGCCCTTAGAAGGCCGAAAGATAACACGGGCTGAAACGACCCAATGGAATAATGGGCCGTTAATGGGTATAAAGCTATATACTGTTCATTATGGGCCAGTTTCACCACGGGCCATTTATGGGCCAAGATTTAGAAAGGGCCTCATATGGGCCGAAAGACGTCATGGGCCATACATGGGCCGGAAGTTACAACGGGCTGGAATCATATTGGACGGCCCATATGGCGCTACTGGGCCTAATTCGGATAGGCTATAACGGGTCGTGAGTTAGCGGGTTGTAAATGGGCTATATGCGAACAGGCCGTTAACAGGCCTTAGGTGGGCCGGGCCGCTACCTTTTGACTAAGTCAAACGGGCCGGCCTTTTGACCTGAATGGGCCACTGTTGGGCCATGCCACGTGTCGACGTATCATAGGTGCATCCCGTCCATTCGCTGGATGACATCTGTCCCAGCACTGAGCTGACACGTGGATACTCCGGCGAATGAGAATTTTACACATGGAAAATCCCCACTGGTCAGGGCTGTTAACGGGTTATCGGATCCAAACCGGAACCCGATAGCTTAATGGCGACCCGTTACGGTGGATGCCACGTGTCGGTTACCCTTGACGAAAGCACTTCTATGACGCGTGATTTATCGTCATGGAAGTGGACACATCCGTGATGATAATTTTGGTAATGTCATGGAACACTTCTACGACAGCACAGGTATGACTGTCTAGATTCTGTCATAAAATCGTCATGGATGTACATGCATGACAGAAAACGTGACCTACTGTGACAAACACATATCATCACGGAAGTGTATTTTTTTTGTAGTGTTGGCTGTGGCACCGAAGACTTGGTCATGCAGGTATGAGAAATTCGCAGACCCTGGTGAAGAAAAATCATCTCCGTGGCATTCCTGATGTAAAATTCGACAAGAATCAACTCTGTGCTGCATGTGAGGTTGGTAAATTAGCCAAGAAGCATCACTCATCCAAGACAGTTATGACCACAACAAGACCACTGGAAATTCTTCATATGGATTTATTCGGTCCTCAAAATTATGCAAGCTTCGGTGGTAGTCATTATGGTCTGGTTATTGTTGATGATTTCTCTTGATACACTTGGGTATTCTTTCTCGCAGACAAGACCTGCACCCAAGACATCTTCAAAAGTTTCGCTAATAAGGCCCAGAATGAATATGATGTGCGAATTAAGCATGTCAGAAGCGACAATGGAACTAAGTTAAAAAATACTCATATTGCTGAATTTCTCGATGAACATGGTATTACTCATGAGTTCTCTGCTGCATACACTCCCCAACAGAATGGAGTTGTTGAACAAAAGAACAGATATCTCATTAAAATGGCGAGAACAATGCTCAGTGAGTATAAAACTCCCATTTGCTTCTGGGCTGATGCTATTAACACTGCTTGTCATGTTATCAATCGTGTTTATCTTCACAAGTTCCTTAAGAAAACTTCAATGAGCTTATCACTGGCAAGAAACCAAATGTTTCTTATCTACGTGTTTTTGGTGCACCTTGTTACATTCTTGATATGAATCATTCTTCCAAGTTTGCACCTAAGGCACATGAAGGTTTTCTTCTCGGTTATGGCTCAAACTCGCATACATATCGTGTCTGTAACTCTCACCACATGAAAGTTATGGAAACGGTAAATGTGCGATTTGATGAATCTAACGGCTCCCAAAAGGAGCACCTGCCTAATGTGATAGATGAACCACTCATATCGGATGCTATTTGGCAAATGGCTATTGGGAGTGTCAAGCCTGTTGAAGGAAATGCACTTGAATCCTCCGATGATGATGCTCCTATGACTTGAAGCAGAACTCGTCAAGCTACTGCCGAAGCAAATACTCCTCCGAATGGAAATGGCAATCAAAATCAAAATGCTGATCAAAATGGCAATCCCGAAGGGAATGATGATGCAAATGCTAATGCTGATGAGAATGACAATGATCATCACGAAGAAAATGCTCATCCTCGAGTAGCTAATCGAGTTTATCCTTCATTAATTCTTGATGAAATTGAGAATCCAGGTTATCGACCCACAACTCGTTCACGCACTCGTTTGGCTAACTACTGTGGCAGTTTCTCCTTTATCTCATTGGCAGAACCTACCAAGTATGAAGAAGCCATGGATTATCCAGATTGGATGAATGCCATGCAAGAGGAGTTGGTGCAATTCGAATTAAATGATGTGTGGGAATTGGTTGACAAACCGAATCCCAAGAAGCACAATATCATCGGCACAAAATGGATTTTCCGTAATAAGCAAGATGAAAATGGCATTGTGGTGAGAAACAAAGCACGACTTGTTGCTCAAGGGTACACATAGGTAGAAGGTATTGACTTCGGTGAAACATATGCTCTTGTTGCACACCTTGAGGCAATTCACATTCTTCTCGCTTATGCAAATTACAATAATATCTTGCTTTATCAAATGTATGTGAAAAAGTGCTTTCCTCAATGGTGAAACTAATGAGGAAGTTTATGTTAGATAGCCACCTATCTTTGAACACCCTGAGTATCCTAACAAAGTTTTCAAGTTGAAAACGCTCTTTATGGGCTGAAGCAAGCCCCTCGAGCTTGGTATGACACCTTGAAGAAGTTTTTGCTCGACAAAGGGTTCAAGCCAGGATCCACCGATCCCACACTTTTCACTCGTGCTGTTGACAATGATCTATTCGTATGTCAAATCTATGTGGATGATATTATCTTCGGCTGTACTAACAATGCTTGCAGCTTAGAGTTCGGGAAAATGATGTCCGATAAATATCAAATGTCTATGATGGGTGAACTCAAGTTCTTTCTCGGACTGCAAATTTGTCAACAAGCAAATGGAATTTTCATATCTCAGGAGAAATATCTGAAAGAATGCATGAAGAAGTTCAAAATGTAAGATTCCAAAATGAAGGGCTATAAAACCCCTATGCCCACGAATGGTAAGCTGGATGCAGATGTGTATGGTAAGGATTACGACCAGAAGGCCTATCATTCTATGATTGGTTCTCTTCTTTATCTATGTGCATCCAGACCTGACATTATGTTGAGTGTTTGCATGTGTGCCTGCTATCAAGCTGCACCGAAAGAATCACATCACCAAGCGGTCAAGCGCATTCTGAGATATTTGGCTCACACCCCCAACTTAGGTTTATGGTATCCTAAGGGAGCACAGTTTGATCTCGTTGGATATTCAGACTCAGATTGGGCTGGTGATAACCCACAAGTATAGGGGATTGCAACAGTTTTCGAGGGTAGAGTATTCAACCCAAAGTTATAGATTCGACACAAGGGGAGCCAAAGAATATTTGCAAGTATTAGCAGCTGAGTTGTCAATTCAACCACACCTAGAGATTAATTATCTGCAGCAATATGATCAGTCGCAAAGTAATATGATAGATTTGATAGTAGTAGTAGTAACAGTAATGGTAACGGTAACAGTGATAGCAATAATTTTGTAGCAAGTGTAACAGTAACGGCAGCAACAGTAACTTAGCAAGAGCAATATATAGAAAATTGGTAGGCATTGGATAGGTGAATTCGTTGGATGATATTCATCATATAACAGTCATAACCTAGGGCGATACAGCACTAGCTCCAGTTCATAAATATAATGTAGGCATGTATTCCGTAAATAGTCATACGTGCTTATGGAAAGAACTTGCATGACATCTTTTGTCCTACCCTCCCGTGGCAGCAGGGTCCATAAGGAAACTAAGGGATATTAAGGCCTCTTTTTAATAGAGAATCGAAACAAAGCATTAGCACATAGTGAATACATGAACTCCTCAAACTACGGTCATCACCGGAAAGTATCCCAAATACTGTCACTCCGGGGTTTACGGATCATAACACGTAATAGGTGACTATAACTTGCAAGATCGGATCTAGAACATAGATACAATGGTGATAACATAAATGGTTCAGATCTGAAATCATGGCACCCGGGCCCAAAGTGACAAGCATTAAGCATGGCAAAGTCATAGCAACATCAATCTCACAACATAATGGATGCTAGGGATCAAGCCCTAACAAAACTAACTCGATTACATGATGAATCTCATCCAACTCCCTCACCAACCAGCGAGCCTACGAAGGAATTACTCACTCCTAGTGGGGAGCATCATGGAATTGGCGATGGAGAAGGGTTGGTGATGACGAAGATCGAAGATTCCCCTCTCCGGAGCCCCAAACGGGCTCTAGATCTGGCCTCCCGATGAAGAACAGGAGGTGGTGGTGGCTCCATCTCGTGAAACGCGATATTTTTTCTCCCTGATTTTTTTCTCTGAAAATGTGATTTTATAGCGTCGAAGATAGGGTCTGCGGGGCCACCAGGTGGGGACAACCCACTTGGGCGCGCCAGGAGGGGGGATCGCGCCCTGGTGGGTTGTGCTCACCCAGCCCCCCCCCCCCTCATCCTGTGGTTCTTGGCTCCAGTATTTTTCTTTTATTCCATAAAATATCTCCAAAAAGTTTCGTCCCATTTCGAGAACTTTTATTTCTGCACAAAAACAACACCATGGTAGTTCTGCTGAAAATAGCGTCAGTCCATGTTAGTTTCATTCAAATCATGCAAATTAGAGTCCAAAACAAGAGTAAAAGCGTTAGGAAAAGTAGATACGACGGAGACGTATCAACTCCCCCAAGCTTAAACCTTTGCTTGTCCTCAAGCAATTCAGTTGACAAACTGAAAGAGAAAAACAAAAACTTTTACGAACTCTTTTGCTCTTGTTTACATAAATAAGCTTAAGTAGCACCCAGGTTTTCAGCAAAGATTATGACTAACCATGTCGACAATAACTCTTAAAAATTATATTAACTCGTATCAATGGCATAAGCAACTAGCGAGCAATAATAAAATATCTGAAATGACAACACTTTGTCAAAACAATCATGATATAATATGACAACAGTGGTATCTCGCTAGCCCTTTCTGAGACCGCAAAACATAAATGAAGAGCACCTCCAAAGTTCAAGCAGCGCGACTAAACATTGTAATTCATGGTAGAAAAGATCCATTCGTGATGCATCCAACATTAGCTATACACAATGCTCGAGGACGACAATAGTGCTCTCAGATCTGGCGCTTATTTGAGAAGGTGATGACACAACATAAAATTAAATAGATAGTACCTTCGCAGAGGGAAGCAGTGATTTGCAGCGGTGCCAGAGCTCAGATTTTTAAAACAGAGATAAATGAAATTTTGAGAAATGCACCCTTCCTGTTTACTTCGCGGCCATTAGTTATCGATATCTTCCATGATAAACACATTAGTGGTGGTTCCCAAGCGATAAAAGTAAAGGTTTACTCCCCCTCCACCAACAAACACACTCCACGGCTAGCCGCATCCACGGGTACCGTCCATACCAACATCAGTCCTGGGGGAGTTTTGTTTAATTATTTGCAATTTGATTTCGGGACTGGGAATCCCTATTAACGCCCCTCTCGTGCAAGGACAAGTGAATAAACACTCATCATGAGAATAACCCGCTTAGCATGGAAGATACCGACTACCTCCTGTCGCTCTATGAACAATCCAAGCACACAAAAATGAATGTTTATTTGAAGTTTTTAGAGGTGGCACATGCAAATTTACTTAGAACAGCAGGGTAATACCGCATATAGGTAGATATATGGTGGACTCATGTGGAACAACTTGGGTTTTAGGATTTTGATGCACAAGCAGTATTCCCGCTTAGTACAAGTGAAGGCTAGCAAATAGGTTGAGAAGCGGCCAGCTAGAGAGCGAAAACGGTCATAAACATGCATTATGCATAAGTAACATTGGATACTATCATGAGTAGGATATGAACACCATGAACATAAATATCATAGAGGCTATGTTGGTTTTGATTCAACTACATGCATGAACATGTGCCAAGTCAAGCCACTTGAAACATTCAGAGGAGGATACCATGTCATCATACCACATCACAATCATTTTATGGCATGTTGACATCCAAGATAAATCATTATCCACTCCTAGCTACTTAAGCATGGCATGAGAAACTATAATCTCTAATTGTCATTGCAAACATGTTTGATCATAATAGGCTGAATCATGGATACTAGGTTAAACATATTTACGAAAACAGAACAAGTTGAGTTCATACCCGTTTCTCTCTGCCACGGCCGGTTCATCAAATATCGTCATCATTGCCTTTCACTTGCATGACCGAATGATATGAAAATAATAATAGTGCAAAAGTGCCGTGGACTAAGCTGGAATCTGCAAACATTTTATTCAAAAAGGAGAAGATAAGGTAATATGGGCTCTTTATTAGATCAATATCGATGCATATGAGAGCCACTCAACAATTTCATCGTGGTCCTCCTCTGTTGATTCTTTTGCCAATATTTTTTATTTATTCCAAAAAAATTCTCCGTGAAGTTTCAGGTCATTCTGAGAACTTTTATTTCTGCACAAAAATAACACCAAGGCAATTCTGCTGAAAACAGCGTCAGTCCGGGTTAGTTCCATTCAAATCATGCAAATTAGAGTCCAAAACAAGGGCAAAAGAGTTTGGAAAAGTAGATACGATGGAGACGTATCAACTCCCCCAAGCTTAACCCATTGCTTGTCCTCAAGCAATTCAGTTGATAAACTGAAAGTGATAAAGAAAAACTTTTACAAACTCTGTTTGATCTTGTTGTTGCAAATATGTAAAGCCAGCATTCAAGTTTTCAGCAAAGATTATAAACTAACCATATTCACAATAACATTTAGGTCTCACATTTACTCATACCAATGGCATAATCAACTAACGAGCAATAATAATAAATCTCGGATGACAACACTTTTTCAAAACAATCATGATATGATATAACAGAATGGTATCTCGCTAGCCCTTTCTGAGACCGCAAAACATAAATGCAGAGCACCCCTGAAGATCAAGGACTGACTAGACATTGTAATTCATGGAAAAATAGATCCAGTCACAGTCATACTCAATATAAATTAACAACAACGCATACAAATGACAGTGGTGCTCTCTAACTGGTGCTTTTTATAAGAGGATGATGACTCAGCATAAAAGTAAATAGATAGGCCCTTCGCAGAGGGAAGCAGGGATTTGCAGAGGTGCCAGAGCTCGAGCTTTTTGAAACAGAGATGAATATAATTTTGAGCGGTATGCTTTCATTGTCAACATAACGACCAAGAGATCTTGGTATCTTCCATGCTACATACATTATAGGCGGTTCCCAAACAGAATGGTAAAGTTTATACTCCCCCACCACCAACAAGCACATTCCACGGCTGGTCCGAAACAACGGGTACCATCCAATTAACAACAATCCTGGGAGAGTTTTGTTTGCAATTATAATTTGATTTGATTTGAGCATGGGACTGGGCATCCCGATTACCAGCCATTTTCTCGTGAATGATGAGCGGAGTCCACTCATCGTGAGAATAACCCACCTAGCATGGAAGATACTGACAGCCCTCAGTTGCTACATGAGCGATTCGGGCATACAAAATAGATTATTATTTGAAGGTTTAGAGTTTGGCACATGCAAATTTACTTGGCATGGCAGGTAAATACCGCATATACGTAGGTATGGTGGACTCATATGGAACAACTTTGGGTTTATGGAAGTGGATGCACAAGCAGTATTCCCGCTTAGTACAGGTGAAGGCTAGCAAGAGATTGAGGAGCGACCAACTAGAGAGTGATAACAGCCATAAACATGCATTGAGATTAACCAACATTGAGTGCAAGCATGAGTAGGATATAAATCACCATGAACATAAATATCGTGGAGGCTATGTTGATTTTGTTTCAACTACACGCGTGAACATGTGCCAAGTCAAGCCACTCGAATCATTCGAAGGAGGATACCATCCTATCATACTACATCACAACCATTTTAAAAGCATGTTGGCACGCAAGGTAAACCATTATAAACTCCTAGCTAATTAAGCATGGCATGAGTAACTATAATCTCTAATTGTCATTGCAAACATGTTTCACTCATAGTAGGCTGAATCAAGAACGATGAACTAATCATATTTACAAAAACAAGATAGGTCGAGTTCATACCAGCTTTTCCTCATCTCAATCATTTCATCATATATCATCATTATTGCCTTTCACTTGCACGACCAAACAGTGTGGATAATAATAATAGTGCACGTGCATTGGACTAAGCTGGAATCTGCAAACATTTATTCAAAGGAGAAGACAAGGTAATATGGGCTCTTTGTTAGATCAACAATAATGCATATGAGAGCCACTCAACATTTTCATCGTGGTCTTCTCCTCTCGACCCCCAAAGAAAAGAAAAGAATTTCAAAGAAACACACTGAAATGTTTTTGAAGTTTTTGTTTTTCTGAAGAAGGTAAAACAAGAACGAGAAAAACTATTTACACGGGAAAGCTCCCAACAAGCAAAAGAAGAACGAGAAATCTTTTTGGGTTTTCTTTAATACTACTACTAAATAAACATGGAAAGGAAATAGGCTACAACTAAATTTTTTTGGTTTTTCTTAAGGTTTTTCAAACACACAAGAAGAAAGCGGGAAAAAGAAAATAAACTAACATGGATAATACAATGAAAAAGTATGAACACCGACAACTGGAATGAGTGTGTGAACATGAATATAATGTCGGTGAGAAATACGTACTCTCCCAAGCTTAGGCTTCTGGCCTAAATTGGTCTACGCCCATGGATCAAAGTAGCCCTCTCCTGTGTGCTGAGGAGGATCCTGGGGGTTCCACTGGTTAGCGAGCTCCTGTGGCTCCCACTGATAAATAGACTCCTGATATGGATCGGGTGATAGCTCTGGCTCAGGAACTGGGGATCGCGTCCCCTCCCAGTATGCATAAATGTCCGCGGGCATGATGAAGTACCTGCCTGAATGAATATCGAACAAAAAAGGTGCAGGCAAGGTAATAATCTGACAAGTCTTCTCGCTAAATACCAGGTTATAGATGAGTCTCTTGTCATCGTCTTTCTTAATAAAATCATGTGCTACCATACTGTCATAATCTAAGTATATAGTGGGCAGCAGCTTCTCCTCTCCCTCATCGTGCCTAATGGGTATCTTGAAGCGTTTAGCGAGGCGGGAGGCATAGATACCTCCAAAGATAGGACCCTTCGTACGGTTTAAACTCAACCATCAAGCAACCATAACACCCAAACTAAAAGTTCTATCGCGAAGTAAAGCATGGCGCAAAATAGCAAGGTCAGGAGCACTAAGACCTCCACTCTCCCCGCGACCAATTAAACATCTCCCCGCAAATAATGAGTAATAGCACAAAACAGGAAAATGTAAACTAGCCACTCTCACTTCCGACACCTTTCTCCTTTCCCCTACGGTAAGTTCATCAATAAAATCTTCCACATCTCTAGGACGTGGCTCATCGACGCTACCTTCATAAGGTAATTTGCAAACCTCACAAAAGTCATAAAGCGTCATCTCCTTATGCTCATCATATAAATAAAATTCTACCGTGGGGGGTGATCTCCTAGCATGAAAGTGAAAATTTTGCACAAAAGTATTAGTGAGTAAGAGGTACTGATCACACTTATCATGGAGAAAGTCGGTGATGCCTGCATTCCCAGCCAAATAATAGAAATCCTCATAAATTCCGGCCGCCTCCAAGAATGCATCACATGGCCATTCACACGACCGAACTTCCGCGGTGCGAGGAAGGTTGTACTTGGGCTTCTTCTTCTCTCCATTTTCCTTTTCTTTAGAACCCCAACTTGAAGATCCTCTTAACAATCTCCTCATCATTTTCTCTGAAAATTTCTGAATTTTTTAGTGACTTAAAAATAAA
The DNA here is from genome assembly GCA_011799875.1 of Thinopyrum elongatum. Taxonomy (NCBI): domain Eukaryota; kingdom Viridiplantae; phylum Streptophyta; class Magnoliopsida; order Poales; family Poaceae; genus Thinopyrum; species Thinopyrum elongatum. The sequence goes on from CM022303.1 coordinate 569,438,168, forward strand.
AGTGAACCAAACTCAACAAGATTGATAGCAACTACTCCTACAAGTGTCTAGAGGCTATATCATGCATCAAAACTACTTTGGACCATAAAAATTTGACATGCAAGCTCAAGAACAAGGTCTCCACAGCAGCAAATATTTGCAATAAATAAAGCACTAGAACAAAAACTAATTGGACCATTGGAGGAGTCACATACCGAAGAACAATCCCCCAAAACAGTTTTGCAAATGGAGCTTTACACAAGGAGATCGAAAATGGCAGCAAGATGAGCTAGAACACGGGTTTGATCACTTGGATGATTTTTTCTAGAGGAAGACAAAGTGGATGGATGCTGGAATAAGTGAGGGGAGCCTACGTGGGACCCACAAGGCAGGAGGGCACGCCCAGGGGGGTAGGGTGCGCCCTCCACCCTTGTGGTCCACTGGTGCAGCCCCCTAGTGCAATCTCAGTGCCAGAAATTCTAAAATATTCTATAAAAAAATCATACTAAATTTTCAGGGCATTTGGAGAACTTTTATTTTTGGGATATTTTTATTGCACGGATAATTCAGAAAACAGACAGATAATACTATTTTTGCTTTATTTATTCTAAATAACAGAAAGTAAAAAGTAAGTACAGAAAGTTGTGCTTTCTAAATTTATCCATCTCATGCTCATCAAAAGGAATCCGTTAACAAGGTTGATCAAGTCTTATTAACAAACCTCTTTCGAATAACATGAAACCGGAGAATTTTTGAATAACACTAGGTTACCTCAACGGGGATATGCATATCCCCAACAATAAGAATATCATATACCTTTTTGACAGTAGGGAGAGGAAATTCAAAACCTCCAATAGTAATAGTTGAAATTTTTCCAATAGAATTGATACTATGAACTTGAGGTTGTTTCTTCGAAAAGTGTACCGTATGCTCATTACCATTAACATGAAAAGTGACATTGCCTTTGTTGCAATCAATAACAGCCCCTGCAGTATTCAAAAAGGGTCTACCAAGGATGATCGACATACTGTCGTCCTCGGGAATATCAAGAATAACAAAGTCCATTAAGATAGTAACGTTTGCAACCACAACAGGCACATCCTCACAAATACCGATCGGTATAGCAGTTGATTTATCAGCCATTTGCAAAGAGATTTCAGTAGGTGTCAACTTATTCAATTCAAGTCTACGATATAAAGAGAAAGGCATAACACTAACACCGGCTCCCAAATCACATAAAGCAGTTTTAACATAGTTTTTTTTAATGGAGCAAGGTATAGTTGGTACTCCTGGATCTCCATGTTTCTTTGGTATTCCACCCTTAAAAGTATAATTAGCAAGCATGGTGGAAATTTCAGCTTCATGTATCTTTCTTTTGTTTGTGACAATATCTTTCATATACTTAGCATAAGGAGACATTTTCAGCATATCAGTCAAATGCATACGCAAAAAGATAGGTCTAATCATTTCAGCAAAGCGCTCAAAATCGTCATCATCCTTTTTCTTGGATGGTTTAGGAGGAAAGGGCATGGGTTTCTGAACCCATGGTTCTCTTTCTTTACCATGTTTTCTAGCAACGAAGTCTCTCTTATCATAATGTTTATTCTTTGATTGTGGGTTATCAAGATCAACAACAGGTTCTACCTCCACATCGTTATCATTACTAGGTTGAGCATCAACATGAACATCATCATTAACATTATCACTCAGATCATGTTCATCACCAGATTGTGTCTCAGCATCATAAATAGAAATATCATTTGGATTCTCAGGTGTGTCTATAACAGGTTCACTAGAAGCATGCAAAGTCCTATCAGTTTTCTTTTTATTTTTATTACTAGGACTAGGTGCATCAGTATTAATTCTTTGAGAATCTTGCTCAATTCTCTTAGGATGGCCCTCAGGATACAAAGGTTCCTGAGTCATTTTACCACCTCTAGTCATAACCCTAACATCATTATCATTGTTCTTACTATTCAACTCATTAAGCAAATCATCTTGTGCCTTAAGTACTTGTTCTACTTGAGTTTTAACCATGGAAGCATGCTTACTAATAAGCTTAAGATCATTAACAGTTCTACTCATATAATCACCCAAGCAGTCAAGCATGTGAGCATTACGTTTCAATTGTCTACTAACATAAGCATTGAAATTTTCTTGTTTAACAATAAAATTATCAAAATCATCCAAGCATTGACTAGCAGACTTATTATGAGGAATATCACCTTCATCAAATCTATAGAGAGAATTTACCTCTACTACCTGCGTCGGGTTATCAAGACCATGTATTTCTTCAATAGGTGGTAGATTCTTAACATCTTCAGCTTTAATACGTTTTTCTTTCATAGATTTCTTTGCCTCTTGCATATCTGCAGGACTGAGGAATAGAATACCTCTTTTCTTCAGAGTTGGCTTAGGAGTTGGTTCAGGAAGTGTCCAATCATTATCATTACTCAATATATTATTCAATAGCAATTCAGCTTGCTCAACAGTTCATTCCTTGAAAACACAACCAGCACAACTATCTAGGTGGTCCCTAGAAGCATCGGTTAGTCCATTATAAAAGATATCAAGTATTTCATTTTTCTTGAGAGGATGATCAGGCAAAGCATTAAGTAATTGGAGAAGCCTCCCCCAAGCTTGTGGGAGACTCTCTTCTTCAATTTGCACAAAGTTAAATATTTCCTTTAAAGCAGCTTGTTTCTTATGAGCAGGGAAATATTTTTCAGAGAAGTAGTAAATCATATCCTGGGGACTACGCACATAACCAGGAGCAAGAGAATTAAACCATAACTTAGCATCACCCTTTAACGAGAAAGGAAACAACATAAGAATATAGTAATAGCGAATTTTTTCCTCATGAGCAAATAGGGTGGCTATATCATTCAATTTACTAAGATGTGCCACAACAGTTTCAGATTCATAACCATAGAAAGGATCAGATTCAACCAAAGTAATTAACTCAGGATTGACATAGAATTCATAATCCTTATCAGTAACAAAGATAGGTGAAGTAGCAAACTTAGGATCATATTGCATTCTAGCATTCAAAGACTTTTCTTTCAGCTTAGCTAACAGTTTCTTCAGATCATCTCTATCATTACAAGCAAAAAAGTCTCTAGCAGTTTCTTCATCCATAATACAACCCTCAGGTACAACAGGAAGTTCATACCTAGGAGAGCTAGTCTTATCAGGTGTTTTAAAGTGTTCAGTTTCAGAAATATCATCATCTTCAGCATAGTCAATAGTTCTAACTCTAGCAAGATGTTCATCAAGTAATTCACCCAGTGGCACAGTTTTATCAAGCAAAGTAGTAGCATCATAAGCATCATTCATAGTAGAAGTAGCATCAGCAATAACATGTGACATATCAGAATCAATAGCAGGTGTAGGTGTCGCAAGCTTACTCAAAACAGAAGGTGAATCAAGTGCAGAGCTAGATGGCAGTTCCTTACCTCCCCTCATAGTAGAGGGAAAAATCTTGGTTCTAGTATCTTTCAAATTCCTCATAGTGATTAACAGATATAAATCCCAAGTGACTCAGAGAATAGAGCTATGCTCCCTGGCAACGGCGCCAGAAAAAGGTCTTAATAACCCACAAGTATAGGGGATCGCAACAGTTTTCGAGGGTAGAGTATTCAACCCAAATTTATTGATTCGACACAAGGGGAGCCAAAGAATATTCTCAAGTATTAGCAGCTGAGTTGTCAATTCAACCACACCTGAAAGACTTAATATCTGCAACAGAGTATTTAGTAGCAAAGTAGTATGGAAGTAACGGTAACAGTGGCAAAAGTAACGGTAACAGTTTTGTAGCAATTGTAACAGTGGCAACGGAAAAGTAACGTAGCAAAGATCAATATGTGAAAAGCTCGTAGGCAATGGATCAATGATGGATAATTATGTCGGATGGCATTCATCATGCAACAGTTATAACCTAGGGTGACATAGAACTAGCTCCAATTCATCAATATAATGTAGGCATGTATTCCGTATATAGTCATACGTGCTTATGGAAAAGAACTTGCATGACATCTTTTGTCCTACCCTCCCGTGGCAGCGGGGTCCTAATGGAAACTAAGGGATATAAGGCCTCCTTTTAATAGAGAACCGGACCAAATCATTAGCACTTAGTGAATACATAAACTCCTCAAACTACGGTAATCACCGGAAAGAATCCCAATTATTGTCACCTTGCATAACACGTAATAGGTGTCTACAACTTGCAAGATAGGATCAAGAACACATATATATTCATGAAAACATAATAGGTTCAGATCTGAAATCATGGCACTCGGGCCCTAGTGACAAGCATTAGGCATAGCAAAGTCATAGCAACATCAGTCTTAGAACATAGTGGATACTAGGGATCAAACCCTAACAAAACTAACTCGATTACATGATAAATCTCATCCAACCCATCACCGTCCAGCAAACCTACGATGGAATTACTCACGCACGGCGGTGAGCATCATGAAATTGGTGATGGAGGAAGGTTGGTGATGATGATGGCGATGATTCCCCTCTCCGGAGCCCCGAACGGACTCCAGATCTGGCCTCCCGATGAAGAACAGGAGGTGACAGCGGCTCCGTATCGTAAAACATGATGAATCCTTCTCTTTGATTTTTTTCTCCCTGAACGTGAATATATGGAGTTGGAGTTGAGGTCAGTGGAGGTCCAGGGGACCCACAAGGAAGGGGGCGCACCCTAGGGGGGTGGGCGCGCCTTGCACCCTTGTGGACAGCAAGTGGGTCCCCCTCTGTTGATTCTTTCGCCAATATTTTTTATTTATTCCAAAAATATTATCCGTGAAGCTTTAGGTCATTCTGAGAACTTTTATTTCTGCACAAAAATAACACCAAGGCAATTCTGCTGAAAACAGCGTCAGTCCGGGTTAGTTCCATTCAAATCATGCAAATTAGAGTCCAAAACAAGGGAAAAAGAGTTTGGAAAAGTAGATACGATGGAGACCTATTAGTTTTCTTTTTAACATTACAACTAAATTAGACTAGAAAGAAAAACCGAAAAGAAGCAAGAAATATTTTGGGGTTTTCTCAAAGTTTTTCAAACACACAAGAAGAAAGCGAGAAAATAAATCTAGCATGGATAATACAATGAAAAAGTGTGGACACCGACAACTGAAATGAAATGTGTGAACATGAATGAAATGTCGGTGGGCATACGTACTCCCCCAAGCTTAGGCTTTTGGCCTAGCTTGGTGATCACTGTCTGTAGCCTGCGTAATAATAGGAGTGATAGCTCACAGAGGCTCTTGGTGTAGCCTCCTCAGCCTACCGAGCAGCCACAACCTCTGCGTTGTGTGTGCGGGCCTCGCTCTCAAGAACATAATATCTTCTCTTGCTGTGATAATCAAAGAGAGCAGGCGCAGACAAAAAGGTGTCCACAACAGAATCTTAATTGAACAACAGGTTATATGTATAATCATTGATTTCACCCTTAAGGAACTTATGGCACTTCATGGCCTCAAAGTCTAATTACTGAGTGGGAAGGATGGGATCATTAGGCCAAAGTGATACACCAAACTCCTCTGCTAAACGTGAAGCATAAATCCCACCATAAAAATATCCACTACCAGCGTTGTGTTGCAATCTGCGTGCAACAATCGCTCCAAGGTTATAACATTTAACACCGGTGAGAGCAGTGTGTATGAGGCTCAAGTCAGGAGCACAAAGTGTACTACAGGTTATAACATTAAACAGTTCAAAGTATTGAATTGATGGGAAATGAATACTTTTTATTCTACCTTGTGTCACCCCTCTATTTTCACCGTAGCAAAGACTAGTAAAAAATGACTCATACTCAGACCTTGGTGCTTCGTCCAACAAACCCCAAAATGGAATTTTACACACACCACTAAACGCGTCTAGAGGCATGGTAATTGAACAGTCATAAAGTTTAAACGAGACTCTAGACTCACGAGGATGAAATTTAAACTCTTTAGTAAATGATTCTATGAGACTGAGATACTGGTTGCACTTATATTCAATGTAGGGACCGAGCTCGGCATTGTGAACATATTGCTCAAATTCTTCTTTAATACCTGCCATTATCATGAAATCACCGTGCGGCCATAAGCATGATTTGGTGGCGGCATCCCGTATTGAACTTGCACTTGGTTCAACATAAGATTGACGGGTTAAGCCCCTACTAGAAGATGCCTCCGAGGACCTCTGCCTCGAAGAACTCCTTCCAAAGAATTTCATCATATTTGCGTACAATTTTCTGGAAAAAAAATTGGGTCACAAAATTTTTGTCAACAAAACTTCACAAGATTGATAGCAACTACTCATAGGGAAGCATAGAGGTTGTATTGAGCATTCAAACTACTTAGAACTCTAAGAATTCAAAATGCAAGCTCATCTACAGCAGCACCAAGAGTAGCTAATTATTCATAATATAATCCACTAAAGCAAAAACTAATTGGAGCAATGGAGGAGTCACATACCAAGTAGCAATCCCCCAAAATAGTTCCGGAAACGGAGCTTCGAGCAAAGAGATCGAAATCTGCGGGTTTGAGAGCAAGAACATGAGAGAGAGAGAGAGCAATGGTGAATTTTTTCTGGAGGTAGGTGATGACATGGGCTAAAGAGATAAGTGAGGGGGCCCACGTGGGGGCCACAACCCACCAGGGCGCGTCTGGGGCTGCTGGCACGTCTAGGTGGGTTGTGCCCACCTGGTGCGCCCCCCCCCCTCTGATGTTATTTGCACTATAAATTCTTAAATATTCAGAAAAAAAATCATATTAAATTTTCAGGACATTCTGAGAACTTTTATTTTTGGGTCGTTTTTTGTTGCACGGAAAATTCAGAAAACAGACAAGACATGGCATTTTATTTTATTTAACTAAGAAAAACATAAAATAAAAGTTGGGAGCAGAAGGTTGTGCTTACTAAATTCATCAACTTCATACCTCTCAAAAATGATCCATTAATAAGGTTGATCAAGTCTTATTAACAACCACTTTCGGTTAGCATGAAACCAAAGAACTTTCGTAAAACACTAAGTTACCTCAACGGGGATATGCATGTCCCCAACAATAAGCATTTCATATTTCTTTTTGGCGGTAGGTAGAGGTAGTTGAAAACTTCCAACAGTGAGTGTCGGAGATTTTTCAATAACATTAATACCATTCACTTGGAATTGTTTCTTCGAAAAGTGCACCGTATGCTCATTACCATTGATATGAAAAGTGACCTTGCTTTTATTGCAATCAATAACAGCCCCTGCAGTATTCAAGAAGGGTCTACCAAGGATAATCGACATGTTGTCCGATACGTCCATTTTGCATCATGCTTTTATATTGATATTTATTGCATTATGGGCTGTTATTACACATTATGGTACAATACTTATGCCTTTTCTCTCTTATTTTACAAGGTTTACACAAAGAGGGAGAATGCCGGCAGCTGGAATTCTGGACCGGAAAGAAGCAAATCTGAGAGACCTATTCTGCACAACTCCAAAAGTCCTGAAAATTTACGGAGAATTATTTTGGAATATATAAAAAATATTGGGTGAAGAAAATACCAGAGGGGACCCACCAGGTGGCCACAAGCCTGGGGGAGCGCCCTACCCCCTGGGCGCGCCCCTAGGGCTTGTGGGCCCCCTGGCAGGTCTCCGGTGCCCATCTTCTGCTATATGGAGGGTTTTGACCTGGAAAAAATCATAAGGAAGCTTTCGGGATGAAGCGTCGCCGTCTCGAGGAGGAACCTGCAGAAGCAATCTAGGGCTCCGGTGGAGCTGTTCTGTCGGGGAAACTTCCCTCCGGGAGGGGGAAATCAAAGCCATCGTCATCACCAATGATCCTCTCGTCGAGAGGGGATAAATCTCCATCAACATCTTCACCAGCACCATCTCCTCTCAAACCCTAGTTCATCTCTTGTATCCGATCTTTGTCTCAAAACCTCAGATTGGTACCTGTGGGTTGCTAGTAGTGTTGATTACTCCTTGTAGTTGATGCTAGTTGGTTTATTCGGTGGAAGATCATATGTTCAGATCCTTGATGATATTTATTACCCCTCTGATTATGAACATGAACATGCTTTGTGAGTAGTTACATTTGTTTCTGGGGACATGTGAGAAGTCTTGTTATAAGTAATCATGTGAATTTGGTATTCGTTCGATATTTTGATGAGATGTATGTTGTCTTTCCTTTAGTGGTGTTATGTGAACATCGACTACATGGCACTTCACCATGATTTGGGCCTAGGGGAACATTGGGAAGTAATAAGTAGATGATGGGTTGCTAGAGTGACAGAAGCTTAAACCCTAGTTTATGCGTTGCTTCGTAAGGGGCTGATTTGGATCCAAATGTTTCATGCTATGGTTAGATTTATCTTAATTCTTCTTTCATAGTTGTGGATGCTTGCGAGAGGGGTTAATCATAAGTGGGAGGCTTGTCCAAGTAAGGACAGCACCCAAGCACCGGTCCACCCACATATCAAATTATCAAAGTAACGAACGTGAATCATATGAGCATGATGAAAACTAGCTTGACAATAATTCCCATGTGTCCTCGGGAGCGCTTTGCTTTATATAAGAGTTCGTCCAGGATTGTCCTTTTCTACAAAAAGGATTGGGCCACCTTGCTGCACCTTAGTTACACTTGTTACTTGTTACCCGTTACGAATTATCTTATCACAAAACTATCTGTTACTGATAATTTCATTGCTTGCAGAGAATACCTTGCTGAAAACCGCTTGTCATTTCCTTCTGCTCCTCGTTGGGTTCGACACTCTTACTTACTGAAAGGACTACGATAGATCCCCTATACTTGTGGGTCATCATTGTCGTCCTCGGGCATCTCAAGTATAACAAAGCCAGTTAAAATAGTAACATTTGCAACAACAACGGGCACATCCTCACAAATACCGATAGGTATGGCAGTTGATTTGTCAGCCATTTGCAAAGATATTTCAGTAGGTTTGAGTGTTGGAAAGATGCCCTAGAGGCAATAATAAATTGGTTATTATCATATTTCCCTATTCATGATAATAAACGTCTATTATCCATGCTAGAATTGTATTGATCGGAAACTCAGATACATGTGTGGATACATAGACAACACCGTGTCCCTAGTGAGCCTCTACTAGACTAGCTCGTTGATCAAAAGATGGTTAAGGTTTCCTAACCATAGACATGTGTTGTCACTTGATAACGGGATCACATCATTAGGAGAATGATATGATGGATAAGACCCATCCGTTAGCATAGCATATGATCTTTCAATTTTTGCTACTGCTTTCTTAATGTCAAATACATATTCCTTCGACCATGAGATCATGCAACTCCCGGATACCGGAGGAATACCTTGTGTGCTATCAAATGTCACAACATAACTGGGTGATCATAAGGATGCTCTACAGGTATCTCCGAAGGTGTCTGTTGAGTTGGCGTGAATCGAGATTGGGATTTGTCACTCCGTATGATGGAGAGGTATCTCTGGGCACTCTCGGTAATACACATCACAAGAAGCTTGCAAGCAAAGTGACTAAGGAGTTAGTTGCAAGATGATGTATTACGGAACAAGTAAAGAGACTTGCCGGTAACGAGATTGAACTAGGTATAGAGATACCGACGATCGAATCTCGGGCAAGTAACATATCGACAAACAAAGGGAATTACGTATGTTGTCATAAAGGTTCAACCGATAAAAGATCTTCATGGAATATGTAGGAACCAATATGGGCACCCAGGTCCTACTATTGGTTATTGACCGGAGAGGTGTCTCGGTCATGACTACATAATTCCCGAACCCGCAGGGTCGCACGCTTAACGTTCGTTGACGCTAGAGTAGTATTGAGATATTTGATGAGTGGTAACCAAATGTTATTTGAAGTCCTGGATGAGATCCCGAATGTCACGAGGAGTCTCGGAATGGTCGAGAGGTAAAGATTTATATATGGGAAGTCATATTTTGGGTTCCGAAAAAAGGTGCAGTTTTTTCGGTATTGTACCGGGAAGCTTTTAGAAGGTTCCGGAGGGGTTCGGAAGTCCACAAGTGGGTCCACTATGACCCAAGGTCTAGCATGGGCTGCAGGGAGGTTCCCTGGCCTTATTGGGCTAGGCGCACCAAGTCCTCAAAAGCCCATGTGGCTAGGGAAGGCAAAAAAAAGGAAGGAGTCCTTGTAGGAATAGGATTGGACTTGGAGTCTAAGTCCTCTCCTCCTTAGCTGCACCCTAGGGCTTGGAGGGGCTGTTTCCCATGCCCCTCCACCTATATATAGAGGGGAGGGGATGCCCCAAGAGGACACACCAAGCCCCTGGCGCCCCTCTCTCTCCCGTTACTCCGTAGTTCCACCGCCTTGTCCCGGCGACGCTTAGCGAAGCGCTGTCGGTGATCCACCACCACCATCACCAACACGTCGTCATGTTGGTTATGATCCCATCTACTTCTCCTCTCCCGCTTGCTGGATCAAGAAGGAGGAGACATCCTCGAGACGCACGTGTGCTAAACTCGGAGGTGCCGTCCGTTCGGCACTTGATCGGTTGGATCGTGATCGAATCGCGAAGAGTACGACTACATCAACCGCGTGATAAACGCTTCTGCTTAGCGATCTACAAGGGTATGTAGATGCTCTCCCCCTCTCATAGCTATGCATCTCCATAGATAGATCTTGCGTGTGCGTAGAATTTTTTTTGTTTTCCATGCAATGTTCCCCAACAGTGGCATCATGAGCCAGGTCTATGCGTAGATGATATGCATGAGTAGAACACAAAGGAGTTGTGGGCGGTGATGTTCATACTGCTTACCACCAATGTCTTATTTTGATTTAGCGGTATTATGGTATGAAGCGGCCCAGACCAACCTTACATGTCCACGCACATGATACTGGTTCCACCGACTGACATGCAACTTGTTTTGCATAAAGGTGGCTGGCGGGTGTCTGTTTCTCCTACTTTAGTTGAATCGAAGTTGGCTACGGCCGGTCCTTGAAGAAGGTTAAAACAGCAAACTTGATAATCACCGTTGTGGTTTTGCATAGGTAAGAACGGTTATTGCTAGTTGCCCATAGCAGCCACGTAAAACTTGCAACAACAAAGTAGAGGACGTCTAACTTGTTTTTGCAGGGCATGTTGTGATGTGATATGGTCAAGATATGATGTGATATATGTTGATGTATGAGATGATCATGTTTTGTAATAAGTTCATGACTTGCATGCCGATGAGTACGACAACCGGCAGGAGCCTTAGGGTTGTCTTTAATTATTGTATGACCTGCGTGTCAATCACTAAGCGCCATGTAATTGATTTACTTTATCGCTATGCGTTAGCAATAGTTGTAGAAGCAATAGTTGGTGAGACGACCCCGACACTACGATGGAGATCAAGGTGTCGAGCCGGTGATGATGGAGATCATGACGATGCTTTGGAGATGGAGATCAAAAGCACAAGATGATGATGGCCATATCATGTCACATATTTTGATTGCATGTGATGTTTATCCTTTATGCATCTTATTTTGCTTAGAACGGCGGTAGCATTATAAGATGATCCCATCACTAAATTTCAAGATAAAAGTGTTCTCCCTTAGTATGCACCATTGCTAAAGTTCGTCATTTCAAAGCACCTCGTGATGATCGGGTGTCATAGACTCTACGTTCACATACAACGGGTGTAAGCCAGTTTTACACAAGCGGAATACTTGGGTTAAACTTGACGAGCCTAGCATGTACAGACATGGTGTCGGAACACTGGAGACCAAAAGGTCGAACATGAGTCATATAGTAGATATGATCAACATAGAGATGTTCACCATTGATGACTACCCCATCTCACGTGATGATCGGACATGGGTTAGTTGATTTGGATCATGTATCACTTAGACAACTTGAGGTGTGTTGATTTAAGTGGGAGTTCATTAGTAATTTAATTATTTGAACTAAAATTTATCATGAACATAGTCAAAATGTCTTTGCAAATTATGTTGTAGATCAATAGCTCGTGATGTAGCTCCCCTATTTTTGATACGTTCCTAGAGAAAACTAAGTTGAAAGATGATGGTAGCAATAATATGGACTGGGTCCATGATCTGAGGATTATTCTCATTGCTGCACAGAAGAATTATGTCCTTGATGCAGCGCTGGTGACAGACCTGCTGTAGGAGCTGATGCAGATGTTATGAACGTTTGGCAAGCTCAATCTGATGACTACTTGATAGTTTAGTGCGCCATGCTTTACGGCTTCGAATCGGGGCTCCAAAGACATTTTGAACGCCATGGAACATATAAGATGTTCCAAGAGCTGAAATTGGTATTTAAGGCTCATGCCCGTGTTGAGAGGTATGAGACCTCTGACAAGTACTTTGCCTACAAGATGGAGGAGAATAGCTCAGCCAGTGAGCATGTGCTCAGAATGTCTGGGTACTACAATCGCTTGAATCAAGTGGGAGTTAATCTTCTAGATAAGATAGTGATTGACAGATTTCTCTAGTCACTATCACCAAGCTACTAGAGCTTCGTGATGAACTATAATATGCAAGGGATGACAAAAACGATTCCCAAGCTCTTCGCGATACTGAAATCGGTGGAGGTAGAAATCAAGAAAGAGCATCAAGTGTTGATGGTTAACAAGACCACCAGTTTTAAGAAAAAGGGCAAGGGAAAGAAAGGGAACTTCAAGAAGAACAGCAAGCAAGTTGCCGCTCCCGTGAAGAAGCCCAAAGCTAGACCCAAGCCTGAAACTGAGTGCTTCTACTGCAAAGGAAATGGTCACTGGAAGCGGAACTGCCCCAAATACTTGGCAGATAAGAAGGATGGCAAAGTAAACAAAGGTATATTTGATATACATGTTACTGATGTGTACCTTACTGGTGCTCATAGTAGCCCCTGGGTATTTGATACCGGTTCAGTTGCTAAGATTAGTAACTCAAAATAGGAGTTGCAGAAAAAACGGAGACTAGTTAAGGGCGAGGTGACGATGTGTGTTGGAAGTGTTTCCAAGATTGATATGATCACCATCGCACACTCCCTCTACCTTTGGGATTAGTATTGAGCCTAAATAAATGTTATTTGGTGTTTGCGTTGAGCATGAACATGATTAGATCGTGTTTATTGCAATACGGTTATTCATTTAAGTCAGAGAATAATTGTTGTTCTGTTTACATGAATAAAACCTTCTATGGTCATACACCCAATGTGAATGGTTTATTGAATCTCAATCGTAGTGATACGCATATTCATAATATTGATGCTAAAAGATGCAAAGTTGATAATGATAGTGCAACATACTTGTGGCACTGCCGTTTAGGTCATATTGGTGTAAAGTGCATGAAGAAACTCCATGCAAATGGACTTTTGGAATCACTTGATTATGAATCATTTGATACTTGCGAACCATGCCTCATGGGTAAGATGACTAAAACTCCATTCTCCGGAACAATGGAGCGAGCTAATGACTTATTGGAAATAATACATACTGATGTATGCGGTCCGATGAGTGTTGAGGCACGCGGCTGGTATCATTATTTCCTAACCTTCACAAATGATTTGAGTAGGTATGGATATATCTAATTAACGAAACACAAGTCTGAAACATTTGAAAAGTTCAAAGAATTTCATAGTGAAGTGAAGAATCATCGTAACAAGAAAAATAAAGTTTCTACGATCTGATCATGGAGGTGAATATTTGAGTTACGAGTTTGGCCTTCATTTAAGACAATATGGAATTGTTTCACAACTCACGCCACCTGGAACACCACAGCGTAATGGTGTGTCCGAATGTCGTAACCGTACTTTATTAGATATGATGCGTCATATGATGTCTCTTACCAATTTGCCACTATCGTTTTGGGGTTATGCATTAGAGACAGCCCTATTCACGTTAAATAGGGCACCGTCTAATTCGTCGAGACGACACCGTATGGACTATGTTTTGGAAAGAAACCTAAGATGTCATTTCTTAAAGTTTGGGGATGCGAAGCTTATGTCAAATAGCTTCAGCCTGATAAGCTTGAACCCAAAGCGGAGAAGTGCGTCTTCATAGATACCCTAAAGAAACTATTGGGTATACCTTCTACCACAGATCCGAAGGCAAGATCTTTGTTGCCAAGAATAGGTCCTTTCTAGAGAAGGTGTGTCTCTCGAAAGAAGTGAGTGGGAGGAAAGTAGAACTTGATGAGGTAGTTGTACCTTCTCTCGAATTGGAAAGTAGCACATCAGAGAAAACCGTTCCCGTGATGCCTACACCAACCGAAGAGGAAGATAATGATAATGATCAGTTACTTCGGATCAAATTACTACTGAACCTTGTAGGTCGACCAGAGCACATACCGCACCAGAGTGGTACGATAATCCTGTCCTGGAAGTCATGTTGTCAGACAACGGCGAACCTACGAACTATGAAGAAGCTATGATGAGCCCAGATTCCGACAAATGGCTTGAGGCCATGAAATCTAAGATAGGATCCATGTATGAGAACAAAGTATGGACTTTGGTGGAATTGCCCGATGATCGGCAAGCCATTAAGAATAAATGGATCTTCAAGAGGAAGATGGACGCTGATGGTAATATCACTGTCTACAAAGCTCGACTTGTCGCGAAAGGTTTTCGACAAGTTCAAGGGGTTGACTACGATGAGACTTTCTCACCCGTAGCGATGATTAAGTCTGTCCGAATCATGTTAGCAATTGCCGCATTTTATGATTATGAAATCTGGCAAATGGACGTCAAAACTGCATTCCTTAACAGATTTCTTAAAGAAGAGTTGTATATGATGCAACCAGAAGGTTTTGTCGATCCTAAAGGTACTAACAAAGTGTGCAAACTCCAGCGATCCATTTATGGACTGGTGCAAGCATCTCGGAGTTGGAATATACACTTTGATGATGTGATCAAAGCATATGGTTTTATACAGACTTACAGAGAAGCCTGTATTTACAAGAAAGTGAGTGGGAGCTCTGTAACATTTCTGATATTATATGTGGATGACATATTGCTGATTGGAAATGATATAGAATTTCTGGATAGCATAAAAGGATACTTGAATAAGAATTTTTCAATGAAAGACCTCGGTGAAGCTGCTTATATATTAGGCATCAAGATCTATAGGGATAGATCGAGATGCTTAATAGGACTTTCACAAAGCACATACCTTGACAAAGTTTTGAAGAAGTTTAAAATGGATTAGTCAAAGAAAGGGTTCTTTCCTGTGTTGCAAGGTGTGAAGTTGAGTAAGACTCAAAGCCCGACCACGGCAGAAGACAGAGAGAGAATGAAAGTCATTCCCTATGCCTCAGCCATAGGGTCTATAAAGTATGCCATGCTATGTACCAGACCTGTTGTGTGCCTTGCCATGAGTCTGGCAAGGGGGTACAATAGTGATCCAGGAGTGGATCACTGGACAGCGGTCAAAATTATCCTTAAAGAGGACTAAGGAAATGATTCTCGGTTATGGAGGTGATGAAGAGTTCATCGTAAAGGGTTACATCGATGCAAGCTTTGACACTGATCTGGATGACTCTGAGTCTCAATCTGGATATGTATTGAACATGGGAGCAATTAACTAGAGTAGCTACATGCAGAGCATTGTAGACATAGAAATTTGCAAAATACATATGGATCTGAGTGTGGCAGACCCGTTGACTAAACCTCTTTCACAAGCAAAACATGATCACACCTTAGTACTCTTTGGGTGTTAATCACATGGCGATGTGAACTAGATTATTGACTCTAGTAAACTCTTTGGGTGTTAGTCACATAGCGATGTGAACTATGGGTGTTAATCACATGGCGATGTGAACTAGATTATTGACTCTAGTGCAAGTGGGAGACTGTTGGAAATATGCCCTAGAGGCAATAATAAATTGGTTATTATCATATTTCCCTGTTCATGATAAACGTCTATTATCCATGCTAGAATTGTGTCGGGGTACACAAACAGGGGTGTATGTTTCCCCCTGACTTGTGCACAAACAAGCAAGTCTCCGGCACGGCAACAACAGAGCAAGCTGCACCAAGTATCCAAGACAAGGCCAAGCAGAAGAGATAGCTCTTTGAGAAATCAAAGGGCGGATTAAGAAGACCAAGACAAGCCAAAGGAACAAGATATCACTAAGGGAAAAACCTCCCTTGCCGGGCAGGCGAGCCTGGTCAGGTCGAGGCCACCCCAAGGGCAAGTCCCAAGACCTCCCCGGTAAGGGTTGCCGGGGTGTCGACGGCCTGCTTCCCCGCCAAGGCTCCACCGCTCCACCTCACAGCGACGCAAGTCACTTATCGGTGCGGTGTCGAGCCCCAAGTGATTAAATGGCTGTCGTTTGGCACGTGGCAGCCATTTTTGAGGAAGATCACCCCTAAATGACACCCGTCCAGGGGCGTGTCATGCAGGCAGACGAGAAGGTGGTTGAATGGCGCGGCAAGGCTTGCTGGGCTACATCCACGACGTGACACTAAGCGGTGCATTTAATGCACCTTGTCCTGTCTGCAGAGTTATGTATGATAGCACTGTGGCTATCTAATCACTGGATAATGACCGTTTTGCCATTGTGGTAACCCCTTGACCTATAAAAGGAGGGCTGAGGCAACCTTAGAAAGGATTTGGACCCTTGTACACTCGTATGCGCGTAGCTGCTCTCCCCGAGGCGACCTTGCCGGGCTTGAGCGCTGCGCATTCGTCACGGTCCTCCATCCAATCCACCAAAGCAGGAGTAGGGTTTTACACCTCACGGCAGCCCGAACCTGGGTAAAAACCACCCGTGTCACCATTGCCGCGCTGCCCTACGGTCTTCGCTCTTCGTGCAACACGCCCTTCCCCCTCCCCCCCCCCCCCCCCCCCCCCCCGCCGAACCACAAGGGGCCGATGGCCCCATAGGTGATCGTGTTGAACCACGACATCTTTGGCGCGCCAAGTAGGGGGGAGCACTTGTGCGAACCCGAGGTCGTAAACAGCGCGTCAAGCTACGCCCACTCATCAGCGGCTGCTAAGGAAAGAGGCGACACCACCCCCTCATTCCGTGTTGTCCGGACCCCATCGCCTATGCCCACCAAAGCCGAGATGATGGTGGGACAAGGAGGTAGCGGCGGTGCGATGGTGCCGAGCCGCCTGGGCGGCATGGCCTCCGCACTGCCCTTGTCCAAAGGAGAAGAGCGAGGCACGCGGCGACGCTGTCCTCCTGGCGGGTTCCTGCCAGGCATGCCAGGTGACTGAGAGAATCATCAAGGCGGGTGGAAAGCGTGGTATGGCCTCCTCCTCCTCCCTCATTTTTGCTTGTCGATGACAGAGCCGCGCAGGGGGGGGGACTTTTTCAACGTCAAGGAGCCCACGCAGAACTCGGTTCAGCACTTACCCCACCAAGGGAAAGTCTTGAGGGAAGCGCTGGTGCAAATCCGTTGATTGACGCCCCGGCAAGCATGCTCCGGCAGGGCTGTCCGCGCCAGCATGACTTTTTATGCCCATGGTCGTGATGTCGTCGACAGCAAAGGGAGAGAGGAAAGAGGAACCAACCATCCCTTTTCGCCGTACATTATCACCTGCAAACATTCGATTACCCCCTCCGGCCCTTGCCTGGGGTGGGCATGCAACTAACAAACTGCCAAGTCTCTTTCTTGCGCGCATTTCTGTTGTTAACCTTTGCAGACCTGAGGCCAACACACAAATGCCGTCCCCTTGGGGTATGCGGGCGTGATGAACAACCGTGGCTAAAGGGGAATGGAAGCGTGAACGAAAGATAAGTCCACGTGTTTGCTGCTTTTTCCTCTCCAGAGTCCACATTTGCTTGTCCCTCGGATAACCAGGATGTTTCGTATGAAGAATTATTTCGTGTGATGGCACCTTGTCGGATTTGTCTGCGCCCCCACTCTGTTTCAAGCCTGCTCACAGAGCAGGCGGCTGCATCAAAGACGCCTAAGGAAAAACCTGCCAGGGCTTTTCTTCGCCAGCTGAATGCTAAGGACCCGTTCCTCGCAGCAATTGCGGCAACATGCCACTGGCGGGCAACCAAAACACACAAAAAGAAACTAACCATATGGACATCCATGGATAAAACACAAGAGGGATAGCATGCATTTGAAATTAATTAAACACCAGTTTAGCGTGAGCAAAAGTAGTACGGGATCTAAACACAAGACATGCATAATGTTTTGTTACAGGGCAACACGGCGACGCGAATGATTCAGGGACGTGCTTGGTGGCCTTATGAAGCCCTGGGGACAGAAAGCACCTTGTCGGCGAAAGGGGCAGCCTTCTCCTCGGCAGGGAAAACGTCAGCGCCTGCCGGCAGCCTCCTGAAGCCATCTGCGAGGTTGAAGTCTGGATGGCGGAAGGCGATGTTGCTCAAGACCATGAAGAGGGCATTTCGGGCAAGCTTTCGGGACTCGCTTGCAAAATGAGCAGCTCTTTCTTCCTCGTGCGTCTTCAACCCTTCGATCAATCCATTGAAGAAGAGTGCTAGCTTGGCACTTGGGACCTCGTGCCTGCCAACCGAGAAGGCTAGGCTCTCCATGCCCATCGTTGCGATCTGGGCAGTGAGCGCTCGGCAATGTCGACCAGGTTTTTGATCCAAAGATCGCGCTGCTGAACCTGGTTCGCCAATTTGTCCTCCGCATCCTTCTGGAGGATCTTCGTTTCCAAGTCCCATATCAGCTGCTTCTCATGAACCCCGGCAGACTCAATCGTGCTCTCTAAAGTGCCAAGCCTTGCCTTCATACCAGTAATGGTGCCGTTAGCGGTATCAAGGTCCTGGCCTTTGGAGGAGAGTTGCGATTGCACCTCTTTTAGAAGGATCTCTGCCTTCTGCGCCTCCTCCTTAAGGTCCGTAGCTTCCTTGGCACTCCCGGCGAGCTCCTCTGTCAGTTTGGCCACCTGTTGGTCGAGATCAGCTTTGGCAGTGGATGCAGCGGCAAGGCCATCGACAACCTTCTTCAGCTGGGTAGCGGAGTCAAGGGTGAGTGCGTCAAGGGCCACCTTGTGCTCATCTTCCAGCTCCTTGGTGAATTGCTGGACAAGGGTCTCCAGCTCTCCATCCTTGTTGCGAAGGGTGGCCTCGAGGCTCTCTTCCCGGGAAGAGATGTCCTTCTCTCTGGCATCCAGAAGCGCTACGCGCTCCGCCACACGGGCTTCTCGGGCAGCGACATCCTCTTTCGCCATGGTGATCATCTCCTATTGCTGCAGAAGAACTTGGAACTACTTGCTGTGCCACTCATCCCTCAGCTTCTGATCCACGCTGTTGGCGGAGTTGCGCTGCTCCTTGAGCGCCAGCCATTTCTGGCGGTACCTATTCTGCATCTCCTTGATGCCTGTTGCCACCGACTCCAAGAAGGACAGGTCCAGAACTGCGCTGACTGAGTCATCAGCCTCTTCAGCATGCTGGGACAACGGTGCCATGGTACGTTGGATCTCTTCGCCAAGGTCATTGCTTGCTGCCGCGGACGAACCAAGGGCTCCAAGTCCAGGTTGCGTGAGGGCCAGCGCCAGACTGCTCGAGGATGGCTGTGGGGCTACGGTCGAGGCACCAAATTGGGGAGGAGGGCTCATGGTCTGAAGGGGGACCTTCTCCTTGACCACCACCTCCAGTCCTGGCACGCTGCCGGGGACCTCTCGGATATCCTCAGCAGTGTGTTCCTGACCCTCCGCGGCAGCGATCTTGGCCGCCTCTTCAGCAGCATCCTTGCCGATGCTGGCCACCTTTTCCAGCAGTTCTGGTTCCTCGACCACCGGGACCGTAAACGAGATCAGCAAACAATGGCAAGGAAATAATATGCATCAGAAGGCCAGAGATTTGAGGCAAAATGATGAAGGCAACAGAAGACGGAAGGACGAGCAAGTTACCCGGAGTCGTTTGCCGTGGAAGGGCTACGGTTTCCCCGGCAACGTCAGTTGCCGGGATGCGACCACCACCCTCTTCCTCGGTGACCATGGCATCAGCTTGAGCTAGTCCTTCTGTGGAAGCCTTCGCAGAAGATCCCTCGGCTTGAGTATCAGGAAGGGTGGACCCCTCTTGTAGAGCCTCGCCCGAGGGAATCTCCCTTTCTTCCTTGGCTGGAGGTGAGACGTGTTCCTTCATGCCACCCTTGGCGGGGTAGACCTGTCCCATGCTTCCGTGCCAGGGGCTGGGTTGGGGGCTTTGTGCTGGATCATTCGTGCTGCTTCCCGCCAAGCCCGTGCCCTCCGAGGGCCCTGACGACTCCACGTGCCTGGGCCGTTTGGCCCGGTGGATGAGGGTCTCTTCCTCCTCTTCTTCCCTGTCGAAGGCAGCAAACAAGATTGAATCAACGAATCAACAAATGCGCAAGACACCAACGGGAAAGGAAAGCATTTTCCTTACTCTGAGTCCATGAGCATGGAGCACGGCACGAACTCCATAGATGGCGGGGGTGCTCTGCTTCTCTTCAGGGTTGGGGGCAGTGCTTCCCGGCAACTTCATGCCCTGCTGAGGCGCAGGGGGTTCCAGCGAGGATGAGCTATGTGAGGAACTCGAGCCTGATTGGGAGCTGGAGTCGACTCCCGTGACTGCCCGTCGCTTGGCGGGAGGGGCCTTGGCCTCGAAAAGGCGAGAAGAATGCCAGCGCTCCACGTCCGGCTTGTCGCTCTTGGAGGCGATCTTCTTCACCTTCCTGACGGCAGGCGCAGAAGCAGGAGCCGCTGTTTCCCGACTAGCCGCCCGCCTACGAGGGCGCTGATCCAAGTCTGGCTCGGGGGCTTGTGGGCCCACTGAAAGCCACTCCTCCTTGGGCTGCTCCACTGCCTCGGCCTCGTCCCCTTCCTGGGCTTCCGCTGCCATGGCATACAAAGCTTCGATCCCGGCAGGCTCAGTCCCGGCAGGATCATCCCCGGCAATCTCCTCTGCGGCATGCGCCTCGCTCCTGTCGTGGGAGGAGCCCCCATCTTCGGCCTCCCCTTCCTCTTCCTCTTCCACCCTTCCGGGCCTTGCCTTCTCGGCGGCCTGGAACGCCTTGTCCTCCTCAATCCGCCTCCTGATAAACTCCGCCTCTACCATGGAGGTGCTCTTGAACATGTTGTTCTCCACCCTGGTAGCCCTTTCCACCAAGTTGGAAGTCCACTCAAGCTCTGCATCAAGCTCGGGTAGTTGCCAATCACTCGCAACCCCATAAGCATTGCAGTCGGGCATCCACTTTAAAATCTGATCCAAGGCAGAGTTGACATTCAGCGGAACAACCCCTGCCGGCAATTTGAACGGCCCAAGGTTGCCGAATAGTTGTTCGCATAGCCAGCCATGGCCATAAACCGACAGGTTGTTGATGAGGCCTGGATACAGGCGCATCCTATCCATAGCATCTCCATACCACCAGGAAAACCTGTCCCTTTTCTGCAGCGGCGTGATGCGGCGTCGAAGAAAATTGGCTCCCACCTGTTCGATGGTCAGCCCAGCAGCTTTGAGACGGGCAATTCTGTTCAGCGTCGGGTGAAGCCTGTCATCAGTAAGGCCTAATTCCCTCCAGTCATTGCCGCGCACGATGCACTCCGTCCACGCTTGGGAATACTCTGGAGCATCCTCATCCTGGATCCAGCACCAGTCCGGCCGCCATTCCTCCCATCTGCCTCGCTGCTGGCCAGGAAGATAGTCCCAAATCTCCCTCTTCTCTCGGGGAATCCAACTTATGTTTCCCGAGCGATGGGCCTTGTTTTCCACCCTCAGGACGAAAAAGTGCCTAAATAGATCCATGTTGGGGGCGACCCTGACAAAGCTCTCACACAGATGGGCGAAAATCGCCATGCATGCCATCTCATTTGGCGTAAAATCTAAGAGGTGGAACCCGTACACCACCATCATCACCTCAAAGAAATCTGAGAAGGGGGATAGAGGCTGCAGAGGAAATACACGCAGAAAAATCGATATGAATTTGGCGGATCCTTCTTCCCCTCCGGCAAGACCACGGGCGCACCATGCCCCTTTGGAACTTCCCTCCCCCACATATATCCGTACCTTGCGACCAAGGCGTCGCTGTCCAAGCTCGATGGGAAGAAGACCACATCTCCCCGTTGCTTCTTGTCCAGCTCTGCTGCTCTCTTCTTGTTCCCCTCCGCGGCCGTGTCCTTCATGGTGGTCGCCCGCTTCCCCTTGGCAGCGGGTTTCTTTCCCATCCTCAGGAGCTATGGAGGGGATGGAAGGTCGGGTGAGGCATCGAATGCGAATGCAAGCGCGGCGCGGTCGCGTGGCTTGAGGAAGAAGATGGTGGACAGAGAAACGGGTGCGAATGAGCCGCGCCCTTTCACGTTTTTCCCTTTTATGAGGAACAAGCGTAGAGAAAGGGGGCGACTCTTCGCTACTTTCCTCGAAAAGTTACCGTTTTACATTAACTGCTATAGTCCCACGACCCCACGACCTGCGGTAATTACGCAGAGTGGACGTTGGTTTGACTCATCATCACAACCGCTGCACGCACAACATTCCCTTGACACGTGTCCATGCACTATTTAGGGCCTAACCCAACATGCCCGGCGACACGTATAGCTCAGGCCCGGGGGCTTCTGTCAAGGTACACAAACAGGGTGTATGTTTCCCCCTGACTTGTGCACAGACAGGCAAGTCTCTGGCACGGCAACAACAAAGCAAGCTGCACCAAGTATCCAAGACAAGGCCAAGCAGAAGAGATAGCTCTTTGAGAAATCAAAGGGCGGATCAAGAAGACCAAGACAAGCCAAAGGAACAAGATATCACTAAGGGAAAAACCTCCCTTGTCGGGCAGGCGAGCCTGGTCAGGTCGAGACCACCCCAAGGGCAAGTCCCAAGACCTCCCCGGCAAGGGTTGCCGGGGCGCCGATGGCCTGCTTCCCCGCCAAGGCTCCACCGCTCCACCTCACAGCGACGCAAGTCACTTACTGGTGCGGTCTCGAGCCCCCAAGTGATTAAGTGGTTGTCGTTTGGCACGTGGCACCAATTCTGAGGAAGATCACCCCTAAATGACACCCGTCAAGGGGTGCATCACGCAGGCAGACGAGAAGGTGGTTGAATGGTGCGGCAAGGCTTGCCGGGCTACATCCACGACATGACACTAAGCGATGCATTTAATGCACCTTGTCATGTCTGCAGAGTTAGGTATGATAGCACTGTGGCTATATAATCACTGGATAATGACCGTTTTGCCATTGTGGTAACCCCTTGACCTATAAAAGGAGGGCCAAGGCAACCTTAGAAAGGATTAGGACCCTTGTACACTCATACGCGCGTAGCTGCTCTCCCCGAGGCGACCTTGCCGGGCTTGAGCGCTGCGCGTTCGTCATGGTCCTCCATCCAATCCACCAAAGCAGGAGTAGGGTTTTACGCCTCACGGCGGCCCGAACCTGGGTAAAAACCACCCATGTCACCATTGCCGCGCTGCCCTACGGTCTCCGCTCTTCGTGCAACGTGCCCTTCACCCCCGCCGAACCACAAGGGGCCGATGGCCCCATAGGTGATCGTGTTGAACCAAGACATATTGTATTGATCAGAAACTCAGATACATGTGTGGATACATAGACAACACCGTATCCCTAGTGAGCCTCTACTAGACTAGCTCGTTTATCAAAAGATGGTTAAGGTTTCCTAACCATAGACATGTGTTGTCACTTGATAACGGGATCACATCATTAGGAGAATAATATGATGGACAAGACTCATACGTTAGCATAGCATATGATCGTTCAGTTTTTGCTACTGCTTTCTTAATGTCAAATACATATTCCTTCGACCATGAGATCATGCAACTCCCAGATACCGGAGGAATACCTTGTGTGCTATCAAATGTCACAACGTAACTGGGTGATCATAAACATGCTCTACAGGTATCTCCGAAGGTGTCTGTTGAGTTGGCGTGAATTGAGATTGGGATTTGTCACTCCGTATGATGGAGAGGTATCTCTGGGCCCTCTCGGTAATACACATCACAAGAAGCTTGCAAGCAAAGTGACTAAGAAGTTAGTTGCAAGATGATGTATGACGGAACGAGTAAAGAGACTTGCCGGTAACGAGATTGAACTAGGTATAGAGATACCGACGATCGAATCTCGGGCAAGTAACATACCGACAGACAAAGGGAATTACGTATGTTGTCATCAGGGTTCAACCGATAAAAGATCTTTGTGGAATATGTAGGAATCAATATGGGCATCCAGGTCCCGCTATTGGTTATTGACCCGAGAGGTGTCTCGGTCATGACTACATAATTCCCGAACCCGCAAGGTCGCACGCTTAACGTTCGTTGACGCTAGAGTAGTATTGAGATATTTGATGAGTGGTAACCAAATGTTGTTCGGAGTCCTGGATGAGATCCATGACGTCACGAGGAGTCTCGTAATGGTCGAGAGGTAAAGATTTATATATGGGAAGTCATATTTTGGGTTCCGGAAAAAGGTGCAGTTTTTTCGGTATTGTACCAGGAAGCTTCCAGAAGGTTCCAGAGGATTCCGGAGGGGTTCGGAAGTCCACAAGTGGGTCCACTATGACCCAAGGGCTAGCATGGTCTGCAGGGAGGCGTCCTGGCCTTATTGGGATAGGCGCACCAATTTCTCAAAAGCCCATGTGGCTACGGAAGGCAAAAAAAGGAAGGAATCCTAGTAGGAATAGGATTGGACTTGGAGTCCAAGTCCTCTCCCCCTTAGCTGCGCCCTAGGGCTTGGAGGGGCTATTTCCCACACCTCTCCACCTATATATAGAGGGGAGGGGCGCCCCAAGAGGACACACCAAGCCCTTGGCGCCCCTCTCTCTCCCGTTACTCCGTAGTTCCACCGCCTCGTCCCGGCGACGCTTAGCGAAGCGCTGTCGGTGCTCCACCACCACCATCACCAACATGTCGTCATGTTGGTTATGATCCCATCTACTTCTCCTCTCTCACTTGCTGGATCAAGAAGGAGGAGACATCATCGAGCCGCAGGTGTGCTAAACTCGGAGGTGCCTTCCGTTCGGCACTAGATCAATTGGATCGTGATCGGATCACGAAGAGTACGACTACATCAACCGCGTGATAAATGCTTCTGCTTAGCGATCTACAAGGGTATGTAGATGCTCCCCCCCTCTCGTAGCTATGCATCTCCATGGATAGATCTTGCGTGTGCGTAGAATTTTTTTTGTTTTCCATGCAACGTTTCCCAACAGTGAGTTTATTCAAATCAAGTCTTTTATATAAAGAGAAAGGCATAACACTAACACCAGCTCCTAAATCACACAAAGCAGTTTTGACATAATTTCTTTTGATGGAGCAAGGTATAGTTGGTATTCCCGGGTCTCCTACTTTTTTAAGTACTCCATCCTTAAAAGAATAATTAGCAAGCATGGTGGAGATTTCAGCTTCTGGTATTTTTCTCTTATTAGTAATGATATCTTTCATGTATTTTGCATAAGGGGCCATCTTTAATATATCAGTCAAGCGAGTGCGCAAAAAGACTGGCCTAAGCATTTCAGCAAAGCATTCAAATTCTTCATCATCCTTTTTCTTAGTTGACTTAGGTGGAAAGGGCATGGGTTTTTGAACCCATGGTTCTCTTTCTCTTCCATGTTTTCTATCAACAAAGTCTCTTTTATCATATCTTTTATTTTTAGGTTGTGGGTTCTCAAGATCAACAGTTGGCTCTATTTCCACATCATTATCTGGTTGTTTATCATTGTCTGGTTGAGCGTCTTCATGAACATCATCATTATCTTTTTCATTATCAGAAATAGAAACATCATTATCATTATCAGGAGGCTTTTCTATCTCAGGTTCACTAGAAGCATGCAAAGTCCTATCATTTTTCCTTTTCTTCTTCTTTTTAGAAGGACTAGGTGCATCGGTATTGATTCTTTGAGAGTCTTGTTCAATTCTTTTAGGATGACCTTCAGGATAAAGTGGTTCCTGAGTCATTCTACCTCCTCTAGTCATTACTCTAACTTCATGATCATTCATATTATTATTCATTTCATCAAACAGTTCTCTTTGAGATTTAGCAACTTGTTCTAATTGAGTTTGAACCATAGAGGCATGTTTTCCTACACCTCTAACATCATTGGAGATTCTAAATAACAAGTCACTCAAGCGAGCAATCATATCAGAATTACATTTCAATTGTTTCATAACATTTTCATTGAAGTGATCTTGCTTTCTAATGTAATTATCAAACTCATAAAGGCATTGGATAGGATGCATATTATAAGGATTGTCCCTTTCATCAAATTTCATTAAAGAATTTACCTCTACCACCTTGGGTGGTGGTGTGTCAAGTCCATGTATTTCTTCAATAGGAGATAAATTTTTAACATCCTCTGCTTTAATACATTTTTCCTTCATAGATTTCTTCGCCTCTTGCATATCTTTCGGACTGAGATATAAGATACCCCTCTTCTTTGGAGTGGGTTTATGCGGTGGTTCAGGAAGAGTCCAATCATCATAATTTTTTAATATATTATTCAATAATTCCTCAGCTTGCCCAACAGTTCGTTCCCTGAAAACACAACCAGCACAACTATCTAGGAAGTCCCTAGAAGCATCGGTTAGTCCATTATAAAAGATATCAAGTATTTCATTTTTCTTAATTGGATGATCAGGCAAAGCATTAAGCAATTGGAGAAGCCTCCCCAAGCTTGTGGGAGACTCTCTTCTTCAATTTACACAAAGTTAAATATTTCCTGTAAGGCAGCTTGTTTCTTATGAGCAGGAAAATATTTTTCAGAGAAGTAATAAATCATATCCTGGGGACTACGCACACAACCAGGAGCAAGAGTATTGTACCATATCTTAGCATCACCCTTAAATGAGAATGGAAATATTTTGAGAATATAGTAGTAGTGAATCTTCTCATCATGAGCAAATAGGTGGCTATATCATTTAATTTAGTAAGGTGTGCCACAACAGTTTCAGTTTCATAACCACGGAAAGGATCAGATTCAACCAAAGTAATCAACTCTGGGTCGACAGAGAATTCATAATCCTTATCATCAACAAAGATAGGTGAAGTAGCAAACTTAGGATCACATTTCATTCTAGCATTAAAAGGTTTCTCTTTCAGTTTGCATAATAATTTCTTAAGATCATCTCTATCATTTCAAGCAAGAAAATCTCTAGATGTCTCCTCATCCATAACATAACCTTCAGGTATCTTAGGCAATTCATATCTAGAAGAGCTAGGTCTAACAGGTGTTTCAAGATTTTCAGTTTCAAGTACTTCATCAGTTTCAACAATTTCATCAGTTTCAGCATTCTCAATATCTTTAGCTCTAGCAATTTGTTCATCAAGAAAATCACCTAGTGGCACACCATCATCAAGCAAGGTACTAGCATCATCATGAGTAGTATTCATAGAAGTAGCATCATCAATAACTTGTGACATATCAGGATTAATAGCATGTGGTGGTGTTGCAAGTCTACTCAAAATAGAAGGCGAATCAAGTGCAGAGTGTGATGGCCGTTCCTTACCTCCCCTCGTCTTAGAGGGAAAAATCTTAGTCATGGTATCCTTCAGATTCTTCATAGTGATAAATTGATAATAATCCCAAGTGACTCAACAAATATAGCTATGCTCCCCGGCAATGGCGCCAGAAAAAAGTCTTGATAACCCACAAGTATAGGGGATCGCAACAATTTTCGAGGGTAGAGTATTCAACCCAAATTTATAGATTCGACATAAGGGGAACCAAAGAATATTTGCAAGTATTAGCAACTGAGTTGTCAATTCAACCACACCTGGAGATTAATTATCTACAGCAATATGATCAGTAGCAAAGTAATATGATAGATTTGATAGTAGTAGTAACAGTAACGGTAATGGTAACAGTGATAGCAATAATTTTGTAGCAAGTGTAACAGTAACAGCAGCAGTAGTAACTTAGCAAGAACAATATATGGAAAATTCGTAGGCATTGGATTGGTGAATTCGTTGGATGATATTCATCATATAATAGTCATAACCTAGGGCGATACGGCACTAGCTCCAGTTCATAAATATAATGTAGGCATGTATTCCGTAAATAGTCATATGTGCTTATGCAAAGAACTTGCATGGCATCTTTTGTCCTACCCTCCCGTGGCAGCGGGGTCCATAAGGAAACTAAGGGATATTAAGGCCTCCTTTTAATAGAGAATCGGAACAAAGCATTAGCACATAGTGAATACATGAACTCCTCAAACTACGGTCATCACCGGAAAGTATCACGAATACTGTCACTCCGGGATTTACGGATCATAACACGTAATAGGTGACTATAACTTGCAAGATCGGATCTAGAACATAGATATAATGGTGATAACATAAACGGTTCAGATCTGAAATCATGGCACCCGGGCCCAAAGTGACAAGCATTATGCATGGCAAAGTCATAGCAACATCAATCTCAGAACATAATGGATACTAGGGATCAAGCCCTAACAAAACTAACTCGATTACATGATCAATCTCATCCAACTCCCTCATCGACCAGCGAGCCTACGAAGGAATTACTCACTCCCGGTGGGAAGCATCATGGAATTGGCGATGGAGAAGGGTTGGTGATGATGAAGATCGAAGATTCCCCTCTCCGGAGCCCCAAACGGGATCCAGATCTGGCCTCCCGATGAAGAACAGGAGGTGGCGGCGGCTCCGTCTCGTGAAACGCGATAATTCTTTCTCCCTGATATTTTCTCCAAAAATGTGATTTTATAGCGTCGGAGATAGGATCTGCGGGGCCACCAGGTGGGGACAACCCACCTGGGCGTGCCAGGAGGGGGTCGCGCCCTGGTGGGTTGTGCTCACCCATGGGCCCTCCTCCGGTGGTTCTTGGCTCCAGTATTTTTCTTTTATTCCGTAAAAAATCTCCAAAAAGTTTCGTTCCATTCCGAGAACTTTTATTTCTGCACAAAAACAACACCATGGTAGTTCTGCTGAAAACAGCGTCAATCCGGGTTAGTTTCATTCAAATCATGCAAATTAGAGTCCAAAACAAGAGTAAAAGCGTGAGGAAAAGTAGATACGACGGAGACGTATCAGCTAGTGACTTGGTTGATAGGAAATCTACTTTGGGGACATGTCATTTCCTCGGTAGATCATTGGTCTGTTGGTCATCAAGGAAGCAGAATTGTGTATCTCTTTCCATGGCTGACGCCGAATATATTGCTGCTGGCGCTTGTTGCACTCAGTTATTGTGAATGTAGCAGACACTGAAGGATTATGGCATCAAGGTCAAGCATATCCCTCTATATTGTGACAATGAAAGCGCCATCAAAATTGCACATAATCCTGTGCAGCATTCTCGCACGAAGCATATTGCCATCAGACACCATTTCATTCGCGATCATGTTGCTCGAGAGGATATTGTCATCAATCATGTCAAGACCGAAGACAATCTCGCTGATATATTCACCAAGCCTCTCGATGAGAAAAGATTCTGTGTGTTACGGTGTGAGCTAAATATCCTGGACGCAAACGTGCAGTAAGCTGGACTCGGCACCCGTGCTAACACTTCCACATCTTTGAAGGAATGGGTGCATAACACTCGAAGGGTTTGAAAATTTCGACAAAGTGAAATTTTCTTTCTGAGAGTGAATACATTAATGAAGAACTAGACTAATCGGGTGCCACGATAATTGTGCGACGCTCGGGGTCATACAGTTCTTATATGGTGGGTCACGCCACCACAATTCTCTTTCGTTTTATATTCTTTTCGATCGAAAGTTTTAGTGTTTGTCCGAATGCATTTCCCTCATAGCTATTTGCTCGAGTGTTTGTGTTTATCTGCCCGAGTGAAATGCCGAGGACCCTATTTTCCCACTGTTCTATCTCTTCCAGTCTGTGTTGTTCTATTAAAAATGCTCAAATTTCATCTAGAACAAAACTTTATCTGGTGTCCTTGACCACGATTAAGATTTGGTCCGAACATTAATCTGTTTTGGCGAAAGCTGTCCAAAATTTGGGGTTTCCCGCCCAAGTCAGGACCATGATCTTTTATGACGGTTGCCACGTGCAATACATCATTTGCCATTCCATCTTGTCCATTGAATCGCAAGCGTCCTTGTATAGAGGCCGTCCGATCAAGATCCATTGCGTGCGGTTATTTCCATTCGCATATAAAATCCCCACCGCTCCCCTTCTTCCAGTTCACTTCTCTTTCTCCTCGCCTCCTCTCCGCCGAAACCCTCGCCGCAGCGCTCCTCCTTGAGCTCGATGCCGACGACCTCTTCGCTGCTTCACTGCCGGAAAGTGGTCACCGGAGTCCTTCCACGCCGCCGCGGGACATCTTCTTCCCCGCGCCGCCGTAGCTGCTACACGTCATCGAGCTAGGGTATGTGTGGTTCAAACTCGGGCTCCTTCCTTCACGATTCGAGTTCGTCCGCGGTTATTTTCCTCCGATTTTACCACATATCTTAGATCTAGGTTTTTACCTTTACTAGTGTGGATGCGGTTTGTCGTTATTCCTTGCATCTGAATCCTTCAGATCTAGGTTTGTGTTATGTTTTGCTCAAATGGAATGCCTAGCATGTTGTCTAGTATATTCTTCGAAGCTACTAGTTCGTTCTATACTTTTC
Source organism: Thinopyrum elongatum (assembly GCA_011799875.1). Taxonomy (NCBI): domain Eukaryota; kingdom Viridiplantae; phylum Streptophyta; class Magnoliopsida; order Poales; family Poaceae; genus Thinopyrum; species Thinopyrum elongatum. The sequence goes on from CM022303.1 coordinate 569,468,568, forward strand.
TTTCATTCGAAACATATCTCAAAGTTTGAATCTATTTCTTCCTCAAAATGTTTTTGTTCGGAAAATTATTCGTGAGCATTTGTAACCCTGTCCCCATTTTCCCTCGTATCTATTCTACTTCACAGGTGTATGCCTTCTGTTGAGGATTCTGCTCGACCAATGAGCATGGCCGATGAAGATGAAGTGATCATGGGTACAGCGGATGAGTCTAAGGCACCAAATGCAAAGGGCCCAACGGTAGGCCCATCCACCAGCAAAAGGAAAAGGCATGAGAAAAATCCTGGTGAGCAAGAAGAAAATGCTCCGAAGAAAAGGAAAGGTGGCAGGCAACCTTACACAAATTCAGCTCAGTATATCTCTCATGACAACTACAACACTGTTCCAGGAGAAGATTCATCTCAAAGAAGAAAGCGTCTGCAAAAGATCCGACGCCAATGGGTGCGAAAGTGGTTTAACTACAGAATGATTCATCCTCGGTTTGCCAAGAACTTTGCTTTTCATCCTCCGTGGGGTGACTGTCGTGAGATTGGACTTGTCCGTGCAAGTGATCCTCAGGAAAGACCGCCACCTCCACCAAATGCACATGAGTCGTCTCTCAAGACTCCCGAATCTTATCCTGATGAATTGGCTAAGCGCCTGAACAACGCTGAAAAGAGAGCCAAGAAGGCTGAAAAGGAAAGAGAAAGAGAAGAAGAAATCCGTCGTCTCATTAAATCAGACGTCGAGAAGAAAAAGGCTGATGGAAAAGCTGAATGTCATTCAAAGCACAAACATGATCCCAGATCTGCTGCTCTGAAGAAAAAGAGCGCATCCAAAAGAAGGCCAGCCAAACTGTGACACCCCCGGCTCAATCGTGCACTAATCATACACGCAAATGCACACGATCAAGCCTAAGGACTCACGGGAAGATATCACAACACAACTCTAAAACATAAATAAAGTCATACAAGCTTTATATTACAAGCCAGGGGCCTCGAGGGCTCGAATACATAAGCTTGCGTACAAGCGTCAGCGGAAGCATCAGATATCTGAGTACAGATATAAAAGATAACACAGATAGGCCCTTAAAAGGTGGGGCAAAAGAAAACACTACGATCGAAAGGCGCAGGCCTCCTGCCTGGGACCCTCCGAACCTACTCCTGGTCGTCGGCCAACTCGTAGTAGTATCCACCCTCGGGGTAGTAGTAGCGATCGTCGACGGGGGCAGCTGTCTCAGGGGCTCCGTCATCTGGTTGCACCAAAAGGATATGGGGGAAAAAGAAAGCAAAGCAACCGTGAGTACTCATCCGAAGTACTCAGCAAGCAAAGATCTACACTACATATGCAACATTATCAAAGAAGGGCTGTATATGTGGACCGGGCTGCAGAAATGCCAGAATAGAGAGAAGGCCTAGTCCTATCAAAGACTAGCATCTTCAACAGTCTTGCAGCATTAGAAGAGTGTAGATTAGTACAGTATGGAGTAGTAGTATCATTAAGTCTCAACCTCACCCAGAGATCCTTTCTCGACTCCCTACGAGAAAGCAATCCCAGAGCCATACAGTCATCAACCTCGTCCTAAGATCCCTTCTCGACTCCCTGCGAGAAGCAATCCCAGAGCCATACTCATCACAAGTATCCAGTTCTAGTTGTATCGATCGGGATATAACTCCGAGTGTCCTTTACCGTAGGACCGGCTATCAATAGATGTGTTCTTCCCTGCAGGGGTGCACCAACTTACCCACCACGCTCGCTTCACTCCGGCCGGATACACTTTTTCGGGTCATGCCCGGCCTCGGCCAAACGATACACCGCAACCCTACCTACAGCTCAGCAGAGAGGTCCCCGTTGGTCTATATCCTAAGCGCTCAGGGGTCTTGGGCCATCGCCCTGTGCACTCCGGGTCGGTGTGTGCAGGGTCGGGACGAGCACCACCTCAGTCCTGGATGGCACTGGCCCGGCCCAGCCACGAGGCTGAACTGGACATCTGACAGAGCTTTCGGCTGATGCTACAATGCAGAGTGCCCATAACTCTTCCCACGTGATGGTTAGTGCTATTAGGCCAGAGGCCTGCTCGGATCAAATATCCAAATCATTGGCGGACTAGGGGCTTGCGGTAACGAGCAGAGACTCATGATCGATGTGACCCCGTCGCCCCGTCTCGAGGACTTGCGGCAAGGGCCAAGAATGCCCGGCCACGCCTCGTATTCATCACTCGGGCACCATCCAGGTCAACCCATCTCCACAACACTCGCCACTTAGGCTCATGCAGGTACCCCTCAGGGTCGACCCGCCTTTCCAAGTAACAGTGTAAAGTCCAGGTACCCGTGTGTCCATAACATCAGGGGAATCCGAGGTATCATCCTCGTTGGATTCCTACTTGATGTATCCGTCAAGGTGAACTCGAAGGAATCACCCTCGATGGGTTCACACTTGATGTGTTGCACGACAGGGTCGTACTGGAAGTGGAGAAGGAGGAATCACCCTCGATGACCACGACCAAATAGCTACTCTACAGAGTTAACATCAGGAGTGCTATACGAGGTATCACCCTCGGCACTTGATAGTAACGCTGCAGTGTCGTTACAACTAAGGGGGTGATGTGCGGTGCTGGGGCCTGGTCGTCGAGTCTTCTGATGATCCAGCGGGGCAATCAGGACAAGTGGGGTCACTGATAGGTCTCTACCCAGCCTATACTAGATAGTTTAGGATAAGCATGTAAGGTATCAATAGCAGGTTACAATAAACAGGCTATGCATCAGAATAGGTAAAGCAGTAGCAGCAGCATTTCTAATGCAAGCATGAGAGAGAAAGAATAGGCGATATCGGTATGCTCAAGGGGGGCTGCTTGCCTGGTTGCTCTGGCAAGAAGGAGGGGTCGTCAACAGTGTCGTCAACCTCCGGAGCTGTGTCGGCCTCGGGGACGACGTCGGTGTCGGGGTTTACCGAGAGAGAAGAGGGGGAAGAAACAGTAAATATAAAGCAAACAAGAGCATGACATGACAATATGCAGAGCTAGGGGTGTTCTAACGCAGTGCTACACGTCGCAGACGAAGCGGAGGGGATTAGTCTCGTCTCGTCGTTCAGGTAGTTAGAGGCATGTTACAGGTATGAGGAGGGCATATTCGGATTCGTCTCGTCGTTCTGAGCAACTTTCATGTACAAATTTTTCACATCCGAGCTACGGTTATTTTTCTATGATTTTTTTGAAGTTTAAAACAATTTCTGAAATTGTTATTAAATCTAAGTTGAGTTATTGCATCAGCATGACATCATCATGATGTCAGCAGTCAACAGGGATGTTGACTGGGTCAAACTAACAACCGGGGCCCACTGTCATTGACTGACTTCTAATTAGCAAAATTAATTAGACTAATTAGGTTGTTAATTAGTTAATTAAGCAAATTAATTAAGTTAATTAATTATTCTACTAATTAATTAATTAGTTTTTATAAATCTTTTTTTAACAGGGGTGTGGGGCCCTTTGGCCAGTGGCTCAACCGAGCCACACGGGCGCTGGGCTAGACGGGGTTGCGGATGCGGCGCCCGTGCACCCGCACAGGGGCAACAGAGGCACGGCGAGGCCGTGGCCTCGGCGAGGCTGTGGGCAGAGGCAGCCGTGGGCGCGCGAGCGGGACCCGGGCCGGCAGCGGCGGCGAGCGGCGCGACTGGGAGCGGGGCGAGGCGAGCGGCAGCAAGGCGGGGCTGCGGAAGGGCGCCGCGGCGAGGAGCAGAGGCGGCCAGCGACGCGGGCAGCGGCGAGCTGCAGGCGGCTTGGGCGCGGGCGGTCGGCTGCGGCGGGAGGAGACAGCGGCTAGGCGACGGGAGTGCACAGGGGGGTTGAGCAGCGCGCGGTCTGGCTGCGTGGGTGCAACAGCAGCAGGCGCAGCGCGGCGGTTCGGCAAGTGCGACGAGGGGATGCGTCGGTCGCGGCGGAGAGGACGCACGGCGGCGTGCAAGGGCGCGTGGGGACTGCGATGCGGGGCGCGCGTGGGGACTGCGATGCGGGGCGCGCGAGCTCGTGCGTAGAGGGCGGCCACGGGAGTGGACGCGACAAGCGCAGGGCCCGGGCGCGGCCACGGCAATGGAGGATGGCAGGGGAAAAGGGGAAACGGCGAGGGGCTCACTGCTGGTGTAGATGCACGGGCGGCGAGGCTCGAAGAAGCGGCGCGAGGAGGAGACGGGGATGCGTCCGGAAAGGGGCGAGCGGCGACGGCGGTCCTGGGCGGCGTCGATGCGGGGTGGCGATGGGCGGCGATGGGGCGACGAGGCCTGGGGAGGCCGGCGGGGATGAAGCGAGGCGACGGGGCAGCGCCGGTGGGGTCCGGCGAGCGCCTGGCGACGGCGGAACGCCGGGGTAGGCAGCGGGCGCCGGGCGCCGAGGTCGTTGCCCCGATCCAGAAGGGAATCGGGGAGTGGGGAGGAAGCGAGGGGAGTGGGGAGCGTGGGGGGGTTAGGGTTTCGGTGGGAATGGGGTTAAGGGGGAATGGGGTGGGCCGGCCTGGCGGTCCAGCTGGGCCACGGCCCAGTGGGTGGGGTTTCTGCTCCTTTTTATTTTTGTTTTAACTTTTGCTTATTTTTCTTTTACTTATTTATCGTTTTATTTGTTTTCTATTTTATTTCCTCTTTATTTTAGTTTTGTAAAATATCTAAGTAGCACCTAAATTAGTGCTGCTAAACATGCTGCTGCCATTAAAAAGTTTTACCCTTTATTAAAATAGTTTGCTAACTTATAATATTAGAAAAGGCATTTAATTAATTGTTAACGCCACTGTTTTATTTATTTATTGCATTTATACCTTTTATAAAAATGTGGATTCTCCATCATAATTATTTATGCAAAATCTGGCAGAACCCGAACATTTTAGTTTTAATATTTGAAAACCTTTATCGTTTGACTTAAATTCAAATTTGGATTTGAATCGGTTTCGAACTAATGCGAGATTAGCAACAGTAACTGTGGTGATGTGGCATCATTAACGTGGGATTACTGTAGCCTAACTACCGGGGTGTTACACAAACCAGTTGCTAGAAATGATGAAAGTGATTCCTCCAATCAAGATGATCCTCCTCTCACAAGGGAAGAAGTTGAAGCAACTCTTTCCGAGCAAGTGAACGTCACTACCTCCACCATATTGCCTGATCTTTGAGCGAGTGCAGTTCCAATAGCACCTCTGAAGAAGGTTACTCTGAAGAGAAAAACGCCTCCTACCACTGTCACAATGGTTGATCAAGTAAATAAAACACCTCATCCTGATGCAATAGATCTATACGATTTGGTGGTTGGTGCCCCTGTAGGCATAGCCAAGCCAGGAGAAAGCTCCCGAAGCAAAAGGTGAAGCAAACAAAAGCTCCTTCTGCCGAGCAGAATGCTCCAAGAACTGATGTTGTGAAAGAAAAGGCTGCTAAATTCGCTCCGAAATTGACTCAACCTTTGGCTTCAATGCCTCCGAATGAGCAAAATCCAGTTCAGACTGCTCCTGTTGCACAGCCCAATAATGATTTTGATGCACCACATTACTTTAATCAAGTATTCATTATGGAGCAGCTTGACAGATTTGTGGACAACATGTTTGATGGAGAAGTGGCATCTTTGCCCATTCCCTCTGAAGTAATCACTCAAGCTTCTGCTCTGGTCCAGGACATGAGAAATGATTCTGTTGAGATCAATGACCTCATTGCCCAGCTCAAGGAGCTTGACAACCATATAAAAGATACGAAATCCAAGTTTGTCATCAAGCAACTTGAAGAATCCTATGTGGATGTCAATAAGGCTTTGACTATCCTTCGGCACAGAAGATTGGGATTTCATTCTGATTTGGATCAAATTGTTCACAAAATTTTCCTCGATCATCAAGCTCAAGCCACTGGCTACAATGATCTTGTTAAAGGACATATTGATCAATCTGCTCGACAGAAGCAAAAGAAGAAGAAGAAAATTGCAACAAGGAATGCTCCTCCTCCTCCTCCTATGAAAGAAAAAACACCAGATGTCGTGCTACAAAAGGAAAACTCTCTAGAGCCTGCTATTCCCTCTCAAGCTCATGAACCAGTTATCGATGCTCCTACGTCGCCAAGGCAAACTGAACCAGTGCATGTGGCCTCTCCTGTTCATGAAGCAAATCCTTCTCAGCAAAATGTATCAGAAGAAGGTGAAATTCCTCTATCAGAGCACCAAGCCTCTCTAGTTCGTGTTGAGACAAATGAATTTGTTCCTCCCATGGAACCTCAACCGACTGCCGAAGAACATCCTCCTCAATCATCAGTGCCTGATAAAGCTTCAGTGCCTGATAAAGTAATTGCTCCCTCTCCACTTCGCATTTCACTCTACACCACGAAGAGAACTTCAGATGTTGGTCCCTCTGTAGTAAAGTCAGTTACTGCTCGTCACTCAGATTCACTAATTTATGGCGATGAAGTCATTTCCATTGAAGATGAGCTCAAATATCCATATCCTCATGAGCAACTGCGGTTATTCTTTATCGGCGTTGGTGTCAAAGGGCCACTTTTCAATCGGAACACTCATCCTCAGTTCTTTCAAGAAAGTCCATACAGCAAGCCTCGAACTTCTGAATCGGCTCGGTTCTGGACTCAAGAATAGGCTATATATTATTCTCGGATCCTTTATGACAGCCAGAAATTTTTTCCTCATGAGTTCCCGGATATCGCTGCGATGAAGAACATTGGCTGCTTTAATCAAGTTCTGCAAGACATCGAAGACTTTGGCCTCACGCATGTCTTTGCATTCCAGCATCCATGGAACAGAGATATAATCCTTCAATTCTATGCCACTCTGTACATCTCTGGTGAAGAATATGATAGCACAAAGTGGATCATGGAATGGATGAACGAAGGGAAACGAATAAAGTGCTCTGCTATGGACTTTGTGTCTCATTTTCATTTCCCTCGGTTCGAACATGGCAAGACGGAAATTCAAGTTCACAACATTGATTCAATTTCTGATGAAGATTTCCGTTGCACAATGGATCAAGATAAAATTCATGATTACACTGGTACTTCCTTGCCCCCGCATTTGACCTTTGATAATCAAACTCTTTATCATATGCTCACCTATACCATCTGTCCTCTGGCTGGGATGAACTCTGACAATGCTATATCTGATGTTCTTCGAAACACCATCCATGCCATCTCCCAAGGATTTATATTCGATGTCGAAGATATGTTTTTGCGTATTCTGATGGATTCAGCTCAACATCCGAAAACTATCAAAGTCTTTGGGCCTTGGATTCAAAAGGTGGTTGACTATGCAATGAAAACCAAATATTTAGCCAAAGTCAGACACAAAAGCTTCATTCCTCCCGTGCGTGATACGCTGCATATCATGGAAGATTTTTCTTCGGGGAAAGCACAGTGTCAAGCCCTCCAGATTATCATAACACATTCAATGGGCCACGGCTACCTCAGCGTGATAGACAACCGAATACTCAACCCCCTTCGCATCTTGAAGTGAGCTTGCGCACCCAACAGCTGCTACTGAAGCATATGGCTGAGGATCGCCAAGAGAAAGAACACCTGGCTGCCGAACTGAATGCAATCAACAACCGAACAAAAGTTGTGCACATGATCACGGCTGAAAATAAAAAGCGCCTGAAATTGCTTCGGAAATTCTTCTCCAAGAAGCAATTGAGCAACTCCGATCTCAAAGAACTTTGTGAGTATATTGATCAATGGTTTTCAGCTGAAGATTTTCAAGATCGTATTACTCCGCCTCTGTCAGCTCATGAGCCAACAACTGATTTACTCGGTTTCAGCTGCGCAAATTGCTCGACGAATCAGAATCAACATCACCCACGAAGAAACCTGCTGAAGGAAATGTGCTATCTCGCAAGAATCAACAAGCTGATCCCAATATGACTTCATCCTCACAGCCACAAGCCAGTCTTGAAGGAACTTCTATTGCTGACGATGAAGATGTACCAGCCACCTCCGAATCAGAAACATTTTCGGGCAGTTCTTCGGGCGATGCCTCAGAGCGAATCAAATTCACCTCTTTTCGCACTCTTGTTATTCGTCACCTTTTTGACACTAGTTGACAAAAAGGGGGAGAATCACATCGAGAGTTTCGATAGATTTGCTCTGTTGGTTTTGGTCTCCATGTTTATTTGCTCTGGTTTATGAGACTTTTGAGCCCTATGTCTTAAAGACTATTTGTGCTACTTTATGTTCCCTGATGTAAAACTTCTGATCTGTGATGTAATATTAATAATCCTGCCTGCTGCACTATTCTCTTTCGAAGCATTTGTTTTGCAGGTGGAATTATTATCAGAAGTCATGAATGATTGCACTATACACTCGATGGATTACATATCATCAGTGCAAATCATTACCTCGAATGATTGAAAAATCCTCCACTTACTTGAATGAATTGCAAGGAATTTCATTGTATATCAATTGACCCTGCATACATCTAGGGGGAGTATATTTCATCATCGAGTCAAGTAACGCAAGTTCACTCTTATTCAATTTACATTTCACTTATCTATCTTCACTTTGATGATTATCTGTTTTGTCAACAACCGTCCAAAAGGGGGGAGATTGTTGGTGCAATGATAGGCCCCTTATGTTTTGGAGTTTGTTGACATAAACAGCATGGGACTTATATGGTTGCTAGTGCACACAGAGTACCAGGTCCCTGAAGTATCGAGGAGTTTGATGCAAACGACGAAGATAATCTCCCTGCGTTGCAACGAAGGTTATCACCGAAGATGAAGCTAACAAGAGTGACCCCTAAAAATTGCTGAAGTTCAAGCAATTGGTTTGGTGTCTGTTCGAAGAATATGACTGCGTTCGAGGAAGAATGAAGACGAAGTGAAGACGTAGCATTTGTTTCGTTATTCTTCTTCTTTCCTTTGAGTCATAGGACCACCGTACTATTAAGAGGGGTGTAGCGTTCGAAGCTTTGATTCTCTAATGCTAAACCCAAGTCCTATGAAAGATGTGAGAGAAATCTCTTTGTGCTCCGAGCAAATACTTGCCAGCAAGAGACTGTGGTCTTCTTCGCTGCGAGAGATTTGTCTCGGACCGAGGAGTTAGCATTACTTGTCCTCAAGTAATGTTACCGTTGCTCCAAAATCCAACCGTTGTGAACGTGTTGGTTGGCCATTGGCTGGACCTCGTGTCCAAAATGGTCATTTCCCGTCTGGGAAGGCTGCGGCTATAAATAGCCACCCCGCGCCGGCTTTGTCCGGTGGCTGCTTCGTTTGATTCTGAGAAGATTGTTGAGCAACCCACTCTCTGAGTGATTTGAGTTTAAAATCCACCGAGAGAAAAACCCTAGAGCCGAAGAATTAGATAGTGGTTCAGCATCACTGGAATCTAAGTCTAGTACGCTCCACCTATTACTCTTGAGAGCTGCAAACTCTCTAGATGGTTAGGTGTCAATTTCTTCAGAGACGAAGAGTGATTGTGGTTCTCGAAGAAGAAGTCTGTAAAGGTTCGGAGATCGCCTTCAAGTATCTACCACGAGTAATCGGCATCGGTTGACGAATTGATTGTCAAGGAGAATAGGGTGAAGAGAGTTTATCTTCCGTGTTAAGTCACAGCCCCTCCAACCAAACATAGTCCTTGTGCAGAAGGACGAACTGGTCGAACAAATACCTTGTCGCCATCGAGCATCTTCGGTTATCTCTGTCACCCATGTTTACCTTCAATGCATTTTCATTCTTATGATTTGTATCAATGAACGTCTTAGTTTTCCTTCGGTACTCTGTTTTAGTTCGTTGTAGTTTGTTTCTCATTCGTTCCGCTGCTGGGTTTTGAGAGATTTAAGTTTTCCGAAGAAAATTTAAAACTCCCATTAAACCCCACCCCCCCCCCTCTGGTAGACATACTTCGTTCCTACAAGTGGTATGTGGTGTTCGAAGGTAGGGTTCCAGGGGTTTATAGTTCATGGGAAGCTTGCAACAAACAAGTTTCAGGGTACAACGACAGCAACCACAGAGGAGGGTATAAGACTAGGCAGGCGGCATAAGATGCTTACTCCAAGTATGTGCGAGAGCATTCATGTAGCAAGGTTGAGGTTGGCAAGAAGGTGGATCGGCCATTAGGGCTGAAGAACTTCATCATCTTCGTCCAGTTCATCGTCATAGCAGTGTTGTGGCGCTGGTGTGCTCAGTGTGATCGTGTGTAAGGTGTAGTAGTATTGGTAAGCTCACCAAGTAGGGTACAAGGTGAGCACAACTCTATGCTCGTATGTAACCAAACAACATGCACCCGTGTGAGCACATACAATGTGAGCAACCAAACGCGGTGTGTAGAGGCATCGTTACGATGCAGGGAGAGGACATGCAGACAACCAAACTAAGTGCAGATCTTGGTTTTTGGCCTGCATTTGCTCAGTCAGGCCCAACTGGGACAAGTATGCAAATGGGCAAAAAACGATGCAGGTAACCAAACACGCCCGTGATGTCTAGCACAAACACGTCTATTTGCGTCTTCCACTGCACAACGATCTGATCGGTTATCTCGGTGGTTTGCTCTCGACAGAACTTTTCGTAACTTGCGATCAGAAAACTGAACGGAGAATTTTTCGAGGACGCATGCAGTTTGCACCTTTTTTGATATATTTTCTTTGATAGTACATAACCGACTTACCGTGCTCAAAGCGTTACCGATTATGCGACTAGGGATAGACCAACATGTTATTTTCGGTTATAACCAGATCGTGACATACACTTCAACTAGCAGATTGAACTTTTGGATTTTCTAGTATGGACTGCGTGCTCGAAGGAATATCTCTTAAAACCGAAGGTCAAACTTTAGTCTAACTTTGTTCCAAGCTCTTGGCCACTAGCCCTTATATATAGTGCCTCGTTGAGCTTGGAAATATCCTCTTCTTTGCCTTTTTTTCTCTTGTAGCCAAGAAGTTGTTTCCCGTACGCTTCTTTTATGAGATTATTGTTGAGGAAAGCAGATTTAGCATTCATAGCTAGGAACAGCCTCGCCGTCTTGAGTCAAGCAACATGTGCAAACACCTTTTCATAGTCAACTCCTTGAAAATCATCAAGACCAAGCTACACAACAAGATGTCTGGTGGCCGGCTTAATGATTTTTATTATTCTCCTATATTTGGTTATTCTTACGATGATTCACATGAAATATTTTACTTAAAAGTTCGCCACACCTTAAATGTTTTTCGCCATTCACCTCTGGGCACGCATAAAGTGCGTCACTTATCACAACCTTAAATATGGGAGTGATCTGCGAACCAACCTGTGGTTGGATGGTTAGAGGGACTGTGGTATCCCAGCCCACCAGGGTTCAAATCCTGGTGCTCGCATTTATTCCTGGATTTATTTCAGGATTTCCGGCGATGCGCATTCAGTGGGAGGATACGTTCCCGTCGACGACGAGGTGCCTATGGTGACTTCGGAAATTTCAAGATGATATGCCGGCTCAGTCTTTCGAAGGTGCTCATAGGGGTAGGGTGTGCGTGTGTGCGTTCATAGGGGTGAGTGTATGCGCGTGTATATGAGCGCTTGCGTCTGTACTGTGTTCAAAAAAAAATATGAGAGTGATCTTTACAAAGAGTATTTCTTAATTACTCCCTCCGTTCCTAAATATTTGTCTTTTTAGATATTTCAAATGGACTACCATATACGGATATATATAGACATATTTTAGAGTGTAGATTCACTCGTTTTACTCCGTATGTAGTTACTTGTTGAAATCTTTAGAAAGACAAATATTTAGGAACGGAGGGAGTAGTAAGTAATTTTGACATAATCCTCGTTTTTTACATAGTCCTGGTTCAAAAAAATTGGTACGTACTACATGCATGGAAAGGAACGATTCTCGAGGCACACGAAAAAGAAGGAAGGATTCGTCCTGCGGGAAGCGCAGATGGAAAGTAAAAATTCGCCTTGTTTCCGCGCTGGTTACGCACCTTAATTTCCGGACTAATTCGTTAATCATTTTCCATATCTGCTCCCTCCGGTCCTAAATATTTGTCTTTTTAGAGATTTCAAATGAACTACCACATACGGATGTATGTAGACATATTTTAGAGTATAGATTCACTCATTTTGCTTCGTATGTAGTCATTTGTTGAAATCTCTAAAAAAGACAAATATTTAGGAACGGAGGGAGTACAAACGTATATCCCTATATATACGCCGATCTCATCCAACAAATTAACAACGAGAGAAGAAACCGGCCCCTGGCATAGCAATTAGCCTCCGTATACGTGCCTCGGATCCAAAGCTTCCTCTGCTGCCTGCTGCATGGCGGACACGGGCGATGCCGACGTGTGTGCCATCTGCCTCGGCGGCATGGTCCGCGGCCAGGCCAGCTTCACGGCGGAATGCTCCCACGCCTTCCACCTCAGCTGCATCTCGGCCAGCGTCGCTCACGGGAACCACAACTGCCCGCTCTGCAAGGCGCCCTGGACCGTCTTGCCGGCCGTAAACGCCCCCGCCCAGGCAGTGGCACCACCGTCCTCCTCCTCGTCGCCGTCTTCCTCGTCCCAACAGGTGCCCCTCACGTACGATGACGACGAGCCGACCGTCGGGGCGCACACCGCGGCGGCGACCAACGGCGGTGCGGTGGTCCTCAGGACGCACTGCGAGTGCCCGGCCGTCGCGAGGGCCGCGGTCCGCGAAAACTTCGCGGTGCTCGTGCACGCCAGGGCGCCATCCTCGGCCGCCTCTGAGGCGGCGCGCGCGCCGCTTGACCTCGTGACGGTGCTCGACGTCAGCGGCAGCATGACCGGCCGCAAGCTGGCGCTGCTGAAGCAGGCCATGGGGTTCGTCATCGACAACCTTGGATCCGCCGACCGCCTCTCCGTGGTGTCCTTCTCCAGCAGCGCGAGTCGCCTGATCCGCCTCGTGCGCATGTCTGACGCGGGGAAGGCTGCGGCGAAGCGCGCCGTGGAATCCCTCGCCGCAAACGGCGCCACCAACATCGGCGAGGGGCTCCGCGTGGCCGCCCAGGTGCTCGGCGACCGCCAGCACATGAACGCCGTCGCCAGCATCATGCTTCTCTCCGACGGGCAGGACACGTTCACCGTGCCAAGAAGACACCGCAGTGGTGCCACCCCCAACTACATCAGCCTCGTGCCATCTTCGCTCACGTACACGGGCGCCGGAGCCCGGCCACCGGCGGTTCATGCGTTTGGCTTCGGCACCGACCACGACGCAGCGGCGATGCACACCATCGCGGAGGCGACCGGCGGCACATTTTCCTTCATCGAGAACGAGGCGGTCGTCCAGGACTCGTTCGCGCAGTGCATCGGCGGGCTCCTCACGGTCACCGTCCAGGAGTTGCGCATCGCCGTGACGTGCTTGCATCCCGGCGTGCTCGTCCGGGCGGTCAAGTCGGGACGCTACGACAACCGGGTGGACGCCGGCGGGCGTTCTGCCTCAGTGGACGTCGGCGAGCTCTATGCCGACGAGGAGAGGCGCTTCCTCATATTCCTGGACGTGCCAGGGGCCGAGGAGGATGTCGATGACGTCACTGCGCTGTTCAAAGCGAGCTGCACTTACCGAGATGCTGCGACAGGACAGGCGGCCACCGTCGCGGGAGATGACGCCGTTGTCCAGAGGCCAGCTGAGGTGACCGACGTGCAGCCGTCCATGGAGGTCGAGCGTGAGCGCGTCCGCGTGGAGGCAACCGAAGACATGGCGGTGGCGCGGGAGGCGGCCGATCGCGGGCAACATGCCGAGGGCGCACGGATACTGCGAGGCCGGCTGGAGGCCGTGGAGCGTTCGGCGCCAGGGATGGCCGGCGACCCCATGTGCAAGGAGCTGGAGGACGAGCTGCGCGTTCTTATCGGTAGCGTGGAAGACCGGCGGGAGTATGAGACGACGGGGCGCGCGTGCTTCCTGTCCGGCATGAGCTCGCATGGGCAGCAGCGCGCGGCAACGAGGCACCTGCAGACTGCTAGATGCGCCCCGAGGATGCGGATGCAGACTTTATGCGCCCGCATGCCGACGGCTTACGTAACTCCGGCAATGGAGAAGATGGTGAAGAAGTCACTCGAGCAGCGGCAGACGGAGGCGGCGGCGGCGGCGCCCCCGCCAACGCCGAACAGGAAGAGTATCAAAGGGCAGCAGCTAGACGGCCAAAGTGGCTGAGGGAAACGTCAGAAGAAGCATAAAAAACACTAAATTGGTACTGCCGTATGCAAAATGGTGAAACATGTTGATCAGTACTTTACTGGCAGTGCTACTATAAGATTACTTGCAACCCTGGTCTAGAAATGTGCAATCAAGCAACTGTGTGTTAATTCAATGCCTAAAGTATTGCAAAAAAAAATTTGCAAACTCGATGTGACAATTTGCAACTTGGTCAAAATATAAATAAAAAATTCCAAATCTCGGTGATTTGGTAGCAGTAAGCTTGTCTTGTTAAATAGATAAAAGGCTTGACGGATAAGTACAAAAATAAGGGAGACACGTACACAGGGCACTACACGTGTGATACAAAGTTGTACTCCCGTCGATCCGAATTGATTGACGCGGCCTCTATACAATGTAAATTGGACATTGTATAGAGGTTGCGTCAATTAATTCAGATTAGAGGGAGTACTAGACTGCATCAAGAACATACTAGAAAATGAGGCCTGATCCTTGGAACTTCTCGGCCACAATTTGGTCCATTATGGCGGTTCACCCAATCCCCAACCTCCCCTTTCCTGAAAAACTTTAAAGGGTCACCAACGAGCTAGCCTCCTGCAATCTCAACACGACTTGTCCGATTGGCAGGGGTGTTGCTAAGTGATGCGAAGCCCGCGTAAACCCTCAACTTGTTCCACAACCCTACCGCTTTCCTCCTCTTGTGTGAACGGGACACAAAGAAAACCTGCTAGCTCCCTAATAATCTTGGGTGTGTCTGATACAACCTCATCATACCTCAACAACATGACCACCCGTGGCCTGGCCAAGCTTTCTTTCCAGTACTCAAGATAGCGATCTTAGAAAGGACCGTAAGACGATGAGTTGATTTGTATTTTGTATTCTATACTATGTTTTCTTTATATATTAAATATGAAGTTCTTACTCTTTCTGTTGTTTGGAAAGATCGAACACACGATGTTCCTATTTCTTTATTTCGTGATGAGCGTATGCTTGCGACAATAACGACAAAAAATTTTGAATTCTAATTGTCCGGGTGTATTGTGGCGATTCTTTTGAGTACTATATCTAGAAATCCCCGTCGATTCCTCATTGACACCTTTTCAAACACAACTGATGCATTCCAAAATAACTCTGATTCTAACATCTTTTCCCTTGGCCATGAACCTCCTTTTCTTTTTGGATTGACTTAACTTAATTCTTCTACTTATTCTTTTATTCTTCTATTTTGAATCCGAGCACCCCTCGCAGAACATCGCAAATGCTTCATCCATGCTTACGGACGTACCTTGGCTCACCCTCTTCTCGAAGCGCCACCTTGAGACGAAGGCATCTTTGGGCTCCCGGCAAAGGCACACAATCCGGCAGCCGAGGGTGGACACTGCGGGTGGGAGCAGGGAGAGAGGCAGGTTGGTGGAGAGCAGCCGTGGTGAGGGTAGCTTCTCGACACCGTTGAGGCCTCTTGGACATAGTTCGATGAAAGGCACAAGTTGATGAGGACGGCCGGCGAGTAATGGATGATCAGCCAAGGTATAACGAGATCTGTTTACAATGGTAAACAGGAGGGGCTTCAGCCAGGTGGTGCCGCATTTCGGGTGCGTGGCGAGGATGATGTCGTCCGGGCGGGGCTTGAGCTTGTCTTGGAGAGCCATGGAATCCTTGAAGGAATTTGCTCTGATCCAGCAGTTGTTGTAGAGGACGAGTGGGGTGGACCTTCCTTCTCTTGTCGAAAGCGTTGCTACGAGATTTTCGGTGTGGCTATTGGATGGTACGGCTTCAGATGGGCGAGTTCCCGGACTCACTGAGGTCTCAGAATGATGTGCCATGACAAGACAAGCAGCAGCTGCTACCCTTCATCAAAAGAAAAAAGAAAAAACAGCATCTGCTTTACAATGTTCTCCCCGTCAGTCGTACCAACACAACCACGCGAATAGGCATATGTGAACAGCGTCTGTTTCAAATCCACGAATTTGTTTTCTTTCATGTGAGTGAAGTATCTCACAACTTGAAACTCGACACACGTGTAGAACAAATCCATATGTCCATGTGCAATTTTTTGAGAATTTTTTGTCACTTCAAAAGTTCGACTTTAAAAAAAAGAAAAAAAATAGGGCTCATGGAGCACAATATCCAAAACAATTTCATTTTCATACAACATCCCATTATTAAATACAGTCCCAAAAGACAAAAAAAATGTTGTTTCAAATAGTCGTTCAATCCTTTTCTGTGACTGTATAATAGTAGCAAATATCAAGTACCAGCCATTTAAGCTAAAACTCACAACACATTACAGGCGTCCTCTAAAAATAACATATCTTCCTCCTATGCCTCTTCACAGGAAATAAAAATACGTCCTCATTCTAATAGGAGGTCCAAAAACCTCAACGCAAATGGAGATGCAAGCGAGTGCTGGGCATTGGCAAGATTGCCTGTATGGCAGGACACAGCCTACAAACTTCTGTAGTCAAGAACAGTAACTTCCTCGTCGGGGGCATCGAGATCATTATAGCTGCAACCCAACCAGGACCCGAGATGAGTTAACAAGACAGCAAAGGATTAAGATAAGAGTGGAGTAGCATGATAAAATTCAAAAACCAAGACATACTATATAATTACATAAAACAATACTTGCCTATACAACAACATAAAAGAAATGTTATCATAAAACTTTAAGCCCCACAAGTATAGTGACATTGTATTTTATTGCTGGTGTATAGACTAAATGCTACTAAAACATAAGTTGCTTTACATTGAAGGAAGTATAGCGACATGGTATTCGATTGCTGGTAATAACAGTTCATATCTAGAGCAAATAAATATAACGAGACAATTAAATTTAGCATCATCATAACTAACTACTAACCTTCGCAAACGACGAGGATCATGATGGAAAGATGGTGGCATGGCTATAATTGGTGCTGGGCCCCCACCCATCATCGATCCAAGCACTCCTGAGTTGCCATGAGGTCCGCCATTTGGTTCGAATGGGGAAGGTCCTTGCTCTCTCAGCATATGCATGGCTATTTCTGGAGGTGCAGGAACAAATGGTCCCAATGGACTGAAAACAAAAGCACCCACACAATTTAGCAGGTTACAAAGTTCCAATTGAGGGTATATTGAAATTCATAGCTTTTCACGTACCCGGCACCGGGAACAGGCATCAATATCGGCGGAGCAGGGAATTCAGCTGAAAAAGGAGCATTGGAGCCTCTTCCACGGAAGGAATCAAACATCTGATCGTCAGGTCCATCACGGCTTGGAGAGCCATCACCTCTACCATGTCTGCCTCCATCTCTATCTGCCTTGTCATATTCTCTGCGATTGCCACGGTCATATCTCAGACGACTATCCATACCATTGTCAGATCTCCGCCTTGATTTGTCCTGCAAATCAGAAGTAGGATCGTTTTATCAAGATTGTCCATTGCATATTTCAATAGATGTTGATGCTGATGCAGTGTTGTTCTGTACACTAACTAGTAACAGAAAGGCAAGAGACATGCAAAATATATCTTCAATAGAAGTAGGGTATTAGTGCAGACTAATTTAAACCACAGATTCAAGACCAAGCTTCAACCATAACTAAAACCACAAGAGTAGAGCAAATACATAAAACTTGCAAAAAGTATGCAGCACTTGCAGGTTATGCTATTTTATAGTTTATTTAAGAATGCAAATGGAGTATGTGATTCTTACTGCTGCAGATTGCTGCATAACTGGTGTTCCACCTGGTGCATTAGGGTCACTGTTCACAAAGGAAAAACTTGATAAGTATTCCCACCTAAAATAAGATTGATGGTACTGTCCTACAGATTGAAATAGAAGATTGCAGGAACATACCTCATGTAATTTTGGGAATAAATATCCTCCCGGAGGTTTGAAGTAACTTCTAACACAATCTCTGGATGCTTGAGCCTCAAATGCTTGTAAACAAACTCAGGAGCATGGAAAAGTTTTGTACAGCCCTTGGCTCCACAGCCATATTTCCATCCATACTTCTCATCCCTTATTTTCCTGACATGAGGTTCAAGGACTTCAGCAGCTGCTGCATCAATTTTATCCTTGGCCGTTAATATAACCATGGGATCTTGACCAGTCAACCTTTCCTGCCAGTAAGTATCCAGCTTCTTCTCCCAATCAGCAGCATTGATATTAGTTGTACTAGGAGTCTTATTATCAGTTCTCACATGACGAAGGCCTTTTGCCTCGTTCGTCTCGGACATGCCATAGTAATCAACTCCATGAATACGCCATAAATATGTAAGAAGGGTGTCAAGGAGCTCAACACCTTCAAGGCCCTTGACAGTTGTTAAGCCTCGGACTATAACTATAGGGCCCATAGATCCCATATGTGATTTGTCTACATCCGACTTCTCATGATCACCACTTGACAAGACATTTCCCTGAATACCCTTCTCGGGGTCCAGCCTACGGACAAGACCTAGGGTTCGTTCTATGTCAGTTTGAATTCGTCGAGGTTCGGAGCTGACCGGATGAGCCTTAGGAGCAGCAGAAAGAGGATCTGTTTCTTTTGAAGAACCTCTGCTTTGTTTTCTTCTTCTGTCACCATCTGCATCATCATCGGAGTTTCCATCATTGCCATTTTCTGATTTATTTGCTGCAGACGCAATTATTCCAGGGCCACTGTCCAGCAGAATATTAGTTATCAACACGAAATCCAAAAGAGCATCATAACACAAACTGTAGGAAAGTTACTCACAGGTCCAGAGTTCCATTTTGCAAATCAAGAAAGAAGTCCTTAGCAACTACTTTACAGCGTTCATTCCTCCTGTGTAAGCAAATCGAAATAGACCAATATTAGCAAGACTAAACTAACGACGATGCAGAAGGAATTAAAATAAACCGTAAAAAACATCCGTACGTAAAGAGATTTTACAACCAAAACACTTTCCAAGGTCAAGGGTATGACAAGGGTAAAAAGACCAACAGAGAAGTATTAACATGGTATGCAACTCCACCTTTCAATAACAGATAATAAGTTGGTTGGATGGTACTTGTCTTTCAACCTGCAAGTGAAAAAATTGAATCGGACAGTTAAGTAATTGGGCTATATGTATTCCTGCTGAGGAAAGTTAGCACATGGAATTACATCATTCTAAGCATACCAGTCCTCATTCTTGTGGAGATCAAAATAAGCACGTTTCTGGGTAGTGATGTACTCTGTCTTGTACTCTTGGTACCTTGTTAACAAGCACAATAGTAAGTAAGAACAAAGAAGATGGCACCAGAGATATAATTGAAAATATTCTTTCACTAATGACAGTGATGATTACCTGCTCTCAGCTTCAGCTGGTGATACATCATCCTCAAGAACTTGAATGAACTGTTTGTAGGTCATTAAGCCTTCCCTGGTAAGATGCATAATCATATAAGAATAGAGAAATACGCCATCAGAAACACACAAAGCTATGATCCAATCTTCTATTTGAAACGTTAGAATGGATAGGTCCTGAAACTTGAGGAGAAAAGGTGCCTAAAGCTACTGAGGAATGACCCAAATAAAAATCTGATACATAAATACGAGTAAGCTTAAACTACAATAGGAGTCTTCTCAGATTTGTTCAATTTTGAGGGGGGAATGGCTCGGACATCAAATCAAGCAACTCCGTTTTCAGCCGCATGCTTGCCAGAAAAGTTCAGAAACAAAAAAAGGAATTGCTTTCTGCTGCAAATATAATATGTAACATGTGTTCTTGGCGTGCATCAACATTGCATAGGATTCATGTGAAGTCTCCACATTTGTGTTTTATTACATACTCCTACTGACATAAAATTGCTGCTCGGTAGAATGTTCAATTCAGATTGGTCAACAAAGTATCTTGAAGAGAGACGAAAGAAAACCAAACAAGAATTATGTCACCCACTTGCAAACATATACTCCCTCCGTTCACAAATATAAGATGTTTTGGATATTTCCATATGGACCACATACAGACTGAAATGAGTGAACAAACACACTAAAACATGTCTGTATACATCCAACTCAGAAAAAAAGTTAGAACATCTTATATTTGTGAACGGAGTGAGTATCATACAATAGTAACCTGTTCCAACTTCCCATAATCCTGCCAAATACTTCACATATCTGATAAACATATTAAACAAGATCTTTTCTGATAGAACTACCAATATACAAAAATCTTTAGCAGGCAAAAAAGAACTTTAGGACAAATCATGAATCAGACATAAGGAAAAAGGCAAAGGGGTGAGACATTTTCATATTTCCAAGGGATGCAATCGTTTCATTTGTGTGTAACAAAATTCCAGCTCATGTCTTGCAGTTGTTTTATTTGGGTATAACAAACTTATGTAATTCCATTAGATGGCAATTTAAGAATTACAGGGAGCGAAGTTGTGGGACACAGCAACACAATTTAGTTTCTCCTTCTATAGATCTCAACTCCAACAATCAAATCCAAAAAATGACCCACAGGTTTGTTGATGCATCAACATACAATAGCACAAAAAGAATCGACAGAATATTGAACTGATAAGTTAAAGTTACACCATGTAGATATATAGCACTTATACCAGTACATAATAGACTTGGACCATCTAACCTTCTAATGCCCTCAACTATAAAGAATCCTGATTTCCACATCCACATATTCAAATTTCTATGTACTCCATAAGGTGTCATGCGTTCTTGAGAAATCACGGATGGTATCATGCTATAACAATTAACAAGTACACTTGCAAAATATGGTGCCAAAACAAGACTTTTGTTCTGCACATAAAAAAAACTAAATTACTAATTGATGCAGTTTGAATGACACACTATTCACCACACTAGCTGCACCAAATTGCTCTTCCTTGTACAAGACATATAATGTATATAATTTATATGAAGAATTCTGATTTCCACATCCACATATTCAAATTTCTATGTACTCCATAAGGTGTCATGTGTTCTTGAGAAATCACGGATGGTATCATGCTATAACAATTAACAAGTACACTTGCAAAATATGGTGCCAAAACATGACTTTTGTTCTGCACATAAAAAAGCTAAATTACTAATTGATGCAGTTTGAATGACACACTATTCACCACACTAGCTGCACCAAATTGCTCTTCCTTGTACAAGACATATAATGTATATAATTTATATCCATCAACCTTTAAGCTTTTTGTAGTGGTAAAATGCATGTTCACACCAGGTTGAAAAATATATGATTTAACTCGACTACTCCAAACAAAATGGGCCATCCATTCATGTCCCTCTTCTGAACAAGTACCAACGAATAAAGGAACTTATTGCAGATATGATGAAAATGGCAAAGATGAATGTTAAAAAAAGGATTAGTGTAAACCGTGTAGCATGAATATCTATGCAAATATGCAAAAAAGCTAAAATAGTACACAACTACATATATCTCAAGGTTTTTACATGGAATTTTTAATGTAGATTTGTGCTCAATATAGTAGCATGCACATCAAAATAGTGGACTATAACATGCAAACAATAAAATAACCAGCAAAGTTGGCCTCATGTTTATTATCTTGAGATAAAAAACTGACAAATAATTCAAATAAAGTCAATGCCCAAACTGCCTGTTGTTAACAGATAAAGAATATTCTCATAAGATTCTCCATTTGACTGCATCCAAAACATACACCAATCCTGCCTTCGAGAGTTTAGCTGCTATATTACTGGGAGGAGGCCTTTTGTGGTGGTGGTAGTAGTACTGACTGTAAAAAGAGCACAAGGCTTGCTGGTGGCTAATAAGAGTAATGAGGAATAGAGGATCCAACGTGCATAGAGCCAAGGATCAGTTTGCTTTCGAACATCAAATATGGAGAATTTCTGAGAAGATTCTCTATCTGTTAACTGCGGCTAAGAGCATAGTAGAAGACTTAATTTGCATATTATTTTACAATACTGACGATTCCTACATGTGCCCAGGAGGAAAAATAAGAGTGTCCAGAAACCCAAAAGACTAACCATAACAAGGAAATAAACATGTAGATGTAGGTAATTTATATACATATATACCTTTGTGTATTCCCAGGACCATCATTCGGTGCCCCAAATCTAGAATCAGACCAATCTGGATATCAAAATTGAGTTGTCATCAGATTTTTCACTGAATGAACAAGGAGTCTTTTCTAAAGGTAAAAAGAAACGATGAATCATGATAACAAATTGGTAGATAGATATGGTCAGGTGGTCAAATTTCGAACTGCAACTAAGAGCAGCCCTAGGATGAAACCTAATGGTGCAGCCGAGCACTCATAAACTTTTCCCACCGATGGTTTGATGTTCCGTATACTTACTTTTGGAGACTGATCGATAGGATGGAATTCTCAATGAAGAAGGGCAAAATCCTCACCTGAAGCACGATGCCTTCCGTGGTGCCGGTCATCGTCGTATCCACCTCTGCCTCCGCCACGGTCGTACCTGCAGAAGCAACACCATGAAACCTTACGACCCCTCTCGAGAGCTAATCAGGCATCCAGTACGAAACGCTCGATCAGCGACCGAGCTGAGGACGCCCAGAGTCCCACACACCCTGGGTGAGTTATCCGTACCGTGGTGGGGGGCTGCCGCGGCCTCCGCGGCGGTCGTACCCGTCGTCCCGCCTGGACCGCTTGAAGGGCGGCGACGGGGACCTCCTGGACGGCGGCGAGTGGCGGCGGCGCGGCGGGGGGCTGCGCGAGCCGCGGCGTTCGCGGTCGCGGATGCGCTCGGGGCGCGAGGAGCCGATGGGCGGCGGCGGCGGCAGGGAGGGCCGCGGGGGCGAGCGGCTCCGCTTGCGGGTGGGCGGGGGGCCGCCGGGCGGCGGCGGCGGGGGCGGTGGCAGCGGCACGGGGCGGTCCTCGGGGCTGGGGCTGTCGGGCGGCGGAGGCAGCGGGCGGGGCGCCCCGGAGCTGGGGTCTACGACGTCCGCCATGGGAGGGGCGCTTGGCGGCGGGGCAGTTAGGGTTTGCAAAGCCGTGGCGGAGTGGAGCGGCTGGCGATGGAGCCGAGGGAGGCCGAGATAGGTACTAGGCCGCGGCGCACGAGATAACTAACGGGTAGGGTCGAGTCGGGCTGGAATCGCGAACGGGTTTTCCAGTGCTCCGGTCGGATATTATTTTCTTTTGGTATTGTTATTATCCAACGAACGTTCAGTTGACAAGGGGTGGCAAGCGAACTTTTTTTTTTGACAAGTTTATACCTCTGTATTAGTGTCAGAAAATGTTTATATTATAGTATTTTGACATAGAAGGAATAGCAGATTTTTTTTCTGGGCGTGCTACATGTACGCCTGTAGATCTTTTTAAAAGATCGGCCGGCTCGCAAGCTGTTAGATGTGACACTCCACCATTGCAACACAGTTTTTGCAGAATTTTTTTTTGCAATAGATGTCTTGTTGTAAAAAAAGAATTTCTTCATCTTTTTACAGCATAGCTGATGTTACATGAAAAACTTCCGCAGCATTGGTGATGTTGCAGGAAAATTTGAGTGGAATCATGAGGAGCGGGGGACATATGTCGTACGAGCGAGATGACGAACGGAAGCCAAGAAATCAGGCGATTGAGGAGAATCGTTTCCTTTTTTGCAGTATTTTTTTTCTTCTTTTCTATAAGTTGCTATGTGTTTCTGAAGGAATTGCAATTATTCCTCGCAACCTAAATTGTTAGGAATTTTTTTGGCAATTGCCACTCTTTCCCAGCTTACGTTCCTCATATAAAAGGGTCCCTTCTCTTCATGCTCTTTGTGGATGCACACTAGCGGTAGCCTTGTGGCGGTCAATGGCGAAGCAATAGAATATTCCGACGTCCGGCGTCTAGTGCACATAGGGACGGAGTGGCTCCTTCATGTGCTCGCTGACTTGCCCGAAGAGGAATGGATGTATACGCTCATGACGCTATGGCGATGTTGGCACGTCAGGAATGAGATTGTCCACGACAAACAACCACCTCTTGTGGAAGCCTCAACTAGGTTCCTAACCAGCTGCATCAACTTTCTTCTGGCCATTGAGGCGAATCCCCAAGGTGATCATGTCAAAGGGAAGATGATGGATGCGCCCCAGCTCAGAAGGAAAACACTATCGTACGTGCAGCAGGAGAAGCCGCAACACCTGGGTGGCGCCGCCGCATCGATGGTTCTGGGGCTGGCATGGTCCTCCGTGATGAACATGGTGCTATTATTCTCTTCTTGTCATGAGCTACGGCATTGTGCATCCCCGCTAGAGTCAACTAGCTGCTTGTTTGGAGGGCATCTCCCTTGCTTCCCAGTGGTCTGTGTTGCCAATTGTGATTCAAATGGATTACCTCGACGTGGTAAAGCTGATCAAGGAAGGAGTAGATGACCAACCGAAGCATATGATGATGGTTCGAGAGATTGTTGCTCTTCTTCAGGATCGTGGTGAATTCTTAATCAAGCATGTTAGGAGAGAACAAAATGTTGTTAGTCACTTTTTAGCAAACTTTGGTCGAATTAAGAAGCGCAAAGCGGTGTCGCTTGGATCAGGTCCGGACGAGGTCCCGACACTATGTAATGCAGACTTGGCTGTTGCTTGGTGAATTTAGTCACTTTAGCAAACTTGGTGAAACTATGTAATGCACACTGCGGTGTTGCTTCGGTCGGGTCTGGACGAGGTCCCGACACTATGTAATGCAGACTTGGCTGTTGCTTGATCAATGAATTCACCCTTTCCTCGCCAAAAAAAAGGGGGTCCTTTCTTTTTGGATATGGACGGTGGAGTCGGTGATCTTTTATTTTTATTTCCCTGCAGACTCAGCTGTATGTCCAGCACCAGGGGAGGAATGTCGTTCTGTATTTATTTTTATTTTTTTTAAAATAAATTCTGCACTCAGCACAGAGCACAGAACTCAGTAAGAAACAGTAGGTTGCTTCAGCATGGGTTAAAACGACTACTTTGATATCATCTGTAAATAACAACAGGCCACAGGGCATTCACACTGGACTCAAACAAGAAGAAACAGAATTGTTATATAGCCACAACAACAGCGGTAAGCACGATTCCATCAGATAAAAACAGCAGCTCTTTAAACCCTAGACGACACTAATACCGACAGCCTAACTCTCAGGTTATAATACAAGCACTTTTCGCCTACACAGGAAGTTCACTCTCAACGAGGATGACGCTCCTTCATCCATCCACCGTTAAAAACAAGCAGCAATCCCGCTCATCATGTCGAAGACCCATGGCCGTGACCGTTGGCGTCGGTCGCTGGTGCTGGGTTTTGTTGCTCGGCAAAGGGCACTATGGCAGCATTTCCATTCTGCTGAGAGTGGGTGCTTCCATTCTGCTGAGAGTGGGTGCTTCCATTCTGCTGAGAGAGGGTGTTTCCATTCTGCTGAGAGTGTAAATTCAAGCGTCAACCACCAGCTCATGCATAATATCAAAATCGTTGGAAGGACTAGGTGTAGGTTGGAAAACGGATTCCTAAGTCGTAACAGGATGGTGGAGATACTTCTAACATAGATCCTCTATACTTGCTGCTTGAAATGGGGTATCTAACATTTTTATGGCATCGGAAGAAGAAAATGGCATATCACCTTATGTGCTTCGGACTCTTGGTGCAAATATATGGGAACAAAATCAGACATTTTGTCGGCGTTAACCAAACCAATGTTTAATAAACAATGGATTCCATAAAAACAAGGCACCCATTCACGTCACCAAATTTTTCAAATGGGCAAACTTTCTGGACTCAATGATGTATTGAAAGAGATCAAGATTAGTTAAGATTATAACATAAACCGATGATCCTCTTTTTTATATTCCAATTTCCAGGACACGGGAATCATAATTTGTTTTATGTCCTGTTAGGTACGTACTTGTTAATTTTAAATGACTGAAAATACGTTAACCAATTTTTACTCAGTATTTTAAGAAGTTTCAGCCATTGCTTAGTATTGGGACCATTGCTAAGATGGACATCATGCAAAATACAATCCTTTCTCAGATAATTATATTAGATATGGACTCAGCTCATTTTTTAAGAAAGAACAGATAATCGCTTCAGCTTATAGGGAAAGTTTCAACCAAGCATACTCATCCTGAAGTTTAAACCAAGCATACTCAGTATTTTCAGAAGCAGCTAATAATAGATAAGAGACTTACAGCATCATTTGGACCTGTTGACACCATTTGATGAGGTGGGGGAGTAGACTTTGATAGGTCCCTCAACATGCCCTATAGAAAATAAACATGGAAGGTTAGCAAATCGTCTGGCATAGTGGCATCAACTTAATAATTAATCAACTTCACATAAAGAGGAGAACTGGGCTACAGCCCAGTGGTGGGTGTGAAGTTCTGTCACCCCACCCTCCAAGGTTCGATTCCTGTGATGTGAATTAATTTCTCTGAGTATTTTATCATTTTATGGAGTGGAAAAACTGGTGTCGTGTCATCTTCTTCAAACAAAACCATGAGACTCCTTCCCAAGGGTCTCTTTTAGAATTCACAAAGGGATTATACAAAAAAAACTACATGTACATAAAATTTTCATTTGCGAGGTAAGGTGCTTGAATCCAATAATACATGAAAGAGAAACTAAGCAATGCAGAATTTAGACATCCCCAACCTTCTGTGTAACAGATCACTTATGGACCGCCGATATTTTTTCAAATAAAAAGAATGATTAACCCATAAAGCATTATTGACAGGTTAATTTGCTTCAAGTTGTATAAAGTGCTGAGAAAAAAATTACTCTTTAACTCCACTACGAAATACACTAAAATGGTAACGCCTGTTATTTGTCGAGCATTTTTCCACAGCAGAGATTAAATACAACCAAACATGCACACCATCCAGGATGCATCTAGATTCATTACAATCATCTAGATTTTTTGTTCTAGTAGAATTTAATCTAAACTAATGTTAGAACTGTTCGTTTTTACAGAAAACAAGGAGCAAACGATACTAAGCATTCTAGTGCCCTGAACTTCACCAATATGACATACAGCAAATAGAAAAGGACACAGTGTTTTACAGCCAATAGAATGATTGTGTAGATACATAAATAGATCAAGGTAAACACTGGTAACTTAAAGTATAGAGTTCTAACAAACTTTAGAAACTAGAGAATACCCCGCGTGTTGCTGCGGGAATTGATTGCAATATATTTCAGTGATGATTGTCTGAAGCTTCCATCGTTGAATTAATAATATATGAACTAAAGCTAAAAATAAATATTATATACTGTATTTGATTATTGCGTAGTCGGAAAATATTTTGAATATAAGTGGCATAACGTAATGGAAAACTTTTTTTCATGTATGTTGAGTGGACCTTTGATGAGGTGGCATGTGTGGTGAGGTGGAAGGTGTGCATGAGATCAACTAATAATGGAAAACTTATTCTCATGCATGTAGTGGTGGGCCTTTGATGAGGTGGCATGTGTGCATGTTAAGATATAGAGGCAGTGGGGATGAACTATTTAGGTATATAGGATAAGTTAACCAAGTAGTAAAATAACCTAAGTATTAATTAATTGATAGTGAAGTGAGTTGTTTCAACACAAAGGATCCAACAACAACAACAACAAAGCCTTTAGTCCCAAACAAGTTGGGGTAGGCTAGAGCTGAAACCCATAAGATCTCGCAACCAACTCATGGTTCTGGCACATGGATAGCAAGCTTCCACGCACCCCTGTCCATGGCTAGTTCTTTGGTGATACTCCAGTCCTTCAGATCTCTCTTTACGAACTGCTCCCATGTCAGGTTCGGTCTACCCCGGCCTCTCTTGACATTATCAGCACGCTTTAGCCGTCCGCTATGCACTGGAGCTTCTGGAGGCCTGCGCTGAATATGCCCAAACCATCTCAGACGATGTTGAACAAGCTTCTCTTCAAGTGGTGCTACCCCAACTCTATCTCGTATATCATCATTCCGGACCCGACTGTTGCTAATTACATTATACAGCATGATCTAAAAGTTATTCCGTCTGTTCAACAATATTTTTCCCGCATGGATACCTACTTTGCTAGAATCTATCTAGTGAAAAAAGAATAGTACGATTACGTAAATTAATACTCCAATTTATGTCCCTAGGTATCTGTGCAAACAGATATTGTGAGATGGAGGTAGTACACTATATGCTTCTATCCTCAATTAAATTGATATTCAACAGCACTAGCAAGTATTTACAAGTACCTTATTTGCCCACATGAGGCCGCAAGCATTGCATAATGTTCTTGGCCCTTCAGGTCCACGACGCATCATAGGTGTATTATGTGCATTAGTACCACAGTGATGGCATCTGAAAGAATTTGAAAGAAGTCAGCCATCCGTAAAATTCACAAATAAAATCCCATGTGTTTAAGAAATCAAAAGGTAAGATCTAACAGATACCCCATATGGAAAGAAGCATCTGTCCATGTATGCTAGGTGTCAGATAATACCTTCAGTCCATGTCAAACTTGCTTGCACAACTAACAAAGTAAGCAAATCTGAATATCCCAGGGAAGATGAGCTAGGCAAAAAAAAGGTACTAGTATATACTATTATGTGTGCAGCCAGCTCTATGAATTATGTGCCATAAATTGTGTTTCTTTGTGGCACCTACAGTGACATCCTAGAGCATTTAATTTCAAAAACAGCAATGATCCCACAGAAGGCATCTCTCGAAGCATCTAGAAATATTGCTGGATAACTCAAATACATTCCACTGACTCGGCAAAATACATTCCCATCAACTTACGCAGCAGCAGACGGAGGTCGACCTTCCACTGATCCCCAATTTGGGGAGCCATCTGCAGTTGCCAGTTCAGATGTTCCATCATCAGGTTTTGGTTTTGAAGATGTAAATTGGCCTCTATTACGCTGCATCCTATAAATACATGGAAAATATGGAAATGCATCAATAGTGTCTGTGCATAATCAGTGCAGAAGTAACTTAGACAACAAGCACTAACAAGCAAAATATAATCTTATCTAAATCAAAGAATGTTAGTATCAGAATACTAGGTAGGTTTTTTTTCAGCAGTATCATATCATAGAATCACGATACTTTTTATAAAACTATAATTTGGTATATATAATAAATAAAATGCTCATCTAACACAAATTATAGGACAATACTGTAGTATATGCTAGAATTACATTATACTAAGACCATGCACGAGATGAATCCCAAACTGATGAACTACAAATTTCTAACCCGACCAACACAACACAACAAAATTGTTTCAATAGATGCAGCGTCTATGTTTTTTTACTGAATGCAGCGTTCACATTAATTTCACTACAAATTCATTTCTGGAAAATTATTTACTCTCCTCATTCAAGAGATGGAGAACATGGCGTCTAATGAATGCAGCCCAACTAAAAATGCGCTGATAGATGTACGATTAAGCGTGCCTAGGCGCTAGGCGACAGCAGAACTCCTAACCTTAAGCATGCCTACGCGTGCGCTTAGGCGATATAGACTCTATGCAGAGGCAAAATTAGGAATGGACGCCTGACTCTTTTTTGGATCTTGCGCACATGAATGTACCTAAGTGGGCTTCTACTAAGAAGCTGAAGCCCAAGGCCTTCACAGGGTTTGTGAGGTGACTATGCAGGAGCAATAGAAGAGAGGTCTAGTGCCCACCTCGACTAGACCTAGACGTGCTTAGAATGTTTTATATGGCCTTGCTTAACCCACCATTGCAAAGCATGGCCTAGACGTGCTTACGGTTTTGTTCCCATAGATAGTGGTACCACACATAGTTCATGTGCGCCAATCCTAGCGATTCTACCTGTCGGAATGTAGTGTAACAATGATACGGTGGAACTGCAATACGGCGATACATGATAGTGATACACTACAGATCATTTGGCTCTGGTAAGAATGTAGAATCACGAGATAGTAGGATACTATGATCTATGCCGTGACCCTGAAACCATATACAATCAAGAAGTGCCACACTAGTATTACAACTGACAAGAATCATGGCATACCAATGATATTTGACACTGTACAAACTAACAAAGCGGATGGAACAACTAGAGGCAATTAATCAATCTGCATACTGAACAGAGTTTGTTAATAAACATGCAGTGGATGAGCATATGTTCCCAAGAAAACAATGGCAAAATAATACGCGTAAGGGATGTAACATGTTTAAATGTATGCCATCAAATTTTGCCTTAATAACCTTTCAAGACATAATGTGACTGCAATTTCCCAGACAACATTTCAGACATAATGATTGGAATTCCCAGCCAACGATTACACCAACCTTAGTGCAACTTCCTTGCGAACTGTATACCGGATCTTCTTATCAAAGTTCCGCTCTTTCCGCTTCTCCCTAAACCTCATCAACGATGCCACCCGGTGTGGAAAATTCAACCTCTGAATCATAGTAAATTCAACCTCTGACGCATGTGAATCATCCAGCACATAAAATATTAACTGTCATCACTTGTCTCAACCTTACTGTATGGAGTAGATGATGATGCTCCGGCACCCATGCCTGGGTTCAGCTCCCTTCCCCCTAGCAGCAAAAGCACAGCTTGCACCTGCGACAGCAATCAAAGACTGCTGAATTACTTACGAAAGAGGCGGAGGAGACAAAATTATACTACTACTACTGGCAAAAGGCAAGAGACGGACCTTATCAGGGGAAACAGAGTCGAACACGTAGACCTCGCCTTGAAATGAAAGAGTGAGCTGGTTACCCGTGGCGGGCGGCACAATCGCAGAGACCATCGCCCCGTGCGGGTCCAACGGTGCGCCGGCCGCAGCTGCAGCAGCCGCCTGTGCCGAGGCATCGGCGTCCATCGGGACGGACTCCCCGTTGCCGCCGTGCTGCCCATCCCCCTCGCCCTCGTCATCCTCCTCCTCCATCTCCTCCTCTTCCTCCTCTTCATCCTCCTCTTCCTCCTCCTCCATCTCCTGCACCTGCGCGTGCTCGTACGCGTTCATCGCCTCCGCCTCGGCAGCCACGGCCGCGAGGTGGTCAATCACGGCGTCCGCTGCTGCGGGCGCAGCGGCGGGCGCGGGCGGGTCCTCCGCCGGCTGCGGGGGGCGCTCGGGGCCCCGGCGCGGCTGGTATGGCTTGCCGTCGTGCTGTGCCATGGCGAGGGATCGGATCGGACGACGGGGATGGGGGTGGGGAGGAGGGTGTGGTAACCCTAGGATCGCGATCCGATTTTGGTTTGGAGGGTGGAAATGGACACGGGCTGAGAGGTGCAGGGAGCGCGAGCGGTTTTCGGGCGGATCTCAGCCGTCCCGTCTCCGACAAGGGTCGAGTCCCATTCCATGGGTCAGGATATTTTCCAATTTTTCTAACAACCTCTCTTTTTCAAATCCAAACTTCTCTATCTCTGCTCATATAGAAGTACTCCCTCTGTAAACTATATTTAATATAGGAGCGTTTAGAGCAACTCCAACGCACCAACCCAAACGGACGGCAGATTTATCCGCTTTTTGTCCGTTTGGGTTGGCCCGGCGGACATCAACGTCCGCTTTCACGTTTGGGTCGGCGCATGCGTCCAACGCTGTCCCGACCCATTTTGACGGCGCGCAAAAAAAAATACAAACATTTTAAAAATAAAAACAAACATTTAATTAAACATAAAAGCGGCCACGAAGGCCGGCGATAGTCCACGCGTCCACATCCAATATAAAAAAAAGCTAGCTACGAGGCGGCGCGCTGCCCTAGGCGTCCTCGTCGTCGTCGTCGGGGCCGGTGAGGTCGATGAGCGTCGGCGCAGGGCCGGCCCAGGGGAACGTCGTGTTCCAGAGGGCGTTCATGTCGGGCGCGGGCTGTGCCGCCGCTGCCTGGGCCTGGCGCGCCTCCTCCTTGGTCTCACGCTGCTCCTCCTCGGCGTCGCACTCGAGCATCTCGAGGTATTCGCCGTGGCGGCGCTCCTCGGCCAGCCGTCGCTGGCGCCATTGCTCGAGGTACGCCGCCTCCTGCGTCGGCGTCGCCCCCATCCAGACAGGCGGAGCGCTGACCCACTCGCGCACTCGCCCGGTCCATGAGTAGCGCTCGATGGGGGTCGGCTCCGGCTCCGGCTCGGCCTTGACGGGGGAAGGCGGGGCCACCGGCGGCATGACGCAGTCGCCCGCCGCGGAGAGGGCCACGGCCTTCGCCATGGCCGCCTGGTACGCCGCCTCCTCTTCCTCCCTGCGACGCTCCTCCTCCTCGCTCTCCCGGAGGACAGCCGCCTGGTAGGCGGCCTCCGCCTCCTGGTCCTCGTCGTGGACGACGAGGGGGGGGCGGCGGCGGCGACCTGCGGCCGACTTCGCGCACGCCGCGCCGCCTCGCCTCCTCGTGCTCGAAAGCGAACCAACGAGCCCAGTTGGGCGAGTCGAAGGCGTACGCGGCGGCGCTGCGCTGCTCCGGCGTCAGCAGCGCCCGCCGGCCCCGCACCTCCTCCGCGTGCGCCCTAGTCGACCGTGGCGCCGGCGGCACCGGGATCCTCTCCGGATCCAGATGCCAGTCGTGCGGCAGGGTCACGTCGGGATACGGGAGAGGCACGCGGTGTTGCCAGTGCCACTCCGCCTGGTGCACTGGCACGCTGACGCGATGCCACTGCCGGCAAGCTGGCGCCGACGGAGGCGGTGGGAACTCAGGTGGAAAAGGGATGGCTGGGGCCTTGCCCTTGGCTTTGCTGCTGCTGCCGAGGCCGGAGAAGAGTGATGAGGACATCACTCCATCGGATACACACAAGATTCCACTGGATATACAAGGACCAATCACTAGAGCTCGCGCGCGACAATTGAATTTAGAGGTGAGCTCATTCCTAAGCACTTCTTTATATGTTTCTGAGAATAGATTGCTACCTAATGATTATATTATGATTAGGAACCATGGAGAGCACCAAGAGATACTTGGAGAGGAGCTTGGAGGTGGAGAGGACCAGCAAGGGCGTCCAAGTCAAGCTGGAGGCCCAAACAAAGTCTGACTTCGTTTCAGTTTCAGAGTTTAGGAGCAGTCTGCACTAAAATGGATGTCCAGGTCGCATACAGGCTCGGTTTTGGACGTTCTACATATGCACAGAAAGCTGAGAAGATAACCTTTCCAATGGAACCGGTCCCATGTCCAAATTCATCCCGAATCAACAAGAAACATCGAAACAGTGGACATCCAGAATTCTGTTTTGGTGCTGTGCCACTGTTTTTGGCCTTTGGGCCGTGTATCTTTTTGGGCCCAATTATTGGCGCGTCCAGAGGGTCCTTGGCTGACCCTAGACTATATTTGCAGCCGCCGGCGCTTAGGTTAGGGTTGGGTTTTGCTGAGATTATTCTGTCAAGAACAGTTTCGCCGTTTGTAGGTTTGTGAGCCCCCAACTTCGTGAGATTAATCATCCATCTGCAATCTGGTTGCATTCTTTCTCGTTCTTACTTGTGTTCTTCGATTCACCAGCACGGATTAGCCTTTTTGGCGAGGTCGACCGTGCAACACCGGTCGATAACCAGAGGAGACGTGGTGCTGCGATTGCGGGGTTCAGAACGTGTTGTTCGGGAGCCGGATCGAGTTGTGTCAAGTTTTCACCAAATCGAGAGTTATCAGAACCTTTCGGAAGATCGGGATATCCTTGTTCACATCAAGTGGTAATCAGAGCTTCAGGTGCACCGTCAGGTTCGCCCTTCCCTAGTTAGTTTTTGATTTCGCCTTCATCCTAGAGTCCACAGAAAAGCCCCCAAAAAAATTAGTTGTTAGGTTCTGCCATCCCAGATTTCCAGACCATGTTTAGCCTTTTGCATAATTCTATTTCAGAGTTTGTAGTGTTGAGTTTGTGTCCTAGTTCATGTTTTTGTTGCTGGTTTAGTACGTGTTTTAGTCTAGTTATGTTTCCTCCTTTTGATCACCTGCCGCCATCATATACACGTACCCAGATCACCAAGCAACTCCAGAACACTTTTCCATCCTCTGAATCAGATTTTTTTTCTACAAGATATCTACGGACAAATTTACATCCATTCTCCCCAGCTTTGTCAGGGTTAGTGAAATCAGTTTGGCAAAATTCGGCTTGGAAACTGTCTGTTTCAGCTCCAAAGTTTCTGCATGAATTTTAAAGATTTTGCCGAATTTCCTGAGGCCACGTCTTAACGCAGTTTGAGCTGATACTTGGTGGTGTTCTTATTCCTGTGCTCCTAGTTTCAAAAAAAGGAAAAAAAAAGAGAGAGAAAAAATGTGTTTTCTTCTAGTGCTAAATGACAAAACAGGGAGCACGGAGAGAGAATACCCATGTTATATTACTGAATTGCTGAATTTCGCCTTATCCGTGAATCATTTCGTTTATCATATTCATACTTGCCCCTTTGCTCCTTCCTTGTTATCACTTCTATTCTAGGACACCACTAGGCCAGCAACTAAGGACAAGTAACTTGGGACTTTTATTCAGCCTTACTATCTGTCACTGAATTGTGTACCACTCATATATTTGGCCGTCCTAGCTCCACATACTACTTCTGGACAACACAGGTTCGTGACCCTTGCAATCGCGGACTACGCTTTTCAGGTATCCTTTGCTTTGCTCGTAAGAACCTTGTAAGAGCTTGGTAAGACGCTTCCATTTGCTGTGTTGAGAGGCACCACTGCAACTGCATAGTAGTTGATAGGGATAACCTTCACTCTGTGTTCCTGTTTTTGTGTTTGCAATGGCAGGTACCGGCGAAAACGGTGATAGCACTCCCAAGGATTTCAAGGAATGTGTCAGCCAGGAGCAACTACAAGCTACTGTAGAAAAGGTTCACGACGGGATGAACGAGGCAATCAAGAAGGCTGTTACTTATGCGCTCATTGAACTCAACCTCGGCAACAACATCGAACGGTTGGACAAATGGATATCCATGTTAACTGACAGGGTTACCGAGTTGGAAACTTGTTTAACAACCAACAACGACGACGTGTCCGGCAACAACACCAGTGGACAAATGCCAGAAGACACGGTGTATGATGCTAACAGGAACATAGATCAAGCAGCTACACGACAAGCAAGATTGCGCCAACGTCTTCGCCGTAACACTCAAGGTATGGGTAGTACAGTTAACCAACACCGTCATCAAGGTAATAATAATCATGCTCCTGATGATCCTTATGCTAAGATTAAGTTAACAATACCAAATTTTTCGGGTCGTTATGATGCCGAGGGCTACCTTGATTGGGAGATGACGGTAGAACAGAAGTTTAATTCCCACATTGTTCCTGAGCAACATAGAGTTCGACTAGCTACTAGTGAGTTTAAGGACTTTGCTATTATTTGGTGGAATGGGCTAGCTAGACAGGGTGCTTTACCTGATACATGGGAACGACTTAAGGTAGCTATGCGTGATTGTTTTGTTCCTCCTTCGTATCATAGAGATTTGCGTAACAAACTGCAGCGTTTAGAACAAGGAGACAAATCTGTACAAGATTACTATGCTGAGCTTCAAAAGGGTTTGATGCATTGTGGTATAGTGGAGGGGCTTGAGGATTCCATTTGTCATTTTTATTCGGGTTTGAGGCGTGATATTCAGGACATTGTTGATTATAAAGAATTTCATACTGTCAACCACTTGTTCCAGTTTGCTATGCTTGCAGAGAAAGAATTGCAGGGACGTGAGCAGCGGCAAAGGGGCAACGTCCACACCTCCTACACTCCACGCACGACGGCTCCTTCGGGGCTGCCTAAGCCATCCTCTTTCCGGGTGCCCCCAACAACGGGCAAGCAACCTTCTGCCTCAGCCAGTGGTGTTACTCCAGCACCTAAACCACCTGCTGCACGTCCTACATATTCAGGTAAAAATTCTATGCAGGTTCCCGCCAGTAGTACTTCGTCCGTCGCCTCAACGGGACGCACTTCCAACATTCAGTGCCACCGCTGCCAAGGATGTGGCCATGTGCAGAAGGATTGCCCAAGTCAGCGGGCATATGTGGCAACCGAAGATGGAGGTTACATCAGCACCTCTGATGTGGAGGATGATGCTAGTGATGATGATGTCGCCGCCACCGATAATGACGCGGGTCATGTCCTTGGGGGTGCTGACACTTTGGGCTACATGACCATGATTGTTCAGCGCGTGCTCAGCACACAAATTCAGCAGCCTGAGAAGCTACAACGCCACAACTTGTTCCAGATTTTCTTCGTCATCAAGAACCGACGAGCACGTGTTATCATTGATGGAGGAAGCTGCAACAATTTGGTGAGTTCTGATTTGGTCAAGAAGGTTGGCTTGACCACACGACCACACCCTCATCCATACCATATTCAGTGGTTAAATGACTTTGGAAAAGCTAAGGTAACACAAACATGCAGAGTTCATTTTTCCATTGGTGCTTATGTTGATTCTGTTGATTGTGATGTCGTTCCTATGCAAGCTTGTTCACTTTTGCTGGGTCGCCCTTGGGAACATGACAATGATGCTACACACCATGGTAGAAGTAATAAATACACTTTTGTGCATAAAGGGCAGAAAATTACTTTGGTACCTTTGACCCCTATTGAAATTGTACAAGCTGATAGAGAGAGAGAGCTGCTAGTTTGAGTGATGCTAAGTCTGAAAATCAGGAAGTTGCTAATTCTGTTTTTCCAACTAAAAAGGATAAGCCTGCACCTATTTCTACTG
The DNA here is from genome assembly GCA_011799875.1 of Thinopyrum elongatum. NCBI lineage: Eukaryota > Viridiplantae > Streptophyta > Magnoliopsida > Poales > Poaceae > Thinopyrum > Thinopyrum elongatum. The sequence goes on from CM022303.1 coordinate 569,505,162, forward strand.
CCGAGGGAATTAAATTGAAGGGTGGTGTTATGCTTGCAACAAAATGTGACCTTGCTGAAATTTCTGATGATGATATTTGCTATGCTTTGATATGCAAACGAGCATTATTTTCGCTTGATGATATTGCTAGTTCGTTGTCTCCGGCTGTCACTAACCTTTTGCAGGAGTATGAGGACATTTTTTCAGATGAGATACCCCCGGGGCTGCCACCTATGAGATGGATAGAGCATCAAATTGATTTTATTCCGGGTGCAACTTTGCCAAACCGTGCTGCCTATCGAACCAACCCCGAGGAGACTAAGGAAATTCAGCGACAAGTCCAAGACCTTTTGGACCGCGGGTATGTACGTGAAAGCCTTAGCCCTTGTGCCGTTCCTATCCTTTTGGTTCCTAAGAAAGATGGTACTTGGCGTATGTGTGTTGATTGTAGAGCCATCAATAATATTACTATTCGGTATCGTCATCCTATTCCTAGGTTAGATGGCATGCTTGATGAGCTATGTGGTCCTATAATTTTAACAAAGATTGGCTTGCGTAGTGGCTACCACCAAATTAGAATGAAACTTGGAGATGAATGGAAAACAGCTTTCAAAACTAAATTCGGGTTGTATAAGTGGTTGGTCATGCCTTTTGGTTTGACAAATGCACCTAGCACTTTCATGCGCTTAATGAATGAGGTTTTAAGAGCTTTTATTGGCAGGTTTGTGGTGGTTTACTTTGATGATATCTTGATTTACAGCAAGTCTTTGGATGACCATATGGACCATTTACGTGCTGTTTTTAATGCTTTAAGGAATGCACGTTTGTTTGGTAACCTCGAGAAGTGCATTTTTTGCATGGATCGAGTCTCTTTTCTTGGCTATGTTGTTACTCCATAGGGAATTGAGGTGGATGAGACAAAGATTGACGCCATAAAGAGCTGGCCGGTGCCCCAAGCTATCACACAGGTGAGGAGTTTTCTTGGTCTTGCAGGTTTCTACCGCCGTTTCATCAAGGATTTTAGCACCATTGCTGCACCGCTGCATGAGTTGACCAAGAAGGGTGTGCCATTCCATTGGGGGAAAGCACAAGAGGAGTCCTTTGGCACTTTGAAGGACAAGCTTACGCACGCGCCATTGCTGCAACTCCCTAACTTTGGTAAAACTTTTGAGCTAGAATGTGATGCTAGTGGGGTCGGCATTGGTGGTGTTTTGATGCAAGATGGTAAACCCATTGCATACTTTCGTGAAAAATTGCATGGTCCTGTTCTAAATTATTCCACGTATGATAAGGAATTGTATGCACTTGTCCGTTCTTTAGAAATGTGGAGTCATTATTTGTGGCCTAAAGAATTTGTTATTCATTCTGATCATGAATCGCCGAAGTATCTTCGCTCTCAAAATAATTTGAATCGTAGACATGCTAAGTGGGTTGAATTTATAGAATCTTTCCCTTATATCATCAAACACAAGAAAGGGAAGGATAATGTGATTGTTGATGCTTTGTCTAGACGATACACTTTGTTGTCTCAACTTGATTGTCGAATTTTTTGGACTTGAGTCAATAAAAGAACAATATAGGCAAGATTCTGACTTTCAAGATGTTTTGCTCCAATGTCGAGAGGGACGTACATGGAATAAATTTGTCCTTAAAGATGGGTTTTTGTTTAGAGCTGACCGTCTATGCATTCCAGTTGGTTCCATTCGTCTTTTGCTGTTACAGGAGGCACATGGAGGAGGATTGATGGGTCATTTCGGTGCGAAGAAGACGGAGGATGTTCTGGCCACACATTTCTTTTGGCCAAAGATGAGGAGAGATGTTGAGAGGTTCGTGGCTCGCTGCACCACATGTCAAAAAGCTAAGTCTCGCCTGAATCCACATGGTTTATGTAACACCCCCAGTGGTTGGCTACAGTAATCCCCCTGTTAATAATGCCATGTCATCATGATCAACAGTGCTTAATCATCATGAGTAACCTATCTCTTTTCAAAAATTCAAATTCAAATGGAAATTCAAACTGAAAGTGCAAATAAAAGTTGTCCAAACCCAGAAACTAAAATGTTCAATAAATAGCAAATATTCCAGAGACTAATCTAAAATTGTAACCAACATTTAATAAATTAATTAAATAACTCAAACAGCTAGGAACAGAAAATATTTAATCCATTTGACATTAAATAAAATGCATACGAAATCACTTTGGCTCCAAACCATTTTCTAACAGTGGTAATTGCTGCATAGTATTTATTTTGGCAAGTCTCACATGTTACAAAAATCATTAAGTGGCCTAGCAATTTACAGAGTAAGAGAAAAGAAATAAAACAGAAAAGGAAAAACAGAACCCCCCCACTGGGCCAACCGGCCGAGCTGGCAGCCAGGCCAGCCCACTTGACCCAGCCGGCCCACCGCACCCCTCCATAACCCCCGGGCAAACCCTAAGCCACCCCTCACTCCCCACTCGTTCCCCCACAATCCCCACCTCCCCAGCCCGATCTGGATCGGGGCTGGAGGAGCCTGACGCCCGCCCCGCCGCCTGAGCCGCCCCGCCTCGCCGGCCACCGCCGCCCCCGTCGGACCGCCGAACCCCGCCTCCTCGTCCTCCCCCTCAACGGCTACCCCGAGCCTCGCCGGCCCCTGATCCCCGGCAACGAATGTGAGCGTCACCGCCGCGCTCGCGCCCCCTGCCTTTGCCTCTCCCCCTTCGCCTCCCCACGCGCACCAGCTCGCGCACCGCCCTGCGCTCCCGTTCGTGCTCAACCACGCCGCAACCGCCCGCAGCTCGCGCGCCGCTAGCTCAACGCCGACCGCGCCTCGCAGGGCCGTGCACCACCCGCGCCCTGCCTCGCCTAGTCCACCCCTGTCAGCGGCCTGCGCCCTCAAGCGCGCGCGCCCGCGTGTGCCTGGCCATGCCCTACACCGCTCGCTGCAGCCCCGTCGAACCCGTGACGTCGCCGCCGATGGTCATCGTCGTTGTTGCCTTCTCCGGCCACCCCCAGGTCCCAACTCCTCCACCAGTGGATGCGGCCGAGCCACAACTACTCGTAGCTGTGCTCGACTCGCCGAACCATCACCCGATGCTCCTCCACCGCACCTGGACGTCGCCGGTGGTTACCTCTGGCCAGCTGACGTGTCCGGTTAATTAGGGGCACTAATTACCCTATTAGTTGCCCCTGTCACTATGACATGTGGGCCCCAGCTAATTAAGAATAACTAAATAGCTCTTTGAATAAAACCTGAGTCTATTACATGTGGGACCCGTGTACTGTTTAAAAGGATAAGTTTTAGTTAACCTAACTGCCTATGACATGGGGGACCCAGTGCACTATTCTTTTGGATAAGGTTGACTGGGTCAACTGCTGACTCAGCAGTGGGGCCCCACTGTCAGCCACACATACACATCCCTGTGTACACACTCTCTGTACCCGTAGCATTTTCCAATTTAATTTTGAATTTAAATTAATTCCAGTAATTTCCAGAAAATCAATAAAATCTTTAGAAAATAATTCATAGCTCAGATCGAAAAACATTGTACATGAAAGTTGCTCAGAACGATGAGACGAATCCGAATACGCAGTCCGTTCATCCGCCACACATCCCTAACTATCCGAACATGGAACCGTCCCCCTCCGGTCATCTGTCTGACAAATGTCCGGAACTGGGAAAACACTCCCGGATGGTTTTCCTCCTTCCTCGGTGACGTGCAACCATACGTTAGGACACACCCGGCACTGCATATTGTCATGTCGTACATTTATGTTGCTCATGTTTGCTGTGTATTTATACTGTTTCCTCCCCCTTTTCTCTCTCGTTAGACCCCGACGCAGTTCCCGGTACCGCCACAGCTCCGGAGACCGAAGACACCATTGACAACCTTGCCCTTGCCGCCGAGCAACCAGGCAAGCCCCCCCTTTGATCATCCCGATATCGCCCATTCTATTTTCTCATGCTTGCATTAAAATTGCTGCTGATACTGCTTTACCTATTCTGATGCATAGCCTGTTTATTGTAACCTGCTATTGAAACCTTATCTGCTTATCCTAAACTGTCTAGTATAGGCTGGGTAGAGACCTATCAGTGACCCCACTTATCCCGATTGCCCGGCACCGCACATCACCCCCCCCTTAATTGTAACGACACTGCAGCGTTACTATCGAGTGCCGAGGGTGAAACCTCTTGTAGCACTTCTGATGTTAACTCTGTAGAGTAGCTATTTGGTCGTGGTCATCGAGGGTGATTCCTCCTTCACCACTTCCGATAACGACGCTGTCGTGCAACACCTCAAGTGTGAACCCATCGAGGGTGATTCTTCCGAGTTCACCTTGACGGTTACATCGAGTAGGAATCCAACGAGGGTGATACCTCGGATTCCCCTGATGTTATGGACACACGGATACTTGGACTGTACTATTATTACTTGGAAAGGCTGGTCGACCCTGAGGGGTACCCGCGTGTGATGTGAAGGCGGGTTGCCTGGATGGTGCCCAAGTGAGAATACGAGGCGTGGCCGGGCATTCTTGACCCTTGCCGCAAGTCCTCGAGACGGGGCGACGGGGTCACATCTTTCGTGAGTCTCTGCTCGTTACCGCAGCCCCAAGGTACTAACGGTTTGGATATTTGATTCGAGTGGGCCTCTGGCCCGATAGCACTAACCATCACGTGGGAAAAGTTATGGGCACTCTGCATCGTATGCATCAGCCGAAAGCTCTGTCAGACGTCCAGTTCAGCATTGCGGCCGGGACGGACCGGCGCCCCCCTGGTGCCCGGCTTCCCCCTGCACGCAATGACTCGGAGTGCACAGGGCGATGGCCGAAGACCTCTGAGCGCTTAGGATGTAGACCGACGGGGACCTCTCTGCTGAGCTCTAGGTAGGGCTGCGGTGTGTCGTTTGGCCGAGGCCAGGCATGACCCGGAAAAGTGTGTCCAGCCGGAGTTAAGCGAGCGTGGTGGGTAAGTTGGTGCACCCCTGCAGGGAAGAACTAATCTATGCATAGCCGGATCCTCGGTAACGGACACTCGGAGTTGTATCCTGATTGATACAATTAGAACTGGATACTTGGATACTATGGCTCTGGGATTGCTTTCTCGCAGGGAGTTGAGAAAGGATCTCTGGGTGAGGTTGATATCATTACTGCTACATTATATTGTACTGTTCTACTCTCTTCTATTGCTGCAAGACCGCTGAAGATGCTAGTCTTCGATAGGACTAGGCCTTCTCTCTATTCTGGCATTTCTGCAGCCCAGTCCACATATACATCCTTCCTTTGATAATGTTGCATATGTAGTGTAGATCCTTGCTTGCTGAGTACTTCTGAGTACTCACGGTTGCTTTGTTTTCTTTTTCTCCCCATATCAGTTTGTCGTGACCAGATGACGAAGCCACTGAGACAGCTACCCCGCCGACGATCGACTACTACTACTACCCCGAGGGTGGTTACTGCTTCGAACTTGCCGTCGACCAGGAGTAGGTTCGAAGGGTCCCAGGCAGGAGGCCTGCGCCTTTCGATCATAGTGTTTTTCTTTTGCCCAGCCTTCTAAGGGCCTTTCTGTGTTTTCTTTTATATCTGTACTCAGATATCTGATGCTTCCGCTGACGCTTGTAGACCGACGGGGACCATGGCGTGGTCGGGCATTCTTGACCCTTGCCGCAAGTCCTCAAGACGGGGCGACGGGGTCACATCTTTCGTGAGTCTCTGCTCATTACCACAGCCCCAAGGTACTAACGGTTTGGATATTGGATTCGAGTGGGCCTTTGGCCCGATAGCACTAACCATCACGTGGGAAAAGTTATGGGCACTCTGCATCGTATGCATCAGCCGAAAGCTCTGTCAGACGTCCAGTTCAGCATTGCGGCCGGGACGGACCGGCACCCCCCTGGTGCCTGGCTTCCCCCTGCACGCAACGACTCGGAGTGCACAGGGCGATGGCCCAAGACCTCTGAGCGCTTAGGATGTAGACCGACGGGGATCTCTCTGCTGAGCTCTAGGTAGGGCTGCGGTGTGTCGTTTGGCCGAGGTCGGGCATGACCCAGAAAAGTGTGTCCGGCCGGAGTTAAGCGAGCGTGGTGGGTAAGTTGGTGCGCCCCTGCAGGGAAGAACTAATCTATGCATAGCCGGATCCTCGGTAACGGACACTCGGAGTTGTATCCTGATTGATACAATTAGAACTGGATACTTGGATACTATGGCTCTGGGATTGCTTCTCGCCGGGAGTCGAGAAGGGATCTCAGGATGAGGTTGATGACTGTATGGCTCTGGGATTGCTTTCTCGCAGGGAGTCGAGAAAGGATCTCTGGGTGAGGTTGATATCATTACTGCTACCTTATATTGTACTGTTCTACTCTCTTCTATTGCTGAAGACCTCCGAAGATGCTAGTCTTCGATAGGACTAGGCCTTCTCTCTATTCTGGCATTTCTGCAGCCCAGTCCACATATACAGCCTCTCTTTGAAAATGCTGCATATGTAGTGTAGATCCTTGCTTGCTGAGTACTTCTGAGTACTCACGGTTGCTTTGTTTTCCTTTTCTCCCCATATCAGTTTTTCGTGACCAGAGGACGGAGCCCCCTGAGACAGATGCCCCGTCGATCGACTACTACTACCACCCCGAGGATGGATACTACTACGAGTTGGCTGACGACCAGGAGTAGGTTCGGAGGGTCCCAGGTAGGAGGCCTGCGCCTTTCGATCGTAGTGTTTTATTTTGCCCCGCCTTTCTAAAGGCCTTTCTGTTTCTCTTTTAATATCTGTACTCAGATATCTGATGCTTCCGCTGACGCTTGTATGCCATCGAGCTATGTATTCGAGCCCTCGAGGCCCTGGCTTGTAATATAAAGTTTGTATGACTTTATTTATGTTTTAGAGTTGTGTTGTGATATCTTCCCGTGAGTCCTTAGGCTTGATCGTGTGCATTTGCGTGTATGATTAGTGCACGATTGAGCCGGGGGCGTCACAAGTTGGTATCAGAGCCGACTGCCTGTAGGAACCCCCTTCCAACTCCTTGGCCGAAGTTGAGTCTGGTGGTCCAAAACTATTTTACTAACTTGGCTGTGTGGCTTACGGGCCCACGTCTCCAAATTGGGTGGTATTAGTATCTTTTATTACTCGTCTTTACTCTGGGACTCTGATCTCTCTTCTATTCGGGTTAAATAAATTTTACTAACGCCGACACTTAGGATCTCGTAAATCCCGTCTACCCGGAGAGCTGGATATCTGTGCGATTTCCCTGTCATTGATCTGATTAGTCTGATAATCATTTTCCTTTCCATTGTTTTGTTTAACCTTTCTCTCTGAGTTGTATTATACTTCTCATTGTCATTTGACAACCCTAAATTTCCTCTGTTTCAGATGGATCATTTGTTTCCACCACGCCCTACGACGCAGCTTGTGCTTCGCACTTGGGCTTGTGGTGCCCCTGGTTTTCCAGCTGTCCTGATCGCCCTCCTGACCAGGCTAGGCTACCGCTGGTACCCCGAGTGCATGGTCTACAAGGATTACCGCGAGTTCAAACAGGAGCAGTACCATGCTGATGTTCGTATCTATGATCAGCGCGATGACTCAGACACTGAGCTACACCTTTTCCACGGTATCGGCGTGACGATTGAGATGGCAGTACATGATGTCGCCTACTCTGCTGTCACATGTCTCCGAGGAGAGTTCAGCGATAGCTTGGATGCTTCTGAGTTCCGATACATTCCGTATGCCTCTACTGGAGATACTACTGGATACTACATAGCTATCTGTGCCCCGTACGAGCCTCGTCGCTATGACCCGCGCGTTCTGATTCAGTGCACTCAGGCTCTGGATCGCACTGTTCGGGCTCTTGCCGTTGAGTTGGTTGCCACTCGAGCACGTCTCTATGATGCTATGACGCAGTTGCTACCCGTTGTTCGTGCAGGGATACATCCGGAGCACATCCTTTATCCGAGCAGGACTCAGATGTATGCTGGTATTGATTGGCCTGCTGTTGGAGGTCACGCACCTCCACGTGGACCTCTTCTTACAGCTCGAGACCGGGTTCTGCATCAGAGTGCACATGGAGCACATGATCCTTCCGCGATGAACACTCGTCGTCCGCACGTGCAGCTACCCCGTTTCAGTGGATCTTCTCGACGTTGATGTAGCCTTTGCTATATCTCGTGGTGTACTTCCTTACCGCGTGCCTGCGCGCCGCCTACCATGTCTAGTTTTTAAATTTGCGTCGTTATGCTATTCGCATGTACCCGACTCTGTGTATGGATCTGTATGTCTTAATTGACTACTGTTATGTATCTGTTACACTACTTGATTGTTGTCGTGTTACATCATGCTTGTCGCTAAACACCCGCAACTGCTTTTACTGAACTACCCTTGTTGATAGTTAGCAGGATGGTTAGACCAGGTGGTCGTGGTCGTGCCCCTGAACGGCCACCACCGCCAGACTATATGGCAGCTATGATGCAACAATTCGAGCTTAACCGCCAGTTCATGACTAGGATTATGGCTCAGTTCCCTCATCTGAACAACCAGAACCAGAACCCTCCTTCAATAACTCTGCCGGAATTTATGCGTCTTAACCCCACTCAGTTCTGCAGCTCTGAGAAGCCACTAGATGCTGATGACTGGATTCGCGATATCACTCACGAGATGGAGTCTGCAAATGTCTCCCCTGTCAACTTTGTCGCCTTCGCGTCCTTTTTCTTAAAGCGTCCCGCTGCTCTATGGTGGGACACCCACAAACGTACACTGCCTGTTGGAACAGCCGTTACTTGGCCTGAGTTCCAGGCTGCTTTCCGCGCCCGATATATTCCTCATGGAATTATGGACCGGATGAAAACCCAGTTCCGCAACCTCACTCAGGGCAATAAGACAGTCGAAGCTTATCAGCGGGAATTCCTTGACCTGTCCCGCTATGCTGAAGAAGACATCGCCACAGATGCCCGTAGACAAGAGAAGTTCCGCAATGGACTCCACCCAGACATCGAGCTTGCACTTGCTGCTCAAGACTTCAACGACTTTTCTACTCTTGTGAACAAGGCTATTCTGGTTGAGACCGCTCAAATGAAGCATAAGGACTCACAGAAGCGCTATCATGATGTTGGCTCATCTTCGGGTTCAACACAGAAGCGAAAAACATATGGTCGTGGACACGCTTACAACATTGATATTAAACAAGTCCAGGATCAACCTGCCACCGAAATGGGTACCCTTCTCGTTAACTCATTACCTGCTTCTGTTTTATTTAATTCAGCAGCATCACATTCATTCATCTCTGAAAAATTTGCATTCATGCATGACCTTCATTATGAGGAAATGCATACTCCGTTAGTCATCCGAGCTAGTGGATTACCATGCCCAGATAGCTCCAAATACTGACGCTAAAATAAACACCTTGAAAGCATTGAACGCTTCTCCGCTTGAGGGGATTGGAAACATTCCAGTCGTTCGAGATTTTTCCGAATGTTTCCTCGGAAGAACTTCCAAGGATACCCCGATTTCTTTCAATCTCCCTCTTAATTCTCGGGAAGAGAATTCTTATTAGTGGAGGAGACTTGTAACACCCCCAGTGGTTGGCTACAGTAATCCCACTGTTAATAATGCCATGTCATCATGATCAACAGTGCTTAATCATCATGAGTAACCTATCTCTTTTCAAAAATTCAAATTCAAATGGAAATTCAAACTGAAAGTGCAAATAAAAGTTGTCCAAACCCAGAAACTAAAATGTTCAATAAATAGCAAATATTCCAGAGACTATTCTAAAATTGTAACCAACATTTAATAAATTAATTAAATAACTCAAACAGCTAGGAACAGAAAATATTTAATCCATTTGACATTAAATAAAATGCATACGAAATCACTTTGGCTCCAAACCATTTTCTAACAGTGGTAATTACTGCATAGTATTTATTTTGGCAAGTCTCACATGTTACAAAAATAGTTAAGTGGCCTAGCAATTTACAGAGTAAGAGAAAAGAAATAAAACAGAAAAGGAAAAACAGAACCCCCCACTGGGCCAACCGGCCCAGCTGGCAGCCAGGCCAGCCCACTTGACCCAGCCGGCCCACCGCACCCCTCCATAACCCCCGGGCAAACCCTAACCCACCCCTCACTCCCCACTCGTTCCCCCACAATCCCCACCTCCCCAGCCCGATCTGGATCGGGGCTGGAGGAGCCTGATGCCCGCCCCGCCGCCCGAGCCGCCCCGCCTCGCCGGCTACCGCCGCCCCCGTCGGACCGCCGAACCCCGCCTCCTCGTCCTCCCCCTCAATGGCTACCCCGAGCCTCGCCGGCCCCCGATCCCCGTCAACGAATGTGAGCGTCACCGCCGCGCTCGCGCCCCCTGCCTTTGCCTCTCCCCCTTCGCCTCCCCACGCGCACCGGCCCGCGCTCTCGCTCGTGCTCAACCACGCCGCAACCGCCCGCAGCTCGCGCGCCGCTAGCTCAACGCCGACCGCGCCTCGCAGGGCCGTGCACCACCCGCGCCCTGCCTCGCCCAGTCCACCCCTGTCAGCGGCCTGCGCCCTCAAGCGCGCGCGCCCGCGTGTGCCTGGCCATGCTCTACACCGCTCGCCGCAGCCCCGTCGAACCCGTGACGTCGCCGCCGATGGCCATCGTCGTTGTTGCCTTCTCCGGCCACCCCCAGGTCCCAACTCCTCCACCAGTGGATGCGGCCGAGCCACAGCTACTCGTAGCTGTGCTCGACTCGCCGAACCATCGCCCGATGCTCCTCCACCGCGCCTGGACGTCGCCGGTGGTTACCTCTGGCCAGCTGACGTGTCCGGTTAATTAGGGGCACTAATTACCCTATTAGTTGCCCCTGTCACTATGACATGTGGGCCCCAGCTAATTAAGAATAACTAAACAACTCTTTGAATAAAACCTGAGTCTATTACATGTGGGACCCGTGTACTGTTTAAAAGGATAAGTTTTAGTTAACCTAACTGCCTATGACATGGGGGACCTAGTGCACTATTCTTTTGGATAAGGTTGACTGGGTCAACTGCTGACTCAGCAGTGGGGCCCCACTGTCAGCCACACATACACATCCCTGTGTACACACTCTCTGTACCCGTAGCATTTTCCAATTTAATTTCGAATTTAAATTAATTCCAGTAAATTCCAGAAAATCAATAAAATCTTTAGAAAATCATAGAAAATAATCCGTAGCTCAGATCGAAAAACTTTGTACATGAAAGTTGCTCAGAACGACGAGACGAATCCGAATACGCAGTCCGTTCGTCCGCCACACATCCCTAACTATCCGAACATGGAACTGTCCCCCTTCGGTCATCTGTCTGACAAATGTCCGGAACTGGGAAAACACTCCCGGAAGGTTTTCCTCCTTCCTCGGTGACGTGCAACCATATGTTAGGACACACCCGACACTGCATATTGTCATGTCGTACATTGTGTTGCTCATGTTTGCTGTGTATTTATACTGTTTCCTCCCCATTTTCTCTCTCGGTAGACCCCGACGCAGTTCCCGGTACCGCCGCAGCTCCGGAGACCGAAGACACCATTGACAACCTTGCCCTTGCCGCCGAGCAACCAGGCAAGCCCCCCCCCTTTGATCATCCCGATATCGCCCATTCTATTTTCTCATGCTTGCATTAGAATTGCTGCTGCTACTGCTTTACCTATTCTGATGCATAGCCTGTTTATTGTAACCTGCTATTGAAACCTTATCTGCTTATCCTAAACTGTCTAGTATAGGCTGGGTAGAGACCTATCAGTGACCCCACTTATCCCGATTGCCCCGCTGGATTATCCGAAGACCCGATCAACGGGATTAAAGACCAGGCCCCGGCATCGCACATCACCCCCCCTTAGTTGTAACGACACTGCAGCGTTACTATCGAGTGCCAAGGGTGAAACCTCTTTGTAGCACTTCTGATGTTAACTCTGTAGAGTAGCTATTTGGTCGTGGTCATCGAGGGTGATTCCTCCTTCACCACTTCCGATAACGACGCTGTCGTGCAACACCTCAAGTGTGAACCCATCGAGGGTGATTCCTCCGAGTTCACCTTGACGGTTACATCGAGTAGGAATCCAACGAGGGTGATACCGCGGATTCCCCTGATGTTATGGACACACGGATACTTGGACTGTACTATTATTACTTGGAAAGGCGGGTCGACCCTGAGGGGTACCCGCGTGTGATGTGAAGGCGGGTTGCCTGGATGGTGCCCAAGTGAGAATACGAGACGTGGCCGGGCATTCTTGACCCTTGCCGCAAGTCCTCGAGACGGGGCGACGGGGTCACATCTTTCATGAGTCTCTGCTCGTTACCGCAGCCCCAAGGTACTAACGGTTTGGATATTTGATTCGAGTGGGCCTCTGGCCCGATAGCACTAACCATCACGTGGGAAAAGTTATGGGCACTCTGCATCGTATGCATCAGCCGAAAGCTCTGTCAGACGTCCAGTTCAGCATTGCGGCTGGGACGGACCGGCGCCCCCCTGGTGCCTGGCTTCCCCCTGCACGCAACGACTCGGAGTGCACAGGGTGATGGCCCAAGACCTCTGAGCGCTTAGGATGTAGACCGACGGGGACCTCTCTACTGAGCTCTAGGTAGGGCTGCGGTGCTTCTCACCAGGAGCTGAGAAGGGATCTCAGGACAAGGTTGATGACTGTATGGCTCTGGGATTGCTTTCTCGCAGGGAGTCGAGAAAGGACCTCTGGGTGAGGTTGATATCATTACTGCTACCTTATATTGTACTGTTCTACTCTCTTCTGTTGCTGCAAGACCTCTGAAGATGCTAGTCTTCGATAGGACTAGGCCTTCTCTCTATTCTGGCATTTCTGCAGCCCAGTCCACATATACAGCCTCTCTTTGAAAATGTTGCATATGTAGTGTAGATCCTTGCTTGCTGAGTACTTCTGAGTACTCACGGTTGCTTTGTTTTCCTTTTCTCCCCATATCAGTTTTTCGTGACCAGAGGACGGAGCCCCCTGAGACAGATGCCCCGTCGATCGACTACTACTACCACCCCGAGGATGGATACTACTACGAGTTGGCTGACGACCAGGAGTAGGTTCGGAGGGTCCCAGGCAGGAGGCCTGCGCCTTTCGATCGTAGTGTTTTATTTTGCCCCGCCTTTCTAAAGGCCTTTCTGTTTCTCTTTTAATATCTGTACTCAGATATCTGATGCTTCCGCTGACGCTTGTATGCCATCGAGCTATGTATTCGAGCCCTCGAGGCCCTGGCTTGTAATATAAAGTTTGTATGACTTTATTTATGTTTTAGAGTTGTGTTGTGATATCTTCCCGTGAGTCCTTAGGCTTGATCGTGTGCATTTGCGTGTATGATTAGTGCACGATTGAGCCGGGGGCGTCACAGTTTATATATGCCTCTTCCTGTTCCTTCTATTCCTTGGGCAGACATTTCTATGGACTTTGTTTTAGGGTTGCCTAGGACCAAGAGGGGGAGGGATAGTATTTTTGTTGTGGTGGATCGCTTTTCTAAGATGGCACACTTTATACCATGTCATAAGAGTGATGATGTCATTTATATTGCTGATATCCTTTTCAAAGAGATTGTTCGTTTGCATGGTATGCCTTCTACTATTGTTTCAGATCGTGATGCAAAATTCTTGAGTCATTTTTGGTGCACTCTATGGAACAAGTTGGGTACAAAATTGTTGTTTTCTACAACTTGTTACCCACAAACTGATGGGCAAACTGAGGTGGTGAATCGCACTTTGGGCACCATGTTGAGGGCTATTTTGAAGAAAAATTTAAAGATGTGGGAAGAATGTTTGCCTCATGTGGAGTTTGCATACAACCGGGCGACACATTCTACCACCAAGGTAAGTCCTTTTCAGGTAGTGTATGGTTTCAATCCTAGTGTTCCTATTGATATCTTGTCGTTACCTACAAGTGAGAGGATTCACAATGATGCCAAAGAACGTGCTAATTTTATCTTGAAAATGCATGAGAAAACAAAGCACAATATTGAAAAATTGAATGAAAAGTATAGAATTGCTGGTAGTAAAGGTAGACAAGAAGTTAAACTAGAACCGGGTGATTTGGTTTGGTTGCACTTGAGAAAGGATAGGTTTCCGGATTTAAGAAAGTCTAAGTTGATGCCTAGAGCTGATGGTCCTTTCAAAATACTTGCCAAAGTAAATGATAACACATATACACTTGAGTTGCCTCCCGAGTTTGGGGTTAGTCCCACCTTTAACATTTCAGATTTGAGACCATATTTGGGAGAAGAAGATGAGTTTGAGTCAAGGACGACTCCAATTCAAGAGGGGGAGGATGATGAGAACATCACTCCATCGGATACACACAAGATTCCACTGGATATACAAGGACCAATCACTAGAGCTCGCGCGCGACAATTGAATTTAGAGGTGAGCTCATTCCTAAGCACTTCTTTATATGTTTCTGAGAATAGATTGCTACCTAATGATTATATTATGATTAGGAACCATGGAGAGCACCAAGAGATACTTGGAGAGGAGCTTGGAGGTGGAGAGGACCAGCAAGAGCGTCCAAGTCAAGCTAGAGGCCCAAACAAAGTCTGACTTCATTTTAGTTTCAGAGTTCAGGAGCAATCTGCACTAAAATGGCTGTCCAGGTCGCATATGGGCTCGGTTTTGGACGTTCTACATATGCACATAAAGCTGAGAAGATAACCTTTACAATGGAACTGGTCCCATGGCCAAATTCATCCTGAATCAATGGGAAACATTGAAACAATGGACGTCCAGAATTCTGTTTTGGTGTTGCGCCACTGTTTTTGGCCTTTGGGCCGTGTATCTTTTTGGGCCCAATAAGGGGCGCGTACAGAGGGTCCTTGGCTGACCCTAGACTATATTTGCAGCCGTCGGCGCTTAGGTTAGGGTTGGGTTTTGCTGAGATTATTCTGTCAAGAACAGTTTCGCCGTTTGCAGGTTTGTGAGACCCCAACTTCGTGAGATTAATCATCCATCTGCAATTTGGTTGCATTCTTTCTCGTTCTTGCTTGTGTCCTTCGATTCACCAGCAGGGATTAGCCTTCTTGGCAAGGTCCACCGTGCAACACCGGTCGATAACCAGAGGAGACGTGGTGCTGCGATTACGGGGTTCAGAATGTGTTGTTCGGGAGCCGGATCGAGTTGTGTCAAGTTTCCACCAAATCGAGAGTTATCAGAATCTTTCGGAAGATCAGGACATCCTTGTTCACATCAAAGAGCCCCATCTGGCTTGACTAGGGTTGCTAGGGTTGCCGCCGACAGGGGAGTGGAAGCGGATGAGGACGCCCCCCTGCACGGTCGACTTAAAAAAGGACGACCGCCGTTGCTGACGCGTGGGCCCGAGGTGGGCGGTCGTCATAAATTAAGCTGACCAAACTGGCAGCTGGGTGGTTGGACGACCGCCAGGTGGGGACGCGGCAGACATCGAGAAGGCGCGTGTGGCGTCCGCTTCGCGTCCGCGCTGATGCATTTCGGCCGCAAATTTGGGCCGCAAATGCGTCGGCGCGGATGCGAAGCGGACATGATTTGGGTTTGGGTCGGCGCGTTGGGCCTCCAGTTTTATCCGCGCCGACCCAAACGGACGCAGGTGGACAAAATGGGTAGCCCCATTGGAGTTGCTCTTAGATCATTGTTTTATTGATCTAAATGCTCTTATAATAGTTTACAGAGGAAGTACTTAGAAAACATTGTCTTCTCTAAACGCATCTCATAAAATATACACGGATCAATATACCATCGCATGATTAGATTCACTAAATTTAATCTAACATCTAACCTTAATCTAATCCGTTACCTCATATGCATTTAGTAATTTAGATTGACTGACCGTACTCCCCGTGTCCCAAATCCCTACAATTACGCAAGGAACGAAAAAGGGAATTGATCGCAATCGGATCCCTTCAATTTGTGTGTTGCCTTGCTCATGCTCGCTCAAAGCAGTTTCCCCCACGCCACCTGCCTCTAGTCGTCGGATGCTCCTGCCCGCTTGACTTGAGACATACATCACCTGCCATTTTCTCGCATTCATGTGCTCCATGCTAAAAAAAGGTTTGCTGACAAAAAATGTGTGATTTTCTTCATCCAAAATCACATCCCAAGTTTGCGTTTCATGTCTGTAGTAAAACAATGCATGGTGATATATTCATGTCTTAGAGGCGTTATGGCGGTTTAGCCATCCATCGAGGGAGGAACATGCCTGTTTAGGAGAGACTAGTGTGTTGGAAAGTTTTCGCATTAATATTTCATTCGAGTCGACTTTGACAATTCGACTAGAACCTACGACGACATTGCACCTATCAATCGTTAAACTAACTTTGAAGTTGTTATTAACCACGTGGGACATGATACACCCGGCTACAAAGATATTATCCTTCGGTGCAACCGATAACAAGTACTACTTTTGATCCAAAATAAGTGTCGCAGTTTTGAATTAACCATAGTTCAAAACTGCGACACTTATTTTGGATCGGAGGTAGTAAGATTTATGGATATCAATATGAGTATTGCGAATATGGATGGATGATTGATTAACTTGAGGTTTCGACGAGTGGTTCGCCTGTGGCTGTTGGATATGTCCGTTTACATGAAGTTGCAACAGTGACTAAACAAATCTCAGGGTTTAGACAATGCCATAATGGTGGTATTTATGGAGGGTATAGAGAAACTCAGTTGCTTCCTCTGAATTAGGAAGATGCCCCCCCCTAAGTACAAGGGTTGGTAGCGAGCATTAATTTTCCTCAAGTGGATGACCTTAAGGTTTATCAGACCAGTAGGAGTTGCAGAACAACCAATTATCAGTACATGCACACATAGATAGAAAACTTCTTTGGTCCCCAACGAAATTAGCGAGATTTTTAGTCTCACTAGATTTCTAATTACAAGGATTAAATGCATGGGTGTATGGAAGATTGATTGCAACAAGAAAATAAAACAAGGAATTGTAAAGAGAGTGTTGATCGAGGTTGTAAGAAATAGGAAGAATAATGGACCGGTATCCATAGCTTCACTAGTGGTTTCTCTCCAAAGGATAGCATTGTGACGCCCCCGAAATTAGTCGTGCACTAAACATCCACGCATCATGCACGATCAAGATCAGTGACTCACGGTGTAATATCACAACACAACTCTACGACTCAAATTTGAACAAGGAAACAATATATTACAAGCCAGGGTCGTAGGACCCGATATTACAACAAGGGTTAGGTCTGAGTACAGACCATTACAAAGGTGCCTTAAGAAGGCAAAAACAAACAACGACTCTAGATCGAAAAGGCGCAGGCCTCCTTCCTGGGACCTCCGAACTACTCCTGGTCGTAGGTCTCCATGTAGCAATCGTCGGCGAAGGAACCTGCATCCGGGGCACTACTATCTGATAGCAGCAATCGGGTTGGATGAAAAGAGTAGCAAAGCAACGGTGAGTACTCATCCAAAGTACTCGCAAGAGTTACATCAGATCTATACTAGATATGCATCGGTATCAAAGGAATGGGGTAGTATCTGTGGACTATACTGCAGAAATGCTAGAATAAGAGGGATAAAGATCTATGTAACACAAAGGCCATCATCTTGCAGCAATAGACGAGAGGAGAGCAGTCATTTTGCAGTAAGGGAAGGAGTATGAGTGCATACGATACCAACTTGTAATTAACACATCAATACAATGCCCTGAGATCCTTCCTCGACTCCCTGCGAGAAAAGATCCATGGGCATTCCATATTTATTGAGCAATGTATTTCATCAAGTATCTGGTTCAAGTTGTATAAGATCGGGATACTCTCATATATCCAAGCATCCTGTTACCATGGACATGGCTATTCGAATAGTTTAACTTCCCTGCAGGGGTGCACCACATTACCCAATACACTCAATTACCTCTGGTTGGACACACTTTTCTAGGTAATGCCCGGCCTTGGGCAATCGACACGCCGTAGTCCAACCTAGCCTCTCCATAGAGGTCCCCGCTGGTCTAAATCCTAAGCGCAAAGGGGTTGTTCAGCCGCTCACCCCTAAACACTCCGGGTCATTGCGAGCAGGGTCCAACTTCACCTGATCGGAGGATATCTGTTGTCTACTGTGCCACCTCTCTGAACTGGACGTCTGAAAGAGTGATAACTAGGCCCACAAGTATAGGGGGTCAATCGTAGTCTTTTCGATAAGTAAGAGTGTCGAACCCAACGAGGAGCAGAAGGAAATGACAAGCTGTTTCCAGCAAGGTGTTTTCTGCAAGCACTGAAATTATTGGTAACGAGTAGTTTGGTAGCAAGGTATTCGTAATGAGTAACAAGTAACAAGTGTAGCAACGGTGCAGCAAGGTGGCCCAATCCTTTTTGTAGCAAAGGATAAGCTTGGACGAACTCTTATATAAAGCAAAGCGCTCCCGAGGACACATGGGAATTATCATCAAGTTAGTTTTCATCATGCTCATATGATTCACGTTCGTTACTTTGATAATTTGATATGTGGGTGGACCGGTGCTTGGGTGCTGTCATTACTTGGACAAGCCTCCCACTTATGATTAACCCCTCTCGCAAGCATCCGCAACTACGAAAGAAGAATTAAGATAAATCTAACCATAGCATGAAACATGTGGATCCAAATCAGCCCCTTACGAAGCAACACATAAACTAGGGTTTAAGCTTTTGTCACTCTAGCAACCCATCATCTACTTGCTACTTCCCAATGCATTCCCCTAGGCCCAAATCTGTTGGGGAACGTAGAATTTCAAAAAATTTCTTACGATCACGCAAGATCTATCTAGGAGAAGCATAGCAACGAGCGGGGAGAGTGTGTCCACGTACCCTCGTAGACCGAAAGCGGAAGCATTTAGTAACGCGGTTGATGTAGTCGAACGTCTTCACGATCCAACCGATCCAAGTACCGAACGCACGGCACCTCCGCGATCTGCACACGTTCAGCTCGGTGACGTCCCTCGTACTCTTGATCCAGCTGAGGTCGAGGGAGAGTTTCGTCAGCACGACGGCGTGGTGACGGTGATGATGAAGTTACCGGCGCAGGGCTTCGCTAAAGCACTACGACAATATGACCGAGGTGGAAATCTGTGGAGGGGGGCACCGCACATGGCTAAACAATCAACTTGTGTGTCCTAGGGTGCCCCCTCCCCACGTATATAAAGGAGGGAGGGAGGAGGAGGCCGGCCAAGAGGAGGCGCGCCCAAGGGGGGGGGGAGTCCTACTCCAAGTAGGATTCGGCCCCCCCTTTCCTACTTCCACAAGGAGAAGGGGGGAAGGAGGAGGAGAAGAGAAGGAAAGGGGGGCTGGCCCCCCTAGCCCTAGTCCAATTTGGTTTGGCTAGGAGGGGCGCGCGCCACACCTTGGCCTGCCTCCTCTCTTCCACCACTAGGCCCATGAAGGCCCAATAACCCCCCGGGGGGTTCCGGTAACCCCCCGGTACTCCGGAAAATACCCGATACACCTCGAAACTCTTCCGGTGTCCGAATATAGTCTTCCAATATATCAATCTTCATGTCTCGACCATTTCGATACTCCTCGTCATGTTTGTGATCTCATCCGGGACTCCGAACTACCTTCGGTACATCAAAACACATAAACTCATAATACCGATCGTCATCGAACGTTAAGCGTGCGGACCCTACGGGTTCGAGAACTATGTAGACATGACCGAGACTCATCTCCGGTCAATAACCAATAGCGGAACCTGGATGCTCATATTGGCTCCCACATATTCTACGAAGATCTTTATCGGTCAAACCGCATAACAACATACGTTGTTCCCTTTGTCATCGGTATGTTACTTGCCCGAGATTCGATCGTCGGTATCATCATACCTAGTTCAATCTCATTACCGGCAAGTCTCTTTACTCATTCCGTAATGCATCATCTCGTAACTAACTCATTAGTCACATTGCTTGCAAGGCTTCATATGATGTGCATTACCGAGAGGGCCCAGAGATACCTCTCCGACAATCGGAGTGACAAATCCTAATCTCGATCTATGCCAACTCAACAAACACCATCGGAGACACCTGTAGAGCATCTTTATAATCACCCAGTTACGTTGTGACGTTTGATAGAACACTAAGTGTTCCTCCGATATTCGGGAGTTGCATAGTCTCATAGTCATAGGAACATGTATAAGTCATGAAGAAAGCAATAGCAATAAACTTAACGATCATTATGCTAAGCTAACGGATGGGTCTTGTCCATCACATCATTCTCCTAATGATGTGTTCCCGTTCATCAAATGACAACACATGTCCATGGCTAGGAAACTTAACCATCTTTGATTAACGAGCTAGTCAAGTAGAGGCATACTAGGGACACTCTGTTTGTCTATGTATTCACACATGTACTAAGTTTCCGGTTAATATAATTCTAGCATGAATAATAAACATTTATCATGAAATAAGGAAATAAATAATAACTTTATTATTGCCTCTAGGGCATATTTCCTTCAGTCTCCCACTTGCACTAGAGTCAATAATCTAGTTCACATCGCCATGTGATTTAACACCAATAGTTCACATCACCATGTGATTAACACCCATAGTTCACATCGCTTATGTGACCAACACTCAAAGAGTTTACTAGAGTCAATAATCTAGTTCACATCGCCATGTGATTAACACCCAAAGAGTACTAAGGTGTGATCAAGTTTTGCTTGTGAGAGAAGTTTAGTCAACGGGTCTGCCACATTCAGATCCGTATGTATTTTGCAAATTTCTATGTTTACAATGCTTTGCACGGAGCTACTCTAGCTAATTGCTCCCACTTTCAATATGCATCTAGATTGAGACTTTAAGTCATCTAGATCGGTGTAAAAGCTTGCATCGACGTAACCTTTTACGACGAACTCTTTTATCACCTCCATAACCGAGAAATATTTCCTTAGTCCTCTTAGGTAACTAAGGATAACTTTGACCGCTATCTAGTGATCTATCCCTGCATCACTATTGTACCTCCTTGCTAAACTCATAGCAAGGCACACAACTGGTCTGGTACATAGCATGGCATACTTTATAGAACCTATGACTGAGGCATAGGGAATGACTTTCATTCTCTTTCTATCTTCTGCCGGGGTCGGGTTTCTAGTCTTACTCAATTTTACACCTTGTAACACAGGCAAGAACTCCTTCTTTGACTGATCCATTTTGAACTTCTTCAAAATCTTGTCAAGGTATGTGCTTTGTGAAAGTCCTATTAAGCGTCTCGATCTATCCCTATAGATCTTGATGCTCAATACTTAAGCAGCTTCACCAAGGTCCTTTTTATTGAAAAATTTCTTATTCAAGTATCCTTTTATGCTATCCAGAAATTCTATATCATTTCCAATCAACAATATGTCATCCACATATAATATCAGAAATGCTATAGGGCTCCCACTCACTTTCTTGTAAATACAGGCTTCACCGTAAGTCTGTATAAAACCATATGCTTTGATCACTTCATCAAAGCGTATATTCCAACTCTGAGATGCTTGCACCAGTCCATAGATGGATCGCTGGAGCTTGCACATTTTGTTAGCACCTTCAGGATTGACAAAACCTTCTGGTTGCATCATATACAACTTCTTATTTAAAAATCCATTAAGGAATGTAGTTTTTGACATCCATTTGCCAGATTTCATAAAATGTGGCAATTGCTAACATGATTCGGACAGACTTAAGCATCGCTACGAGTGAGAAAATCTCATCGTAGTCAACATCTTGAACTTTGTCGAAAACCCTTTTGCAACAAGTCGAGCTTTGTAGATAGTAACACTACTATCAGTGTCTGTCTTCCTCTTGAAAATCCATTTATTCTCAATGGCTTGCCGATCATCGGGCAAGTCAACCAAAGTCCACACTTTGTTCTCATACATGGATCCCATCTCAGATTTCATGGCCTCAAGCCATTTTGCGGAATCTAGGCTCATCATCGCTTCCTCATAGTTCATAGGTTCATCATGGTCTAGTAACATGATTTCCAGATCAGGATTACCGTACCACTCTGGTGCGGAACGTACTCTGGTTTACCTACGAGGTTCGGTAGCAACTTGATCCGAAGTTTCATGATCATCATCATTAACTTCCTCACTAATTGGTGTAGGAATCACATGAACTGATTTTCTATGATGAACTACTTTCCAATAAGGGAGCAGGTACAATTACCTCATCAAGTTCTACTTTCCTCCTACTCACTTCTTTCGAGAGAAACTCCTTCTCTAGAAAGGATCCATTCTTAGCAACGAATATCTTGCCTTCGGATCTGTGATAGAAGGTGTACCCAACAGTCTCCTTTGGGTATCCTATGAAGACGCATTTCTCCGATTTGGGTTTGAGCTTATCAGGTTGAAACTTTTCACATAAGCATTGCAACCCTAAACTTTAAGAAACGACAGCTTAGGTTTCTTGCCAAACCACAGTTCATATGGTGTCGTCTCAATGGATTTAGATGGTGCCCTATTTAACATGAATGCAGCTGTCTCTAATGCATAACCCCAAAATGATAGTGGTAAATCGGTAAGAGACATCATAGATTGCACTATATCCAATAAAGTACGGTTATGACGTTCGGACACACCATTATGCTGTGGTGTTCCAGGTGGCATGAGTTTGTGAAACCATTCCACATTGTTTTAATTGAAGGCCAAACTCATAACTCAAATATTCACCTCCACGATCAGATCGCAGAAACTTTATTTTCTTGTTACGATGATTTTCCACTTCACTCTGAATTTCTTTTGAACTTTTCAAATGTTTCAGACTTATGTTTCATCAAGTAGATATACCCATATCTGCTCAAATCATCTGTGAAGGTCAGAAAATAACGATACACGCCGTGAGCCTCAACACTCATCGGACCGCATACATCGATATGTATTATTTCCAATAAGTCATTAGCTCGCTCCATTGTTCTGTAGAACGGAGTCTTAGTCATCTTGCCCATGAGGCATGGTTCGCAAGCATCAAATGATTCCAAAAGCCCATCAGCATGGAGTTTCTTCATGCGCTTTACACCAATATGACCTAAACGGCAGTGCCACAAATAAGTTGCACTATCATTATCAACTTTGCATCTTTTGGCATCAATATTATGAATATGTGTATCACTATGATCGAGATTCAATAAACCATTTATATTGAGTGTATGACCATAGAAGGTTTTATTCATTTAAACAGAACAACAATTATTCTCTGACTTAAATGAATAACCATATCGCAATAAACATGATCCAATCATATTCATGCTCAACGCAAATACCAAATAACATTTATTTAGGTCCAACACTAATCCCGAAGGTAGAGGGAGTGTGCGATGGTGATCTTATCAACCTTGGAATCTCTTCCAACACACATCGTCACCTCGTCCTCAACTAGTCTCTGTTCATTTTGCAACACCTGTTTCGAGTTACTAATCATAGCAACTGAACCGGTATCAAATACCTTGGGGTTACTATGAACACTAGTAAAATACACATCAATAACATGTATATCAAATATACCTTTGTTCACTTTGCCATCCTTCTTATCCGCCAAATACTTGGGGCAGTTCCGCTTCCAGTGACCAGTACCTTTGCAGTAGAAGCACTTAGTTTCAGGCTTAGGTCCAGACTTGGGCTTCTTCCCGGGAGTAGCAACTTGCTTGCTATTCTTCTTGAAGTTCCCCTTCTTCCCTCTGCCCTTTTTCTTGAAACTAGTGGTCTTGTAAACCATCAACACTTGATGCTCCTTTTTGATCTTTACCTTCGCAGCCTTTAGCATCGCGAAGAGCTCAGGAATTGTCTTATTCATCCCTTGCATATTATAGTTCATCACGAAGTTCTAGTAACTTGGTGATAGTGACTAGAGAACTCTGTCAATCACTATTTTATCTGGAAGATTAACTCCCACTTGATTCAAGCGATTGTAGTACCCAGACATTCTGAGCATATGCTCACTAGTTGAGCTATTCTCCTTCATCTTGTAAGCAAAGTATTTGTCAGAGGTCTCATACCTCTCGACACGGGCATGAATCTGAAATACCGATTTCAGCTCTTGGAACATCTCATATGCTCCATGGCTTTCATAACGTTTTTGAAGTCCCGGTTCTAAGCCGTAAAGCATGGTGCACTAAACTATCAAGCAGTCATCATACCGAGCTTGTCAAACGTTCATAACGTCTTCATCTACTCCTGCAATAGTTCTGTCACCTAGTGGTGCATCAAGGACATAATTCTTCTGTGCAGTAATGAGGATAAACCTCAGATCACGGAACCAGTCCGCATCATTGCTACTATCATCTTTCAACTTAGTTTTCTCTAGGAACATATCAAAAATAAAAACAAGGGAGCTATACGCGAGCTATTGATCTACAACATAATTTGCAAATACTACCAGGACTAAGTTCATGATAAATTAAAGTTCAATTAATCATATTACTTAAGAACTCCCACTTAGATAGACATCCCTCTAATCATCTAAATGATCACGTGATCCATATCAACTAAACCATGTCCGATCATCACGTGAGATGGAGTAGTTTTCAATGGTGAACATCTCTATGTTGATCATATCTACTATATGGTTCACGTTCGACCTTTCGGTCTCTAGTGTTCCGAGGCCATATTTGCATATGCTAGGCTCGTCAAGTTTAACCCGAGTATTCTGCGTGTGCAAAACTGGCTTGCACCCGTTGTATGTGAACATAGAGCTTATCACACCCGATCATCACGTGGTGTCTCGGCACGACGAACTGTAGCAGCAGTGCATACTCAGGGAGAACACTTGTACCTTGAAATTTAGTGAGATATCATCTTATAATGCTACCGCCGTACTGAGCAAAATAAGATGCATAAAAGGATTAACATCACATGCAATTCAATATAAATGATATGATATGGCCATCATCATCTTGTGCCTTTGATCTCCATCTCCAAAGCACCGTCATGATCACCATCGTCACCGGCGCCCCAGCTTGATCTCCATCGTCACCGGCGCCCCAGCATGATCTCCATCGTAGCATCGTTGTCGTCTCGCCAGCTATTGCTTCTACGACTATCGCTACCGCTTAGTGATAATGTAAAAACAATTATATGGCGATTTCATTGCATACAATAAAGCGACAACCATATGGCTCCTGCCGGTTGCCGATAACTTTGTTACAAAACATGATCATCTCATACAACAAATTATATCACATCATGTCTTGACCATATCACATCACAGCAAGCCCTGCAAAAACAAGTTAGACGTCCTCTACTTTGTTGTTGCAAGTTTTACGTGGCTGCTACGGGCTGAGCAAGAACCGTTCTTACCTACGCATCAAAACCACAATGATTTTTCGTCAAGTGTGCTATTTTAACCTTCAACAAGGACCGGGCGTAGTCACACTTGATTCAACTAAAGTTGGAGAAACTGACACCCACTAGCCACCTGTGTGCGAAGCACGTTGGTAGAACCAGTCTCGCGTAAGCGTACGCGTAATGTCGGTCTGAGCTGCTTCATCCAACAATACCGCTGAATCAAAGTATGACCTGCTGGTAAGCAGTATGACTATTATCGCCCACAACTCTTTGTGTTCTTCTCGTGCATATAACATCTACGCATAGACCTGGCTCTGATGCCACTGTTGGGGAACGTAGAATTTCAAAAAAATTCCTACGATCACGCAAGATCTATCTAGGAGAAGCATAGCAACGAGCAGGGAGAGTGTGTCCACGTACCCTCGTAGACCGAAAGCGGAAGCGTTTAGTAACGCGGTTGATGTAGTCGAACGTCTTCATGATCCAACCGATCCAAGTACCGAACGCACGGCACCTCCGCGATCTGCACACGTTCAGCTCGGTGACGTCCCTCGTACTCTTGATCTAGCTGAGGCCGAGGGAGAGTTTCGTCAGCACGACGGCGTGGTGACGGTGATGATGAAGTTACCGGCGCAGGGCTTCGCTAAAGCACTACGACAATATGACCGAGGTGGAAATCTGTGGAGGGGGCACCGCACATGGCTAAACAATCAACTTGTGTGTCCTAGGGTGCCCCCTCCCCATGTATATAAAGGAGGGAGGGAGGAGGAGGCCGGCCAAGAGGAGGCGCACCCAAGGGAGGGGAGTCCTACTCCAAGTAGGATTCGGCCCCCCCCTTTCCTACTTCCACAAGGAGAAGGGGGGGAAGAAGGAGGAGGAGAGAAGGAAAGGGGGGCCGGCCCCCCTAGCCCTAGTCCAATTCGGTTTGGCTAGGGGGGCCACGCGCCACACCTTGGCCTGCCTCCTCTCTTCCACCACTAGGCCCATGAAGGCCCAATAACCCCCCGGGGGGTTCCGGTAACCCCCCGGTACTCCGGAAAATACCCGATACACCTCGGAACTATTCCGGTGTCCGAATATAGTCTTCCAATATATCAATCTTCATGTCTGGACCATTTCGAGACTCCTCGTCATGTCCGTGATCTCATCCGGGACTCAGAACTACCTTCAGTACATCAAAACACATAAACTCATAATACCGATCGTCATCGAACGTTAAGCGTGCGGACCCTACGGGTTCGAGAACTATGTAGACATGACCGAGAATCATCTCCGGTCAATAACCAATAGCAGAACCTGGATGCTCATATTGGCTCCCACATATTCTACGAAGATCTTTATCGGTCAAACCGCATAACAACATACGTTGTTCCCTTTGTCATCGGTATGTTACTTGCCCGAGATTCGATCGTCGGTATCATCATACCTAGTTCAATCTCGTTACCGGCAAGTCTCTTTACTCGTTCTGTAATGCATTATCTCGTAACTAACTCATTAGTCACATTGCTTGCAAGGCTTCATATGATGTGCATTACCGAGAGGGCACAGAGATACCTCTCCGACAATCGGAGTGACAAATCCTAATCTCGATCTATGCCAACTCAACAAACACCATTGGAGACACCTGTAGAGCATCTTTATAATCACCCAGTTACGTTGTGATGTTTGATAGCACACTAAGTGTTCCTCCGATATTCGGGAGTTGCATAGTCTCATAGTCATAGGAACATGTATAAGTCATGAAGAAAGCAATAGCAATAAACTTAACGATCATTATGCTAAGCTAACGGATGGGTCTTGTCCATCACATCATTATCCTAATGATGTGATCCCATTCATCAAATGACAACACATGTCCATGGCTAGGAAACTTAACCATCTTTGATTAACGAGCTAGTCAAGTAGAGGCATACTAGGGACACTCTGTTTGTCTATGTATTCACACATGTACTAAGTTTTCGGTTAATACAATTCTAGCATGAATAATAAACATTTATCATGAAATAAGGAAATAAATAATAACTTTATTATTGCCTCTAGGGCATATTTCCTTCAAAATCATGGTGAAGTGTCATGTAGTCGATGTTCACATAACACCACTAGAGGAAAGACAACATACATCTCATCAAAATATTGAACGAATACCAAATTCACATGATTACTTATAACAAGACTTCTCCCATGTCCTCAGGAACAAACGTAACTACTCACAAAGCATGTTCATGTTCAAGATCAGGGGGGTATTGAATATCATTAAGGATCTGAACATATGATCGTCCACCAAATAAACCAACTAGCATCAACTACAAAGAGTAATCAACACTACTAGCAACCCACAGGTACCAATCTGAGGTTTTGAGACAAAGATTTAATACAAGAGATGAACTAGGGTTTAAGAGGAGATGGTGCTGATGAAGATGTCGATGAAGATTGACCCTCCAACGATGAGAGGATCGTTGGTGTTGACGATGGCTTCGATTTCCCCCTCCCAGAGGGAAGTTTCCCCGACATAATTGCTCCGCCGGAGCCCTAGATTGCTTCTGCCCAGGTTCCACCTCGAGACGCTGTCGCTTTGTCCCGAAAGCCTCCTTCTGATTTTTTTCTAGGCCAAAACCCTTCATATAGCAGAAGATGGACATCGGGGCTGGCCAGGGGGGCACAAGCTAGGGAGGCGCACCCTAGGGGGTAGGGCGTGCCCCCAGGCTTGTGGCCACCTGGTGGGTCCCCTTCTGTTCTTTCTTCGCCCAATATTTTTTATATATTCCAAAACAATTCTCCGTAAAGTTTCAGGACATTTGGAGTTGTGCAGAATAGGTATCTCAGATTTGCTCCTTTCCGGTCCAGAATTCCAGCTGCAGGCATTCTCCCTCTTCATGTAAGTCTTGTAAAATAAGAGAGAAAAGGCATGAGAATTGTATCATAAAGTGAAATAACAGTCCACAATGCAATAAATATCAATATAAAAACATGATGCAAAATGGACGTATCAACTCCCCCAAGCTTAGACCTCGCTTGTCCTCAAGCGAAAGCCAAAATCGATGATCATGACCACATGTTTAGAGATAGAGGTGTCGATAAAAATAAAATACGGACATGAGGGCATCATAATCATCTTTAGAACAACAATATATTGTCATATAACTTCTTATGCTAAAGTGATAGTTCGTTCACAAGGTAAAGTATGAACCAAAAACTTCATTGAAAACTAACAAACTATGATCTTAGTCATTGAAGCAATTGCAATTTGTCATAATATCGGAAAGAGTCAATGTAAGAGCTTTTAATTAGCAAGTTCACATACTCAACCATCATTTAATCTTTCATAACTGCTAACACTCACACGATACTTATGAGATCAAAGCTTCAATCAAACACATATAAAGATAGGGGCTTATAGTTTCACCTCCCAACCATTTACTTCATGTGTAATGTCAACAATAATAATTTATGATCACCTACATCCGAGTGGATATGTATGTCTGGATCTTTCCCCAACACATAGTGCTGCCAAAAAGAGAAAATATAAAAGGAAGGGTGAAGATCACCATGACTCTTGCATAAAGGTAGAAAGTAAAAATAAAAGATAGGTCCTTCGCAGAGGGAAGCAGATGTTGTCATGCGCTTTTTGGTTGGATGCATGAAATCTTAATGCAATGGAACGTCACTTTATATTGCCGCTTGTGATAGAGAACTTTATTATGCAGTCTATCACTTTTATTTCTTCCCCATCACAAGTTCATATAAAGTTTTTTTCCTCACACTAAAAGGTCATACATATTTAGAGGGCAATTTTTATTGCTTGCACCAATGACAACTTACTTGAAGGATCTTACTCAATCCATAGGTAGATATAGTGGACTCTCATGGCAAAACTGGGTTAAAGGTTTTTGGATGCACAAGTAGTATCCCTACTTAGTGCGGAATTTTTGGCTACAATAGGATGAGAAGCAAGCTCAACATGTTGGAGGATCCAAGACATTATAACTTCTATTCAGATATAAGGGAACATAACACATTATGTTGTCTTCCTTGTCTAACATCAACTTATTAGCATATAATATTTTAATGAGTGCTCACAATCACAAAAGATAGTGTATTTATATGTGAAACCTCTCTTTCTTTATTACTTCCTATTAATTGCAACAATGACCAACACTATGTTTGTCAACCCTCAACAAATTTCATGCATCATATTTCTTATATGTGAAGTCATCACTCTCCATAAGATTATTATATAATATTTTTATTTCTTTTATTCCTTTTCTTTTCCAAGATCAAAGCAAGAAAGCAAAACTCCCAACTCAAAACTAATCTTTATTATATAACTCTCGCACTCGATTACATAGATAGAACACAAAGCAAAAACTTAAAGACTAGATCATACTAAAAACTTTTATTCTACTAGATCACGATTTAACCAAAATGATCGAACTAAGACAAACGATAAAGATAAAGATGTGATGGTGATACGATATCGGGACACCTCCCCCAAGCTTGGCACAAGCCAAGGGGAGTGCCCATACCCATGTACTCAAGTCTCCTTCTTCAGAGGTGGTGGTGCAATAATTTTAGCAATGATGCCTCTCAGAATGCGATTTTCCTCCTCAAGTTTATTGATTTGCTGTTTGAGATCCATAATTTCCTTTTGTAGCTTTCCGGTGATAGTTAAAGCACCGTCCACCCACGGATGCATCCTGGCTGCAGAGGAAGAAGCAACACTCTTTTTCAAGTTATTGTAAGAGATAAATTTGGCATTGGGAGGTTTGACCGAATTTGGGAGACCCGAGTTATCGAGTTCCACATGCATGGCTCCAGGTTGAGGGAGAGAAGTGACTTCTCGATCCTCTTCCATGGCGTCCACTCTTTTTAAGTCGGCTTCTATCTCTTCCTCTGTTGACCACCCAAAGGGATTAGCTTCGCTGTATGCTCTTGGATCTGGCATTGGGTGAGAGACCCGACTCTCCCCGACTGACTCTTGCGAAGACATATTGCTCTAAATTTGCTACAAAAATAGATCGAAACAAGAACACATGATATTGTCGTAATATGGTGGTCAAAACCTTCAGGAGATTATATAATGAATTTTTACCGTGCAAAACAAGTATTCTGGGAGAAAACGGGGCCCGGGAGGTACACGAGGTGGCCACAAGCTCGGGAGGCACGCCTAGGGGGGTAGGGCGCACCCCCCAGGCTTGTCACCTGCTCGTGCACTTTTCGGACTACTTATTATTTTCCTAATTTTTTAAATATTCCAAAACGGAGTAAAATTGCCATTATGAAACTTTTGGAGTCGGTTTACTTACCGTATCACATACCTATTCCTTTTCAGGGTTCTACAGCGTTCTGGAAGGTTTCCTTTATGTACTCCTTCTGTGTTATGGAATGAATAATGTTGGTCTCAATATTTATAGGCGTACCTGAGATATAATGTTTGATTCTTTACCCATTCACCACCTTCGGATTGTTGCCTTCGGCGTTGTTGATCTTGATGGCACCAGAATGATAAACTTCTTCGATAATGCAAGGCCCTTCCCATTTGGAGAGAAGTTTTCCTGCAAAAAATCTTAAACGAGAATTGTATAGCAAGACATGGTCACCTACATTAAATTCCCGCTTTTGTATTCTTTTGTTGTGCCATCTTTTAACCTTTTATTTGAACAAGTTGGCATTTTCATAGGCTTGGGTTATCCATTCATCAAGTGAGCTAATGTCAAATAACCTCTTTTCACCGGCAAGTTTGAAATCATAGTTGAGTTCTTTAATTGCCCAATAAGCTTTATGTTCTAATTCAAGAGGTAAGTGACATGCTTTTCCATAGACCATTTTATACGGAGACGTACCCACAAGATTTTTATAAGCAATTCTATAAGCCCATAATGCATCATCAAGTTTCTTAGACCAATTCTTTCTAGATCTATCAACAGTCTTTCGCAAAATTAATTTTATTTCTCTATTACTTAGCTCTACTTGACCACTAGACTGTGGGTGATATGGAGATGCAATTATATGGTTGACATCATACTTAGCAAGCAATTTACGGAAAGCACCATGAATAAAGTGTGAACCACCATCAGCCATTAAATATCTAGGGACTCCAAACCTTGGAAAAATAACTTCTTTAAGCATTTTAATGGAGGTGTTATGATCAGCACTATTAGTTGGAATAGCTTCTACCCACTTAGTAACGTAATCAACAGCAACTAAAATATGAGTATACCCATTAGAGGAAGGAAAATATCCCATATAATCAAATCCCCAAACATAAAATGGTTCAATAACAAGTGAATAGTTCATAGGCATTTCCCGACGTTTACTAATGTTACCAATTCTTTGGCATTCATCACAAGACAAGACAAACTTACGAGCATCTTTGAAAAGAGTAGGCCAATAAAAGCCAGATTGTAATACCTTGTGTGCAGTTCTATCTCCAGCATGGTGTCCTCTGTAAGCCTCGGAGTGACACTTTCATAGGATTTGTTCCTGTTCATGCTCAGGTATACAACATCTAATAATACCATCTACTCCTTCTTTATAAAGGTGTGGGTCATCCCAGAAGTAATGTCTTAAATCATAGAAAAACTTTTTCTTTTGTTGGTATGTAAAACTAGGTGGTAAAAATTTAGCAACAATACAGTTAGCATAGTCTGCATACCAAGGAGTACTACGAGAAGTATTTATGACAGCTAGTTGTTCATCAGGAAAGCTATCATCAATAGGTAGTGGGCCATCAAGAATATTTTTTAACCTAGACAAGTTGTCTGCTACGGGTTTCTCAGCTCCCTTCCTATCAGTAATATGTAAATCAAATTCTTGTAGCAAGAGAACCCACCTAATGAGTCTAGGTTTAGCATCTTTCTTTTCCATGAGGTACTTAATATCAACATGATCAGTGTGAACAATTACTTTATAATCAACTATGTAAGATCTAAATTTATCACAAGCGAACACAACTGCTAAAAATTCTTTTTTATTGGTAGCATAATTTCTTTGAGCATTGTCTACCCACGGATGCATCCTAGCTGCAGAGAAAGAAGCAACACTCTTTTTCAAGTTATTGTAAGAGATGAATTTGGCATTGGGAGGTTTGACCAAATTTGGGAGACTCGAGTTATCGAGTTCCACATGCATGGCTCCAGGTTGAGGGAGATAAGTGACTTCTTGATCCTCTTCCATGGCGTCCACTCTTTTCAGGTCGACTTCTATCTTTTCAGGGCGGTATATTGACCCAGGGGCAAAATGTCGATGTTCATTATGTTAGAGGGGTGTGGTAGGTATGTGGATGGCATATTCGAATTCTTCATTTTTTTCTGATCAACTTTCATATATAAATTATTTTCATCTGACTTACAGTTTATTTTATATGATTTTTCCAAGATTAAATAATTTTCTAAATTTACTGGATTTAATTTAATTTGAAAATATATTAAATGTAATTGCTATGGATACACAGAGAAGAGTACCCAGCAGTGTGCATAGAGGCTGATAGGTGGGGTCAGCCAGCTGAGTCAGCAGGTCAACTTCTAATGAGTTGACTAGTCAACAGGGTCAAAGGGACTCCCATGTCATAGGCTGGGGTTGCCCAGTCAGCAATCAACTATTGACTGGTCAAACTGGCCAGTGGGTCCCACATGTAAGTGTCTCAGGGGGCAGTTAAAGTAATTTATTGTTTTAGATTAAGCTAATGGTCTTGGGGCCACTGTCAGCGTCTGGATTAGGGGGATCATTAGCACTAATATGCCGGCCACGTCAGTGGCTTAACAACAACGAGGCCGAGCGCGCCGGAGTTGGTCGTCCGGTGTTTCCGGTGACGAGAGGATGCGTGGGCGGGTCCGTTGGAGAGCTGACATCACCGCGAGTCAGATGGTAGCCGCGGGGTGGCCAGAGGTGCACCGCACCGGCGTCAGCAGCGACATGAGCGGCGGTCGGAGGCACGGCTCACACGGGCGGCAGTGGACAGAGGTGTGGGTGGTGCGCCGGCTTGCAGAGGTGGGTGTGGCGGGCGACAGCAGAGCAGAAGCAAAGAGCAGCACAACAGAAGCGGAGCAGCGGCAGTGATAGCAGCAGCAGGCAGCAGGGGCGACCGGGGGTGCGCGGGCAGCAGTTGCCAGCCGAGCGTGGCATGGTGCGCGGCACGCGCACGGGGCCTGGCCAGAGGGCGGCTAGGGAGCCTCGGGCGTTGGCTGGATGCAACGAGCACGGGATGCAGGCGCGGCCACGGCAGAACGATGGCGGAATGGAGGGGATTCGAGGGGGGAGAAGGGGAATCGGCAGAGGAGCCCACGGGGATCCTGTAGGTGAGCAAAGTGCGCTCGAGGAAGCTCCGAAGAGGCCGAATCGAAGACGACGAGCGGTGGGGCAGAGGTTGAAGACGACCTCGATCCCATCGATGCGGTGGCTCCGGGCTTGAGCTCGTGGGCGAGGAAGATGAAGCAGATGGCGACGGTTCTTCTAGACATCAGCTCGGACGAGGGGGAGCTCGGTGGGCGCGAGGACGACGAAGGCCATGGTGATGAAGCTTCGATGCTACGCGGGGGAGGAAGAAATCAAGAGAGGAAGGGGATATGAGGGGTCTAGGGTGCCGGGGGGTCACGTCGATGCTCTTTAACCTCCAGAGGAGCCGCGGGATGGCCAACACGGCGGCATCGGCGACCATGGTGGCCTGGATGGCCACCACGCCTTCCTCTGCATCTCCTATCAAGAGGTGGGAGAAAAGGGCATGGGTGCTGGGCCGGGCTGCACTGTGCCACGGCTGGGCCAAGTGCATAGTAGTTCATTTAGTCTTAGCCTTTTCCCGTTTTTATTTTCTCGATTTCTTATTTTCTCTACTATTTTGCAATTTTTTAGAAATAGTAAATGACTTTTCTTCTACAAAGTAATTGGGACATAAATACTAGGCCATATATTAAGGGTGCACACAATGTTTGGGGTCAATTGGAAATGTTTAACTAATTGTTTATTTTGAAAAAGGCCATTTTATTTGTTGTTGGACCAATTATTAATTTCCTAGGAATTTATTGGTGAGTCAAATGAAGTTGGTTTCAACATGACAATTTACTTAGTGATTATTCGCAATAACATGAACACTTTTAATTAATTTTTTTGAAGAAGTTTTATTTTTCCTCGCTATTTGAATATTGAATTGGAATGGGTTTTTGGATCTTAATGACTGTTAGCAAGTTAATGAAGACAACTTGGCGTAATTAGAGGGAGTTCACTGTAGCTTGATTATTGGGGTGTTACAACTCTCCTCCTCTAAAAGAAATTCTCGTCCCGATAATTAAGAGGTAGAGCAAGGGGGAAGGTCTGGTTACGAATATAATGAATCTTCTTGGTCTTTGTTGCTCTTCCCGAAGAGGTCCATGTCATTGATGTCTTCACCTCCTCTGCATCACTGTGTTATGATGAAGTTGTCATCCTTCCGTCAAGATCTTCATCGTACTTACGAAAAGGATAAGGGGTAACTCAGCAACTATGGAATTCTACAAGGGATAATCATCTGAGGTTATCTCATGAATGAAACTCATAAGTATCTCTCGAGTTTTGGAACACAAGAACCATAAAGAGAGTGCCTTGAGAAGATATGAATAGCTTCATTTGGGTTGGCGATCATTTAAGGCCAGAAGCAAGATGTGATAAGGGTTCAGAGTGTCTAAGAATGAATCTCGCCCTGATACCAGAATGGATCACCTCAAAGCAGGTGGTTCATGAAAACGCATACAAAGCCAAGTGCAAGGGTAAATTTGGATATAAGGATCACATAGTCATTTACATGAAACTTCACAACTAATGAGAGAGTATCCATAAGGAATTCTAAAGAATGACAGGCTTGAGTTAGCATGATAATCGATCACATGGGTAACTAGAATATGCAGTTGCAAGGGCTACAGAGGATAAGGCACAATGCACCAGTATGCATTTGAGGACTCAAGTATTTCTGAATCATTAGGATGTTCAGAATCGGAGTGATCAACATTCACTCGATCATGATGAACAAGAAGGGTGGTGGCACGATGTGTGATCACGATACAAGATTTGTCAAAGAACATTTTGCCAGCTAGGTTGGCAACAACTTCAGTACCAAGGGTGGGGAACGAAGAGAACCATTTTCCTGCTTGTTGAAACAAGGCGGACCAATAGGCAAAGTTCTCGTCCACCGGTGTTACCGAAATGTCATCAACTATAGTAACAGGGTTATACTTGACAGGGTTGTGCATGGGGGTGTTGACATAACCATGGAATTATCACTGCTCAGATAAGTTAGATTGCAATAAAGGTTAAACAGACCAATGGAAAGGAAAATGTGATTACCAGATTAAATAGACGAATAGAAAGGAAAATATGTTTGTTTTACAAATATTAGGAGTATATCCTTCCCAAGAACGAGCAGATCATGATATACATGACAGGACATCACTACAAAAAAAAGACACATCCGTGACATTATGGCCCGAACAATTTTTTTTGTCATGCTTATGACACTTCTATGACAATAATTGTGACAAAAACATGTATCATCATAGATGTGGCGGGCTCCTACTTCTATGACAAAAAATCATGACAGTAATTGGGCTTTTCGTCCTGGGCGAGCCGGAGACGCACCTGCATGACATTCTTTGGGTCGTCCATGACGAAAAAAATCGTGGTAGAAGCGAGGGCGAGGAAAATATCGGGGAGTTCCCGGTTACGGTGGGTGGTCGGGGCTGAGCGATGCACTGTGGTTTGCACGTTTCTCTCTCGTACGCACGCATGTGTGAGGCATTGGCTAACTGAACCCGAGCGAGGCATTCGCTTACTGAACCCGAGCGATTGCACTAGCTACATTACTAAACCTGAGCGATCGATCCCTTGGCTATTAACTGAACCCGAGTGATTCCTTCGTTGCTGACTGAACCCGAGCGATTCCTTCGCTGCTGCTGCTAACTAAACCTGAGTGATCGATCGCTAGCTAGCAGCTGCTTCTTACTGATGGCAATCGAACCCCCGTGCGAGACGTAGCTAGCCAGCTAGTGTTGGGTTGCCTCTCGATGAACAGTGACCGTTGCTACCGTGCGCGCGGTACGTAGAACGAGTCGAGCCGGTTGGTTGGCTGTGGATGAACAGTTCTTGGTGGGGATTGGTTGAACAGGATCCCGTGGTAGTAGGCCGTTGCAGCTGGATGAACCTGACCCCGAGGAGGCCGCCACACGCCAGGCGGTTGGGGGTGGATGAACAGGCCCCCGTGGAGGCTGGATGAATAGTAGTCCATGGATGAACAGTAGCAGGTGGAGGATGGAGGAAGTCGATGGTGGATGAACAGTAGTTTGTGGAGGCTGGACCGAGGCCATAGATGGGTGGATGAACAGTAGCCCATGGAGTCCCGTTTTGTGGTACGCCACACCCCTCATGATGAACAGGACCCCCGTTTCGACCGTAGGTGCTCGAACAGAAGTCCGTTTCCTCCGTTTTGCGGTACGCCAGACCCCTCCCGATCAACAGGACTCCGTTTCGACCATAGGCGCTCGAACAGAAGTCCGTTTCCTCCGTTTTGCGGTACGCTAGACCCCTCCCGATCAACAGGACCCTGTTTGGACCGTACGCGGTCGAACAAAAGGCCATTTCCTCCGTTTTGCGGTACGCCAGACCCTGTTTCGGCTGTTTCGTCCAAGCTGGTTGGCTTTCGATGAACAGGATGCATTCCGACCCAGTCGCTTCGCTCCCGATGAACAGGACATGTTCCAACCCAGTCGCTTGGCTCCCGGTGGACACGACGTTGTTTCCTCCGTGCCCACCCAACCGGTTGGCTACCGATGAACATGAGGCCGTTGCTGTCATCCGTTGCCTATCCATGTACATGAGCCTTGGCCGTACGTATGCACGAGTATGTGTTCGAGACCCCAGCCGTATGTACGTACGTGCCCGTTCTTTTTGTGGCGTGGTTGTACGTACATGTACTCCATTTAGACAGGATTGCGTGGACTGCTACGTAGGGGCCGGACTATACTATGACACATGTCGCTGCTTGCTCGGCCACGGTTCATCCTTGTAGAGACACCGATCGACCAGTATGTACGTACACGTTCGCAACCAGATAGACAACGCTACGTACGCTTCGACCGGGTGGGTCCCAGCTATCAGGGAGGATAAGGAGGCACTTCTTTGCATGCGAAGATATAGCTTGTGGATCCCAGCTATCAGGGGGAGGAATCATTTTTTTGCGCGTAATATGGAGGCCCTTCCTTGTGTCTGAAGATGTAGCTGGTGGATCCAGCTGTCAGCGTCACCGCGTATAGTCGTCTTCCAATGGCTGTCATTTGTTGACCATGTTGACCACGCCGCGCTGAGAGCACCAAGGCGGTGGACGACGACGAGGCTAGGAAGGGAATGACGTGGAGCCGGGGAACACGCGGCAGTGGATGCCCACGCGGAGGGGAGTACGAGAGTTGACTGGTTCGACTGCGGTGTGAGGCTGTCGTCGCCGGAGAATAATAGGAGGTGTGGGTGAGTAGAGGGATGGCATGGACAGCAGTGGCAGCACAACCGGCCACAAGAGGCAGGAGCAGGCAGTCCCGCCGGCGCTGGTTTGGGCAGCTGGAGCAAGAAGATCAGAGGTTGAAGAAGAAGCATGGCCGTTGGATTAACATCCAATGGTCATTGCTGCTAGAATCATTTGTTGACTAAGTTGACAAAGCCCTGCGTACGCGTCAACTTAGTAGGCCCACAAATTCAGCCATCAAATCTGGTGGGTCCCAGCTAGTAGCGGGAGGAATCATTTTTCTTGCACGGAATAAGGAGGCACTTCCTTGCGTGTGAACATGTAGCTGGTGGGTCTCAGCTGTCAGGTGGAGGAAACCTTTTTTCCCGCGTAATAAGGAGGCACTTCCTTGCGTGCGAAGATGTAGCTGGTGGGTCCCAGCTGTCAGGAGGTGCAATCATTTCTGTTCGCGTAATAAGGAGGCACTTGCTTGCGTGTAGCCATGGACCATGTGGGCCCCTACAGTCAGCCTCTCCACTTACATCCCTCTTCCGATACTTTATAATACTTTACAGCCCATTTGCTAATTCTTAAGGATTTTTTGGAGCCCATATTATTTTTGTAGCATTACAGCCCATATTCTGGGTTAAAGAATACAACAAAATTTTCTGGGCAAGCGAATACATCCCTTATCATCTTGAAAGATTTGCAGCCCAGCATGGCTGAGAAAAGCAAGTAGGCCTCGGTTGGGTATTCTGTAAAAAAAAAGAACTAGGCTAGCCATTTTCAGAAAGAAAATAAAAACAACTGGCTCGTCATGTGGTAAATATAAAATAAAACTTTGGGCTAAACGGGCCACAGCCCCCACACAATCCCGTTGATACCCTGCTCCGTCTCTAAAACTATAACAACTGCGCAACCTGCTGGGTCCCTGGTGTCAGCCGCTCGTTGTGTAATTCTCTTGTTTATTGACTATGTGTTGACAATGGCATGGGACACAGATGTCAAACCATTAGGAGGAAGCATTTTTTGGCTTGTAATAACGAGGCACTTCCTTGCGTACTGCCATGACTCTGGTGGGTCCCTACTGTCATCCTCTCCACGTATAGTCATCTATTGATTCCTCTCGGTTATTGTTGGCGATATAACCCCACGGTGTAACCCGCCCAGGAGGGGCCGAGTTACATTGTTGGCGACTTAAACAACAAGGCCCTAGACAGGCCCAAGAGAGACATGAAGCCAGGAGGTGACTTACATTATGAGCCGGACAAAGGCCCAAGACCAGAAGATGGTGCGTGACCCGGAAGTGTAAGCCGCCCAATGGCAACTTGCCTAACTGTGACGCCCCCGATTCAATCGTACACTAATCATACACGCAAACGTGTACGATCAAGCCCAGGGACTCACGGGAAGATATCACAACACAACTCTAAACACAAATAAACGGAGGTCCACAATATTACAGACCAGGGATCCGAAGATCCGAATACATAAGTCAGTCATACAAATAATATCTGGGTACAGACATAGTTAGACAAGTTTTGCCTTAAGAAGGCTAGCACAAACAGCGACACTAGATCGAAAGGCGTTGGCCTCCTGCCTGGGAGCCTCCGATCCTACTCCTGGTCAGCTGGCTCGATCCAGTAGTACGTGCCCTCTGGACCCGCCTGGTAGTAGGCTCCGGTGGTGGCGTCTGGCTCCTGGACTCCATCGTCTGGTGTATCATCAAGGTGGGGTATATGGGGGAAAAGAGAAAATAAAGCAACCATGAGTACTCATCCGAAGTACTCAGCAAGCAAGGATCTATACTACATATGCAACATTATCAATGGAGAAAAGGCTGTATATGTGGACTGGGCTGCAGAAATGCCAGAATAGAGAGAAAGGCCTAGTCCTATCGAAGACTAGCATCTTCAAACATCTTCTCAAAGCCATCATCTTGCAGCAGTAGAAGAGAGTAGAATAGCATTTTATTTAACAAACATGTTGAAGTACAGCTCAAGGATCCTTCCTCGACTCCCAGCGAGAAAGTAATCCCGAAGCTTCAATTAAGTAACAAGTATCCAGTTTAAGTAGTAGATCGGGATACACAAACTGAGCGTCCTTTACCGTAGGACCGGCTATCGATAGAAGATTCATCCCTGCAGGGGTGCACTACTGTTACCCAACACGCTCGATCAACTCTGGCCGGACATACTTGCTGGGTAATGCCCGTCCTCGGAAGATCAACACGAAGCAGCGCTCTACCTAGGCTCAGCAGAGAGGTCAGCACGCCGGACTAACCTATGCACCCAGGGGTCTCGGGCCATCGCCCTGGGCACCCTGCGCGTTGCGTGGCTGGCCGGGGTGCAGGTGCGACACTGAACTCGCCAGTGAAGTATCCAGCCCAATCCCGACGATCAGCCCGCACGGTGAATCGTGACGTCTGATAAGCTTTCGGAGAAACGTACATCGCAGAGGGCCCCATAACCATAATCCCGCGTGGTGGTAGTGCGTATAGGGCACGTCGACCCACTCAGATCACACACCCAAATCCGATCAGCTCATTTAGTAACAAGCGAAAACATTCAGAGTTTCTGAAGCTCCGCCACAGTACCACACTCGAGTGCCCTTCCGGCACACTCGACAACATAGATCCCCAGCGTGTACCCACCAGGGTGGACCCGCCTGTGACAAAGGTCAAGTAACCGTGTGGTCATAATCATCAGGGTGAACGTATGAGGTATCACCCTCGAGGTTCACACTGAGGGGTTGCACGACAGAGTCGTATCGGACATGGAGAAGGAGGAATCACCCTCGATGACCATGACCGAACAGCTATGCTGCAGAGTATTCATCAGGAGTGCGTTACGAGGTATCACCCTCGGCACTCGATAGTAACTAAGCAGAGTCGTACAACTAAGGGGGATGTGAAGTGAGGCGTCTGTCTCTGATCGACGATCACGTTGATCGAGTCGTCGATGAACAAGCAGGGGCGACAAAGTAAGGTGGTGGGGTCACAGATGGTTCATACCAACCTATACTAAACAGTTTATCATAGGCAGGTAAGGTAGCAATGAACAGGTTACAACAGCAGGCTATGCATCAGAATAGGAGCATACATTAACAGTAGCGAAATCTAATGCAAGCAGGAGAATAGAATGGGCGATATCTGGAATGCTCAAGGGGGGGGCTTGCCTGGTTGCTCTGGCAAGAGAGGGAGGTCGTCAACGGGCTGCTCGTCGGTAGAGTAGTCGTAACCTGGTGCAGCGTCGTCGGTCTCGGCGTCTATCGAGAGAGAAGGAGGGGGAGAGAAACAATAAATTCACAGCAGTAATGCAAACAATATGTATGATATGCCTAAATGATATGCAGAGGTGTTCTACTGCCTAACTAAATGATTTAGTTAATTTAGGAATTTATTCGGATTTATTTAATTAGGGTCGGACACTATTCATTTATCGAAATCGGTCTAATTGTTCAACGTTCTTATAGTTGCGGGCGTCTGACGGGAATACAGAGGGCGTATCCGGGTTCGTATCGTCGTTCTGAGCAAGTTTCATGTATAAAATATTTTCATCGGAGTTACGGTTTATTTAATATGATTTTCTAAAGTTTTTATTAATTTCTGAATTTATTTAATTATTTAAAATTAACATTATCCAGAATAGTGATTGATGACGTCAGCATGACATCATGCTGACGTCAGCAGCCACCTGACAGGGTGGGTCCCACCTGTCATAGGCTGTTAGGTTAATTAGGTTTAATTAACTAATTAACAATTAACTAAACTAATTAATTAATTAAATTAGTCTGATTAGGGTTAATTAACCTAACTAATTAACTAATTAATTATTTTATTTATTTTTATTTTTATTTTCTTAAAATCGTTTTTAGGGGTAGGGCCCATTCGTCTAGCGTCAAAGGGGGGTTCGGGACCCCACTGGGAGTGGCCAAGGGGCCCACAGGGCTGCGGGAGAGGAGCAACGTAGGATCGCGAACAAGGGGACGGGAGAGCGGGCAGGCGAGGCGCGGTGAGGCGTAGGCAGGTGGCAGGGGCGATGGGGCGCTGGGCGCAGGACGGGGCCGAGAGCGAGGGGAGAAAGTATCAAAGCGCAGAAGGGCGGTGAGTGGAAAGGCAGAAGCAAGAGAGAAGAAAGACTAGAAGAGAAGAGGAGGAGAGGAAAAGGGGAAAAGGAGGGGAGAAGAGGCGGAACAAGGTAAGAGGGGAAGAGTAGAGAGGGGCGGCCGGGGCGGGGAGGGGGGGGCGAGGGCAAATCCCACAAAGTTACGTTTTACCCTGCACCCCTACTTACCCCTGGCCCCTCTTTCAGTTGTCCATACACCCTCTTCCCTTGCTTGTTGAGAGCGCCGTGTGCGAGGCCCGGCGTGGCCGAGTGCGTGCGCGCGTGGTCAGGGATGGGTGAGCGTGGCTCGGCCGCGGTGACCGGCGGAGAAGGGGGCGGGTCGAGAGGGTTCCTCACCAGCAGAGGGGAACGGGCGGCGTGGCTCGGAGAAGCGGCTCGAGGATGGGACGAGGACGACGAGTCCGGCGGGGAGGCGCGCGGCGAGGTGGCGTGCGACCGGCGAACGGCAGCGAGGGCGATCCGGTGGCGGCGTGAGAGGCGACGGGGTGGGGGGGGCGCCGAGCGCTAGGGGTGGTGGGGAAGAGGGGGACGGCGGGCGTGCGTGTGTGTGGCGGCGGCGTCGGCGCTGGCCGATCGGCGCGGGAGCGGGCGCGTCGCGGCGTCGGCCCGATCCAGTTTCTGGATCGGGGGGGGGGGGGGGGGGGGGGGCGAACGGTGGGGGGGGGGGGGAGTGGGTGTCGGTGGGGCTAGGGTTTCGGTGGGGGCCTTATAGGCTAGGGGCGAGCGGGTGGGCCGGTGGGAGCGACGGGCCGGCCTGTGGTAGCTGGGCCATTCGGCCCGGGAGAGGGGGGGGGGTGTTGCTCTCTCCTTTTGTTCTTTTTTTTTCTGTATTTCTTTTTTGTTAGTAATAGTCAGGTCACCATTTGAGTTTTGTAAAACATGAGACCTAGTTCATAAATACCAGTGCATTATACCCTAACACCTAAAATTAGTTTGGACAAATTAGGAGCTCCCACAATTTTTATAATAATTAAAATGCATTTATCCTCACTGTTTTAATTATGTTAGATCCACCTAATCATTTTATTATTTATTGGTTTCAATTCTAGAATAGCCTCTGCAATATTTTCTATTTATTGGACATTTTAGTTTTTATGTTGGACAACTTTTATATTTCACTTTCATTTAAATTTTGAATTTGACTTAGGAGTTGAAATGCAATGTGATGCTAATGATGATTATGCACTGTTGGTCATGCTAACATGTCATTATCAAAAGTGATTACTGTTGCTAATCACCGGGGGTGTTACACTAACAAGGCAAGGCGACTTAGAACCAGAGTTGGTCATGAAGTATGACCCGATCTGGACTCTTGTAAGCACACGGCCTCGACCTGTGTATATAAAGGCGAGACCCTACGGCGGGTAAACTTAAGTTACAATCAATCGATAGCTAGGTCAAGCAATTCCGCTCCCTTGTAATCGATACTCAAGCAATACAACTCAAAGCAGGACATAGGCTTTTACCTCGATTGTGAGGGGCCGAAACTGGGTAAACTCGTGTCTCTCGTCCCGCTCAACCCCTTCAAGCTAACCTACGTTGCGATGGCTCCACACTTAAGTCCTTTCACTAGGACATCTGCCGTGTTAACCCCACGACAGTTGGCGCCCATCGTGGGGCCAGCGCACGGTGGTTTCAAGTTCTTAAAGGGCTCCTTCCCAGGGATCGAGGGATACACCATTGGCAGGATGACCAAGAGTCGCCGCGGCAAGCTCTACATCGACGACGCCGGCTGGGGCCCCGAGGCCGACTCAATCGAGTACGGGTACCGGGTCCCCTTCGGCGGAATTCATGTCTTCATCGGAAAGATCGGCGAATCTAAGCCTGAGCCGGACACCTCCACCGACCTCATCGAGTCGGCTCGGTGCACACAACCCGCTCGGGTACAACCTGGCCAGAAGCGTGTTTTCGTCGGTTTCGCGCATGGCACGGATCTTGCGGAGGATTCTGTATCAGGAGGAGAGACTCTCATCTACTCAGGTGATGAGTCCTCGATCGGAGAGATGGAGTCGATTTACCAGCTTCAAGACAGCGGACTTGGGGGCTATTCCGATGGAAACAGTATTCCGAACCCCGATAAGCCTCCGTGCAGGGCTGCTATTTTCATGGCTGGCTCTCAATTCATCAACAACTGCGGTTATGACATCTGGCTCGACCCTTGCGACAGCAGCTGGCGCTGGCGGCTCAGATAGACCACCGACTCAGGTTTTGTCAGATCTCTTGGGCACTTTGACAACCTTGTTAGCAACAGAGGTTACTGCGGCGAATCAAGCAGAGCATAATGCAGAGATTGCAAAGGTGTGAGATGAGGTAGCCAAAGCCCAGGAGGATCTTAACGCTGAGAATGCCAGGATGGCAACAGAATGGGCCTAGATGGATGCAGAGTCACAACGTATAAGAGCGGAG
The DNA here is from genome assembly GCA_011799875.1 of Thinopyrum elongatum. Classification (NCBI taxonomy): domain Eukaryota; kingdom Viridiplantae; phylum Streptophyta; class Magnoliopsida; order Poales; family Poaceae; genus Thinopyrum; species Thinopyrum elongatum. Next base: position 569,549,306 of record CM022303.1, read on the forward strand.
GCCTTCCGTTTAAGTCTGGATCAGAACGCGTCCAATGCTGTTCTTCGAAGGAGACACCAGACCCACCTACCTTTGCAGTATGAGGCGCGGAATCTTTTTAACACGCCCGGGGCAGGACCAAGTAATCCGCTAGGCACAACCCGGGCTGTAGAGGCGCCAGGGAGTGGGGCAACGGCTCAGCCTCGACTGCTAGACCCGCCCCATAGGGATCAGACCCCACCTCAGCGTTTTTCGACACCACCCGGTCATTATTCCAACCCGGTGGATAACATGTTAGCGGCGGCTACCAGGCTCAATGCCCTCCCTCTCACTAATGAGACGCCCTTCGCAGCAGAGGCGTGGAACGCGATTGAGCTCTTGCAAACAGCAGTTTTACAGCAGGAGAAATATTCGTACAGCCGTGATTGGGTGCACTCAAATCCCCTTCCGAGCCGTAGTTACAGCCGGTGTATTGAGTCGCCCGCGGTTTCCAGTAGTGAACGACATCGTCAACCGCCCCAGGATGACCAGTCCCGCTGGAATAACCCGCCCCTTACTCATGCTCAGGCGATTGTGAACGAGGCCAGAGCTCGCTGAGAGGCGGAGGCGGCGGCGGCTCAACTGGGGGCTTATCAGCAGCCTCCGGTGACCCCATCAACCTCGGTGGGAGCTGGGACAATTTCCAGGGCGGTTGGAGTGCCGTGTTTAGTATCGGCTTTGCGTAATGAATGTCTGCCCAAAGATTTTAAGGGTCCTCACAAGGTGCCCAACTATACAGCTGATCTCCCTCCTGAGGCTTGGATTGAGAGTTATGAGTTAGCCATGGAGATGTTGGATGTCAATGATGTAGTCTGTGCCAAGTACTTCTCCATGATGTTGGAAGGGCCGGCTCGTACATGGTTGAAAGGTTTACCTCCCAATTCTATCAATTCATGGGCTAAGTTGAAGGCGCGTTTCATCAAAAAATTCAAAGGGACATGCAAGCAGCCTCTAACGATTGTTGATTTGGATCATTGCGCGCAGCGTGAGGATGAGTCATCCCACCATTGGGTCCGGCGGGTCTCGACCATTATTCATTCCTCTGATAACATTGCGGTGGCTCAGGCAGTCCTAATCTTGGAGAAAAACTATCGTTTTTTGCCTCTCAAGCAGAAGCTCGGGCGGCTTAAGCGTTATTGCAATGATATGGGTGAGCTCATGGCGGCTCTCACCAAGTATGCAGACTCGGATAATACAAAGGACCTTGGTTCTGATGGTGAGGATAAATCCAGCAAGGGTAAGAAGAATGGCAATGGTAAAAGTCAGCATCAAAATGCAGCAGGGAATAATGGCAACAACCAGGGCAATAGTGGTAAGCGGAGGCACCCCGATGGCGGGTCAGATTTAGTGGCCAACACCAATACTGGGTATAAAAACCAACACCGCAATGGTAATGGTAAGCCGCCCTTTGGCGGAGCAAAGCCTTTCAACCTCGAGGTGATGCTTACTGAACCTTGCTTGAAGCACAGTCTTCCCAACAGGGCGTCCACTCATGCCTGGAAGGGTTGTTGGGCTATGCGAGAGTTCAGGAATTACAGCCTTAGTCAGAATCGTGGCAATAACAATGGTCGTCCGGTGGGTCAGGATCCGGCTCTCAAGGGTCCGGCTTTGGTGTTGGCGGCTCAAATTCTAGATATCAAGGTCAAGGTAACCATGGTGGTCATAATCAACAATCTGGTCAGGGTAACCAGCAGCAAGGTAATCAGTCAGGGTATCAGAGTAATCCAAAGCAGCTCAATGGTCGCCAGTACCATGTTTTTACTACAAGTCTTTGCAAACAAGATCAGAAGGTTTATAAGCAGGTTGTTCATGCGGTAGAGCCGGCTGTTCCACAGTATTTGAGATGGTCTGAGCACACGATATCATGGAGCAGGGCGGATCACCCGCCGCGGGTTGATAACCCGGGTCAGTTAGCCCTTGTGGTGGCCCCTCAGGTTGGTGGTTATAAATTTACTAAAGTACTTATGGATGGTGGCAGCAGTATCAACATCCTGTACTATGACACTTTTCGCCAGATGAATTTAATTGACAAGGATCTTAAGCTGTCTTCCACAGTATTCCATGGTGTGGTGCCTGGTAAGTCGGCGTATCCTGTGGGGAAAATTGCCTTGGAAGTAGCCTTCGGTGATGACTATGACTATAGGGCAGAGACACTATGGTTTGAAGTGGTCAAAATCAAGAGTCCGTATCATGCTTTGTTCGGACGGTCGGCTTATGCTAAGTTCATGGCCCGCCCTTGCTATGTCTATCTATAGCTCAAGATGCCAGGGCGAAAGGGGACAATTACGGTCCATGGTGATCGGAAAATTGCTTTGGAATGCGAGGAAGGTGATGCTACTTACGTAGAGGCGACTTGTGCTGATGCGGAGCTCAAGTTTTATAAGGATAATGTTGACCCGGCTGATATGACCCCTCTGAAGAAGCCCAATACTGAGCAAGACCCTCTGTTGAAGTTTTTGGCTGATGATACCATGCAAGTGGATTTTGTTCCTGGCGACTCATCTCATCAGTTCACAATGGGGGCTAATATGGATCCCAAATAGGAAAGCGCTCTCATCGAGTTCATCCATGAGAACCGGGACATCTTTGCATGGAAACCTTCTAACATGCTGGGTGTACCGAGAGAATTCGCTGAGCACAACCTTAATGTGGATCCTAAGTTTAAGCTGGTCAAACAGTTCCTCTGACTTCAACAAAGAACGACGTAAGGCTATTGGAGAAGAGGTAGCCCGGCTCTTGGCGGCCGGGTTTATCGTGGAAGTTTTTCACCCTGAGTGGTTGGCTAACCCTGTGCTTGTACTTAATAAAAATGGCACATGGCGTATGTGTGTTGACTACACAGATCTTAATAAGGCTTGTCCAGCTGATCCATTTGCTCTCCCACATATCGACCAGATCATTGATGCAACAACGGGTTGTGAGAGTTTATGCTTCCTGGATGCTTATTCTGGTTATCATCAGATCAAGATGGTAGTTAAATACCAAGAGAAGACGTCCTTCATCACACCTTTTGGGGCTTTCTGCTATGTTTCTATGCCTTTTGGGCTCAAGAGTGCTCAGGCGACTTATCAGCGCTGTGTTCAGAATTGTTTTCACAGTCAGATTGGGCGCAACATTCATGCTTATGTGGATGATATTGTGGTTAAGTCAAGGAAGAAGGAGACTCTCCTTGATGATCTAAAGGAAACTTTTGACAATCTCTGGGTCTATAAAATGATGCTTAACCAGGCCAAGTGTGTCTTTGGTGTGCCTGCAGGTAAACTGTTGGGGTTTCTGGTCTCAGAACGAGGCATTGAAGCTAAGCCGGAGAAGATAAAGGCTATCACTTTGCTTTCTAAGCCGGTGTGTGTCAATGACGTCTAGCGTTTGGCGGGTCGCATCACGGCTTTAAGCCGATTGATAAGTCACCTGGGAGAGAAGGTAATTCCTTTATATCAGATGATGAAGAAGACAAATCACTTTGTCTGGAGTGATGCTGCCAACGAGGTGTTTGAGGCACTCAAGAAACAGTTAGCTGAGCCGCCCATCCTTGCCACTCACATTGAAAAAGAGCCTTTGCTCCTGTACGTGGCAGCTAATAATAAAGCAGTTAGCGTAGCAGTTGTTGTGGAGCGCAAGGAGGCGGGGAAGTAGTACCCAGTTCAGCGGCCGACTTATTATGTCAGTGAGGTATTGACTGAATCCAAGCAACGATATCCACATTGGCAGAAACTGGTGTTTGGGGTGTTCATGGCTAGTCGCAAATTGAAGCATTATTTTCTTGGACATCCCATTACTGTGGCCAGCTCTGCTCCCTTAGGGGATATTATACAAAACAGAGAAGCCACAGGCCGGGTTGCTAAGTGGGCGATTGAACTTGGACCTCATAATTTGAAGTATGTGCCAAGAACAGCCATCAAGTCTCAAGCTTTGGTGGATTTCATAAATGATTGGACAGAGTTGCAGACACCTGAGGAGAAGCCTGACAACACATATTGGACAATCCACTTTGATGGGTCCAGGCAGTTGGAGGGCTCGGGGGCTGGAGTTATTTTGACTTCCCCACGAGGTGACAAATTCTGTTATGTTTTAATATTAATGTTTCCTTATACTAACAATGCAGCTGAGTATGAAGCTTTGCTCCATGGCCTCCGTATGACTAAGGAAATGAATTTAAGCCGGGTCAGGTGCCTAGGCGACTCAGATCTCGTGGCCCAGCAAGTCTCAGGCAAGTGGTACTCTAGAGATCCGCTCATGGCGGCTTATCGCCGGGCGGTTGATACTATTGCTGGTCACTTTAAAGGCTATCAGGTGGATCACCTTGATCGACGAAAAAATGAGGCGGCTGATGCACTATCCCGGCTTGGGTCTCAACGTAAGCCGGTGCCCCCTAATATATTCCTCGATGTGTTACACAATCCTTCAGTTAAGTTACCGTCTGAGGAAGACCTTGCTGTCCCTGACCCGAAGGTGCAGTTGGTGGCGCCTCTTCACGCTATTCCCGACTGGACGTTGCCTTATCTGGCTTATATGACTCGGGGCGAGTTACCCGAGGATGAAACTTTAGCACGACAGATCACCAGGAGGTCTAAGTCTATGACTATTATCAATGGGGAGTTACACCAATGCAGTGTGACAGGCGTGTTCCAATGCTGTGTTTCTCCTGAGGAGGGCCGTGAAATTTTACGAGAGATTCATGAAGGCGATTGTGGTCATCATGCCGGCTCAAAATCTTTGGTGGCTAAAGCTTTTCTTCATGGGTTTTACTGGTTAACGGCTCATGCTGATGCAGATGATATTGTTAGCAAGTGTGATGGGTGTCAAAAATTCTCCAGAAAAGCTCATGTGCCGGCTCAGGAATTGCGAATGATCCCAATAACTTGGCCATTTGCGGTTTGGGGGCTTGATATGGTTGGACCGTTCAAGAGGTCTAAGGATAAGAAGACCCACCTTCTGGTGGCGGTTGACAAGTTTACCAAGTGGGTTGAGGCAGAGCCAGCTAGCAAGTGTGAGGCGGCGACTGGAGTTCAGTTTGTTAAAAGCTGATTTTCCACTTTGGTTATCCTCATAGTATTATCACTGATAATGGCACTAATCTGTCCAAGGGTGCTATGAAGGGATTCTGTCAAAGAGAGCATATCTACCTTGATGTTTCTTCAGTGGCTCATCCACAGTCTAATGGTCAAGCAGAACGGGCTAACCAGGAAATTTTGAGATGCATCAAACCCCGGCTTATGGTTCCTTTGGAACGAATGCCGAATTGTTGGGTGGAAGAGCTTCCTTCAGTCCTTTGGAGTATCAGGACCAGCCCCAATAGATCAACATGCTACATGACTTTCTTCATGGTTTATGGCGTAGAGGCGGTTCTCCCCAGTGATATCCGTCATGACTCGCCCAGGGTGGCGGCTTACGTCGAAGCTGATAATGAGACGGCACGTCAAAACGCACTTGATGCTTTGGATGAAGAACGTGATCTTGCAGTAGCCCGATCGGCGATTTATCAACAAGACCTGCGTCGCTATCATAGCCGCAGAGTCAAAACCCGGGCGTCTCAAGAGGGCGACTTAGTGCTCCGACTGATTCAAGATCAGACAGGCATGCATAAGCTGTCCCCGCCTTGGGAAGGACTTTTTGTGGTCAGCAAGAATCTCAACAATGGCTCGTATTATCTCATTGATATACATGAGTGCAAGAAATCGAATACTTCTGAGCAAGAGACCAACAGGCCGTGGAACATTGCTCACCTTCGGCTTTACTATTCTTAAGTCATTGACTCTCATCATTGCACTCCCTCCGTCCGGAAATACTTGTCATCAAAATGAATAAAAGGAGATGTATCTAGACGTATTTTAGTTCTAGATACATCCCTTTTTATCCATTTTGATGACAAGTATTTTCGGACGGAGGGAGTATATACCTTCATTGATGTACATATCTTTTTATAGTCAATTTAATAAAGCCGGCATCCCCAAAAAATTCGGGGCCTCTGTCATTTCATCTCACATATTCTGTGCATGAGTCTTTATTAGTTGATCATAAGGTCATTTGGGGGCTTCCTGCTCAATGAGCATAGCTATTCTTACCCTCTTGATCGACTTTCATGCCAAATTATGGGTCACTTGGGGGCTTCCTGCTCAATGAGCATAGCTATTCTTACCATCTTGATCGGCTTTCATGCCAAATTATGGGTCACTTGGGGGCTTCCTGCTTAATGAGCATAGCTATTCTTACCCTCTTGATCGGCTTTCATGCCAAATTATGGGTCACTTGGGGGCTTCCTGCTCAATGAGCATAGCTATTCTTACCCTCTTGATCGGCTTTCATGCCAGAGGTCGCTTGGGGGCTTCCTACTCAGTGAGTATAGCTTTCATACCCCACTACTAGGGAAAACCTTATACACAAAATCTTAGCAGCAGCGTGGTACAGGAAGAGGCGCTACTGCTAATTAGCAGTAGCGAGGGTAAAAAACAGGTGCTACTGCTACTGACTTAGCAGTAGCGCGGCTCGGTGGAACCACGCTGCTACTAAAATTGACCGACCGTTCCCGGCACCCTAGGTTTAGCAGCAGCACGCTCTAGCTAAACGCGCTACTGATAAGGCAATAGTAGCATCACGCTTTTTTTGGGTGACGCTACTGCTAATTTTGAAACTGGCCACATGGCGGGCCCCCCTTAGCAGTAGCGCGTGTGTCAGAAGCGTGCTGCTGCTATCTTATTAGCAGCAGCGCGGTTTACGACCAGCGCTACTGCTAAGCCACAGCATATACCACCTTTTCCCTCCCCCCTCCCCCTCCCCCATCCTCTCTTCCTCACTTTCCCCTACCTCCCACCTCCTCTCTCCCTCACTTTGCTTCTTCCTCACTACTTCTCCCCCCATTACTCTCCTTCTTCTACCTACCTTTCTCTCTCTTTATTACTCCTAGCTAACTACACCACCTCCATTAATTCATCTCCGTTCTCTTTTTCCTTCCCCCTCCACTAGTTGAAGTTGTCTCCTCCCAAACTAGCTAGCTAGGTAGATGTAACATTTAGTGAAGTGACCTATATACCCCCTAACTAGATCTAGCCTTGTCAAGAAGAGCTTTGTCCACTTTTGATCTCCCTACTACATCATCATCTCCACCGTGTGCTCGATCTCGAGATAGGTGATTAAAAATTTATGCTTTTGCAAGAATGGAAATATGTGTATGTGTGTGCGATATGACATAATCGGGCGATATGATGGAAATTGTGTGTGTGGCATGAGTTGACGCCGAATTGTGCTTGTGAGTTGCCTATGTTTTGCCGAAATGTCAATTTATTTTCGTTTCGGTGAATTTCGGGCAAACTCTATATGTCCTATTTTTAGGGAAGGTCATGCCAAATTTTTGTATGACTTTGATGCATGCACGCATTTTTATAATCAATTTGTTTATTATTACCGTGCAGGTGTTCATGATGGTCAGTGGAACGATTGTGGGCAGGTGGTTGCGGTCGGTGGTGCAGGACATGAAAGAAAATAACCTGACAGAGGTTTTATGTCTATGTCGAAAATGCAAAGGACGAGTTTGGCTCGACCCCTATGACGATGGTCATGTCGAAGCGCACCTGCTCATGACTGATTTCATGGATGGCTATACTCGGTGGATAATTGAAGATGAGGATGATGATGTTGAGGATGCCGACGGGGCACGCAATGACGACACGGGGCAAGACAAAGAGATGATCGATAATGGCGGCGGGGAAGAGGCCGGACATGGCGGCGAAGAAGGGGCCGGACATGGCGGCGGAGAAGGGGCCGGACATGGCGGCGGAGAGAACGTGGACTCCACGCCGCATCGTTCGTCGGTACTAAGTTCAATCGTGTGGGACCCTCATGTTCAAGCACTGCTTCGCAAGGAGACGAGTACTGAGAGAGCTGCTTCTAGAGAGGAGGCCAAGCTGCAGCAACTGGTGGTAGACTCGAACACTCCATTGTATCATGGTTGCAATCCTGAGGTGACCCGCTTGAGTTTCATGCTCCAACTCCTGAAGACGAAGGCTAAAAACAAATGGACCGACACTAGCCTTGATGAGCATCTCAAGTACCTAAAGGATGTTCTTTCCACAGGGAATCTTTATCCTACTAGTGTGGATGAGGCCAAGAAGATCGTGTGCCCTCTTGATCTGCCGCACGTTAGATACCATGCATGCATCAACGATTGCATAATTTATCAGAAGGAGCACGCGGAAAAAACAAGCTGTCCGGTGTGCAATGCTTCTCGATACAAGAAGGCCAGGAAGAAATCTCCCCAGAAAGTTGTACGGTACTTACCGATCACTCCCCGTCTCCAGCGGTATTTCGTAGATCCCAAGGAAGCAAAACTCATGCACTAGCACGCGGAGAGGAAGAAGCCCGATGATGGAGATGATCCGAAGCTGAGACACGTCAAGGATGGAAGCCAGTGGAGAGCGTTGAACGGCGAATATCGGTATTTTGAGAATGTGATGCAAGGAACATCGTGCTCGGCGCGTGTACCGATGGCATGAATCCGTTTGGCAACCAGAACACCAACCATAGGACATGGCCCGTGTTTGTATGGATGTACAACCTCCCCCCTGGTGGTGCATGAAGTCGAAGTACATTCACATGAGCATGCTGATTCAAGGGCCGAAACAACCAGGAAATAATATTAATCTGTATCTGGGGCTACTTCAAGAGGAGTTAAACATGTTATGGAAAACACCGGCCAAGACATGGGACGCCAGCAAAGGCGAGTATTTCTATATGAGAGCCGCGCTGATCATGACGGTGCACGACTATCTCGGTTATGGATATGTCGTAGGCTAGGTGTGCCATGGATATTGCGGATGCACGCAGTGCATGGATGATACGACGTCTCAGCAGCTAACGTCAAGGAAAGATGGCGGGTCTGGGAAAATCGTGTACATGGGGCATCGAAGATGGCTCGAGAAGGACGACCCGTGGAGAAATTGTGGAGATCTATTCAATGGTGACGCTGAGCATCGAGGACCTCCACGTAAGCAGAGCGGCGCCGAAATCGATGAGCTGTTGAAAAACTGGGAACAGTGCCCCGCACCGGGAAAGACGATGAAAAAGGCGCCGGAGCCGCCGCTGAAGGTATGGAAGACGAGGTCTGTGTTCTGGGACTTGGAGTACTGGCACAAACTCGACACACCTCATTGCCTTGATCAAATGCATATCTGTAAGAATGTCCTTGAGAGCTTGCTCGCGACACTGATGAACATGCCGGATAAGACCAAGGATGGGCCGAAGGCAAGAAAAGACTTGCAAGATTTGAAAATCAGGGAAGATCTTTACATGCCGCCCCATAAAAAGTCAGACAAGACAGAGACGGAGACAGAGGCGCGGGAGAAGAAGGGCAAAAAAGTAAAGGAAGAGGATTATTGCCCCCCTTCTTGCTTCACCTTAAGTCCGGCTGAGATCGATCAATTCTTTAAGTGCCTTACCGGAGTCAAAGTTAGTTCCGGTTACTGTGGCAAGATAAGCAGATATCTAGACACGAACAAGAAAAGGTTCAGCGGGATGAAGTCCCATGACTGTCATGTGATGATGACGCAGATACTACCTGTTGCCCTTAGAGGGATAATGGACAATCACGTCCGTGACACGCTTATTGGTCTCTGCAACTTTTTCGACATCATCTCTCAAAAGTCGATCAGTGTGAAGCAGCTCCGAAGGCTACAGGAAGAGATCGTTGTGATACTGAATGAGCTTGAGATGTACTTCCCGCCCGCGTTCTTTGACGTCATGGTGCATCTGTGTGTCCATATTGTGGACGACATAATAGACCTGAGGCCGTCATTCCTACACAACATGATGCCGTTTGAGAGGATGAATGGGATCATCAAAGGATTCGTTCGTAACATGTCCCGTCCGGATGGAAGCATCGTCCAGGGCTATCTGACACAAGAGTGCATCTCTTTCTGCGAGAATTTTCTATATGGCGCAGACCAGCCGCCTGGTGTTGGTGTTGGTTTGCCCGTTAACAAGCACGATGGGAGGCTCGAAGGAGAAGGTCACTCCAACGGTCGCAGGGAACTGCACGTGGCATACTCAGATCGACACAACGACTTTGACAGAGCAAGCTTGGTAGTGCTACAACACCTAGACGAGGTAGATCCTTTCGTGGCACTGCACAAAGAAATTATCGCAAAGAAGTATCATGACCGGGGGGTATGCAGGACGGACGCCGAAGTTACTAGAGAGCACAACTCCACTTTCCTGCATTGGTTCAAAGAGCATATTATTGCTAATCCCCCGGAAGAGGGCTCTAAGGACGGATTGCTCATATACGCCTTAGCACATGGCCCCTCGCCCAACCTCGTCACCTATCAGGCATACAATATCAACAGATACACGTTCTACACGGAGGCCAAAGATATGGACAGTGATGATCAGAACTCAGGGGTGACGATGGAATGCATCACCGGCAGCGACAACAGTGCAACTGAGAGATTTTACGGAAGGGTCGAGGAGATCTGGGAGCTTGACTACTCTGGACTGCACAACGCGATGATGTTCCGTGTCAGATGGGCTAAGAATGTCGAAAGAGAAAACAGGTATTTCACAACCATGACTATACCCAATGCCAAGAGCGCTACCGTGATGATTATGTGCAGGGTAAATGATCCGAGTGGCCTATGTTTTGCCGGAATGTTGATTCATTTCCGTTATGGTGAATTTCAGGTGCTCGATATGTCCACTTTTTAGCAAAGGTCATGCCGAAATTTTTCGAGAATTTTGGCATGACTTGTGCTAGAAAGTAGGCATATCGAGTGCCGGGAATTGCTGGGAAACGGCATTCCGGCAAACATAGATCTTTTTTTATGTCATTTCTCATTTTTTTTATAGTTTTAGAATTAAACAAGGAGAATTAATCATAGGAAACATGTCGAACAACGAAGAAACCAGGCCTTCTGACCAAGATGCAGACGAGATGGATTATGAGGGTGAACAATAATACCTCGACTTTTTGTCTGCTAAGCACAGTCAAGGTTTGCAGGTCAGCCTCGATGATGGTACTGATGCCGACATCGACACCGACGGTGCCGGCACCAATGGCAGCGCCGAGACCGGCTGGGAAGGTACCGGCTGGGAAGATACCTGCGGGGAAGGTACCGACGCCGATGCCGCTACCGAAAAGAAGAAGCAGAAGAAGCAGAGGATACGAAAACCTAACAAACTCGGCATTGGACGACTGGTGATCACAAAGATGGCACCTGGCAAGTTTGAGCCATTAGAGCCAGAAGAACCTCGCAAGTGCTATGGGAACCAAGTAGGATGCATCCTACGGGAATGCGTGAGCATCAACGATGATGACTTAAGGAGTAAAGAACATTTGAGGCAGTTGCTCCTGACGAAGTTGCATAAGAGATTCAAGTTCCCCGACCGGGATGATAGCATAGAACAACCGTGGGATGATCCGAAGATGAAAAAGATTAACAATCATGCCATGGGCATGTTCAGCAATGATTTGGCCTCCTGGAAAGGGAGGGTGAAACGAGCTATTGAGGCTGAGGAACCCCTGTCCAAGATTCTGGAGGAAAATCCGACACTTACGGAAGAGGAGTTCAAAAAGTTCAAGGACACTTGCGCTACCGAGGCAGCCAAGGCTAAGGCTGCGAAATTCAAGAGCCTTCAGCAAAGGAACACGGGGAAGCATCGCCTCGGAAGCCGTGTCTACCTTGGCAAAAGGCCCATATGGGATAAGGAGGACGCGGAACGTGAAGCCGCGGGTCTCCCAGACCCCTTCGCGAAGTTCACCAACCCCTTGGAGCGTGACTTCATCAGGGCCCGCTACAAGTGGGACAAGGAAAAGAAGGTTTTTTACACGGACCAGATCACGAGGAGATTGATTAGAATACTAGTAATTATTCTTTTACCACCTTACATTTAGCTCCTGATCAAGTCGACTACACATTCGTAAACGGTTCACGTTCCTTCTGCAGGAGAAGCAACACCAGCTTGTAGCCAAAAGCCCTACTTCGCCGATGAGGCCCAAGTGGGACACCCCTCTCAACCGGGCCTTGAACGAACTTAAGGGACTCCCTTTGGGCCAGCGGCCGCAATATGGACGTGTGCACGGCACCGGAGACGGCGCCACATGGAAGGTGTTTTACAACGAGGACCCGGAGGCCAAGAAGCAGAAAAAGAAGTTTAGTCAGGCGGACATCGACGAGAAGGTGAAGCTTGCGTTCGAGAAAAAAGCAGATGAGGACGCGAAAAAAGCAGCCGAGGAGAAAAATGAGTTGCTACAGCAGGCAGTCGATGCAGCTGTAAATGCCTGCAAAAATGAATTCGCTACTAACTTGGTCCCGGATATCATCAACTGGACGAAGGAAAATCCAGACAAGACGGTACATGATTTCCCCATGCCCAGTTTCGTTGGGAGCAACTCGGTGAACAACACCACCGCACCATCACCTGCTCACGCAACCGGGCCTGCTCTCGCACCCGCACCCGCACCTGCACCCGCACCCGCTCATAGCAGCCCGTCCTCTGTCTCTGGCGCGCTAGGCGGGCCTTCGTCTTTGGCTGAGCTCGACGCCCTCACGGTAATTACATGTCGCACCAACATATATATCTAGAATATTCCATTTTCGTTGCCTTTCGGATGTTTTACGCCGCAGACATGTGTTTGCAGGCCAACAAAACCCCGTGCACCATACTCTACTTGATCAAAGGCCAGAAGGTGGACGTGGGAAAGGGGGTGATAACGAAGCCCTTGGAACTCACGTTCCACAACCAGCCGATGCCCGGTGGGCACTTCAGGGTTACCTTGTCGAGTGTGAAATCGGGGCACGAGGATTTGCCTCCTCCAGTACGGCTAGGGGGAGAGGATGACGAGACCCCGCTGCGGATTGGAAGCTGCAAGGGTTGGGTGCTGCTATGGCCGAAGAATCTTCTTCATCTGGAGCCGGCCGAGAGCACACCAATAACCACACATCAACAAGCATGTATGGAGACCACCACCCCGCCTATGCAATTACCAGCGCCTGTAGTGCCGGGTGAGAGCAGCGGACGACGTGATGAAGGGGGTCCAATAGTGGCTGATGTAATCGCCCCCGTAGAACAAAGAATGGATGATGAGATGGAGGTGGAGGACCCACTGAGTTTCCTCAATACAGGCGCCTATGACGGTGACTTAGATATGATGAGTCAGCCATATGACGAATTGGGCTATCAACATGCTGATGAGGATATGGATGATCTGCCCAGGCAGGAACGTCCTAGCAGAGATTGCAAGAAGTCTCTCTTCATGAAATCCTCACAGGACACGCCTGAAGATGCCGCCTCAACACAGGCTCAACTAGACGGGGGTCGTACAGTGCTTAGCCCGGCAACACTGGGGCAGGGGTTAAGGAAGGGTCTGGAAGGTCAGCCCAAGAAAAAGGAGAGGAAGAGACCGGGGAAGATAGGCCCAACTGCCTACAAACAAGCCAGAGCACATAGCAGCCAAACGGAGGATTTTGAAGAGCTTGTACCCGTCAAAGGTGCGGCCATGTTCCATGTCATGGGCGAGCCGATGCTACTGCCGAAACCGCTGGAGGCACTATCAGGGGATCTCAGGAGACTGCACGACCATGTGCTGTCGATTGAGAAAAGCCTACTAGCCTCAAAGGATCCAGGATATCCGACATACGCGGCTCGTGTGCCTGAGGGGAAGTGCTACGTCGACACACGGCCCGCGGAGGTGTTCTTCCTGCGGTTTGACCATATCTTCGAGATGTTTCTGACAAGGCGGCTCGATTTTACAATCATCCGCCTTTTTGAGCTACATATGAGCTCCGTCATGAAGAGAGAAGTAGTCTCACAAATCTGTTTGGCGGATCCATACTACATGCACGAATCCTTCTTGAGTGTCGGCGACTTTGAGCATGAAACAGCTAGGGAGTACCTCCAAAACTTCATGGTACAGAATAAGGACCAGGAAATTGTCCTCCTGCCTTATCATCCAAAGTAAGTCAGTGCCGGACAACCCTTTCGTACATTTCAATCATTCCTTCTCGCTCATATGGAGAATAATTTGAGGTGTTTTTTCCCCGCAGCAACGGGCGTGCCGTCCTTATCGTTCTTTACACGCGAGTCTCCCACGCCGTGTATTTCGACCCTACCAGAAACTACAAGAAGAAGGACTACACCCACATAATGAATATTCTAGATGATGCTCTCCTAGGCTTCAGCATTAGGGGTGGCCACCTGCAGATCAGGAAACAAAGGAACAAGAAGTTGGGTTTCTCGCATAAAACTAACTTCTGCTGCATCCATGTCCCAAAACCAAGCAAGAACGATGGATTCTACCTCCTCCATCTCATGATGGAGTTCAGAACGGATCACCAAAAGCTTCGCATGACAAGCAGAAATGATGATCATATCCGCAAGTGGGTAGAATCTCATGGAGAAGCGGATTATAAACTTAGAGATGACTTCTTTCGCATCCAGAGGGACATTGCGACAATCATCATGAAAGAAGTCGTCGATGAGAAGGGGATGTTCCACCATGGCCCTATATTGCGAGCTAACGTCCGATCTCGCATAGGCATGCAATGTCAAGACCTCACGCCGTTCAAGAAGCTAGGGTCCATCCTTGATGATATGGAAGGATGGAACTTCTAGTGATTTACGATGCCGATGATGATGGTATGTGTCGGTTGAACTTGTATACTTTCTGTCGCGATGAAACTTTGTGATGTCCACGGTCCCTGCCGAACTTGCGTAACGCTACTTTGTTAGTTTGGGTACGATGACCTGCGTACCTCTAGTTAATTAGTTTGCGTACTATATGTTGCATCTAGTTGCTAACCCTTTCTTTTTTGTGTTGCTCTAGTATATTTTGTTGCATATGATTGTACATTCTCTTGATGAAGATGCATCTCTAACAGGTACCTAGATTCTTGATGGCGAAGAAGCAGTGCTATGTAGTGTACAAAGGGAAGGTTCCGGGAGTGTACGCCGAGTGGCCTGAGTGTCAGGTGCAAGTGGATGGGGTCTCGGGCGCCAGCCATAAAGGCTTCAAAAGCAGACAAGAAGCAGAAGCTAGTTACTTGAGGTTCACGCTAGCGCGAGAGAGGACTCGTAACCACCGCCTCATGTACTGCATAGTTCCGCTCTCACTCATAGTGATAGCTCTTCTCGCGTATATCATTGTTTAGATGGATGACGATGTAGTTGCAAGTATTCGAGACTTGTATCGCTATTTTCGAGATGATGACGAGAGACCACTTTGTGTTGGATGATGATTATGATGATGACATGATTTGATGAGACTATTTGTATGTATATGCTATGATTACATTTGTATGTGTATGATATGCTAAAGATTATTGTATAAAGCCCTAAACAAAATTCAGCAGCACAAAATATGGAGCAGAAAAAAAAATCAGAAACTAATAACAGTAGCGCGGGGTATGGCTTTAGCAGTAGCGCTCTTTGTTCAAGGGCACTACCGCTATTAGCAGCAACACATGTTGGAGACCGACGCTGCTGCTATCCCTCGGTAGCAGTAGCGCGGGTCAAACCGCGCTACTGATAAGAGTTAGCTGTGGCGCCGTATCAGTAGCGCGGCCACCCGCGCTACTGCTAAGCATTTAACCCGTGCTACTGCTAGGCTTTTCCCTAGTAGTGCCCACTTGACCGGCTTCCATGCCATATTTGAGCTAAACCTGCCTGTTTGCAATTTGCTACTCCGCCAGGTGACCCGTCGTACTCTTGACAGTTAATCTTTTTAAGACCCTGAACTGGTCAAGGTTAAAACGGCGGCTTATGTCATGTGAGAGCCGGCTTACAGTGAGCTAGGATAAACTCACCTGTCTGCTGTAGTCTCTCCGCTATGTGGCCCGTTCGTACTCTTAACAGTCAATCTTTTCAATAAGACCCTGAACTAGTTAAGGTTTAAACGACGGATTTATGTCACGTGAGAGCTAGCTTACGGGATGAACGGCTTTCATGCCAAGCTTCTTTGAGGCGTAAAAATTGAATTTTTCAAAAACATAATAAGAGCTGGTCTCTTTTGGTCATGCCTTTCAAGCCGGCTTATAACTATTTGAGATATACATGTATATATTCTCCGTTTCTTGTTTTTACAGGAATTTTTTGTCATATGAAGGCTATAAGCCCTTGGATCACATAAGATCCGGGTTATGTTGCTCTACATTGAGCTTATTTAGGCTATAAGCCGCCAAAGTAATCTTTTCAAAACTGGATATGGCTATAAGTTGCCCTGGATCGTTGGGTTATTTAACTCACCCTGGATTGCGACTATAAGTCGCCAGTGCAAGACATTGTTGGATCTTTTACAGATTATATATCAAGCTTTCAGGAAATTTTGGCAAAGTTGAAAGACCAAATGTGCACATATAAGGCAAGATCAAAAGGTTAAGTCGCTGAAGCATAGTTGGCATAACAGGCTTGAAGGCATGACAAGGCAGATAAAGTTTTAACTACGCTATTACATGGCTGCACCAGAAGCCCAAAAATTCCTCAAAGTTTTTCAAGAGCTAAATCACCCCTCTAAGCCGGCTTCGGTGCCGTCCGGGTTAGACCCTGCCGGGTTACTGTCGTCATGGCGCCTTGAAGTGGAGGCCTCCGGGTCATCCCATGCCGGCTCTCCTTCGTCTGCCATCTAGAGAGTAGCCAATGTCCAGTCAATGCCGGTTAATGCCTCAAAGGTGGCTTCATCATTAAGAATAAGAGAAGGGTCAAGGTCAGGGGCAAAGACTTGCTTACACCTTGGAGGAGTTCAATCCACAATCTCATGAGAAGGCGGCTTGATACGGATGTTGTTGTTGTCATAAGTCGCCTGATATTTGGATAGATCCACTTGTTGCGCAAGTTGACATGCCAGAGTCCGCATCTCCCTAGCACATTTGGCAAAGTCTTCTTCTTTGAAGATTGAGCCATCATCATTAAACTCTGGGCACCCGCCAGCCATTTCGGTCGGGTCTAGCTCTGATTGCCAAGCTTTAGCCCGGCTTAGAGCATTAAGGGCTCCTGCGCGGGCGGCTGATAGCTTTATTTCTTCAATCTGTGATGGCACAGTTGACAGATGTTCCAGCACAGTCTTGATAGCAGTTGGAGTTTTCTGAAAACTTGCTACGGCCACAAGGGTTCGCAGGCTCTCAGAATAAAGTTGCTCCGTTAATGAGTAAACAACTTTAAGCTTCAACATCATGTTTTAGCCAAGGTTGGCACTCCTGGCACCTGTCATACAGTTGCAAAACAAGTCAATTGAGTCAGTAATCAAGTATTTTGAGTCACCAGGCGGGTTACAACATTTGCATTGATGTATGACTTGCTTCAATTGAGTACAAGTTTTAACTTACCAAAGATGGCGGCTGTCATTTGGGATATATGCTATTTTAAGCCGGCAAGCTCGTCAGTGATCGGCTTAAGTTGCTTCTCAGCCTCTTCTTTTCTTTTCAGCAGGGTAGCTTTGTTAGTTTCCCTGGCGGTTCTTTCTGCATCAAAGTTTGCCTTGAGCTTTTCAATATCTTCCAATGAAGATTTCAATTTTGACTCAGCTTTGATGGTCTCAGCCTGTTGCAACTCCACATTTTTATTTAAGTCGCCAAGTTGCAACTCTTTCAGACTTAATGCTTCCTGCAAGAAGGATTTGAAGCCATGTTTGCAATTCAGTATGGGTCAGATTTATTCTCATACCATTATTCAAGTCCCAAGCACATTGCAAGCAATATACTTGGCACTTGGGGGCTAATGTAGGTCATTTCAAATTATATTTTGACCCGCCTCAGCAATAAGCTGGCCCTTGGGGGCTACATTCTTTTATAGAGAGTCCTCGCGAGACCCGCGTTATCTTTTCAAGATAACCCGGCCCTTGGGGGCTATGCGCGGTTCTTTTAAGATGCATATTTTCAAGACCCGGCTCATCTCATTAATATAAGCCGACCCTTGGGGGCTATGCGAGGTTCATTCAAAGTGGATATTTCGAAGACCCGGCTCATCTTGTCAAGATAAGCCGGCCCTTGGGGGCTACATGAGTATGTATATATGCTAAAGCGGAAAAGGTTTAAGTTTATACCTCATATTTCTGCTTCATCATGTTCACTAAGCCGGCTTCTAAGTCGGGGCTTGTGTGAAGCCAGTTCAGATAACCCGCGTGTAGCTCGCCCGTGCTAAAGTCCGCATAACTCTGCAAGTCCAGTTTAGCCTTGCCCTTCTCCAGTGAAGGTGTTTCTTCTTTAGTTGAGTGTTTGGCTAGCACTCTGGAGGTTTTGGGTGCCTTAAAAGCTGACCCGATAACAACAATATCATCAACATTGTCATCAGCCGGGCTCTTGTCAGTTGATTTGGCAGGAGAGGTAGGCTTGAGACTTGGTGGGTCATGGCTGGGCGCCGGGTTAACATCAGTGTCCATAGCCTCAGAAGGTACTGCATCAGTCTGCAGAGGCAGGTCATTGTGTTGTTCAACAAGATCTTTAGGATCTTGGGTCGAGACGTTAGGGGCATTTAACACCTCTTTTTATGGCTCAGAGATTTCGGGGGCTTTGGAAGAGCCGCCCACTTTCTGTTTCTTCCCAGTCTTTGCTTTGCCCCTGTGACAAGAGTACAAAAGTTTATGAGTATATGACAACAAGTTTATTATCAACAAATGAAGAAACTTACCCCTGGGCGACAACAAAGAGAGGAAGCTGTGTTCTAGTTGAGTCGCCAGATGATGGAGGCGTTCCCTGGTAGTTTGAGTCAGAAGGATTAAGAGGTTGACGCATGAGACCGGCTTGTGGAAGAGATAGAGTCAGGCTATGAGGCACCTCACTGCGACATTTTCGGGGAGCCGGAGTATGGGATAAGCCAACCACGAGATCTTCAGAGCCGCCGCTCCTGGTCAGGTGCTTTGACTCATGCTGCTGTTTCTTCAAAATAAAATTGGGGTCCAAATGAGCAAGAGGATGAGAAAAATCTTACTTTCTGGATGACTCGCCGTGTTTTCTTTCTTGGCAAAGGTTATGAGTCGGAGGAGACAGGAATTACCTCTATAGCATCAGCATGGCTCGTCTCTACTTCGTCTCGAGAGGAATCAACATAAATAAGTTGCATAAAAAGAAGACCAAGGGAGTCAAGTTCTACCTCCGACTCATCTAGCTCCAAAAGTTCTTCTACTGTTTGTTTCTTACGGCGGCCCGTAACACGAGTCTTTCCTCTAGGCTTCTTGGCCGGCGGGGCGGCTGTTAGTTTCTTCTTCCAGAAAGAAGAGTCAGCCTGTATACATGCATGAGCAATAGTTTAAAGGATATGAAGTACAAGAGATAGATAAGCAAATATGAAGGTTTGTTCAAATATACTTACAGCAGGAGCCGGGTTAAGAGTGCAGAAAGGATTCAGTCCCACTTTACTGCAGTTTTCTAGAGACTCCCCAAGCAGTGTCTTAACTGTGTCATTGATCTCTTCATCAGTCAGACAAGTTTGGTTGTAATGCTGCGGATCCTTCGTATCACCAGTATATTGGCACATTAAGCCGGTGCGCCGGCTCAGTGGTAAAATCCTCCATGCGACCCAGCAGCGGACCAGATCAACTCCAGTTAAGCCGTTGGCTATTAAAGCCCTTATCTTTGAAAATGTGGGGGCATACCGGGCGCGCTCTGTGGCAGTCAATCGACCCGGAAGCTCGGTGCTGGTGCTAAGTCGGTAGGGGCGATAACCCGGCAAGGGATTTTCTCCAGCTGAAGTGCTGTCCTTGCAGTAGAACCAAGTATAGTTCCAGTCCTTAGGATGGCTGGGCAGTGCGGCTGAGGGAAAGGTTACGTCTCTCCGCCTCTAGATGGAAACACCTCCAAGCTCAAGGCTGGGTCCGTCTGACATCTCAGTCTGGCGGTTGATATAAAAGAAGTCTCTGAATAGATCAAAAGTGGGTTCTTCTTGAAGATATACTTCGTAGAATACTTGAAAATGGCATAGGTTGGAGATGGAGTTGGGACCGATGTCTTGGGGGTGAAGGTTGTAAAAATGTAGAGCATCTCGGAAGAATTTTGACCCGGGCGGTGAAAAGCCACGGAGGAGGTGATCCAAAAAAATGACAATTTCACCCTCTCTGGGTTGAGGAGTAGTTTCAGGACCGAGAACCCGCTAGTGGATAACCTCTTTAGCCGGCAAGACCCCCATGTCCACATACTCATTTAGCGAGAGCTCAGAGACTCTGGAAGCAACCCGGTCGCAAGAAGTGGGAGTTTTAGTCATGGTTGGCCTGGTTAAAAAGCTGCAGGCAGGAAATAAAGGTATGGCGGGTTAAAATTGCAATGGTAAGCCGCCCTAGCCATGGAGTAAAGTGACTATCGCGTTATGAGAATATGGCTGGTTACGTTATGAAAGTATAAGCCGGCAGCATGTTGGCTGATTAATTGAAAGAAGCAGTTTTGGAATTCCTGGCAGGTTACAGATTCATTGTTAAGCCGCCCGAAAAGTGAAGGGTGGGTCAATTATCTATGGATCCAAGATTGTGGAAATTCTGCTAAGTATGGGGCAAACAAGTTTCGCAAGTTGCAACTATATTCACGGATCTACAACAGTTCAGAAAAGGTGAATAATTGCTAAACCTAGAGCGTAGAAGTGGAAGAACTGGAAGCTGTGTATTGATTCTGAAAAAGAAGGGATCTATTCTAAATACAAGATGAAGGCCAAACCGCTACCGCATTGCTCTCATGGCATTTTTGGGTTGAAATACGGGTTCTATACACAAGCTGGATGAACTCAGATGAATGCCGATGAACTCTATGAACTCGGGTGCCCTAACATGGATCTGAGAAAGGAGAGGAACGATACCTGACGGTGTTGGTGAAGAGCGGAAGAGCGCCGCTGGATTCTGATCCCAACAGGTTGATGCAGCGGCCTACGGAGTGGTTGGCGCGGTCCGGCCGGTGCGGTGGAGCTCCAGCCGCGGCTGACATCGTGAGGAAGAAGAAGAGGTGGAGGCGAAGGGGGTAAAAAGTGAAAAGGCAGACCCCCGTGCCTATTTATACGGAAAAAGGAAGGAACAATAATGGGCTGGTGCAAAAATCGAGGAGACATGATAACTACTGTGCCAAAGGGGGCGCCTCGATTCTCGGAATGGTTGAGTAATGCAAAGATCCATTGTGACATCATGAGATTTTTCCTGAATTTATGAAGATGACATCATCACTTTGTATGGCGGGTTATGAAGATCTGTTCAAGGTTAAATTTATGGAAGAGTTAAAGAAGACTCGCCAACAAGAGAGTGAAGATTGACATGAACAAGTTCAAATCAACTTGGGGCCTAATGTTGGGGATATAACCCCATGGTGTAACCCGCCCAGGAGGGGCCGGGTTACGCTATTGGTGACTTAAACAACAAGGCCCTAGACAGGCCCAAGAGAGATATGAAGCCAGGAGGCGACTTACGTTATGAGCCGGATGAAGGCCTAAGACCAGAAGATGGTGCGTGACCCGGAAGTGTAAGCCGCCTAATGGCAACTTGCCTAACAAGGCAAGGCGACTTAGAACCAGAGTCTGTCACAAAGTATGACCCGACCTGGACTCTTGTAAGCCCAGGGCCTCGACCTGTATATATAAAGGCGAGACCCTACAGCGGGTAAACTTAAGTTACAATCAATCGATAGCTAGGTCAAGCGATTCCGCTCCCTTGTAATCGATACTCAAGCAATACAACTCGAAGCAGGACGTAGGATTTTACCTCGATTGTGAGGGGCCAAACCTGGGTAAACTCGTGTCTCTCGTCCCACTCAACCCCTTCAAGCTAACCTACGTTGCAATGGCTCCACGCTTAAGTCCTTTCACTAGGACATCTGCCGTGTTAACCCCATGACAGTTATTGACCATGTTGACTACGCCAGACCGCGGCGCACCATGCACGGCGAGCGAACCAAGGGGGAGGATGACGACGAGGCCTCGGACGGGAACGAACAGGAGCCATGGAAGATGCGACAGTGTAGTCGCAGGCAAAGGGGAGTACGAGGGTTGACTGGTTCGGGTGCGGGTTAGGGCTGACATCGCCGAAGAATAACAGGATGTGTGGGGGAATAGAGGGGATGGACTGGCCAATGTTTGAGCATACGGTAGGGCGGCGGAGGCGTAGCCAGTCGTGTGAGGCGGGAGCAGGCCGGACCGATGGCATGGTTTGGTTTGGGCGACAGGAGGAAGAAGACAAGAGATAGAAGAAACACGACAGATGTTGGATGTAAATCCAACGGCTGGTAGGCAGAATTGTTTGTTGACTAAGTCGACACCATCTTGGTTAGGCTTTTGCCTCGTGGGTCCCAAATGTCATAATCCAAATCCGTCATGGCCATGCAGGCTTTCTTATGAAGAATTACAGCCTATTTGGTGTGCTAGCTCAAAATAAGTTTGTGGGTGCTGGCGGGCGCTAAGCACTTGGGTTCTGTAATGCACAATGAGCTCAAGCAGCCGGCGAGAGTGATGTTATTTCCCTTGGTTGGGATTTGTTACAATATTTCTCTCTTAATTAAGGAAATGGCAAGCCATTTGCCTTGTTTCAAAGAAAATATGACAGTCACAGCCGAGTTGAAAAGTGCAACAACATCTAACTCAAGCTTACAAATAGTACAAAAGCACAAGGATTAATTGTTCATCAGATTTAGAAAAAACCCAGATTGAACATGGCAATAACATCTAACCCAACCACTGTTTTTGGCAGTCACAAACAAATGGATCGGTCTGATCCATAAAATCAACATCGTGTGCCAAAAAGTTTACTGGAATATGACCACAAGTTATTGTAAATAGAAGCCGAGCACATTCAGAAGCCCATTTGTCCACCTGAAACTTCTTCTTTTGCTGTTCAATATATCCATCCGTGAGAAATTTCTTGTTGAAAACCTTAAGCCTCATGGACAATAGTAACCTCGTATTCAACATGAAGAATGTGTTTGCCTGATTGGATGCATAACCTTCCATCGTTATTGTCCTCAAACGAATGTCATGAGAACTGAGAAAATCCCGGTGTTTATTACGCCACCGATTGGTTATATATATTTCTCCATGTATTAGTGCCTACGTAGACATGAAGATTGAAAACAATTAAGGTCTAAAAAAAGAGTATGTCGATAGAGCGACAGCTAAAAGGTAATTCTAGTACAATATATATGGGCTTTCAATGTGCATGAAATAATCACCTCTATATACAAATTCTCCAGACATGGAAAACATCGCAACAAGCTAATAATTGTGTTCAGATCAATACTAAACATTCCGATATATAAGATCTTGATAGAATCCAACACCATTGATAGGCTATCCATGGACGAACTCTTCATTGAGCATATAACATAATATTAGTATCCAAAGTGTACTCCAATATGATATAAAACTTATGCGCACAAATGAAAAATGCAGCTTATGATTACAAAAGTGTAGATGATAATATACAATACCTGAATAAGTGTGGAGCCAAACACCATGTTGTGATGTTTAAACGAATCATTAATTACACCAAGGTCTCCAGTTTAGGTGCAGAGACGACAGTTATTTGCGAAGGTATATAACAATAATCAAGGAGCAACCTTTGAAGTGAAGGGGCATCTTCGATGATGAGCTGTTGTCCTTCAAAACAAATTCCGATGCTTTTAAGGTGAGGCGACTTTATTTGGAGACAATAGTTACATATTTCTAATCCGAAAACAAGCAGCAAGCACTCCAGGGCAGGGCAACTAGAGTGGATGATGCTGTGCAGTGAGGCCTCTGACAAATCAACCACCACAAGCAAAAGTTTTTTTTAGCAGTGGGAGTCGAATCATTTGTACCAGATTGTCTGGTAGATGGCACCGGGCTATGGTGAGGGTGTGGAGAGAGGAAGAAAACCACGAGATGGACAATGGTGGTGTGGGAACAAATACATGATGTTCGGTTCGCGGTATGTATTTTTCGTAGTAATGGTAGAACTCAAGCTGCTGGAGTTTTTCGAATTCAAGGGATGTCAGCCAGGCGTCCATCGTGCAGGGTATGGACAGCATGTAGCGTGTCAGGATGCAGAGGCGTTAAACGGAGCCCTGGTGGGAGGAGATGATGGCTCTGAGGAGTTCAAATTCATGAACGATAGATAACTGACGATAGTCGAGATTAAGAGGCGTGGTGCGCCAGAGAGTGTGCCATCGAGATGCGAGGACTTGTGTACAGCAGCCATCCTTGATGGGGAGAAGGGAGATGATCTCCCCAAGGATGGCATCCAGGAGATCGCTGATACGGTCCACCCAAGATTCTACGGGCTCCTCAGATCCGGGGGGGAGGGGGGGCTCACCGCTTCTCCCCGTGCTGCCAGGTGCGAGATCTACAACTGGCGTCGCCGAGCCTCATCTTCTTGTCGTTGGGGCCAGCCGACTCCATTTTCCTTGCGGGCGTCGTGTCGAGCTCACAGGTTTGAGCAGAGTAGTGAGAGACGAGCCTAGTGGCAGTGCGAGTGGGGAATAAGGAGGGCTGGGCTTTTCTGTAGAAGCGAGGAAGGAGGCCTGGGGTTTTCTATACGAGTGAGAGAGAAGGGGAGTGGGGGTTTTCTGTACGAGTGAGGAAGAAGGGGAGCGCGGTGAATTGGGGGCGACAAAAGGGGGAGAGTCCAACGAGCTGCATTAAGTGGAGGCGAGGGCCGAGGAGGATGGAGGTTTTTTTGGGAGTGCCCCTCTTCAAGAAATATGGGCTTTTCCTCGCAAAAAAACAAATGGACTTTAAGATGGATTGACTTTTGTATTGGCCTAGTCGGCTGCCGTGTTTTGTACTGGACGGTCTTAACACTAGAGGCAGCCCATTAGAGACACTCTCCAGCTCTCTAGCTTATTGCCCATTCGAAAGAAAAAAAGAGACGCCCTCCAGCTTATGGCTCCTCATCGGCAACCTTTTTCAACTTTAAAAAAAGTTATGGCGCCTTCTCGGGCCCGCTTGGTATCCACCAAATTAGAGGATGTCGCACAGCATGCAAAAACCACACTGGCCGTACCGCGGAAAAATGAGGGGTCAAATAACAGGCGCACATATAGACTCTAAGAGCAAGTACAATAATGAGGTTATAGCCCGCTTACATGGCACTTTTGCCTATGTGGAGGAGAGAGACATAGAAAAATGATGGGAGTGGGCTCTCATGCAAGAGCCTAGCTATATGCGTACTCCTAGGCAAATGCAATAAATATGAAGAAAGAGATAGAAAGAAGGTGAAAAAAAGTAGTACTCTTATAGCCAACCTTATAGCTAACCTTATTGTATAAGTGAGTATAAGTGATGACTATATATGACATGGCAACATCATATAGCTAGCATTTAGCTATACTATTAACCATGCTCTAAAGGTTCACACGCTAGTCAACATTCACATTAAACTAAGCTTCACAAAATACGGTATGCGTACTAGCTAACAATGATATCAACCCTCTTTGTTTGAGCTTCAAGAATCAGATTCAGCTTTGTCGGTGAAGCTGAATCTGGAATCTAAAACAAATAGTTATTTTGAATCAGCTTTACTAGTGAAGCCAGCTTTGCTAGTGAAACTGAATCTGGAATTTGAAACAAACATTTATTTTGAATTAGCTTTACTAGTGAAGCCACCTTTGCCAGTGAAACTGAATCTTGAATCTGAAACAAACATCTATTTCAAATCAGCTTTACCACTAAAGCGAATCTACGGTATGTCAGGCTCAATATGGTATGCATACTAGCTAAAAATGTGAAGCTGGACCTGGATTTGGGTCATTTTTAGTGCAATTTGTTGAAGCACCTCAAAGTGTACTTCGGTGGCGAAGCTGATTATGCGAATCAACTTTACCACTAAAGCGAATCTATAGGTGATTTGAATCCAATTAAAGCTGAAACAAACATGATCTTATATAACTGTGAATCAGCTTTTCCACTAAATTGAATACCTAGGTGATTCGAATCAGATCAAAGCTGAAACAAACAAGGCCAAGCACATAAGTTCAACATGTTTATGCATCTCAATGATAAAACCAAGACAAAGCTATGAGAAGGTGTAGAAATAAAGAAAAATGATTGATGCTTCTCTGAGCAAAGGGCCTAGGCACACATTAATTTCCTGGGCATGCTTCTTTCTACTCAATGTTGCATGCACTTTGAGCATGTTGGCAAGTCCACAACTAGCTAGCTGGCTCATCTTGCAATTGATGCTGACACATTGCAGCAATCAGAGGAGGCAATAGATATCACTCAATATCAAACCATTTTGTGCAGTTCCACTGAAATCATCTTCATTGTCCTGAATGTGATAAGATAGGAAAACAATAGCTGTACTTAAACGGTGTTGCAAAACAGTAGCACATATCAATAGCTCTGCATGACAAAACACAATCATCTGGACGAAGGGGATACTGACCTGCATGAGGAAGATTATCCATAATTTTATAAGTGGTTAGTTGATTTCCACCTTGGGGTCTCATCACATGCCATGGAGGAAATTCGATCGAATCAATGAGTGCAATTCCTTCCGTGTGGCTGTAGAAAATTTATTCGACTCACCCCAATATCTGTTTTGTGCAGTTCCACTAAAATAATGCACCGCTGTTTGCACGACCGCTACTCGCCGGCCAGTCCATCTATGACTCGGTTTCTTTTATCTTGCGTTGACAGTGCGGCTGCAGTGCTTGTTTGCTCCTCCACACATGACAAGCTCGTTCCACACTGCAACCAGCAATTCAATGTACGAATAAGCTTGTTTCATCTTGCGTTGGTCATTGTACCTAGTTATGAAGGTAGGAATACCTGGAGCACCATGAGGTTAGCTGACAGCAGAAAGATGCAACCATCTAATTTTGTGCAGTTCCACTAAAATTGAGGTTTGTGATTTTCTTTGCACAAATAGATACCATATGGAGATAGACAACCCTGTTTGCACGAATATTTAATAGGGTTATTTAAGCAGTGTCATTTTTTGCAGTGCCATATGATTAACAATAGCATGTCATATGTTATCAATGGCATTACATTGGCAGTATGAAAAAGTGCCATTAACTAAGAAGTGCCATCGCATCAAATGAACACTGGCACTTGACTAAAGGGAGCTTAGATTAACATGCATAACAATTGCATTATTACTCTGTGATGATAGTAGCACATGATCAGTAGCTACATGCACAGTTAACAGGAATGATCGTTCTAACAAAGGGTGATACGGAAAGGAGAAATACATCGTCATGTCAACCAAATGTGCAATTAAACTTGTGCAGTTCCACTGAGATGCAGGTATGTTACCGGTGTGAGATTTATGTGTAACAGCCCAAAACACTCCTCATGGGAAATAAAGCAAGACAGAAGCATTTCATAAAACGGTGGTAGCATTGATTCAGTTTATCAATGGCAATAGATTGACATCAGCATTACTTGATAGTGACATCACAATAACAGTGGCATTGTTTCATTTTACCTGTGATGTTAGATTAACAGTAGTAGTAAGGGCATAGGGACAGAGGAGGCACAAGCACGTTTTACCTCCACTGAGGCATAAAGTGGCGAGGCAGAGGTGGTTGACTGATGTCTACTACACAACTTGTTCTTGTAGACTCATGTTGGGCCTCCAAGCGCAGAGTTTTGTAGGACATTAGCAATTTTCCCTCAAGTGGATGACCTAAGGTTTATCAATCCGTGGGAGGCGTAGGATGAAGATGTCTCCCTCAAACAACCCTGCAACCAAATAATAAAAAGTCTCTTGTGTCCCCAACACACCAAATACAATGGTAATTTGTATAGGTGCACTAGTTTGGCGAAGAGATGGTGATACAAGTGTAATATGGATGGTAGAAGTATATTTTTATAAGCTGAATAAATAAAAACAATAAGGTAGCGAACGATAAAAGTGAGCACAAACGGTATTGCAATGCTTGAAAACAAGGCCTAGGGTCCGTACTTTCGCTAGTGCAATCTCTCAACAATG
Organism: Thinopyrum elongatum; assembly: GCA_011799875.1. Lineage (NCBI taxonomy): Eukaryota > Viridiplantae > Streptophyta > Magnoliopsida > Poales > Poaceae > Thinopyrum > Thinopyrum elongatum. The sequence continues at coordinate 569,577,174 of CM022303.1, forward strand.
CTAATCCAATTGGATCATATAACCATCCCTCAAAGTTCGATGAAGAATCACTCCAAAGTTCTTATCTAGCGGAGAACATAAGAAGAAATTGTTTGTATCTATTCTTTCTGATCGATCTATCCAAGAGTTCGTACTAAAATAACACCAAGTTATTCTTTCCGATCGATCTATCAAGAGTTCGTACTAAAATAATACCAAGTTATTCTTTCCGACTGATATATCAAGAGTTCGTACTAGAATAACACCAAAGCAAATTTAGATTCATAATACTCAATCCAACACAAAGAACCTCAAAGAGTGCCCCAAGATTTCTACCGGAGAAAGTAGGATGAAAACGTGCATCAACCCCTATGCATAGATTACCTCAATGTCACCTCGGGAATGCGCGAGTTGAGTGCCAAAACATATATCAAGTGACTCAATATAATACCCCATTGTAACCACAAGTATTCATATGCAAGACATATATCAAGTGCTCTCAAATCCATAAAAATATTCAATCCGATAAGAATAAAATCTCAAAGGGAAAACTCAATTCATCACAACAAGATAGAGAGGGAGAAACACCATATGATCCAACTATATTAACAAAGCCCGCGATACATCAAGATTGTGCCATCTCAAGAACACGAGAGAGAGAGATTAAACACATAGCTACTGGTACAAACCCTCAGCCCCAAGGGTGGACTACTCCCTCCTCATCATGGTGGCCGCCGGGATGATGGAGATGGCCATTGGTGATGATTTCCCCCTCTGGCAGGGTGCCGGAACAGGGTCTAGATTGGTTTTTCATGGCTACAGAGGCTTGCGGCGGCGGAACTTCTGATCTAGGGTTATTTCTGATGGTTTCTCTATTTATAGGATTTTTTGGCGTCGGTCTCACGCTAAGATGGGCCTCGAGGTGAGCACAACCCACCTGGGCGCGCCTGGTCCTCCTGGCGCGCCCAGGTGTCTTGTGCTCACCTCCTTCACCTTCTAGTCCTCCCACGAAGCTTCTAGTGCCTCTTTTGTTCCAAAAAAAATCATCAAAAAGTTTCGTTGCATTTGGAGAACTTTTATTTCTGCACAAAAAACAACACCACGGTAGTTCTGCTGAAAACAGCGTCAGTCCGGGTTAGTTCCATCCAAATCATACCAAAACCATATAAAATTGTTGTAAACATGGCATGAATACTTCATAAATTATAGATACGTTGGAGACGTATCAGCATCCCCAAGCTTAATTCCTACTCGTCCTTGAGTAGGTAAATGATAAAAGAAATAATTTATGAAGTGTGAATGCTAGCAAAGTGCATAAGTTTGATCAATCATAATTTCAATCACTTTTCCTAGCATCATAACAACAATTCTTTCTCATAAAACTTCTCATGTTAAAGTAGCAACCAATTCACATGTTAAGGTTCAAACAATGAATTCTCTTGAAACTCAACAACCTATATTCTTAGTCACCAAACAATTGCAATTCAACTTATTCAATAGAGTCTAAGTAAGAGCTCCACATACTCAATCATCATATAGTCTTCTATGATTGCTAGTACTCAAAGCATATTCTTAGAACAAATGGCATCCATCGAACACAGAGAAAGATAGGGGCTTAATGTTTTGCCTCCCAACTCATTTATCATAGAGATAATTGTCAACAATAATAATTCATGATCAAATATATTTGATTGGTCATATGTGCCTAGATCTTTCCCCACCACATGATGCGTGCCAACTAGAGAATAATTGAGGTTGAAATAAGAATGCATACTATTGACTCTTGCATAAAAGTAAATACTAAAAAGTAAAAGATAGGACCTTCGCAGAGGGAAGCAGAGGTTGTCATGCGCTTTTTATTTTTGGTTGCCCAAACTCTTAATGCAAAGGAATGTCAAGTTATATTGCCCCTTATGATAGCAACCTTTATTATATAGTCCATCGCTTTTATTACTTTGCCATCACAAGTTCGTACAACGCTCAATTTTCCCTTACAATAAAAGATCAAACATATTTAGGAGCAATTTTTATTGCTTTATGGACCGATGACAACTTACTTGAAGGATCTTATTCAATCCATAGGTAGGTATGGTGGACACTCATGGCAAGAAACTGGGTTTAAGGGTTTTTGGATGCACAAGTAGTATCTCTACTTAGTACGAATTTTTGGCTAGCAAAAGATCCTAGGCAAACACCACATGTTGGAGGATCCATAACAATATAACTTCTATGCAAATATACTCAAACATAACTCATTACGTTGTCTTCCTTGTCCAACTTCAACTAATTTGCTCAAGTTTGAAAATAATTAATGGGTATCCACAATCATAGAAGATGTCCAAGATAATATATTTGCATGTGAAAGTTCTCTTCCTTGTACTAATCATTCATGAATTGCTTGTATGACCAATATTGTGATTGTCAAGCTTCAAAAGATTTCACTTTCTAAACCTAAAGTGAAGCTACTACTAGGCATGATATGAACATATAATTTCAACTTCATGATATTCAGTTCATTCAACAATTTACTCATAGGATATAAGTGAAGCACAAGAGTAAATAACAAACTACTCCAAAAAGATAAAAGTGAAGATCATGTGAGTAGTTAAGTAAATAGGTAGCTATGTGAGGACTCTTTCTTATTTTAAAACTTCCAAATATAAGTATATTATTAAAACATCAAGCAAAACAAAATAAAATGACATTCCAAGAATAGCACACATCATGTGAAGAAGCAAAAACTTAGGCTCAACCGAGGCTAATCGATAATTGTTGATGAAGAAAGGTGGGATGCCTACCGGGGCATCCCCAAGCTTAGATGCTTGAGACTTCTTGAAATATTATATTGGGATGCCTTGGGCATCCCCAAGCTTGAGCTTTTGTGTCTCCTTAATTCCTCTCATATCACGGTTTCCCTAATTCTTAAAAACTTCATCCACACACAACTCAACAAGAACTCATGAGATAAGTTAGTATAAATCAACGCAATAACCTTATCATTCTCTACTGTAGAAAATCACTAAAATTATTATTTAACATTGCGTACTAAATGCCTCTGCATATTTAATACTCCTATCCTCAAATAGAATCATTAAACAAGCAAACATATGCAAACAATGCAAACATAACAGCAATCTGTCTAAACAGGATAGTCTGTAAAGAGTGCAATTCCACTCATACTTCCCTAACTCCAAAAATTCTGAAAAATTACCACACTGCATAAAATTTATCATAGCTTATTGTGCAGAAAATTTCAACATTTTATCACATTCTGACTTTTCTGGAGAATTTTTGCAACAGCAATAAACTTTCTGTTTTGAAACAGCAACTCATATACTTGCAAAATAAGCATGGTGAAGTCTATCCTTGCCACTTTTGTTGAAGTAATAGATGCAAAACATTATTCGAAATAACAGCAAGCAAATCCTAATAAAATAAAATGATGCTCCAAGCAAAACACATATCATGTGACCAATGAAAATGTAGCTCCAAGTGAGGTTACCGATAATGTTGGAGACGAAAGAGGGGATGCCTTCTGGGCATCCCCAAGCTTAGTTGCTTGGATATTCCTTAAATTTTACCTTGGGGGTTCCTTGAGCATCCACAAGCTTAGGGTCTTGTCACTCCTTATTCTCCTCATATCGATATCTCACTCAAAACTTGAAAACTTCATTCACACAAAACTTAACGGGACTTCGTGAGATGGGTTAGTATGATAAAGACAAATCATTCACTTTGGTACTGTCAAGATAAGATTCATAATTGTTTCCACATAATGCCTACTGTACTCTACAATTTACACAATTTATATTAAGCAATATAAGCCATAGAAACCATAAAACAAGCAAACTATGCATTGAAAACAGAATCTGTCAAAAAACAGAATAGTACGTAAAGATCTGAATTTTAGTCATATTTCTTTAACTCCAAAAATTCTGAAAACTTAGGAAAATGTAGAAAATTTGTATACCCAACAACTTTTAAAACTTCAGAGTGTTTTGATGCTCCAGTGAATTTAAACAATTATGTTACTGGGTGCAAAAGTTTCAGTTTTTGCACAGAATCAAGTCAACTATCATCCACACTATCCCAAAGGCTTTACTTGGCACTTTATTGAAATGAAAGCTATAAAACATGATTACTACAGTAGCCTAATCATGTGAACACACAAAAACAGTAGGGGTTAATGTTGGGCTGTCTTCCAACAAGCGCTTTTCTTTAATGACTTTTTAGCTAGGCATGATGATTTCAATGATGCTCACATACAAGATAAGAATTGAAACATAATGGAGCATCATGAAGCATATAACTAGCACATTTAAGCCTAACACAGTTCCTATGCACAGGGATTTTGTGAGCAAACAATTTATTGGAGCAAGAATCAACTAGAATAGGAAGGCAAAACAAGCAAAACTTCAAGGTTTTCAACACATAGAGAGGAAACTTGATATTATTGCAATATGTAAAAGCATATGTTCCTCTCTCATAATAATTTTCAGTAGCATCATGAATGAATTCAACAATATAGCTATCACATAAAGCATTCTTTTCATGATCCACAAGCATAAAATTTTTATTACTCTCCACATAAGCAAATTTATTCTCATGAATAGTGGTGGGAGCAAACTCAACAAAATAACTATCATGTGATTGGAAATTAAAATAGTGATGACAAGTTTCATGGTTTTCATTATTCAATATAGCATACATGTCATCACCATAATCATCATAGATAGCAACTTTTTTTTCATAATCAATTGAAACCTCTTCCAAAATAGTGGATTCATCATTAAATAAAGTCATGACCTCTCCAAATCCACTTTCATAATTATTACAATAAGGTTCAACACCCTCCAAAATAGTGGGATCATTATTACATAAAGTTGACACTCTTCCAAACCCACTTTCATTAATATAATCATCATAAATAGGAGGCATGCTATCATCATAATAATTTTTCTCATCAAAACTTGGGGGACTAAAAATATCATCTTCATCAAACATAGCATCCCCAAGCTTATGGCTTTGCATATCATTAACATCATGGATATTCAAAAAATTCATACCAACAACATTGCAATCATGCTCATCATTCAAAGATTTTATGTCAAACATTTTATTGAATTCTTCTTCTATCAATTGAGCACAATTTTCCTTTCCATCATTTTCAAGAAAGACATGATAAAGATGAATAATATGAGACCACCTCAATTCCATTTTTTTGTAGTTTTCTTTTACGAACGAAACTAGTGATAAAATAAGAAACTAAAAGATTGAATTGCAAGATCTAAAGATATACCTTCAAGCATTCACCTCCCCGGTAACGGCGCCAGAAAAGAGCTTGATGTCTACTACACAACTTGTTCTTGTAGACTCGTGTTGGGCCTCCAAGCGCAGAGTTTTGTAGGACAGTAGAAATTTTCACTCAAGTGGATGACCTAAGGTTTATCAATCTGTGGGAGGCGTAGGATGAAGATGGTCTCTCTCAAACAACCCTGCAACCAAATAATAAAAAGTCTCTTGTGTCCCCAACACACCAAATACAATGGTAATTTGTATAGGTGCACTAGTTCGGCAAAGAGATGGTGATACAAGTGTAATATGGATGGTAGAAATATATTTTTATAATCTAAATAAATAAAAACAGCAAGGTAGCGAATGATAAAAGTGAGCACAAACTATATTGCAATGCTTGAAAACAAGGCCTAGGGTCCATACTTTCGCTAGTGCAATCTCTCAACAATGCTAATCTAATTGGATCATATAACCATCCCTCAAAGTGCAATGAAGAATCAATCCAAAGTTCTTATCTAGCGGAGAACATAAGAAGAAATTGTTTGTATCTATTCTTTCTGATCGATCTATCCAAGAGTTCGTACTAAAATAACACCAAGTTATTCTTTTCGATCGATCTATCAAGAGTTCGTACTAAAATAATACCAAGTTATTCTTTCCAATCGATCTATCAAGAGTTCGTACTAGAATAACACCAAAGAAAATTCAGATTCATAATACTCAATTCAACACAAAGAACCTCAAAGAGTGCCCCAAGATTTCTACCGGAGAAAGTAGGATGAAAACATGCATCAACCCCTATGCATAGATTACCTCAATGTCACCTCGGGAATCCACGAGTTGAGTGCCAAAACATATATCAAGTGAATCAATATAATACCCCATTGTCACCATGGGTATTCATATGCAAGACATATATCAAATGCTCTCAAATCCATAAAAATATTCAATCCGATAAGAACAAAATCTCAAAGGGAAAACTCAATTCATCACAACAAGATAGAGAGGGAGAAACACCATATGATCCAACTATATTAACAAAGCCCGCGATACATCAAGATCATGCCATCTCAAGAACATGAGAGAGAGAGAGAGAGATTAAACACATAGCTACTGGTACAAACCCTGGGCCCCGAGGGTGGACTACTCCCTCCTCATCATGGTGGCCGCCGGGATGATGAAGATGGCCACCAGTGATGATTTCCCCCTCCGACAGGGTGTCGGAACAGGGTCTAGATTGGTTTTTTGTGGCTATAGAGGCTTGCGGCGGTGGAACTTCTGATCTAGGGTTATTTCTGATGGTTTCTCTATTTATAGGATTTTTTGGCGTCGGTCTCATGCTAAGATGGGCCTCGAGGTGAGCACAACCCACCTGGGCGCGCCTGGTCCTCCTGGCGCGCCCAGGTGTCTTATGCTCACCTCCTTCACCTTCTGGTCCTCCCACGAAGCTTCTAGTGCCTCTTTTGTTCCAAAAAAATCGTCAAAAAGTTTCGTTGCATTTGGAGAAAACTTTTATTTCTGCACAAAAAACAACACCACGGTAGTTCTGCTGAAAACAGCGTCAGTCCGGGTTAGTTCTATCCAAATCATACCGAAACCATATAATTTTTTTGCAAACATGGCATGAATACCTCATAAATTATAGATACATTGGAGACGTATCATTGCCGAGAGCGGCAAAACATGCAAGAATGTCTGGATTTGTGCCATTTTTGTTCTCGTCAGTGACCTTTTCCTATGTGACCACAGGAAATCTAGACGTGCTCATTCTCAGTTGCATTGTCGACCCAACACCCCCTCACTTTCTTCCCTTTTTCAACCAGGAGACCAGTCAGGCTAGCATCTTACTACAATATCTTACTAGTACTTCGCCCCAACCCCACTTTATTTCCCTTTTCAATGAAGAGATGGGTTTGTTAGCCAGTCTCTGCAGTTCCTTTATTCCTCTAATAGTAAAAATTTAGGTGGTGTTCGAGTGTTCGACAAGCCGACGGAGCTAGCTACATGGAGTAGAAGAATATCCACATGCAGAAGGCAGCGATGTGGGGAGCAATCCTAACTTGATAAAAAAAGGATGCAACGACGTGGGGAGCTGGGCCATTAGGAAAAGGCCGGTTCTAAAAGAAGTTATACCTCCGATCGGCGGGATGTGCCGAGGAAGGAGGCGGGATCTGCCAACATGACGGCGGCAAGCAAGGGTGCGGAAGGACCTCCCACACCAGCGCCAGGTCAGAGAAGACGGTGCGCGTTGGCTTCCTCCCCCACCAATGGCGACCGCATCAATGTTGCACCTCCTGCCCTACCCAGCGAAAGGGATCCGATCAGATCTGTGACCACCGATGAGAAGAGAGAGAGAGGGGGGAGAGAGACAGAGAGAGTGGACACTGGGGAGAGGGTGAGAGAGTGAGAAGAAGAGAGCAACCCTAGAAAGCAAGTCCCGAAGTGGAGTAATTGTTTTTCTCTCCCTAGCGATCGTTTTAAATTGAATACGCACGACACCATCTTTTCATTTAACATACGAGTAAAAAGAAACTCGATCAATAAGTGCCACCGCATTTAGGTCGCACTTTGTATGGCCCACACGTGGTACCAGACCCTACATTAAGTGGACAACTAGATGTGTTAAATTATCATGTTGCCTGCCTCTTCGTGTGCAAATGCGCTCCACCATGAGTGTACCCGCACGTGTGCGTGAGGGGAGAGTGAAGTCCGATTTATAAACCTTGAGGTTGTAGAGCTAGTTGGAAACAAACCCTTACCTTTAAATCTCTGGAGTTTGTACCCTATCCTCTATAAGCTCGGTCATTTTTAACCTTAAGGGCCTGTGCAGTTCAAGGGGTTTTAACGGGGATTAACATGGATTGTGGGGGATTAAATCCCCTACAAGCCAAATTCCCCTCCAATCCTCTCCAAACCCCTTGGGAGGAGGTTGAACCGAACAAGGCCTAAGACTAACCACAAGTGGGAGTAACTTCAAGATTAACATCGGGTCCGACTCAGCAAATTTGCCTATGTGGCAATTAGTTAATGAGGAGAGAGGTAAATTGAGTAACTTAGCTAGTTAGTCATTCTATGTAACATCAACATACCAAGACAAAATGATGTATAACCTAATAAATGAAGCTTTGCCTGACACTACATGGAGTATGTTACTTAGTGAATTCGGTGACATGGCACCGGAAGGCTGTGATCGCTGACTCTGACCAAATAATTGACTGCCACATTGACATACATGAGCATGGGGCCCACTTGTCAGCGTGCTTGATGAAGAAATATTAACGCAAGATAAAATGGTGCGCGGAAGGGTGCGATATCAACAACTAAAAGATGTATGCGGAAAACAAAAGTAAAAAAGACTGGCTCATGTGTGATGATCACTGGAGTAATCCAGTCAAATTGTATCATTGTACGTAAACATGTTTATACTCTTCATGATTTTTGGTACAAATAGGATGCACATGGCGATGTCATCCTCATACCAGCCACTCTTGATGGATGCCCACACAGTGTCACCATGCTCACCTGCAACTGCAACCCGAGCTGTGCATGCAGCAATTACGACTGCAATGGAGGACTAGACGCACAACCAGGCATGTTGCTGCTACTTCTTGAGCTACCGACACTACTGCAGGATGGTCCAAACGCGACAGTACAATCAGAGACCCTTCGACGAAACTGTGTGCGATGCATTAATCGCAAACGGTGGTGTAAGAAAACCGTAAAAAATGATATGAACTATTTGCGATGGCGCAGACATCAAACATGATTCAGATTAGAGTTGCGTGTGCGATATGTGGCATACGGTTGGTCCATATGAACTGTTTGTGATGAGCGCAACAACAGAAATGGTCATCCAGATGAGGGTGTGTGTGTGTGCGATATACAACATACAGTTCACTCGGATGAACTATTTGTGATTAGGCAACACAACAAAAACGGTCAGCCAGATCAAGGTGTGTGCGATAGAGGGCATACAGTTCAGTCTGGTGAACTGTTTGCGATGAGCAAGACAACATAAATGGTTTAGCTGAACAACATGTGTGTGATACACGACAAATAGGTCCGTAATCGGAAATGTGTACGAAGACCGATAATAACACAGACGATTGCTGCTAATAAGCCGTATGTGTTGTGGGCAAACGCTTGCTGGTATACAATTGTTAGCAATTGATGAATTCATCACTGACGGGTTCCCTAGTTTACTCCGTCTGTGATGTGACTTGCTCTGTCTACAGAAGAACAACATATATAACCAAAATAAAAATCCAATTACATAAGTGACACAAATCATTCGCACACACCTCAATAAACAATTACATGCATCTAAACTAGGAGAAATGATCATCTAATCATCTACTTCTTGTGACGCTGCCGCCACTGCTCTGTGGATCGATCCATCATCTAGGGCAGGACGAAGGCACTTCCTCATGTCAAGGATCCACCTGTACATCTCGTAGCTTGTGTACGCGTCCACGGCCGCGTACTTGACGTGTTCTTCATCCAGTCTCTACTCCCAGGCATTGTGCCAGGTGATCATGTCCTTCTTGTTCTCATCCTTCATATTCATGTAGTAGGGGTCGATGATGGCCGAGGCGAGGTCAGCAAGGGAGTTCTGATGTTCTTGGTGCTACCACTGACCTTGTAGTGGTCACGGATGTTGACAAGATTCTGGCAGGCCAAGCCTGAAACCTCAAGCGGTTTTAGATCATTGGTGGTGTCCACCGTAGCGAAACTGTAGTCGAGGCTGTTGATAAACCTGGGAAACGCTCGCAAGGCCTTGTGGCCAGGTGGTAGTGGTAGACGAGGACATCATGGCGCACGCATAACTGGGCGAAGACAACCTTCTGATCATGCCCGACACGACCGCTGGTGAACTCGAGGTCGAAGTCGACCACTTGGTACTTGTCCTCAGCAAGCAACTACTCCATATTTTGGATGGAGCTCTCCACCGAGACCGGCTCATTCGTGTACACCACCGAGAGGTCCTTCCCCCTCATGTGGGTGTCCACTACGTGATGTGTGGTGAATTGCCGCCTGTTGTAATCGTCAACCGCTGGGAGCGCCATTGGTGCCACGGGGAGCACCATTGGAACTGCTGGATATCCTCTCTGTATGTGTCATCATGGGTGTGCTTATTGTGTCATGTGGCGTGAGAGTTTAAGGTAAATGGCCACTGGAATAAATGGGGGTCAGGCGGCCTGGATTCTTGGCATGTCCGCATGGCAGTTTTTGCAGCGGGTAACTGCATCGTGGCGCCGTGCCTGGCGCAATCGCATGCATAAGGGCAACATGAATGTACGTGATCGTGCACCGTCCCCAAACACTGGCAGCGCGCGTGGAGGGACGCGGGCAGAGTGCACGGAGGGATACGAGAGCAGAGCGCGCGCGTCGAGACGCGAGCAGAGCGTGCCGCGGCCGCCTCAACCGTGGGGAACCACACGCATAGAGTAGTTGAACACGCATGGAATGGTCATCTACAAGCCGGATGACAGTTGCGAGCCGGCGGCATGATATGAAACTACATCGCATTCCACATCACACGGTGGTCGAACAATCATTCGCGATGCTGCGTAGAGAGCGGCCTTGTGCTAATACCTCTATCCTGGTTTATTAGTCCCCTTTATATTCTCTGCCATATTTTGACCTTAAATTTAACTAACAAAATGTTAATGCATGTTATAAAAATAATATAATTGGAAACTATGTTCAAATACAAATCCCATGATATAATCTTTGCTGACATGCATTCGTATTTTATTAGTTAAATCTGTAGTCAAAATTTGGCACAAAAATACAAAGAGGACTTATAAACTAGGACTGAGGTAGTAAGTAATTAAATTGCAAACGTTTTTTTATTAACTGTATGTGTACGTGTCATTTTTTCCTCCTCTCACACGTCTTGTCACCCTGCTGCCGCAGATGGCTTCGAGCGCACGCTTGAGCATCGCGCATGCGTTCTTTTGGCCAAACGGTGGCTCGAAGTGGTGCCAATGAATCATCGGTGAGCCCGTTCCCGCGCAACCGCGCAGGTTCCCGCGCAAGCTTCCCACCAACTCGGCGAAATCCCCCCAAATCCCAATGCTTACCGGCCTGCTATATAAACCTCATGGCCGGCGAGTCATGCATCGCATTTTCCCTCCCTTCCTGTAGCTTATCTCGTCTGCTTCTCCCAATTTCGCCAATGGCACCGGTCCATCGTGGTTGCTCAGCCACTCCGCCATCATCAGAGGACAGCTCCAGCTGGGAGGCTACTCCGCAGTGACGGCACAGTCCCCGGCGTAGTGTAGTGCATGTGGCGTCCCTGTTGGGTGTGCGCGCAACACCCACCACACACTCCGTCGCCGCTGCCCGTCGGCAGCTGTTGCCAGCCGCCATTGCCACCACCCCACCGTCTGCCGCCGTGGCCGCCACACCACCGTTGAAAGCCAGGGCCATCGCCCGCTTCGTCACCGCGACCCGAAGACGGAAGGTAGCAGCCATGGCTGCCACCCCACTGTTGGCACTATGGCCATCACCCGCTCCGCCACCGCGGCCCGAAGGCGGGAGGTGGCCGTCGCGGCCGCCACCCCACCGTCGGCCGTCGTGGCCGCCACCCCACCATCGGCCGTCGTGGTCGCTAGCCCACCGTCGACCGCCTAGGTCATCACCTGCTCCGCCACCGCCGCCTGAAGGTGGGAGGTGGAGGTGGAGCCCCACATGTGCGTCAGCGACCTTGCGCGCTACATCGAGTTTCTGCGGGAGGAGGAGGAGCGCCTGGTCGAGCACGCAATGATTCTTACCACCACCGTGGCCGCAGTACATGCCGCCGTAGAGGCGCGGAATGAGGAGATCTATGAGGAGTCCTGCTGCTTCGAGAGGGGTATCTGGAGCAGCAGAGGGCGCTCGAGATGAGCGTCGCTAAAGGTGCAGCAGCGGCAGGCACCGGATTCCAGTTATCCAGCTCGTCGGTAGGCTCCTCCTCCTCTCCCTCTTACTGAGCATGCTCGGTAGAGGAGAGGCTGCTGGAAGTAGTACAAAGCCCCTCCGTAGTAGTATTTAGGGGCTATTTTGTTCAGTTCATCTGACTATAGATGTGGTTGAACTGTACTACGTACTTAAAATTAGCTAGTATATATAGTTGAACTAGCTATTTCAGTACGTGGTTGGCAACAATTGGGGAAAAGTTTGGTCAGTTCAGCTGTCGAGTTGAACTATTTGTATAAAGAACAACTGCTTAATCTATGAATGAAATCTATGCTTACTGAATTTCAGTTGCAAAATTAGATAGTGCTAGTAATTTTTAGCTACAAATTTTGAGAAATGGCAGTGTTACAAGGTTGACAAAGGGTAATGTTACTAGATCGACAAATGTCAATCTTTCCAGTTTGACAAATGGCAATATACCTAATATGACAGATGCAAATCTTACCAAATTGTCTGTACGTGGTTGCAGACGGGTCATCAGAAAAAATTGTTTGCGTTGAAGGGATGTACAAATCCTACGTGCCAGATTTTCTCTTGGCTTAGTGGCGAAGGAACCATAGCTCTCACTTTGCATACCGTGTTCAATCTGAATTGTTTGCGATGAAGAGATGCACAAATCCTGCGCTGCAAATTTTCCCTTGGCTTACTGGGGAAGGACCATAGCTCTCGCTTTGCATACGGGTGTTCTATCTAAAACATTTGCGATGAAGAGATGCATAAATCTTGTGCGACACATTTTCCCTTGGCTTACTGGGGAAGCTGTTGGTTTTCATACGTGTGTTCTATCTAAAACGTTTGTGATGAGTGTTTTAAATTTAAAAACCATTGATGTTTTTAAAAAAAATCGTTTGATAAGTCTGTACATCCAGAGAGAAAAACGCAAGTTTGTTCAAACCATAGGTTTCATTCAGTCACACTGTGACTTTATATTCATACGATCGAGATACAATATTAAAAAACCCAAAAAAACTAATTCCGGCCGCGGTGGAGGCGGCGTGCCGCGCTGGCGTTGTCGTTGTCATCCTCCGGGACGCCGTTGTTGAAGTCTTCAAGGCAGCACATAATGTTCTTCACTTGGAAATCAAACACCCTGTCGTCGCGTGATCGATGGGCGTGGCGTGGGAGGATGGTAACTCGTGGCGCTGCGAGGTAGCGGTCGACGGCGGCGTCCCATGACGCCGAGGGGCGCACGCACGGGCACGAGCGTGGTGGGTGCAGGCAAATGCACGGGGACCAGCACCGCGATGGGTGCAGGGGCGCGCACGGGCACGGGCGGGGGCGCTGGCATGTACACGAGATCGCGCGGGTCCGTGGGGACCTCGCTGATGCCCGCGGCTTCCAGCATTGCGATAGTTCTCGATGACCAGCCCATCAATGCTATGGGGATGGTCGCTGGTGCGGGCGCGGTGATGGGAGCTGGGACGGGCGCGGGGGAAGCAACCGCCGCGGCCAGCTCGTTCAGGGCCATGTCCATGAGGCCCCATTCCTCCTTATTTTCTGTCTCGTTCGGCTCGGACTCGACTTCACCAAACTGGAAGACTAGTGGCAGATGATCCTTCTGTGCCATGGCGTTGGTGGAGGTCTACAGGAGGGGAATGGGAGGCGAAGAGTAAGGTGTTGGGGAATGTAGTAATAATTCAAAAATTTCCTACGTGTCACCAAGATCAATCTAGGAGATGCTAGCAACAACTGAGAGGGAGTGCATCTTCATACCCTTGAAGATCACAAAGCGGAAGCATTACAAGAACGCGGTTGATGGAGTCGTACTCGCGGCGATTCAAATCGCGGAAGATCCGATTCAAGCGCCGAACGGACGGCGCCTCCGCGTTCAACACACGTACAGACCAAGGACGTCTCCTCCTTCTTGATCCAGCAAGGGGAGAGGAGAAGTTGAGGGAGAGCTCCGGCAGCACGACGGCGTGGTGGTGGTGGAGCTCGTGGTTCTCCGGCAGAGCTTCGCTAAGCACTACGGAGGAGGAGGAGTAGGAGGGGGAGGGCTGCGCCAGGGGCAAGGGGTTCAGCTCCCATGCACCTCCCCACTATATATAGGGGTGGAGGGGGCTGGTTTCTTGCCCTCCAAGTTGATTGGGGCGTTGGCAAAGGTGGGAGGAAAGAAATCCCATCCTTTCCCTTCCCCACCGATTGTTATCCCCCCTTTTTAGGGATCTTGATCTTATCCCTTCGGGATATGATCTTATTCCTTCTAAGGGGGGATCTTGGTGCACCTTGACCAGGGGTGTGGGGCCTTGCCCCCACTACCCACGTTCATGTGGGTCCCCCCATGAAGGTGGGCCCCACTCCGGAACCTTCTAGAACCTTCCCGGTACAATACCGAAAAATCCCGAACATTTTCCGGTGGCCAAAATAGGACTTCCCATATATAAATCTTTACCTCCGAACCATTCCAGAACTTCTCATGACATCCGGGATCTCATCCGAGACTCCTAACAACTTTCGGTAACCACATACAATTCCCATTACAACTTTAGCGTCACCGAACCTTAAGTGTGTAGACCCTACGGGTTCGGGAACCATGCAGACATGACCGATACACCTCTCCGACCAATAACCAATAGCGGGATCTGGATACCCATATTGGCTCCCACATGTTCCACGATGATCTCATCAGATGAACCATGATGTCGGGGATTGAATCAATCCCGTATACAATTCCCTTTGTCCATCGGTATGTTACTTGCCCGAGATTCGATCGTCGGTATCCCTATACCTTGTTCAATCTTATTACCGGCAAGTCTCTTTACTCGTTCCGTAATGCATGATCCCGTGGCTAACTCCTTAGTCACATTGAGCTCATTATGATGATGCATTACCGAGTGGGCCCAGAGATACCTCTCCGTCATACGGAGTGACAAATCCCAGTCTCGATTCGTGCCAACCCAACAGACACTTTCGGAGATACCTGTAGTGCACCTTTATGGTCACCCAGTTACGTTATGACGTTTGATACACCCAAAGCATTCCTACGGTATCCGGGAGTTGCACAATCTCATGGTATAAGGAAATGATACTTGACATTAGAAAAGCTCTAGCAAACGAACTACATGATCTCGTGCTATGCTTAGGATTGGGTCTTGTCCATCACATCATTCTCCTAATGATGTGATCCCGTTATCAACGACATCCAATGTCCATGGTCAGGAAACCACAACCATCTATTGATCAACGAGCTAGTCAACTAGAGGCTCACTAGGGACATGCTGTGGTCTATGTATTCACACATGTATTACGGTTTCCGGTTAATACAATTATAGCATGAACAATAGACAATTATCATGAATAAGGAAATATAATAATAACCATTTTATTATTGCCTCTAGGGCATATTTCCAACATAAGGCCACCCATATTAAACAGTGGCTCGAGCACCATTAATGGAGAGGATGGGAGTGAGGCGGGCGACCATGAAAGTCAAAGGGCTAGCTTCCCAGTGAGCCTGTGCAGCATACAACTCGCATGCTTCCCGGTGAGCCTGCGCATTGGAGGATGCTACTTCTTGAGCTTGCGTTGGTTTTTCCCTTGAAGAGGAAAGGGTGATGCAGCAAAGTAGAGATAAGTATTTCCCTCAGTTGAGAACCAAGGTATCAATCCAGTAGGAGGAACACACAAGTCACCAATCGTTGCACCTACACAAACAAACAAATACTTGCACCCAACGCGATAAAGGGGTTGTTAATCCCTTCACAATTACTTGCAAGGATGAGATCTGATAGAGATAGGTATAAAAGATAACTAAAAGTGCAAAATAAAGTAAAGATAAATAAATTGCAGCAAGGTATTTTTGGGTTTTTGGTTTTGTAGATCTGAAAATAATATGATAAAATATAGACCCGGGGGCCATAGTTTTCACTAGAGGCTTCTCTCTTGAAAGAGTGCATACGGTGGGTAAACAAATTACTGTTGAGCAATTGATAGAAAAGCACAAAGTTATTACGATATCTAAGGCAATGATCATGAATATATGCATCACGTCTGTGACAAGTAGACCGACTCCTGCCTGCATCTACTACTATTACTCCACACATCGACCGCTATCCAGCATGCATCTAGTGTATTAAGTTAACAAGAACGGAGTAACGCCTTAAGCAAGATGACGTGATGTAGAGGGATAGATCCAATCAATATGAACAAACCCCACCTTTTAATCCTTAATGACAACAATACAAATACGTGTCATGTCCCCTTCTGTCACTGGCAATAAGCACCGCAAGATTAAACCCATTACAAAGCACCTCTCCCATGGCAAGAAAAATCAATCTAGTTGGCCAAACCAAATCAACAGATCAGAGAGAAATACAAAGCTATCTTAATCATGCATAAAAGAGTTCAGAGAAAACTCAAATAATATTCATAGATAATCTGATCATAAATCCACAATTCATTGGATCTCAACAAACGCACCGCAAAAGAAGATTACATCGAATAGATCTCCAAGAACATCGAGGAGAACAATTGAAGATCAAAGAGAGAGAAGAAGCCATCTAGCTACTAGCTATGGACCCGTAGGTCTGTGGTAAACTACTCACACATCATCGGAAGGGCAGCAAGGTTGATGTAGAGGCCCTCCGTGATCGAATTCGCCTTCGGCGGAGTACCGGAACAGGTCTCCAGATGGGATCTCACGAGGACAGAAACTTGCGGCGGCGGAAAAGTATTATTGGTGTGCCCTCTGGTCTACGGGGAATATTTGGGTATTTATAGAAGAAAGATTAGGGTTGGAAGTGCCACGGGGGGCCCACAAGCTTGCAGGGCGGTCCCTAGAGTGCACCCTGTGAGCTTGTCGCCAATCCATGGCCCTTCTGGCCTCCTCCCGAAGCTTCCAGGGTTTGTTGTGGTCCAAGAAAAATCATCAAAAAGTTTCATTCCGTTTGGACTCCATTTGGTATTGATTTTTTTGTAAAATACAAAAACAAGGAAAGAAACAGCAACTGGCAACTGGCACTTGGCACTAGGTTAATAGGGTAGTCCCAAAAAATGATATAAAATAGCATAATAACGCATATAAAGCATTCAAGATGGATAATATAATAGCATGGAATAATAAAAAATTATAGATACGTTGGAGACGTATCAAGTATCCCCAAGCTTAATTCCTGCTCGTCCTCGAGTAGGTAAATGATAAAAACAGAATTTTTGATGTGGAATGCTACCTAACATGTTTATCATGTAATCTTTCTTAATGTGGCATGAATATTCAGATCCATAAGATTCAAAACAAAAGTTTAATATTGAGATAAAAACAATAATACTTCAAGCATACTAAAAAGCAATCATGTCTTCTCAAAATATCATGGCTAAAGAAAGTTATCCCTACAAAATCATATAATCTTGTCATGCTCTATCTTCTTAACACAAAGTATTTATCATGCACAACCCCGATGACAAGCCAAGCAATTGGTTCATACTTTTTAACGCGCTTCAGCTTTTTCAACTCTCACGCAATACATGAGCGTGAGCCATGGATATAGCACTATGGGTGGAATAGAATATGATGGTGGAGGTTGTGTGGAGAAGACAAAAAAGCAGAAAGTATCACATTGACGAGACTAATCAACGGTCTATGGAGATGCCCATCAATTGATGTCAATGCAAGGAGTAGGGATTGCCAAGCAATGGATGCACTAGAGCTATAAGTGTATGAAAGCTCAAAAGAAAACTAAGTGGGTGTGCATCCAACTTGCTTGCTCACGAAGACCTAGGGCATGTGAGGAAGCCCATCATTGGAATATACAAGCCAAGTTCTGTAATGAAAAATTCCCACTAGTAATATATGAAAGTGACAAAATAGGAGACTCTCTATCATGAAGAACATGGTGCTCCTTTGAAGCACAAGTGTGGAAAATGATAGTAACATTCTCCCTTCCCTCTTTTTCTCTCATTTATTATTTTTTTTCTTTTTTCTTTTTTTTTTCTTTTGGGCTCTTTGACCTCTTTTTTCTCTTTTTTATTTAAGTCTGGAGTCTCATCCTGACTTGTAGGGGGAATCATAGTCTCCATCATCCTTTCCTCACATGGGACAAAGCTCTAATAATGATGATCATCACACTTTTATTTACTTACAACTCAAGAATTACAACTCGATACTAGAACAAAAATATGACTCTATATGAATGCCTCCGACGGTGTACCGGATGTGCAATGATCTAGCGTGACATGTATGAAAAATATGAATGGTGGCCAAGCCACAAATACTATGTCAACTATATGATCATGCAAAGCAATATGACAATGATGGTATGTGTCATAATAAAATGGAACGGTGGAAGTTGCATGGCAATATATCTCGGAATGGCTATGGAAATGCCATAATAGGTAGGTATGGTGGCTGTTTTGAGGAAGATATAAGGTGGCTTATGTGTGAAAGAGCATGTCATATCATGGGGTTTGGATGCACCGACGAAGTGTGCACCACAACTCAAGGTGAGTAAGGGCAATGCATGGTACCGAAGAGGCTAGCAAAATGCAGAAGGGTCAGAGTGCGTATAATCCATGGACTCAACATTAGTCATAAAGAACTCACATACTTATTGCAAAAGTTTATTAGCCCTCGAAGCAAAGTACTACTACGCATGCTCCTAGGGGGATAGGTTGGTAGGAAAAGACCATCGCTCGTCCCCGACCACCACTCATAAGGAAGACAATAAAAAATAAATCATGCTCTAATTTCATAGCATAACGAGAGACCATACATGCATGCTTTGGGAATCACAAACCTTAACACAAATATTCTTACTAAACCACAATTACTCACTAGCATGACTCTAATATCACCATCTTTATATCTCAAAACAAATGCAAGGAATAAAACTTGTCATATATTCAATAATCTTCATGAAAGTTTTTATTATATCCCTCTTGAATACCCATCATATTAGGACTAAATTCATAACCTAAGAAAATTGCCATACTATTTATAAGACTCTCAAAATAATATAAGTGAAGCATGAGAGTTCATCAATTTCTTCAAAATATAACCACCGCCGTGCTCTAAAAGATATAAGTGAAGCACTAGAGAAACTACCTATCTCAAAAAAAATATAAGTGAAGCACATATAGTATTCTAATAAATTCACGATTAATGTGTGTCCCTCCCAAAAGGTGTGTACAACAAGGATGATTGTGGAAAACTAAAAAGAAAATAAACCAAAGACTCATATAATACAAGACGCTCCAAGCAAACCACATATCATGTGGTGAATAAAAATATAGCCTCAAGTAATTTACCGATGGATCGTAGAGAAAAGAGGGGATGCCATCCGGGGCATCCCCAAGCTTAGATGCTTGGTTGTCCTTGAATATTACCTTGGGGTGCCATGAGAATCCCCAAGCTTAGGCTCTTGCCACTCCTTATTCCATAGTCCATCGAAACTTCACCCAAAACTTGAAAACTTCACAACACAAAACTCAACAGAAAACTCGTGAGATCCGTTAGTATAATAAAGCAAATCACCACCTTTAAGTACTGCTGTAAATTCACTCTAATTTTATATTTGCATTATATCTACTATATTCTAACTTCACTGTGGTTCATACCCCCTGATACTACCCATAGATTCATCAAAATAAGCGAACAACACAATGAAAACAGAATCTTGAGCTTGCGTTGGTTTTTCCCTTGAAGAGGAAAGGGTGATGTAGTAAAGTAGAGATAAGTGTTTCCCTCAGTTGAGAACCAAGGTATCAATCCAGTAGGAGGAACACCCAAGTCACCAATGCTTGCACCTACACAAACAAACAAATACTTGCACCCAACGCGATAAAGGGGTTGTCAATCCCTTCACGGTTACATGCAAGGATGAGATCTGATAGAGATAGGTATAAAAGATAAATAAAAGTGCAAAATAAAGTAAAGGTAAATACATTGAAGCAAGGTATTTTAGGGTTTTTGGTTTTGTAGATCTGAAAATAATATGATAAAAGATAGACTCGGGGGCCATAGTTTTCACTAGAGGCTTCTCTCTTGAAAGAGCGCGTATGGTGGGTAAACAAATTACTGTTGATCAATTGATAGAAAAGCGCAAAGTTATGACGATATCTAAGGCAATGATCATTAATATAGGCATCACGTCTGTGACAAGTAGACAGACTCCTGCCTGCATCTACTACTATTACTCCACACATCGATCACTATCCAGCATGCATCTAGTGTATTAAGTTAACAAGAACGGAGTAACGCCTTAAGCAAGGCGACATGATGTAGAGGGATAGATCCAATCAATATGAACAAACCCCACCTTTTTATCCTTAATGGCGACAATACAAATACGTGTCATGTCCCCTTCTGTCTCTGGGAATAAGGACCACAAGATTGAACCCATTACAAAGCACCTCTCCCATGGCAAGAAAAATCATTCTAGTTGGCCAAACCAAATCAATAGATCGGAGAGAAATACAAAGCTATCTTAATCATGCATAAAAGAGTTCAGAGAAGACTCAAATAATTTTCATAGATAATCTGATCATAAATCCACAATTCATCAGATCTCAACAAACGCACCGCAAAATAAGATTACATCGAATAGATCACCAAGAACGTCGAGGAGAACATTATATTGAAGATCAAAGAGAGAGAAGAAGCCATCTAGCTACTAGCTATGGACCCGTAGGTTTGTGGTAAACTACTCACACATCATCGGAAGGGCAGCAAGGTTGATGTAGAGGCCCTCCGTGATCGAATTCGCCTCCGGCGGAGTACCGGAACAGGTCTCCAGATGGGATCTCATGAGGACAGGAACTTGCGGTGGCGGAAAAGTATTTTTGGTGTGCCCTCTGGTCTATGGGGAATATTTGGATATTTACAGAAGAAAGATTAGGGTTGGAAGTGCCACAGGGGGGCCACAAGCTTGCAGGCCCCCCTAGGGCGTGCCCTGTGAGCTTGTCACCAATCCGTGGCCCTTCTGGCCTCCTCCCGAAGCTTCCAGGGTGTCTTGTGGTCCAAGAAAAATCGTCAAAAAGTTTCATTCTGTTTGGACTCCGTTTGGTATTGATTTTCTGTAAAAGACAAAAACAAGGAAAAAAATAGTAACTGGCACTTGACGCTAGGTTAATAGGTTAGTCCAAAAAAATGATATAAAATAGCATAATAATGCATATAAAGCACCCAAGATGGATAATATAATAGCATGGAACAATAAAAAAAATTATAGATACGTTGGAGACGTATCTGAGGACAGCTTGCACGCCTCCCGGTCAGCCTGTGAAGCGGACTGCGCTCACATGCCTCCCGTCTACTCAAGCAGCTGTCCGCATGACACCTCCTAGCCATTAAATGTGTGATGTGTGGCGTCACGTGAATGGTTAGCAGAACGCCCATGATTTAAATTATACAAACGTTTGAGATGATAAGGTGGCATCAATTTGTTTTAAAATGCCTTTGTTGGTTGTTTATTCATGCGCCTTCTCTCAAATTGGACACAAAAAATACCACAACATGTTGGTGCCATTCCATGATAGCATGCCAAGTTTCATGAATTTCAGACGACTTTTGGATTTACTAGAATTTTAAAACCAAGTATCTCAATGTTTGCAGCCGAGGCACCATGCCGAGGTGTTTGAAGTTCATTCTCATTTCTTGCATGGGACCTAAGCATACACGCAAGGACACACATATGATTTTTCAACCCAATTTGCTACACTGGAGCAAGTGCCTATAGTTAAAATTTGAATTATGCACATAAAATGCCTAGAAAACTCAGTTAATGCATAAAAATGTCCAAACGAACCCCGAATAATTCCAAAATTTAACATAACACTCCTATTGCTCTATGTTGTATCTAGAAAAAAATCAAGGCGAGAAGAGACAACTAATGTTGTTTCGTCCAGAAAGGTGACACATGTTCCCTACCGGAGTCATGAGGCTTCTTGGGAGAAGCTCTGGTTTGTGAGGAGCGTATACCAAAACCTGCCCCAAATGCGACAATTTTTTTACCACAACATGTTGGTGCCATTCAATGATAGCATGCCAAGTTTCATAAATTCAGATGAGTTTTGGATTTACTAGAATTTAAAAACAAAGTATCTCAACATTTTGCCGGCAAGCAATGGTGCCCTGGTGTTTGAAATTCATTCCCATTTCTTGCATGGGACCTAAGGATGCACCCAAGGACACACATTTGATTTTTCAACCCATTTTTCTGCACTGGAGCATGTGCCTGTAGTTGAAATTTGAATTATGCACATAAAATGCCTACAAAACTTAGTTAATGTATAAAATTGTCCAAACGAACCTAGAAAAATTTCAAATTTTAACACGACAGTCCTGTTGCTCTATGTTGCCACTAGACAAAAATTTGAAAGCAAGAAGAGGCAATGGATATCGTTTAGTCCACAAAGGTGACACGTTCCCTACCGAAACCATGAGGCTTGTTGTGAGAAGCTCTGGTTTATGAGAAGCTTATACCCAAACCTGCCCCAAATGGGACAATTTTTTTACCACAACATGTTGGTGCCATTCCATGATAGCATGCTAAGTTTCATGAAATTCAGATGAGTTTTGGATTTACTAGAATTTAAAAACCATGTATCTCAATGTTTGCGGTCGAGCGACGATGCCGAGGTGTTTGACATTCATTCCCATTTCTTGCATGGGACCTAAGCATGCAACCAAGGTCACGGATTTGTTTTTTCAACCCATTTTTATGCACTAGAGCATGTGCCTGTAGTTCAAATTTGAATTATGCACATAAATGCCTAGAAAACCCAGTTCATGTATAAAAATGTCCAAATAAACCCCGAAAATTTCCAAAATTTAACACGACACTCCTGTTATTCTATGTTGACACTAGAAAAAATTTGAAAGCAAGAAGAGGCAATGAATATCGTTTCGTCCACAAAGGTGACACGTTTCCTACCAGAACTATGAGGCTTCTTGTTAGAAGTTCTGGTTTGTGAGAAGCTTATACCAAAACCTGCCCCAAATGGGACAATTTTTTTACGACAACATGTTGGTGCCATTCCATGATAACATGCCAAGGTTCATGAATTTTAGACGATTTTTGGATTTACTAGAATTTCAAAACCAAGTATCTCAACGTTTGCCGACGAGCCACGGTGCCGAGGTGTATGAAATTTGAAATTCATCCCCATTTCTTGCATGGGACATAAGCATCAACCCATGGACACATATATGATTTTACAACCCATTTTGGTGCACCGGAGCATGTGCATGTAGTTTAATTTTGAATTGTGCACCTGAAATGCCTAGAAAACCATGCTAATGTATAAAAATGTCCAAACGAACCCTGAATAATTCCAAATTTTTTGACGACACACCTATAGTTGCATGTTCACTGCAGATAAAAGTTCTAGCAATTCAAACACCCTCCTTTGCCGTGTGACCCATTATGTATTTCAAATCAAGACGAAAAATCAAGTAGATCACACACAGTTTATTATCACCAACCATGTGAGATGTAGTACGGAATATCTTGGAGCACCGTCGGAGTAGCATATGGCTTACGCGAGAAGGTGCGTCGACTATAGTCCACAGCCATCACGTCAAGCACACTAGCTCGCTCCCCAAATATCATTTCACTGTTCAATCGTTACCTGTGAACGATGGGGACGTGGACCGGCGCCGTGAGGGCAACTTCGACGGCCCACTCTAGCGAGAGCGCAACCGCAGCCGCCATGCGCGCGCTAAAAACCTACATGAGCGCGGCCGCAATCTGTAACTGGGCGGCCAACTCAGCCCAAACGACCGTTGTTGCTGCTCAGGTGGCGGCAGCAACATCTGCGACGGGGATAACAACTGGCGAGAGCGGCACAATAGTTGTCCGTTCCCAAGTGGCGGCCTTAGCCCTGATGGAGGCCGCCCACGACCATGTCGAGGCCACCCATGCCCAGCTCCTTGTGGTCACCGCACAAATCGCACGAAGCTTCTCCGATAACGATCGGCAACCCACGGCCGAAGTGTTGGCAATCACCGAGAGCGTTCGAGCAGCCGTCCGTTCCTTCGCGGCATACCTTGCCACGATGGAGCCCATGCAAGCCCAGACCATGGCCGCCCACACCCAGCTCATGGTGGCCTTTTCCAAAGAGATGGCGGACGCGGATGGCGAGATGCTTGCCGAGTATGGTGTGATGGATGCCATGGAGGCCCTTCCCCAGGAGATCGTCGGGCGCGAGCTGGACGTGGAGGAGGCGGCAGAGATCGACGAGCACCAGCTGGAGTAGTACTCTTTGTTTAATTTAGAGCGCCGGTCTTTAATTTGTTAGAGTAGTGTTTAGCTCAGCTTGCTCGGTTTAATTGCTGAACTTGCTCGATTAAGAAGTGTGGGTGTGCTGTAGGCTCTTTTGTGTACCCAAATTATGCAATGACGTGGATGACCACTGTAACCAGGGAAATTCGGACCAAAATTTGCATGTTTGATACGTCTCCGTCGTATCTATAATTTTTGATTGTTTCATGCCAATATTCTACAACTTTCATATACTTTTGGCAACATTTTATATTATTTTAGGGACTAACATATTGATCTAGTGCCCAGTGCCAGTTCCTATTTGTTGCATGTTTTTTGTTTCACAGAATATCGATATCAAACAAAGTCCAAACATGATAAAAATTTACGGAGATTTATTTTGGAATATATGTGATTTTTGGGAAGCAGAATCAATGCGACACGATGCTCGAGGGGCCCACAAGCTCAAGGGGCGTGCCCCCCTACCCAGGGCGCACCTGGCAGGCTTGTGGCCACCCCGTAGGTCGGTTGGAGTTGTCCTTCAGCCGCAAGGAAGCTTATATCCAGATAAAATCATGTTAAAATTTCAGCCCAATCAGAGTTACGGATCTCTGGGAATTTAAGAAACGGTGAAGGGCCAGAAAATAGGAATGCGAAACAGAAGAGAAACAGAGAGATATATCCAATCTCGGAGGGGCTACCACCCCTCCGCCACCATGGAGGCCATGTACCAGAGGGGAAACCCTCCTCCCATCTAGGGGGAGGTCAATGAAGAATAAGAAGGAGGGGGGCTCTCTCCCCCTCTCTCCCGGTGGTGCCGGAACGCCGCCGGGGCCATCATCGTGATGGCGATCTACACCAACAACTTCGCCGCCATCATCACCAACTCTCTCCCCCTCTATGCAGCGGTGTAACACCTCTTCTCCCCGCTGTAATCTCTACTTAAACATGGTGCTCAACGCTATATATTATTTCCCAA
This sequence comes from Thinopyrum elongatum, assembly GCA_011799875.1. Taxonomy (NCBI): domain Eukaryota; kingdom Viridiplantae; phylum Streptophyta; class Magnoliopsida; order Poales; family Poaceae; genus Thinopyrum; species Thinopyrum elongatum. Next base: position 569,602,587 of record CM022303.1, read on the forward strand.
TGATGTATGGCTATCCTATGATGTTTGAGTAGATCTATTTTGTCCTATGGGTTGATTGATGGTCGTGATTGGTTTGACTTGTATGTTTTATTATTGGTGCTGTCCTATGGTGCTCTCCATGTCGTGCAAGCTTGAGGGATCCCCACTGTAGGGTGTTGGAATATGTTCATGATTCTCTTATGGTGGGTGGCGTGAGTGACAGAAGCACATACCCGAGTAAGTGGGTTGTTGTGTATGGGAGTAAAGAGGACTTGATACTTAATGCTATGGTTGGGTTTTACCTTAATGATCTTTAGTAGTTGCGGATGCTTGCTAGAGTTCCAACCATAAGTGCATATGATCCAAGTAGAGAAAGTATGTTAGCTCATGCCTCTCCCTCATATAAAATTGCAATAATGATTACCGGTCTAGTTATCGATTGCCTAGGGACAAATAACTTTCTTGTGTGACAAAAAGCTCTCTACTAAAACTAACTTAATTGTTTCTTTATCTAAACAGCCCCTAGCTTTTATTTACGTGTTCTTTATTATCTTGCAAACCTATCCCTTTACACCTACAAAGTACTTATAGTTTCATACTTGTTCTAGGTAAAGAAAACATAAAGTGTGCGTAGAGTTGTATCGGTGGTCGATAGAACTTGAGGGAATATTTGTTCTACCTTTAGCTCCTCATTGGGTTCGACACTCTTACTTATCAAGAAAGGATACAATTGATCCCCTATACTTGTGGGTTATCAAGACTTTTTCTGGCGCCGTTGCCGGGGAGCAATAGCGTGGGGTGAATATTCTCGTGTGTGCTTGTTTGCTTTATCACTAAGTAGATTTTTTTTTCTATTCTAAGTTGTTCTCTATATTTAGTTATGGATATGGAACATGAAATAGAAAAAAATTAGGTGTACTTGCTACTCATGGAGATGGGGAACCTCCTAAAACCCTCGATGCTCGTTATGTGGGAAATATAAAATACTACTTTGATAATCCTGAGAAAACCCCATTCAACTTGATAATGGGAGACACGTTGGATCGACGTGAATACTTTAGGGATTATCGCTTGACTCAAAAAGGGAAACTGTTATGGGATCAAATTGAAATGTTGCATTGGTATGCTTGGAAATTATGCTTGTGATATGATTATACTTGTTGCTCTAGGATGAAGGCTCCACACCTTCCCTTTTTATGTAAATTTAATGATAATTAAACCTTGGCTTCTTATGCTAATGGTATATATGATTACTATGATGTGGAACGAGTAGAAGAATTCATTGCTTTTAAGGGTGCTTATGAAATTGATTCTTTGTTTGAAAAGTGTGAAATTTTTGATGATGTTGTTTACAGACCTGAAAATTATGCTATACTTAAATATTGCTATGAGAATCATGAATATAATGCCGATATTAATGCGTTTATTGAGAAAGTCTCCGCTGTCCAAGAAGAGACTAATATTTTGCAGCAAACTATGGAAGAAGAAATTGATGACACCGTGAGCTCATTAGATGAAAAAGATGACGAGGAGAGCGAAGAACAAAAGGAGGAAGAGCGGATTAGCTACCCATGCCCACCTTCTAATGAGAGTAAATCTTCAACTCATACATTGTCTAATTTCCCTTCGTGCTTACCGAAGGATGAATGCTATGATAATTTCTATGATTCCTTGGATTCGTTTGAAATATCCCTTTTTGATGAAATTGATGCTTGCTATGCTTGTGGCCAAGATGCCAATTTGAATTATGCTTATGGAGATGAACTTGCTATAGTTCCTTATGTTAAACATGAGATTGTTGCTATTGCACCCACACATGATAGTCCTATTATCTTTTTGAATTCTCCCAACTACACTATATCGGAGAAGTTCGCACTTATTAAGGATTATATTTATGGGTTGTATTTTACTACTACACATGATGATTTTGATGAATATAATATGCATGTGCTTGCTGCTCCTATTTGCAATTATTATGAGAGAGGAACTATATCTCCGCCTCTCTATGTTTCCAATATGATAAAATTGCAAGAAACTGCTTATGCTATGTATTGGCCTTTACTTGATGTGCATGAATTGTTCTTTTATGACATGCCGATGCATAGGAAGAGAGTTAGACTTCGTCATTGCATGATATATGTTACTTTGTGCTCACTACTAAATTACAAATCATTGCTAATTAAAATTGGCTTTGATATACCTTGGGATCCGGGTGGATCCATTACTTGAGCACTATATGCCTAGCTTAATGGCTTTAAGGAAAGCGCTGCCAGGGAGACAACCTAGAAGTTTTTAGAGAGTCATTTTATTCTATTGTGTGCATTTAAAAGGTTTAAAAAAAATAGAGAGGAACCTAAAACTTTTCAAAAAGAAAAGTGAAAGTAAGAAAGACGAGCAACGTTGAAGTGGGGGAGCTCCTTGAACTTTGTTCATGCCCATGGAAACTTTGCAAATCTTGAATTACATAAACTTTTCAACAAAAATAATTATCCCCTTGTACAAATCCATTTTATTATAAAAATAATGTGCCAAGATTTGCCTTTAGGATGATTACATTGCTTGTTTGGTATGTGCAGTGCAAAAACAGAAACTTTGGCTGTAGTGCGTGAATTTACATGTTTTACTAGAATGACAAAAGTTTCTGAATTTTTTACACAGTACTGATATGAAAATTGTTTATTTTTTCCTAATTGTTTAGAATTTTTGGAGTTACAGAAGTATGGTCAATGTTCAGATTGGTACAGACTATTCTGTTTTTGACAGATTCTGTTTTTGATGCATTGTTTTGCGTGTTTTGATGAATCTATGGATTGTATCGGTGATATATGCCGTGGTGAAGTTAGATTAAAGTAGTTATAATGAAAAAATAAAATATGAATGGGTTTGCAACAGTACTTAAAGTAGTGATTTGCTTTATTATACTAACGGATCTCACGAGGGTTTTGTTAAGTTTTGTGTGATTGAAGTTTTCAAGTTTTGGGTGAGATCACGATGGATGAAGGAATAAGGAGTGGCAAGAGCCTAAGCTTGGGGATGACTGAGGCACCCCAAGGTAATATTCAAGGACTCCCAAGCAACTAAGCTTGGGGATGCCCCGGAAGGCATCCCCTCTTTCTTCTAACGACCATCGGTAATTTTACTTGGAGCTATATTTTTATTCGTCACATGATATGCGCAAATTCTTGGAGCGTCTTTTGTTTTCCTTTTTTATTTTATGCACCATGATGGTATGAGATAGTCCTTGGTTGATTTATAGAATGCTCTATGCACTTCACTTATATCTTTTGAGTATGGCTTTATAGAATGCTTCATGTGCTTCACTTATATCTTTTGAAGTTCGGATTGCCTGTTTCTCTACATAGGAAAACCGTCATTTATAGAATGCTCTTTTGCTTCACTTATATTTGTTAGAGCGCGGGCATATCTTTTGTAGAAAGAATTAAACTCTCTTGCTTCACTTATATCTATTTAGAGAGTCAACATGAATTGGTCATTCACATGGTTAGTCATAAAACCCTACATAAAACTTGTAGATCACTGAATATGATATGTTTGATTCCTTGCAATAGTTTTGCGATATAGAGATGGTAATATATGGGAGGTACTAGTGAATGATTGTGGTTTAGTAAGAATATTGGTGTTAAGGTTTGTGATTCCCGAAGCATGCACGTATGGTCTCTCGTTATGCTATGAAATTGGAGCATGATTTATTATTGATTGACTTCCTTATGAGTGGCGGTCAGAGACGAGCGATGGTATTTTCCTACCAATCTATCCCCCTAGGGGCATGCATAGTAGTATGTTTCTTCGAGGGCTAATAAACTTTCACAATAAGTATGCAAGTTCTTTATGACTAATGTGAGTCCATGGATTATACGCACTCTTACCTTTCCGCAATTTGCTAGCCTCTTCGGTACTGTGCATTGCCCTTTCTCACCTCGAGAGTTGGTGCAAACTTTGCCGGTGCATCCAAACCCCGTGATATGATACGCTCTATCACACATAAGCCTTATTATATCTTCCTCAAAACAACCATCATACCTACCTATTATGGCATTTCCATAGCCATTCCGAGATATACTGCCATGCAACTTCCATCATCATCATATACATGACTTGAGCATTCATTGTCATATTGCCTTGCATGATCGTAAGATAGCTAGCATGATATTTTCATGGCTTGTCCATTTTTTGATATCTATGCTATGCTAGATCATTGCACATCCTGGTACACTGCCAGAGGCATCCATATAGAGTCATCATGTATTAGTTGTATCGAGTTGTAAGTAAATAAAAATGTGATGATCATCATTATTAGAGCATTGCCCCAATGAGGAAAGGATGATGGAGACTATGATTCCCCCACAAGTCGGGATGAGGCTCCGGATGAAAAATATAAAAAATATAAAAAGAGAGGCCAAAGGAGCCCAACAAAAAAAAAGAAAATTGAAAGAAAAAAGAGAAAAGAAAAAAACAAAGAAAAGAGAGAAAAAGAGAGAAGGGGCAATGTTACTATCCTTTTCCACACTTGTGCTTCAGAGTAGCACCATGTTTTTCATATAGAGAGTCTCCTATGTTGTCACTTTCATATACTAGTGGAAATTTTTCATTATAGAACTTCGCTTGTATATTCCGATGATGGGCTTCCTCAAATGCCTGAGGTCTTCATGAGCAAGCAAGTTGGATGCACACCCACTTAGTTTTCAGTTTGAGCTTTCGTACACTTATAGCTCTTATTGCATCCGTTGCATGGCAATCCCTACTCCTCGCATTGACATAAATTGATGGACATCTCCATAGCCCGTTGATTAGCCGCGTCGATGTGAGACTTTCTCCTTTTTATTCTTCTCGACACAACCTCCAACATTATATTCTATTCCACCCATAGTGCTAAATCCATGGCTTGCGCTCATGTATTGTGTGGGGGTTGAAAAAGCTGAAGTGCGTTAAAAAGTATGAACCAATTGTTCGGCTTGTCATCGAGTGTCGGTGCAACAAACATTTGCAGTTCTTGACCAAACCCATGCATAGGTGTGTTGACAGTCATATATCCAGCACCAATGGGTAACGCAAAACCAAGCCAGAGAAGCCGCTCTTCGTGAGATCAAGGAGCGTATTAAGAAGACCAAGCTAAGCATACAAGTCAAGATTCCAAGAGGAGTATCCCTTGCCAGCCAGGCGAGGCCGGCAAGGTCGACACCACAAGCAAGAGCGAAGGCAAGTCCCCGCCAGCAGCGCCTCCGGGGCAACCGGACACCGAAGCGCACACCCATCAAAGATAGCCCGGCAAGCCCTGCCCCCGACAGGCGTAGGCTAGCTACCACCGCTCCACCGCATCACGACGCCAGTCACTTGTCGATGCGATGTCGAGCCCTCCAAGTGATTAAGTGGCTCCTGCTAAGCACGTGGCAGCTCAATGATAAGCAAATCACACCATTTGACACCCGTCCAGAGGCGTGTCAAGATGATAAGCTGAGGATGATTAAGCGGCATGGCAGGCTTGCCGGGTTTCACCCTCAGCGCGACACCTAGCAGTGCATTTAATGCACTTTGCCCTAATTGGCAGAGTTAGGTATGATAGTACTGTTAGCTATCTAGTCATAGGATAATGACTATTTTGCCATTGTGGTTACCCCTTGAGCTATAAAAGGAGGCCCAAGGCAACCTAGAGAGGGATTCGGACCCCCTCACACTTGTACATGCATAGCAGCTCTCCCCGAGGCCACCTTGCCGGGCTTGAGCATTGCGTGCTGTCGTGTTTCTTCCATCCAATCCACCAAAGCAGGAGTAGGGTTTTACGCTTCTCAGCGGCCCGAACCAGGGTAAAAATGACCAGAGCCCCATTGTCATGCTGCCTCATGGCTTCTACTCTTTGTGCAACGTGATCTCCCCTTGCCGAACCACAAGGGGCTCATGGCCCTATAGGTGATTGTGTCCACCCACAACATCTTTGGTGCGTCAGGTAGGGGGGATCACTTGCGCGAACCAGAAGTTGTGAACAACGCGTCGATCTTCTTCATCATCTTGTCCATCTATGGTGCCCAAGAAGAAACCCGGCGCGACCGCGCATCCTTCCACTTCGAAGGCCCCCTCGCACACAGCAGTGGACGCCGTCGGCGCCATGGCAGAGTTGGGTGAGGCGGTTGCCACTGGCAACACAACCGGTGTAGGAGGCACCGCCGTTGTGTCCCTGCGGCCGAAGTTGGAGCAGGAAACGCCGGGGATGGGCAGCATCAGTAGCGTCCTAACGAGCTTGGCCTGGAAGCTGTGGGTGGAGGGGATGCCCAGTCTCCACCTCCTCGCCGCACTAGCGGATGCAGTCGCAACAGCGACACCCGCTCGGGCATAAGCCATGATTCTCCAGTCTTGCCCGCTACGGGCGCGACTTCAAAGCGCGCGCCTTGCCCGGTGCGATACGAGTAAGGTGGGGCGCCGAACGGGGCCGTCGACCCCCAGACACACCCCACTCACCACCAGACCGCCTTGGCAACCGGTCCATGACGACAAGAACACGGCAATGCTCCTGTTGGTTCCACCAGGAGTCGAGCGACGTCGCGGTCCGCTTCGTTGGCCATGCCAAGCACGACCGCAGAAGCAATGACGAGAGCCCAACTCGTGTTGAACTTTCCGCCAATGGCTGACAAGATGGATGAGTGGAGGGACACCATCCAGAGTTTGATTGGCTTTGCTGAGGCCGGTAAATCACAGCATGCGGAGCCGTCACGATGCTGGCAAACAGCGATAGCACCCCGAGGCGATGGCCGTGTTGAGGGGGCTGCACCAATGGCGCAATCCCCTCCACGGCAGCAGGCCTAGCAGCAATCTCGGCGAGCTCAAAGAGTTGACGAGCCCGACGAGACATCGATGGCCTCGTCTGACCCCCAAACCCGTCGTGATCAGCGGTAAGTTCTGGAAGAACAATGGAAGGAAGATGCACGCGTCACCATAGAGCGACGCCGAGAGGCACTACAAAAAAAAAACCACTTCCGTGATGATACGTGTTTGTCACAGTAGGTCACGTTTTTTGTCATGCATGTACATCCATGACGATTTTATGACAGAATCAAGATAGTCATAACTGTGCTGTCGTAGAAGTGTTCCATGACAATACCAAAATTATCATCACGGAAGTGTCCACTTCCATGACGATAAATGCCGCGTCATGGAAGTGCTTTCGTCAAGGGTAACCGACACGTGGCATCCACCGTAACGGGTCGCCGTTAAGCTATCGGGTCTGGTTTTGGATCCGATAACCCGCTAATAGCCACGACCAATGGCGATTTTCCACATGTAAAGTTCTCATTGACCGAGGGAAGCACGTGTCAGCTCCGCGTTGGCACAGATGTCACTCATCCAATGGGCGAGATGCGCCAATGATATGTTGACACGTGGACCGGCCCAAAAGTGGCCCATAAAGATTAAATGGGCCGGCCCAGCTAAAGGCCCAAAAGATTTTGCAGACCATAATGGGCCGGCCCAGCTAAAGGCCCACAAGATTTTGCAGACCATAATGGGCTGGCCCAGCTAAAGGCCCACAAGATTTTGAAGACACTAGTGGGCCGGCCCGTTAACAGGCTGCCATGTTTTGGGCCAAATGCCGGCCCATATTTGATCCGGTCCATTAACAGCCTGCCATGTTCTGGGCCTAATAAGGGCCCATATCAGATCCTGCCCGTTAATAGCCTACCAGGTTCTGGGCCATATTACGGCCCATATCAGATCCGACCCTTTAAGAGCCTTTCATTCTTTGGGCTAAATTATGGCCCATATCAGATTCGGCCCGTCAACTAGACACTGTGCTTTTGGGCCCACTTGAGGCCCGGTTAGGATTTCTGTTTGCTAAAGGCCCATTTAATAGTACGGCCTGATATTAGTTTCGACCTGTTAAAGGCCCGTTTAACATTTTGGCCCTATATTTATTTCGGCCTATTAAAAGCCCGTCATATAGTTGGGCCTAATTATGGCCCGCTTTGCATCCGGCCTGCTCACAGCCGATAATCTGATTGGGCCAAACAAGGACCGAGACAATTTTGGCCTGTTAATGACCCGTGATGTGATTGGCACAATCATGGGCCGGGGTCTATTTCAGCCTGCTGTCGGCCCGTGAGCTGTTCAGCACGATTCAGGCCCAACCTATTTTTCAGCCTACTAAAAGCCCATTGATTTTTCTTGCCAAAATAGGTCCGGCGGTTTACTCGGCCTATTAAAGGCCCAAAACTACTAGTGGGCCAGTTTACATTTAGGCCTGTTAATGGACCAAGATGACTGGGCCCATGATGCGGCCCATACATAGTGATTTGCATGACAGCCCGATTATATACCGTAATTTTACGGTTTGGCCGGTTTACTTTTCATGGAGCGAAGATAGGATATATATATACAGTAAAATAACTGCAGCATCATGAATAAGAAAAAACCTAGACTATACAATAAAGAAATTACGGCATATTACATCCACTGGGCATCAAAGTTCGCCACTATGATAATAAATCACAAGCAGACAGCAGATTACATACACTGGGCATCAAAGATCGCCACCAGTGCAAATAAACACGCCGACAAAATAATATACAAAACTGACAGCACTTCAATAGAGTTCAAGAAAGGTTAGCCCTGCTCGGGAGCTGCAGCGCAAGTAGCTGAGCAAGCTGATGAGACTGCGCTTGTTTGACGCTTATATCCTCCTCACTCTGAAAGATAAACAAGCAGACATATGACATGTTTTGCACATATAAGTATCAGTGCTGACAATTCATCACATTTCTTATTGGTGAATAAAGTGACACAGTTTAAAATAGCATTAACACAATATGGTATTGTTCAGGTTAAGACATGGCAGGAAATGACATTGTGAAGGAGTTGGCAGCTTTACAACACCACTGGATTACAGATCAAGAACTCATAAGTATCAATGGTTAGTGTGCTATCAATTTATCCCAATTCAGATTGACAAATAAAGAGACGGTTTAAATAATAGTAGAATGATATGACATTGTTCATAGTTAAGACATTGCAGAATATGACATTGTGCTGTAGTGGGTAGTTTCACCACACCACTGGATTACGGATCAAGAACAGAAGCATACATGCAGTGCAAAAGAAGATCACTTGCTCTGTATAGTTTAATTTACATGGTATGAAGAAGGAACTTGGTTGTACAACTGAAAACTTAAATTGAGAAGGACAAACTTTTGTTTATGAACTTCATAATAAACTTTAAACATGCAATTTGATGCAAACACCAAAAATAAACAGCTGTTGCAGTCATGCCTAACCAAATATACACAACAAAGTTTGAAGGCTTGAGAAGGACAAACTTACATTAGTGGTGAAGACCGGCTCTATAAAGCCCTTGTCCATGCCGATGGGGGGGCAATTCAAGAAGTTTACCACAGAATCTTCTTCATAAGCAATTCCTTTATTCTACATTTTGTTAAGAGTAAATATAGATGTGATAATATAAGAAAAAATGGAGAATATTTAAGATAAGATGAAGAGTGATGCTACATAACCAAGTAGCTATAAATGTAAGTATAGCGATACAGGCAAAAGGTACAGCCAAGAGCAATGCAGAGCTAAACTTCTTCAGTACCATTGGTGTTATCCAACCTTATGGTAAGAGTAAATATAGATCTGATGTGTAGAAAATGGAGGGCAAAGGAAAATAAGCTGCAGAGTGATGGTACATGAACAACTAGCTGTCAATATAAGTACACTGATAAAGGACAGCAGGTACTTACAAGAACAATGCAGAGCTAAACTTTTTCATTGGCATTGGGTATATTCTACATTAATGTAACCATTAATACAGCTATGATAATTTGGAGCGAACAGTTGATAAGCAAGCTATCATGCATACTGCTGTCACATAATGAACCAGGTATGAATGCAAGTACAGTGCTACAGGACAACAGGTACTAACAAGAGCAAAGCAGCGGGCAGCATATTTGCGATATCCTGTCGTCCTTTTCAAACCGGAATTCTTCTTTGAGCAGATTTCCTGCAAAAGAGATCCGTAAGGCACATGTAGAAAAGTAGAAGTTCAAATTGTCATGTGATATCATAGATAGTACCTCATCCTGGGAACGAGACCAGTGCATACCAAGGTTTTTCCATTCAATGTCTTCTAAGTTTAGCACAGGAGACTTCACCGGAAATTCATTTATAGACTTGCCATCAAAGTATGATTTCCTCAGGTAACACCGATATTGCTGCAATGCTTCCTTGAAAAGCGCAAGCAAGCTTTGCTTGTCATGACTATCCAGATTGACCCTCGCCTACTTACAACAATGTAATGTAAATCATTGATGTGTTCAATCAGCAGAAAACAGGAAAATAATCACCATGAATAATAGCACTTACACGTAAGTGGGACAGGAAGATGTGAAAATGGTGTTTGTCTTCACTATAATCTTCCCATGATGGGAATATATGCACGTAGTCCCTAACAACATTGAAAGCATTGCCTTTTAAACTGGGAATAACTGGAATGGGGTTTTGATACGTCTCCAACGTATCTATAATTTTTGATTGTTCCATGCTATTATATTATCTGTTGTGGATGTTTTATATGCATTAATATGCTATTTTATATTATTTTTGGGACTAACCTATTAACCTAGAGCCCAGTGCCAGATTCTGTTTTTTCCTGGTTTTTGAGTTTCGCAGAAAAGGAATACCAAACGGAATAAAACTTTCGCGATGATTTTTCTTGGACCAGAAGACACCCCGGAGACTTGGAGTTCAAGTCAGAAGAGCCACGAGGCGACGACAAGGGGGGAGGGCGCGCCCAGGGGGGGTAGGGCACACCCCCTGCCTTGTGGGCCCCACGTGACTGCACTGACCTACTTCTTCGTCCTATATATTCACATATATTCCAAAACCCTCAGAAGCATCCACGAAAAGACTTTTCCACCGCCGCAACCTTCTGTACCCGTGAGATCCCATCTAGGGACCTTTTCCGGCACCCTGCCGGAGGGGGATTCGATCACGGAGGGATTCTACATCAACTCTATTGCCCTTCCGATGAAGCGTGAGTAGTTTACCTCAGACCTACGGGTCCATAGCTAGTAGCTAGATGGCTTCTTCTCTCTCTTTGATTCTCAATACCATGTTCTCCATTTGTTCTTGGAGATCTATCTGATGTAATATTCTTTTGCGGTGTGTTTGTCGAGATCCGATGAATTGTGGATTTATGATCAGCTTATCTATGAATATTATCTGAATCTTCTCTGAATTCTTATATGCATGATTTGATATCTTTGTAATTCTCTTCGAATTATCGGTTTGGTTTGGCCAACTAGATTGGTTTTTCTTGCAATGGGAGAAGTGCTTAGCTTTGGGTTCAATCTTGCGGTGTCCTTTCCCAGTGACAGTAGGGGCAGCAAGGCACATATTGTATTGTTGCCATCGAGGATAAAAAGATGGGGTTTACATCATATTGCTTGAGTTTATTCCTCTACATCATGTCATCTTACTTAATGTGTTACTCTGTTCTTCATGAACTTAATACTCTAGATGCAAGCAGGAGTCGGTCGATGTGTGGAGTAATAGTAGTAGATGCAGAATCGTTTCGGTCTACTTGACACGGACATGATGCCTATATTTCATAATCAGTGCCTTGGACATCGTCATAATTTTGTGCTTTTCTATCAATTGCTCGACAGTAATTTGTTCACCCACCGTAATATTTGCTATCTTGAGAGAAGCCTCTAGTGAAACCTATGGCCCCCGGGTCTATTTTCCATCGTATAAGTTTCTGATCTACTATTCTCCATCGTATAAGTTTCCGATCTACTATTTTGCAATCTTTTATTTTCAGATCTATAAACCAAAAACCCAAAAATATTTACTTTATCTTTTGTTTAGTTTTACCTATCTCTATCAGATCTCACTTTTGCAAATAACCATGAAGGGATTGACAACCCCTTTATCACGTTGGGTGCAAGTTGTTTGATTGTTTGTATAGGTGCTAGGTGATTTGTGCGTTGTCTCCTACTGGATTGATACCTTGGTTCTCTAACTGAGGGAAATACTTATCTCTACTTTGCTGCATCACCCTTTCCTCTTCAAGGGAAAAACCAACGCAAGCTCAAGAAGTAGCAGGTTCCAATCTACAGAAATTGGCCGTCTCTGTAGGTGGGATAGGTCTTCGGCCGGTGGACTTGCTGTACTTTTTGCTGGAGTGGGATTTTTTATGGTACGGCTGGTGCTATGGCAACTGAAATCGGCATACCTTTTGCTGGAGTGCAGGTCCTGTGTGGTGGGGCTAGTGGTGTGGCCAGTGAAGTATGGGTACAGTCTGCTGGAGTCGGTCCTACATTTGGTGTCACTAGTTGTAGAGCCAATATAAGTGGGGTGCTATCTGATTTCTCCGGCACCACCACGTTTTTCAAGGACTTTGCTGGTGCTCCTTCAGGTTCGGCAATCTCTCTCTTCCTTTTTGATGTCTGATGCACAAGAACAGCATTTGAGTGGACAAACATGGTATGATGACAGATGGAATATGTATTGATAATGGATGGGCATGGCATCTTGATATATATGATGAGTAAACTAAGCAGATGGCAGTGCAACAAAGTAGAAGAAATGCAAGACACCTTATGCAAGATACGCGCAATCAATAAAACCTTGCCAAATTAGAACAGGCACCTTGATGGGTGAACAGGACAGGCCATCTACCTTCGACTCCTCGAGGTCAGAATAGTCATTAGGATCATATTCTGAACAAGAATCTGCAGGTGGGGAGCGTATGAGTTTCATTGCATCCAGAATGGAACTCAATGCCTTGGTGCCAATTTTGTTAGTCATTGCAGTGTTCCACAATATTCTTCTGATGCACGCATTCTGATATTCATTGTGATTATGTACAATATCTGAGAAGCATGAAAACATAAATAGTAGTGAGATTATCTTTGTAATGCAGAGGATATTCTAATATAGGGGCTCCTTGTAAACCCTTGTGTGCTATCACTGGATTCTGATGAGAGAGCCCATGTGTGCTGTAATATGGTTCGTGCATTAATATAATCTGGCACAAGTACACAAAAAATAGGCTCCAGAAGTAAGGATAGTTGGTAGATGATAGGTTCATAATATACTGTATAGAGATTTTATTGCCAAAGCATGATAACAAGAGCACACAACAACTAGGCAGATCGTAGTGTACATAAAAGGGGTACACCATAACCAGCATATATAAATCGGGAAAGTGGAACTGGCTGGAAAATACGGTGTTGTATTGCCGCTACTAATTGAAAGCCTATCGATCACGTACAGGCTAGCTCTATCAGCTGTTGACTACAGATGTCCCTGCTCCCCTTCCTGACAAGGAACATACTGTACATACTAAATACAGAATAACAAAAGAGGAACATGTTAAAGAACAGAAGAGGAAGCATATTCTTGAGGTTTCGCTTCTTTCCATACAATGTTGGTTGCCCACTCATGATGAATCACAATGCCCAAAGAAATGCAATTCCATGTTGTCTCTCTATATGTGGCCACATGCATTTGGAAAATCAAGTGGGAGCATTAGCTGACCAATTAAATGTGTGTCTATCAACTAATATCAGTATCATATCACAATTCGTATTTGAAGAAGTAAGCTTTGGACTTATGATTGGTGTGTTGTTTAGCTTCAAGAGTGGACTGCTGCTAGTGTGACACAAAGCAGCTACACAGATCATAGTGTAGATATAACGGGAAAACCGTAAGCATCACAAGTAAAATCAGGAAAGTGGAACTTGCTGGAAAATATGGGCTACTATTGCCGGTACGGCTAGAAAGGCTTCGGATACCAGCTCTCTTCAACTGAAGGTGCAGTACTGTTAATATCAGTGTAACTCTCAAAGGCGACATAGCTCCCCACATTTCCTTCCTAATCTTATAGGATTCAAGTGGGCAGGCCACTACAATTCCTATTCCTATGTTTACAAAATCCTACGAATCAAAGAGGCCCGAAGAGTTGAAAGTGTCCATCACAACCGACCGAATAGACCTCTACACTTCAAATGTCCCTGCTCCTCTTCACTACAATGAACATACTGTACTACTATCATACTCCCTCCGTTCCAAAATATAAGTCTTTGTAGAGATTTCCACTATGGATCACATACAGATGTATACAGATACATTTTAGAGTGTAGATTCACTCATTTTGCTCCATATGTAGTCCATGGTGGAATCTATACAAAGACTTGTATTTAGGAACGGAGAGAGTACTATTAAAGAAGAATAGAAGAGGAACATGCTAAAGAAGAGCAAGCAGATTTTGGATAATAAAATGTTTGTTGCGCAGTGACCACACATGATGAACCAGAGCGCATTAAGAATGCAACTCCCTGCTGTCTCTCTATATGTGGTGCACGTGCTTTTCGAAAGTAAAGTAGGAACATTAGCTGACCAATTAAACGTTATCTGTTTTAGTAATATCAACATCATATCAGATTCATACTTGAGCAATAAGTTTAGAATTATGAGTGGCACGTTGTTTAGCTTGATGGATTGAGGAGCAGTGCTAAGCAGCTACGATGATGGTACTGAATATAAAGGAATGTCTGCATGCAAGTCGCGTGACTTTCGTCATTTGGGTCAGTCGACCATTTCAGGCAGTTGGATGAAGATCCTACGTCTCCTAACCCTTCTTCTTCCTCATCTCTGATTCTTCCCCTATAGAACACCGCATGGGCCACCGGCCGAACCACCAGCCCCGACCCCCCCCCGCCATCCCCTGAACCGCCCCACCGCCTGTGTTCCTCCGCCACCCCACCCCCGCCCACACCCGCGTCGAGTTTTTTTCATTCGGCGAGGCCCCACCACCGCCAGGCCACCGCCCCCCCACAACCACCGTCCCCACCCGAGCCCCTTCCTTCCCTCCAGCGAACTCCGGCAAGCTCTAAAAAATTGACTGACCCAATTTTGAAATTTAGTCTACTGTCATTTAACTAGTGTGGAAAATAAAAGGGGAAACCATAAGCATTGCGAGTATAGTGTTGAGCGTGCCATGGCGGATCTGAAGGTGCAAACCGGACAAAGGCAACTTCGCAACCAATGTTTGCTTTCAACTAACAAGTAAGATCCTAAGTGATGGACAAGAAATCACAGTAAAGCAGTGGCGATCTATTTTCTTGCTGCGATAAATAAGTTGAGCAGATACGAAAGAGTACCGCCTCTGGTGCGGCGCCGTGTATGCATCTGCTGAGAACTTGATGGTGCTGCGGTAGCGATGGCTGTCGGTGGCATGGAAGCAGATCTAGGAGGGTAGATGGTGGCGGCGGGGAAAATATCCCGGCGCGGTGGACGAGACGGTCATAGGAGCTGCACCGGCAAGGTGGACGACGGCGGGGATGAAGCGAGAGGACGGGATGCAAGGATCCTGGTCCGAAGCCGTGGATGAGAGAGGTCGATCTCTTGTAATGGACGACGGCATCGGGGTATCAACTCCGGCATGGTGGAGGAGGATGGCAGTGGATGGGGTGGCGGACGGAGGAGGCTGGCGTGGAGAGGGTATTTTGGCGCCCACGGAGTACAAATGGGGAAATGGAGGGAGAGAGGTAGGGGGAACCTTGTCTTTGGGACGCGCTTGTCTCAAATGCGGGGAAGGTTACCAACTTATCCCCCATTTAAAATTTCAGACATCACAGGAATATTGGGCTGCTGGGGATAGGACGGTAATCTCGCATACACCGAATATTTGCCGACGGAGATTTCGGCAGAGAAGAGTTTGTTTTGGCACCCACCGTGTATGAATCCGGGTGAGAGGGGATTTCGGCCGAGGAGACACAGTGTTTTGGCACCCACCGTGTATGAATCCGGGTGAGAGGCGGTTATGTCACGTTTGAGTGAAATTACAAACCTACCCCTATCAAGACCAATTGAAATCGAGCCGACATTAGTTGCATGTCAGGGACAGACAGTAATTTCCATCTCCAATATTTTGGTTTCGGGCGGTTACTACGAGTTTGGCCGCTTCGTTCAAATTTTTGAGAAAAAGCTTGCACGTTTACCGTGCCAACTCAATTCCAATCCATTTTGTATTCTTTTTTTTCCGGGCAGGATCCATTTTTGATTCGAATAAAATTCTATATACATCATTTTTTTATATATACTTTCAAAAGCACAACAAAGAATTCTGCTCCTTTATGTATATAATATGATTTACAAATACAATGATCTCAAAATCATAAGGTTGAATTCAAAATTTTTAAACCAAATTTTGTTCTACTCAAATGTATGGATCAGTAATATCTAGATATTAAATAACATAGATGCGCGTGAATTCATATGAGTATGCATGTTTGATAGATCAATTTTGGTTCGAGTATGAATTACATGTATCATCATCTCGAATTCAAATATTTGAATCCCTTTTATGTTCACATTTTCTATACACGCAACTAAATATTTGAATCTCCTTTCATGCCCATCTCTCTCGTGTGCTCCTTCATGTAGCTATCACTCTCTTTTCTCCAGCTCACCCGCACGCTCACTTCATGTTTCTCCTATTTTCGGAAACATGGTCTCTCGACGTCTCCCTTGAGAAGTGTCACACTCTCCCTATCATTATACATTACATGGTTTTCATTATCTCTCACGTCTCTATCATTCTCTGGTATCACTAGGTACCTAAGCTTTCTTTTTCACCGCCACACACACACTCTCACTCGTCTTTCACTTTGTCTTTATCTCTAGGTTTCTCTCACGCACCCTATATCTTTCTAGATATGACTCCTACCACTAAAATTACTCTCTCCCGCACACACAACGTTTGTTGCGGTCTCCTTTCCGTCTTCATCTTAGTTATAAAACTGACATTATTCTTTTGTTTACCAATCAGACAAACTCTCCCCCTTTCTCTCTCTCTCTCTCACACACACACAACTCCTGCTTCCACTCCCCCTCCCGACTACCGTCTCTCCCTCACACACACAAAACTCTCGCTTTCGCACCCCCGACTCGTATTTCTCTCACAAACATTGATCGACTAGCCTCCAGATAGGTTTATACATCCGCACACTCTTGCTTCCACTATCTCGTACATGTCTCTCTCGCGCTCCGTGTATCTATGTAGATTTTTCGTCCCTTCTTGAGACACGCCCTCTCGATCGTGCACACACACACTATCGCCTCATTTTATGGTGATACCTCTCACACACACACTCTTTGTGTCTTTGTCACACACACACTCCGTCCTCCTCCTCTCTCCCTCTCTCTCTCACACACTCCACACATACACACACACATGGGCTTTTTGCAACAATATACCACTTCTCGAATCTTGAAACCAACCACATTCCTCACTTATCTCATCAAAACCACCAAATGAATATATTTTGAGTGAAACATAACATATTTTTAGTGATATATGTATTTCAAAACTAGACTCTTTTCTATCAAATCGGTGAATATGTATTAATCTACTTTGAACGTGTGGCAACGCATTGGCACATTGCTAGTTATTACTACTATATAATTTTTTGGACACCAGACAAATGGTGGAGTACATATACGAAGAGAAGAGGCGCACGCACGCAGTCAGTCTCTCGCTGTCTCACACACATGAGAGTTACGTAAAGGCACCGTAAACAAATAAACCCTAAAACCCTAGGTGCACGATTGCTGCATGCGCAGGTACCGGGTACGTGGTGCAGCTTGCCTTTGTAGGAATAGTCAGCTCGCGTGGTAATTTGATCCGTAGGAATTGATGGTCGGGACCACAGGTGAACGACCTAGAGGCGGTGGCTCGCCAGTCGCCACTGATCGAGTAGCCACATTTAAAATATCATTTTTTTAGCGGGGTAAGAGTTCCGATTTTCAATGGCATGTTATACTAGTTTTTAGAATGATTGGTATGGAGCAAAAATGGAATTCATAACTACTACCTCTGTCTTGGTTTACTAGTCCCCATCGTATTTTGGGTCAAAGTTTGTCCATGAATTTTACTTGTAAAATGTGAATGGAAAATGAGATTTTGTTATACCCAAACAAAAAAGGACTTGAGGGAGTGATTGCTCTGACATGGACGCGACCTCTCATAGCGTAGGCATTGAACTGGCGCGCCGGCCAAGAGGGCCCCACTCGCTGCAGGCCAGGCTGAATACGCCTCCTCGCCGCATGCAACCGGCTTCAGACTGCCCCGCCTGCCTCCATTGAATCCACGCGTGTGCCGGCAACACGTCCTTCCACGAGCCGGCCGGCATTTTAGAACACCACGCCGGTTGGCTCCTCTCGTCCGCCCGCTATTTAAATGAGGCCAGACGCCTGGCAAGAACCGCACCACACCGCCGCTCCCCATATCCTCCTTGCACCATTTTCTCCACACTCTCCATAGCATCCGGTGAGTAGGAAGAAGAGTTCTCCGGCATAAAAGCCGGCTGGGTGCCCCGACGAGCCAGGCAACTCGCTGCCCCACCTCCCTCCCCACCCCAGGCCGTCAGTACCATGGGCGAGGCTGCAGGCGGGCAAGCGGAGGAGCAAGCCGCCGCTCCAAGCTGGCCCCTGGTGCATCAACTCGACGATCCAAGCCTGCTCGTAGAGGAGTGGCCAGTTGCTGCACACCGGCACACAGGGGACCACGGCGTCCAGTGCATCGTGGTTGGCCGCGCCATCCGATGCAAATGTTGGCGGAACCACGGCATGCTGGCGGAGGTGGCTAACACGTTTGCGGCCACCGCCGACACTGAGGAATAGTAGACCATGGGAGCCGCCGCCGCCGCTCCGAACCCATAAGTGCTACGACCACCGCGTCACCGGCAGACACCCGGTGTGTTGCCCGGTTTGGCTCAAAACATCATGGACCCCAGCCGCGGCCGGCATTAGAAATTATACCTACTTCTAGAAGTTATTCACATTTAGTCAAAAAATGTCCAAAATATAATTAATTATGTATGGTCTTGACTTGTTGTGCTCGCACTAGTAGTAGGAACTAGAGATTTTTCTTTATTTATAACTCTCCTCACATTTTATTGGCTTTGAAGTGAATCATGGTTGTGGACATTATCTATGAATGTGCAGATATCTGTGAACATGAGTTTGATGTGGAAGTTGAACTTGGAATGTTGGGCTTGCGTGTGAACTATACCATGTCCAATGCTTCGTCTGTTATTGTTTGGAAAGTAATTGCTGTTATTACATGACCCGAAAAAAAATTTATTTTGTGCCACATCAATAGATGCACGAACATCACAACAGGCATGCTGACTGGATAAACATTTGAACCTAGCTATTATGAAGGAAAATTTGTATTGACAACAGTTTTAGATAGCAGGAGACGCCTAGCCTGCTCTGCCTCTGCTAGCTTCTTTCTGGCTTCTTCCATCTCTTCTTTGGCTTGGGTGAAGAGGGCATCTGATTGCTCTTTTAGCTTCTTCAGGAACTCAGCTACATTCTCAAGGGCTGCTGCATGCTTTCTTCCAGCCTTTACTAGAGCCACGAGGACACGAACCGTTGACGACTCCACTTGGCTTGTGTGTAATCCAGCATCACCTGGGAATTTGCACCTTGTGTCTAATCTAGCATCATTAGGGAACGGGCACCTTGTGTGTAATCCAGCCTCATTTTGGAAACATGATCTCGAGGTTGACCATACTTCCCTCCTCGCAGGAACTGCATCCTGACATGAAGTTACTTCTTTTTTAGATCAATAGTCTGAGCAACCTAGATCCATTTAGTAGAAGCCAGATAAACAGGACTCGGAGAAGTGAATTCAAAAGGAGAAATATAAAAACAGACTCCAAGGTGAGAACACCCACTTCCTACATCAAGCTAAAAATGAAAGCATTAGGATGATTAAGACTCTTCTTATTACATATCGAAGAACACGAGGCTAAGAGAAATAGAAACTACAACATATACACATCGAAGAACACGAGGCTAAACAAAAGTAATTGAAAGGGTGTTACTTACCAAAGCTCGTTTTATAGGTTCGGTGCATCTCCTCTTTAACTTGCCACGTTCCTTGAAGATGTTCCCAATATCCCGTGTTTGGTCTTCATTGCTCCTCTGCATGTTCGCACTCGTAGTTTTAAAATCTCAACATGGCAAGAAAAATATAGTAATACTCACGCATCTTGTGGGCAACATTAAAGCACTCATCTGCCATGTTAGAGCATCTCCAACAGAAGCGCAATGCACGGCGCGTTTAAAAAGCGTTTACAGCGCCGGAATAGCCAGTTTTTGCGGGCCGCGGAGTGCTGGCTCCAGTGGCCGCTGCAAAAAATTGCGCGCGTGCCGCTCCAGCAGACGCGCTATATTTTTTTCTCCTTTCTACTCTAACTCGATACACATTCGACTCCAAGTCAATACTGGCATAGATAGATACATAGATAGTTCTCAGCATAGATATAGCATAGATAGATAAAAAAATAGATAGTTCAACTACTCCTCGTCGTCCGACTTCGCCTCGGTGATGTCCTCCTCCGACGTCTCAATGTAGGCGTCAAGATACCGATCATCGTCGGAGTCCTAGGGCGACGCTGCTCCTAGCTTGATGTTGAATTGAGTGGCCGCCTTCCGCGTACGCCTGTCCTCGCGATAGGCGGCTCGCTCCGCCCTCCTCTTCTTCCTTTCTGCCCTCCTTTGCGCGTAGAACTCGCGCTTGTTGATGATGTCCTGCGGGAAGCATTAGCGCCACAGCGCCATGGCTTCCTCATCCATCTCGGCGATGCTGAGACAGTGCTCCCGCCTCCGGTTGTCGCGACGATCCTCGTCGGTGATAAGCCGCGGAGGAGGCACGAGCTCCTGCGCCCGCTCCCACGTCAGCACGTTGGGGAAGTTCATGTCCCTACGAGGCCGCCGGAGGCGCCACGCCGCCGCGTCGTACGCGCGGGCGGCCTCATGGGAGGTGTCGAAAGTGCCGAGGCTGAGGCACATCTCGCGGAACCGGATCTCAGCGGAGAAGCCGCCGGAGGGGCGCGCGTGGACGCCGCGGTAGCCCCAAGTTTCCTGGCGGCGCGGCGGCGGCGAGGCGAGAAAGAGCGGGGAGAGAGCGGTGGTGAGGCACAGAGCGGTGGGAGGGCGTTGGATTTTATAAAGCGCCGGACGCCGCGCGCCAAAACTAGCGCGCGCCCGCCCGCTTTTTCCCGCGCGCGCGCGATCCTTTCCCGACGTCCCTGCTATCTCTACTCTCTTCTCTACTCTTATATATATATATATTATATATATATTATATTATATATTTATATTTATCACTACTCTTATAAAAAACAGAGTTGGTGATGATGGTGTGCCTGCCATCCTGCAATATAGGCCGTCAGATTTATATCTGACGGATAGGAAGGAAACTATGGCAATTTTGCAAAAAGATACCCGCACCTCTCTCCATGTTTGCAGATAAGGCCTTCCCTCATTCATCCTTTTCTCCCAGAAGATAAACTACTCATACAAATGCATCTTGATGTTCCGTGCAATGCATGGGCATCTTGCTAGTTCTAAAAAACTTTCCATCATTTGCCACACTACTGGTTGCAGATGAAGAACCTACCCAAGCATAGTGCAATACAGGAGCGACGCACAATTACAAGGTGATATTCTGTTGGACAATGCAAGCTATAACCAATTACTTTTACGGGAACAATAGCAACCAGGAAATTTGAAGGGTAGGTATGAACAAAATTGGAACTGCACATGTACTGCTAAGAGATTCAATATACACATTACCAATCGAGGAGGAGTACGATGGTCGCGGCGGCCTCTGTGCATCATGGTCGGCAACGGGAGTCACTTCATTGTCCATAATGGTGGTGCTTCTGCGCTTGGCGTCGGCTTCCCAGAAGCAGATCCGAGACCGTGGAAGACGGTGCCGGGGAAGAGGCTCCGTGTACGACGACGACGGTGGACCGGCTCTAGTGCGGCGTACGACGTCGTCGATGAGGCAGATGCGCTGTGGTGTACGAGTGCGCCGATGTAGAAGGGGAGGAGCACGAAGGCTGTGGTGCCATGGAGAAGTCTATTTTGCGGTGGGGATAGAAAATGTGGAGTATTCAGGTGTACTACTCTGGGTGTCGGGGTGGGGTTGGCTGGGTAGGGTGAACCTGAAGTTACCAAAACAGCCCCCTACCCACCAGCATCCGTAGGCCTGTTTCGAAGGGTATGATTGGTAACTTCGCACTGCTCGAATCAGTCAAAATTTTGTAACACTGAACTTCTCGTTTGGCGTGTTGGGTGATTGGGCTAAGCAACTAGCGAGTAGTACTAGTAACTACTAGTACTCCCTCCGTTTTTATTAACTCTGCATATTAGGTTTGACCGAAGTCAAACTTCCTAAAGTTTGACCAAGTTTATAGAAAAATATAAACATTTACCATAGCAAATATGTATGATGTGAAAGTACATTCAATAATGAATCTAATGGTATTTATTTGTTATTGTATATGTTAATATTTTTTGTTATAAACTTTGTGAGAGTTTACAAAACTTGACTTTAACCAATGCTAATACGCGAACTTAAATAAAAACGGAGGGAGTACACATTTGTTTTCTTAGTTTGTAGTGGAATTAATCATTTGTTGTAATCATGAAATAAATATATTAGGCTACTGACTTCGAATGTAATGGTTTATACAATTCAATAGTTAGAATCATTGTTGAATTCCAAGATGTATACGAGGTCTATAGTACTTCAGAATATTCTCAAACTCACATAATCTCAGTCAAATGAAAATCTAAATGCATTTCATAGTTATTACTTTGTAGGATGCAACAAAACCAACCATAACTCTACATGATCCATTATAAAGCAACATTTTGAACACATCCCAATGTGTGAATGAAACATGTAGAGAGAGCTTGCGAAGATGGAGCAAATAGGGCGGGAAAGATTGTATGTATGTGGGCGAGAGAGTAGGAGACAAACCTAACGAGAGAGAGAGAGAGAGAGAGGAAGAAGTTAGGTCTGTGAGAAAGATGGAGACATGTAATATACGTGAGATGTGTGTGCATCCGGATTTGGTACATGTGGAAGGAGAAGAGACAACGGGTTTGATGAGAGAGCTGGAAAAACGTGGACGAGAGGGGAAGGATCTCGTGGGTTGAGGGATTGATAATTTTGTGCAGGAGAGAGGGGGGGGGGAGGAGTCAGTCAGCCGTCGTCGTCACATCATCCTACTTCCAAATGGCCCCGCATTCTCTAGTGTAGTGTGATCGCCGTCTTCGATCTCCTTGATGCCCTCTTTGAAGATTGAGGTGGTGTGCATGCTGGGGTGCAGAGAAGCACAAGCGAGAGTGGTTGCCATATAACCTTGGATGGGGATGAATTGTGTGTTCGGGGGAGGGGGGAGTGTGTGTGCAGTGTGTGTGTGTGTGTGTGTGTGATATTGAGAGAAATCAAACCTATGGAGAGAATGTGTGTGTATGTGACGGAAAGCTACATGCTAAATAGGGATTTCACGAAGAGATTGTGCGTGCGAGATAGAGAGCGATGTGCGGGCCTTGAGGTGGGCAGGGGCCGGGTGAGGGTGTCAAAATGTGTGCGTTGATGCATGTGTTACATGCGATCGTGCGAGGGACGGATGAATCGAGAGAGATGGTTGTTGTGTTATGGATGCTCCTCTCTCTCGCTCTCTCTCTCGCACACACAGAAGTACAAATAGAAGACCGTTCTCTCATGTATACACAACATATCGGCATCTCTCTATGTCTCACTCATGCATGATCATTTGCACATTCACACCTCTCTATGTCTCTATCACACGCGCATCATCTCCACATTGCCCTTCCGCCACAACACACATATGGACACATACACGCGTTCTCTCTCAGTCGCACACACAGAATCATTATTAAAAAAAAATGTCTAGGGCACACCTAAAATGTCCAAATCCAAATAAGCATGAACTGAAGCTAAATTCAAATATATGGAAATATTGTAGCGTGAAGAACTTTTCCTGGGGAAAAAGTAGAGTAATATTCGGGGATTGTTTTCACACACACAAAAAGGTTTGGTGGCTGTCCTTCGAGCACGACACGGTGACGCACCATTCGATCGACCGCGCGGCCGCGGTGCACGCGCTTGCACAGGATTCCGTATCGATGCTGTGCTAACTAATGTGGTAGTATATGCGCTACCTCAGTCTAATGTTTACGTGTACTAGTACGGTGTTCTTTTAAGTTTGACCAACCCTATATAGAACTAAACTAAGCTCCCATACGTGCACTCATCAATATGCCGCCGCCGCCGTTGCGCATGCCGGCACCCGCCTGCTCCGGCCGACCATTTCTCGACCATCACCGCCGTGTCCCCGCCATCCCTGTGCCATGAAGCCGAAGGCTCGCCCGCTCACGTCATCTGCAGTCCCTCCTCGCGATGCTAACGCGCTGCCAAGCACGCGAGCAGGTGGAGCCATGTCTATGCCCGTAGCGCACGAAGAGTAGGACGAGTGCATGCTCCAGCACGCCGGCGAGGAGGAGCTAGCGTGTCATTGTCGTCTCCGCCCGCGCGGAGGAGGCGCGCATGGTGGCTGTCGCGGCGGAAGCCGGTCGTGCCCGCGCCGAGCCCGCAAACCGGGTGCGGACGTGGAATCTACCTTCAAGACCTTGAATGCCACGTGGATCCTGCAATCTGAATGAACAATTTGGGTCAGTCGACTCTTGTGAGCCGTTGGATGCAACATGGACGGCCAGAAGGGCTTCTTCAACCTCTGAAATTGATGCACTGTTCATCTTCTTTCTCAGGCATCGAGCCACCAGCTCACCACAGGCCTAACCGCCTGCCACCACCACCCCGCCCTCCCCCGAACCGCCGCCACCGCCATGCTCCCCCCACCCCCGCCATCCGTTTAACCCCGGGCACGATCCATTTTTTCCGGTGAACTGCATTCCACACCCAACACTCATAAGATAGATCATGGGCACCCTGCCACCCTAATATAGATACTGGGGTAGCTTCTCTGTCATCTTCTTCCTTCGCTCCATCAAACTTCTTTCACAAATCGACTGACCCAAATTATACTACTAGTATGTATTAAGTATAGTAGGAACGCGAAGATATGAGTAGTAGTACCAACTACAAGAAGAACAGTAGTAAGACATACTAGTACTATATGTACTAAAGAGTTCAAATAACGAGAAAGAACATAAACATAGTTCTGCTGGGGGCTCAGCACAACACACCCCTGAAATAAAACTAAGCAACTAGTCTGCTTGACATTGCAGTAGAACCAGCATGAGCAACGGCACTGCCACCTTACTCGGAGTCCGAGTCCATGTCCTCGACTTCGTCCTCGTCCCTCTTCCTCTTCCTCTTCGCCGACACTTCTTTGCTTGAACCAAACACTGGGCTCTGCTTCTTCATTCAACCCTTGTAGATATTTAAACAAAGGTAGGCATCCGTTGCTGCGTACATGATGTGATCTTCATCTATTGTCTTCGACTCCCATGGATGATGAAACTCCGGGTGAGGTTTCTTCAGTTGAGCGTACGAAGGATCAATCATGGCTTCTGCCAGGGTCAGCATTGAAGGCTGAGAGGAGGACACCAGGCTTTCCTTCTGGAGATCAAAGGGCTGGCCTACAACGAGGCCTATCCGACCCAGGACTCTCCTGTCGTTCGTAAAGTCTACAGTAACGAATTTCACTCTTTTGTCCTTGAGGAAGAACTCAAAATCCTGGCACCTAACGTCGGCATGGCATATGTGGTAGACCAAGCACACGTTATGTATGCAAACCTGGATCATGGTGGGCTTCTTCATCTCTGCCTCCTTTAGAAGCTTCTCCCTTTCTAGGACTGTGGTGTACTCAACATCTAGCCCAGCGACCCACTCATCCTTTGAACTTTTGAACATGCGTAGGAAGCGACCAAGGCATGCTTCCACCGTCGCGGATCTATGGGTGTAGATGATGATGAACTCATCGCCGGTGATGGTTCTAACCTTGTACTCACCGCCGATCATGGAGATTTGGGAGGCCATGGATTTTGGAGGCGGGTTAGGAGAACCTGGTGCGTGCCATGTCCTATCTAGTCATCACAACAAGGTTAGCTATTAGAGTACTACTACCTCCCTTCTAGTTTAAAGGGTTCAATTCAAAAATTTCACCTACTCTTACCAAGATAGAGGCGGTGGAATAGTTTTTGTAGTCTGCAAAAGTACTCAATTAATGCTCTCGTTCTTCACAAAAAAATGTGTTTACCTATGCATTATCGCATTGCATGCATGCATGAACACTAGTAAATGACAAAGATTTTTACATGCATTAGTCAATATTCTCTTTAGGCTACTCATAGTGGAAAGTATCATATACTAGTATCATGTGCATGATACTAGTGTATGATACGGGAGTACCTTTATAGTGCCATGCATGACACAAAGTAGCATAGTATTTAACATGATACGGTATCTACCTATGTTACTCAAACCCCCCTCTCTTCTTTAATTCTTTGCCACATCAGCATGTTTGCTATTCCTGTGTGCATGATACCAGCTAAGATACCACCACTATGGCCAGCCTTAATCATCGCATGCAATAATTTAGTGCACCTTGAAATCTGAACATGTGTGGGGCGTGTATGTTTTTAATGACTTGAGACTGTACCTAGCCCGGCATGCAATGGTCAGTTCATTGCATGTAAGATGACTTATTATGCACCGTTCCCCATACCTGCAGGAAGCCCGTTCATCTCCAAATATTTTCCTCACCATGTGTGAAAATAATCTGCCTGCTTGACTCTCCTTCTCCCTCCGGCAGTCCCACCACTCCACCCTGTGTGGAAAAAATCTGCAGGCATGACTCTCCTCCCCCCCCCCCGCGCTCGTCCAATCCGTTGTGACCAGCAATCTTTCCACCCCTTGCCTCCCCCGTAATTTACTCCAACAAATATGCCCATGTAGCTGTTACATTAATCACGCAACATATCTTACGTAAGTGTGCCATTGCTCGCTATAAATACTGCGCCTCCCACGGCATTCGGAAGAACGCTCACGTTCATCGCTATCTCCTCCCCCTCCCTCTCACGTCGACCACCATGGCATCGCCCCTCCCAAGCCCTAGACGCCCCTCACTGCACCACGCGAAGGGTCACGCGTCGCCGTTCTGTTCCTCGCCGCCACTAGTTGAGGAGGACGCATCGGCGTTCCGCTCCTTGCCGCGACGCGTCGAGGTGGACGCGTCGGTGTTTCACTCCTCACCGCGACGTGTCGAGGTGGACGCATCGGCGTTCCGCTCCTCGCCGCGACGCGTCGAGGTGGACGCATCGGCGTTCCCAGTCTCGCCAGCACGCACGTCGGAGGACACGTCGGCTCCCCACCACAAGGAGAATGTCGCGCCGCCCGCCGAGCCCCCCAGCCTTGAGGAGCTTTGGAAAGAAATGGAGGTCGCCTTGTGGGAGGCTTTGCCTCCGGCAGAGCGTGCCAAAATAGAGGTGAAGAAGAAGGCCGAGGAAGAGAAGCGCACCGCAAGGCATGCTGCCTGGCAGGCCTATGTCGCGTCCGAGAGAGTTAGGCAATTGGCTCTTTGGCAGAAGGCTCGTGCGAGGGCTGTGAGGGTGGCAGAGGACGCCCGTGCCAAAGCCCTGAGTGCAGTCGGGCCCAAGCACCTCATCTACGCTTGGCGGTACGTGGACCGGGTGCATGCTTCCAACGAGGAGGAGTGCCTATTGGCGCCGGATCACCACACCGGTGAGATCGCGCTCGCCCGCCGGCAAGCCGCCAATCAGCACCTCGCGAGTTGCGAGGTTGAGGAAGAGGCGTTGTGTCGGCGCGCTGGGAAACGGCCGCGCACCAGGGCACTCGTGGCATGCTGCAAGCACTCGTGGGAGCGCTGTGGCTTTTATTAGGAATAATTTAGTTTCGTAAGGTGATCTCATTAGTTTTGGGACGGAAATGATAAATCCCGAACGTTCGGGAATTATTAGCGTCCTTAATTAAGTATGTAAAAGGAAAAGTTTGGAAACCTCGTGTATCCGTACGCATTTTGTAAGTACGTGCATATAGCACAAACTTAACTATATATCGCACTACACGTCTCTCTCTATATATGCTTGCAGACTGTGCTACTACTATTACCTATGTATGTGCAAATGCACGTTTTAACATTACGATGCGGTTTTTGTAAAAGTAGAAAAACAGCACTAGTCAAGCTTGTGAAACGATTCAATGCAAAAGAAATGCAAAAATGCTCGTTCGATTGTTTACTTTTAGCTTCCTTCTCTGTGGTTATTTCTCTATCGTACTTTGTACGGAGTATCTCACTGGTCGGGAAGGCATGCAAATTCCCAAACCGCTTCGTACACCCTGTATCAAATTTTTTGCCTAACAAGTTGTGCCGTGCAATTGGAATTCCAACTTGAGTACTACTACTAGGAGTACCAGGGGCCAGTTCTTTTAGGCTTCTAGATTAGTAATCCCATAACTACTACCTCTGTCCTGGTTTATTGGTCCCCATTGTAATCTGTGTCAAATTTTGACCATAAATTTAACTAATGAAATGTTTATGCATGTCACCAAAAAATTTGTAACTTTTGTTGACATGCACTAACCATTTATCTGTTAAATCTTTGGTCAAAATTTAGCACAAATTACAATGGTGACTAATAAACCAGGAAGGAGGTAGTAGTTTAGAAGCCCAAATGAATGAGTGAGGCGCCTTATGTTACTCTCCACTGTGACTATAGTCTTATGGGAAAAGCTGGGGCGGAGGAGATGTAAGAAATGGTTCATCATAAGTCTTTCACCATTACTGTAGTAAAAATTCTCAATTAATCTCATAACTGGCAAGCGAGAACTCTAATGGAGCAAAAGCATACATGGAAGATTCTAGACTAAACCATAAATGGATACACTTTTATTCAAGCGCGATACTCTAATAGAGCAAGATCATGCATGGAAGGTTGTATACTATATAAATAAGAAGTCTCCACATGCTTAGACAGCGGATTACATGAGCGAAGACTAATGATGAACATTTGACTTGGTAATGCATAATACCAGGTGAACCTCCTTGGAGTCCCTGTGCACCATCTTGGGGTGAAAATACCAGGCGTCTTCCATGTCCACATTGCCGGGAACGGAGCAGCTCAGCACAGTCCTAGTCAGCGTGATGGAGGCGGCGTGGGCACCCTCATACTTCGGAGGGGCAGTAACAGTGAGCACGCACCCGTACACCGGCCTCGTGTCAGCGTCGGTGGCGTTGCCCCTGACGCACACTACAGAGACGGGACGGCGGCCTGCGCGGGCCTTGCCGCTGCCCATGGCCAAGAGGAAGACGCTGCCGTCCTCCTCCGCGACTAGCAGGCGGCGGTGATCCTCCAGCAACTCTGGCACGGCGAACGGGTAGCACGTCTCATACTTGATGTTCACCGCCGCGGGCCAGTAGTGATTGACGGACGGTGCCGTGAGGTGATGCACGAGGCTCACCGAGGAGCCCTCAAACGGTGGTGTGCACTCATAGCAGTAGCAGGGCGCATGCGCGCATCTGGAACTATGCTCCGCCAGCGAGTGCTGGTCGATGTACCTCTCGCAGCCGAAACTCTTGTAGACGCAGGGCACCTTGCAGGCATCGACCAGGCCGTCCATGAAACGGGAGTGGCTGTAGGGGATGTTGCGCCCACTGAATGGAGCGCGGGAGGGAGTGGCTGTAGGGGACGTTGCGCCCGCCGAATGGAGCGCAGGAGTAGCACACGAAGCAGTAGATGGTGTCCTTACTAGTACTCCCTAGATAAAAAATAGAGTTGGTGATGATGGTGTGCCTGCCATCCTGCAATATAGGCCGTCCGATCTATATCTGACGGATAGGAAGGAAACTATGGTAATTTTGCAAAAAGATACCCACACCCCTCTCCACATTTGCAAATAAGGCCTTGCCTCGTTCATCCTTATCTCCCACAACCTCATTGCTGAGCAATTAAAAAAGGAAGTCTCTGGAACAATCTGGCATGGTGGCCGCTGCTGGCGCCGTCCATCCCCATCCCTCCGCCTAGTCCGACCACCAGTCACCACCACGCCCCACTCCTCCTCACCTTATCTCTCATCTTTCTCGAGATATCATTTTTTCGATGAAATTCTGGAGATACCATTTTTCCGATGAAATTCTCGAGATATCATTAGTTTTTACACATGGGATTACTCCTGCATGGGTCAATCACAACAGGTGTTTTGTAAAAAATGCATCTTGATGTTCGGCGCAATGCACGGGCATCTTGCTAGTTTGCATATAATTCCAAACACCATGTAGACACGTTCTTTGACCATTTTACAACTATGTTAGTATCATTGTTAGTGGTCAGCCGGTGCAAGTTATAGCCCCGGGTGTTTTAACCTTTTTTTTAGTAATGATATCTGGCGATTGTTCGCCATGAGCCCAATCCTGGCGAATCCCACATAACCATCAGATTTCCATCCGACGGTGGCCTGTTTTTAAGCCATAGTAGGAGTATTTGACAAAACCGCCACCCTTACACACGTACTGTAACTGCATCACGGGCGTTTGCAACTGCCATGTCTCCCAGCGAATGTTTGCTGGGGATTGGAGTTAGCACCGATGGCGGTTCATAGTTGTTCCATGATCGGGCATTGAAGTTTGTAACTATTTGAGAATATACTACTCCTCCGGTGCTAGTAGTAGAGCAGAGTCCTACTCCACTATACGCAAACTAGGGCATAGTAGTAGGTACTCTAGTTTATTGTACTAGTACTGTGATCACTCAAGCAAGTTGTCTGGCATCGATATGACCCTACGCTGCTGGGATGTCTCTCGTAAGTCAAGCGGCGTGCTGTTGTCATCATCACCTGTCCACTTCCCGCAGTACATATTCGCTTCTCTATCCTCGTCCGCACATAATCGTCCAATCTTCCATCCCTGCTAAGGCGCCGCCCCCCTCTTTCGGAACCCAAGCACTAACAATGGCAGAACCGAGCAGCGTCTGCCGAAAGAGTGGCTGGAATTTGCTCCCCACAGAGGTAATCAAGCTCATTGTTTCGCGTGTGGACAATCTCAGTACCATGCCGCTCACCGCGTGCTCGTCAGGGCTGTACCGTTTACTCAAAGCCCTCAGGCCAGAGCTTTTTAAGCCAGCTCCCTGCTTGCTGATGCCGCCTGATCTTCAGAAATGGCGTGTCACGCAGCATAATGATCGTAGGGTGGCGAGCATCAACCCCCTCGACTGCGATCCGATCCCCGTCACCCTCAACTACATTAACGATATGTACTGGGTCGGCATGAACACGTCTTGGATGGTGCTCGTCGACGGTCACGGCAGCTGGATGCTCGTGGAGGTCTACACCCAGCGATTGATCCCCCTTCCTTCAATTAACACTGCACTGCTTTGGCACCGCGGCCCAGAATACTCAGAATCTTATAGTAGCCAACATGATACCAAGTTTGATTTGCTCAAGGTTGTAATCTGCCAAGTGCCCACAAGATCTGCGAATTATAAAGACTTCAGGCTAGTTGCGTTCTTCAACCGCGGTCTCGCCTATCTGACAGGTCAATGCGGTAAGTGGATAAATATGCACGTCCATCGCAAGATCATACATCCTCCATGGTTCTCTAATGCCATTGAACACAAGGGCTTCATTTACGCTTTGGACTCCTTCTATGGCTGGACGTATTGCTGGCCTACTCCAGTCATCGCTACAAATGGCTGTTACAGCAGTATGTTACTTTGCTATGATATCATGATGGCTTGCTTATATTACTGTCAACATTTACTAAAAAAATATCCATGCTCATAACATGCTGTTCTTAAGATTGACTAGAGTACGAGCCCTTTTTTATTTGACTCCAACTTGATATGATGTTGTAGGCTGCCTGGTGTCCCTACCCTTCCTAATCCTAGAACCTTTCAAAGAAAAGGGGCATGGCAGTTGCAGGTGGTTCCTGGCTCGATCAGACAATGGCGAACGATTGATGATCGTTCGCACGTACCGGACGTGTTGTTTCACGGAATACAATCACAGTCACTGGAAGGTCTTTGAGCAGGATCCCAGCTTCTCTGGGCCTTCAGGAATTTTTGACTGGAGGCTGGTAAGTAGCCTTGGTACATGCTCTCTATTTCTTGGACTGAATTATCCGATTAACCAGGAGATAACCGACGGCAAGGATCATGATGGCAGCGTGGTTTCATTCATCAGGCAAAACTATGTGTACACAGCGTACCATGCGTCTCTCCATGCACCATACCCTGATATGTGCCACCACGCTATGCAGCCCAAAGTAGGAGAGAGGGTCGCAAGTGTCAGACTTCGACCTGCTGGCTGAAGGTTCCCCCGTTAGGCACCCATCTGGTTCAAACCGTCAGCCAATCTCCACAGCTTAATAAATAGTAACGTCTAACCGAGCCAGTTAGTTAGATGTGTACACTTGGTGTAGTAGGATCTTTATTTAGTTTGATGCATACACTTGTTCTTTTTTGGTAGCCCTTTTGTAATGATGGCTGATGTTTGGTTTGGAAGAGAGAGTTGTGTCTTTACTCTTCTGGCCTGCTTACTGCTTCTGTTGCACCCCCAGCCCTGGTTGCTGCTGCTGCTGTTTTCAATGTACAATCAGTAGTATATTTCGTCTGTTGGTTGAATAAATGTGCTGTTAGAATGACAGACACAATGTTTTGGAAGTCGTTACACGGTCCGATCCTTTAGTGCCCCGTATGTAGCGCATACTATTTTTGGTACGGAACACATTTTCCACTTGTCGATAACATGCAACCCACTGATGAAGGCCCAATAGAGGAGCCCATAATTAACTGGAAGGGAGGCTCTCACATGAATCCGGCCCAGGTACATGCTCATGGTCCCCTAAACATAAATAAGTAAATAAATAAATAAATAAAGCTAAATGCTCATGCACCAGTTCTTTAAATTTACGATTTGAAAAGTCAAATTTTAACAGGACGATGTTATTTCCTATGAGAGTGTCGTTATATTCAGTCGATATTATTCTTAGGCAAAGATAGCGACCAGTCTTTTTTCTCCCACCATTTTCTCCCTGCAACCAGCGGACCCATGCAAATCATAGTCAACGTCGTAAATAGTTCTGGTCCATTAATATTTTTTGATAAGAATGCCCAACCCAGCCCAACACATTGGCGACACCACTTTATCCCAGGGCTTCTGAATGTGCTCGGCTTCACACCTTAAGAAGAAAATTGTCTAAAAAAAATCTCAAGAAGAAAAAGGTGCTCCGCAGCATTTTACAATAAGTTTTAGCCATATAAAATTAATTCTTATAATCCAGCGTAATGAGTTTTTGGGTCTGACCGGTCCAGCCACCAAAACCAAACCCGCACCGGCGGGAGCGCCTGTTCCCGCCTTCTACGGCTGGTTGCGCTGCCGTGCATGCATCGCCGCCCTGTCGTACCCTGAAATGCTGGCCAGGCCATCCCTTTACTCCCCCCGGCATCCTATTCTTCTCCGGCGACGGCAGCCTACCCCGCACCAGAACCAGTGAACCCTCGTACTCCCCTCCGCCTACGACCATACTGCCGCATGTTCCCTGGCTCCTGTTCATTCCCGTCCGAGGCCTCGCCGTCGTCCTCCGCCTTGGTGCGCTCACCGCGGCGCCGCCGTCCGGCCCTGTCAACATAGTGAATCGGGAGAGGACTGTAGTTGTGAGTATGATAGTACGGACCGACCAGGTCCACTCCCGAACACAAGCAAGCACCTCTTTTACTACTCAGATGCACCCCTCGTTTTTTTACTCTATTCCACCCTGCTGATATCTGGGACCCACATCATTATCAACATATAGTCAATTAACGACAGAATTTCATAACTTTTTTTTGAGGATTTGTTCAGAGGAGCAGGCTATAAACTGGGTGCGGTCTCTGTGGCCCGTCTAACAACATGACCAGCCCAGCAGTTTATTCTTTGGGAAAATAGGTAGCCCACTATTTCTTTTTGAAGAATACCCAAGCTAGGCCTATTTGTTTTCTCCGACTTACTGGGCTACAAATCTTTCAAGACGAGGAGGGATGCATTCCGGCCTGGCCAAAGAGTATGTGCAGTATATCTTAAAAGTAATATGAAAGGGGTTGCAAATTCCAAAAAAAATATAGCAAATGGGCAATTAGTTTCGTTTTTTGTTTTTGTTCTTCACTGATATTTTATATTTCATTGGATTTTAACATGACATAGTACCACTTTATTTTTAAATTTGTTTTAGTATGGCTACTAATTTTTGGATTAAGAATATTTTGTTCCCCAGCAAAAATATGTGAATTTTTAAAATTTTGCATATTTTTTAGTTCAAATTTTTAACCCTGGCACTGACCAGAAAATGAGCAGCAATTCTAAAATTGGAAAATGGGCTGCAATAAATTCCATATGAATTAGTAAATGGGCTGTAAATTATAAAAATAATACAAATGGGCTGTACACGCCACAGATTTCGAGGCTGACTTGTTTACGCAAGGCTTTGTTAGTCAACACATGATTCTAGCAGCAGTGACTGTTGGATGTCCATCCAATGGCCGACGTGCTTCTTCAATCTCTGATCTTCCTGCTCCAGCCGCCTAAACCAGCGCCGGTGGGACTGCCTGCTCCCTCCTCTTGTGGCCGGCTGTGATGCCGCGCAGGCTTCACCAGCCCACACTACTCCCTCCGCTGGCCTGGCCATCCCTCTACCCACCCGCACCTCCTGTTATTCTCCGATGACGACAGCCTCACGTCGCAGCCGAACCAGTCAACCATCATACTCTCCTCAGCGTGGGCATCCACTGTTGTGTCTTCGCCGGCTCCGGGTCGTTCCATTCCTAGGCCTCACCGTCGTCCACCGCGTTGGTGCTCTAGGCGCGGCGTGCTCAACATTCAACAAACGACAGCCATCGAAATAGGGATGTACGTGGAGAGGCCGACAGTAGGGACCCCCATGGTCCATGGCCGCACGCAAGCAACTGCCTCCTTATTACGTGAAAAAAAATGATTCCTCCCACTGACATCTGGGGCGCACCGGTTCGGAGGCTGACCTATGGGCCTACTAAGTTGACGCGTACGCAGGGCTTTGTCAACTTAGTCAACAAACAATTCTAGCAGAAGTGACCATTTGATTTTAATTGAACGGTCCTGCTGCTTCTTCAATTGCTGCTCTTCTTGCACCAGCCGCCCAAACTAGCGTCGACGAGACCGCCTGCTCCTGCCTCCAGTGGCCGGCTGTGCTACCGCGCAGGCCTCACCGCCCCACCCTACTCCCACCACTGGCCAGGCCATCCCTCTACTCACCCACAACCCGTGTTATTCTGCGGCGACGGCAACCTCACACCGCAGCCGAACCAGTCAACCCTCGTACTCCTCTCCACATGGGCATACACTGCCGCGTCTTCCCTGGCTCCGCGTCGTCCCCTTCCAGGCCTCGCCATCGTCCACCGCCTTGGTGCTCTCGGCGCGGCGTGGTCAACGTGGTCAAGGAACGACTTCCATCAGAAGAGGACTGTATGTGGAGAGGCTGACAGCTGGGTCCACGGCCGCAACAAGGAAGTGCCTCCTTATTACGTGTAAAATAATTATTCCTCCACCTGATAGCGGGGACCCACCGGAAGGGACTTTGTATTTTTCTAAAAAAATGTTTCCTCCCTGACAGCTGGGACCTACCAGCTACATCTTCGCACGCAAGGAAGTGCGTCCATATTACGGGCAAAAAAATGATTCTCCCCCCTGACCGCTGGGACCCACCATCAATTACTTCGCACGCAAGGAAGTGCCTCCTTATCCTCCCTGACAGTCGGGACCCACCTGGTCGAAGCGTACATAGCGTTGTCATTCTGGTCGCGAACGTGTACGTACATACTGGTCGACCGGTCTCTCT
This sequence comes from Thinopyrum elongatum, assembly GCA_011799875.1. NCBI lineage: Eukaryota > Viridiplantae > Streptophyta > Magnoliopsida > Poales > Poaceae > Thinopyrum > Thinopyrum elongatum. Next base: position 569,638,289 of record CM022303.1, read on the forward strand.
GCAACGATGAACCGTGGCTGAGCAAGCAGCGACACGTGTAGTAGTAGAGCCCCCGACGTAGCAGTTCAGGCAGTCCAGTCAAAACCGTGTACACGTACGTACAGCCAGATGCCAAAAAATACGGCCACGTACGTACATACGGGCGGGGTCTCGAACACCTACTCGCGCATTTGTACGACCAGGGCTTGTGTACATGGAGAGGCAATGGAGACGTTGTCCTGTTCATCGGCAGCTAACCGGCTGGGTCGGAACGGAGGGAACAGCGTCCTGTTCATCGAGAGCGAAGCCACTGGGTCGGAACGCGTCCTGTTCTTCGGGAGCCAAGCCACTAGGTTGGAACGCGTCCTGTTCATCGGGAGCCAACCGGCTTGGACGAAACAGCCAGAACGAGGTCTGGTGTACCACAGAATGGAGGAAAATGGCCTTCTGTTCAACCGCGTACGATCGAAACGGGGTCCTGTTCATCGGGAAGGGTCTGGCGTACCCCAGAACGGAGGAAATGGTCTTCTGTTTGAGTGCCTACGGTCGAAATGGGGTGCTGTTGATTGGGAGGGGTGTGGCGTACCGCAAAACGGAGGAAACGGACTTGTGTTGGAGCTCCTACGGTCGAAACAGGGTCCTGTTCATCGGGAGGGGTGTGGCATACCGCAAAACGGGACTCCACCGTCTACTGTTCATCCACCGTCTACTGCCTAGCTCCAGCCTCCACCTGCTACTGTTCATCCACCGTCGACTTCCTCCAGCCTCCACCTGCTACTGTTCATCCACCGTCGACTTCCTCCAGCCTCCACCAGCTACTGTTCATCCATGGGGGCCTGTTCATCCATCCTCCACCAGCTACTATTCAACCAGCCCTCCACCGGCTCCTGTTCATCCAGCCTCCACCGGCTCCTGTTCAACCAGCCCTCCATGGGGTCCTGTTCATCAACCCTCCATCGGCTACTATTCATGGAGCCTCCACGGGGTCCTATTCATCCACCCTCCACCGGGCCTCCTCGATCGGGGTCCTGTTCATCCAGCGGCAACGGCCTCTACTACCACGGGATCTTGTTCATCCAACCCCCATCGGGAACTGTTCATCCAACCCCCACCGGGGACTGTTCATTAAGAGGCAGCTTCGATCGGCTTCAGTTAGCAGCAGTAGCGAAGGAATCACTCGGGTTCAGTTAACATCAAGGGATCGATCGGGGTTCAGTAACGTAGCTAGTGCAATTGCTCGGGTTCAGTTAGAGCCCAACGCCTCACTCGGGTTTAGTTAGAGCGCAATGCCTCGCACACACGCGCGTACGTGTATGAGAGAAATGCACAAACCTCCGTGCATCGCTCGGCCCCGACCACCCACCGTAACCGGGAACTCCCCGAAATTTTCCTCGCCCTCACTTCTACCATGATTTTTTCCGTCATGGATGGCCCAAAGAATGTCATGCAGGTGCGTCTCCGGCCCACCCAGGACGAAAATCCCATTTTCTGTCATGATTTTTTGTCATAGAAGTAGGAGCCCACGACATCTATGATGATACCGGGTTTTGTCACAATTATCGTCATAGAAGTGTCATAAGCATGACAAAAAAAATTTCGTTCGGCCCAAAATGTCACGGATGTGTCTTTTTTTTGTAGTGAGGCGCACCGTCAGTCCGACAGGCACAACGGTCCAGATGACGATGAGCCCACACCCAGTGCTGGCGGGTACTTGGCTTTCGAGGTTGGGTGCCCTGCCGTCACTCGTGAGCTGCGACAGGTCCGCTGGCCATCTCCTCGAGTCTTCAAGCCTGAGCTGCTAGAAAAATACGACGGAAAGTTAAATCCGCAGAGTCTTTGAGCATATATACAATCGCCAACTATTTCCCTTTGGCATTTAAGCCAAATGTGAGATCATGGCTGATGCACTTGCCGGAAAACTCCATTTCATCATGGGCAGAATTATGCAATGAGTTCGTTGGCACCTTCATAGGTGGCCACCAAGAGCCTGGACAGCCCAGTGATCTGCAGGTCCTTCCACAAAAGGAAGGGGAGGACTTGCGTAAGTATATACAGAGGTTTAGTCGAGCGCATCGCAACATTCCATAGATACACCCTGCAGTCGTGATTGCCGTGTTCCATTCGAACGTGCGCCACAGAAGGATGTGGGCCAAGATGAATGTCCGGCTCCCAAGACCGTCAATGAGCTGTACACCTTGGTGGATAAGTCTGCTCGGACTAAAGAAGGGAGGCGACTCCCCGGAGAGGAGGCTGGCGTCGAAATCGATTCAGATGTCGATGACGGTGCCACCAACCCGAAGGGGAGAAACCGGAGGCGCAATAAGAAGCGCAAAGAGAAGACAATATTGGCCATTGAGAGCTCAGGTGATCCTAGCGCTAGCAATAAGACTAAGACCGAGGCCCCTAGCAAGGGAGCTGCTACGTGCGCTGATTGCCAGGAAGCTGCGACAGTGGAAAAGGTCGGGTAATCCGACGGGCCGTACTGCAAAATCCACCACACCAAGGGCCATGACCTTCAAGAGTGCCATCAAGTTGAGTAGCTTGTTAAGAAGCAAAAGGCTGAATATGAGAAGCGTGACAGGGATTGAAGCCAAGAGGGTGCTGGCTGGAAAGGCCGTGGTGGTAGAGGAGGCTGCTGCGGCAAGACTCTGTAGCAGAAGGAAAAGCCCGCTAGAGGCCGTAAAAAGAAAGGAGACAATGGGAGTGATGAAGAGGATGAAGAAGAAACCAATGAACAAGAATTCCAGAAGGCAACTGAAGCCATGTGCATTGATGGGGGTGCATCCTTGCACTCCTCTCAGTGATAGCTCAAGCAATGGACGCGTGAAGTCAATGTCGTGGAGCCAACTGCGGATTCCCGAGGGCCACTTAAGTGGTCCTGCACGCCTATCATCTTTGATGAAGAGGATCACCCTGACCGCAATATCGCGGTAGGGTGTTTGCCGTTGTTGGTCTCTCCAACAATCCACAACCTCAAGGTAACAAAGATGCTAGTTGATGGCAGGGCAGGGCTGAATCTGATCTCCCCTAAAGTGGTAGGCAAGCTACAAATCCCTGATGAAGAACTCAAGGCCACGGGTACATTCCAAGGAATCAACCCCGGCAGGAGCCGGCGCACATTGCCTATGACATTTGGCGGGGAACTGAACTACCGGACTGAGAGGGTCGTGTTTGACATTGTTGAACTTCCTCTGCCTTACGATGGGATTCTTGGTCGTCCAGCTCTGCCAAAGTTTATGGCAGCATCCCACTATGCCTACAACACCTTGAAGATGCCAGGGCCGATGGGCATCATTTCCATCCCGTCAGACAAGAAAGATGCGATCATATGTGTAGACAAGATGTATCAGGACACGGTAGCAGCTGAGGCAACTGACGCTCCAGCTCCCGTCAAGGAAACAAAGAAGGGAAAGAAGGCTAGCAGAGATGCCGGCAAGGACTCCGAGAAGCGCGCATCTTCGGAGTGCGCCGCGCCTGTTGTTGACCTGCCGGAGAGTTCCACTAGCAAGAGACCCAAGGTTGCTTCACCTACTGTGAAGAAGGTTCTAGCAAGGCAGGATGGCGCTGACGGTACATTCACCATCAGTTCCACCATTGACGACAAATAGGAAAGCGCGCTCGTTACCTTCCTGCGGGCGAATGTCAATGTGTTTGCTTGGCAACCGTTTGACATCCCCGGTGTTCCCAGGGAGGTAATCGAGCACCACCTTGCTGTATGTCCTCATGCTCGGCCCATCAAGTAGAAGGTCAGAAAGCAAGCCTTAGAGTGGCAACAGTTTATTGCTGAGGAAATCAAGAAACTTGAAGCAGCTGGTTTGGTCAGACAGGTACTACATCCAACTTGGTTGGCTGGTGCGCAAGGCAAACGGGAAATGGAGGCTCTGCATTGATTTCACGGACTTGAACAAAGCATGTCCAAAAGACCCTTTCCCCCTGCCGCGCATTGATCAAATTGTTGATTACACTTCCGGATGTGATTTGCTATCATTCTTGGATGCGTACTCCGAGTACCATCAGATATTTATGGCCAAAGAAGACGAAGAGAAGACCGCGTTCATAACTCCATGTGGCACATACTGCTTTGTACGAATGCCTTTTGGGTTAAAGAGCGCCGGATCCACTTTTGCAAGAGCAGTACAAGTTGGTTTTGAGCCCCAGCTACACAGGAATGTAGAAGCTTATATGGATGATATGGTGGTCAAGACTAAGGACAAATCGACACTCATTCAAGACTTAGAAGAGACCTTCACAAGCCTACGCAAGATCAATTTGAAGCCGAATCCTGAGAAATGTGTGTTTGGTGTCCCATCCGGAAAGCTCCTTGGTTTCATTGTGTCCTAGCGGGTCTAGAGGCCAACCCCAACAAGATCAGAGCGATCGAGCAAATACAAGCACCAAAGACTGTTAAAGATGTGAGGCGTTTGACTGGGTGCGTTGCCGCACTGAGTAGGTAAATTTCCAAGTCTGCCGAGCGTGCCTTGCCTTTCTTCAAGATCTTGAAGAAGGCTTGCCCGATGAAGTGGACCCCGGAAGCAGAAGCAGCGCTGCAAGACCTAAAAGCATACCTTTCCTCTGCTCCCACCTTAGTCGCCCCGAAACCACAAGAGCCGTTGTTGCTATATTTAGCTGCGATGAATCAAGTGGTTAGTGCAGCGCTGGTGGCGCAGCGAGAAGTGGATGAGGAGGCAGCTGCGGCAACCGCACCCTCCAGAGATGGAACTGGACCCATTGCAGTAGACGCAGATCAAGAAGAGGCAGAGCAAGCTAGCGAAGGCAATCCTAAAACCGCGGCAAGGAAGAAAGTGGTACAACGGCCAGTCTACTTTTTTAGCTCCCTGTTACAGGAGGCTAGGTCAAGATACTCTGGAGTACAAAAGCTGATCTTCAGCCTTATCATGGCCTAGAGGAAATTGCGCCACTACTTCCAAGCCCACGAGATCACAATTGTCACCCATTTTCCACTGCAGCGCATACTGAGGAACCACGAAGCCACAGGCAGAATAGTCGAGTGGGCACTAGAATTATCAAGCTTTGGTTTAAGGTATGAAAGCACCTCAACTATTCAGAGCAGGGCATTGGCAGAATTTATTGCAGAATGGACGCCCACTCCAGACGAAGAAGTGCCAGAAACAGTTCTCCCCGGCAAAGAGGCACCTCAAGAGTGGATCATGTATTTTGATGGAGCTTTCTCACTGCAGGGCGCCGGAGCCGGAGCCGGCATGCTTCTTGTCACGCCCACCGGAGAGTGTCTCAAATATGTGATCCAAATGCACTTTCCCCAGGAGGAGGCCACCAACAACACTGCTGAGTATGAAGGGCTCCTTGCCGGACTCAGAATTGCGATGGAGCTGGGGATCAAGAAATTAATCATCCGCGGAGATTCTCAACTAGTGGTGAGGCAAGTCAACAAAGATTATCAAAGTCCGTTGATGGAGGCATATGTGGAGGAAGTGAGAAAGTTGGAAGAGCACTTTGATGGATTACAAGCAGAGCACATGCCACGAGCAGAAAATGGCATTGCCGATCACTTGTCAAAGTGCACCGCACAAAAGCTCCGTGTGGAACCAGGAACTTTTGTCCTCCATCTAACTCAACCATCAATATCCCCTTCAACAATGGCCAGAAAAAAGAAGAAAGTTGAACCCCGACAAGCATTTCCCGGTAGAGCTCCCTGAAGCTGTGGGTAGAGAGGCTGGCGGGGGTAGCCTTGCTTTGGCTGGTGAGCCGAACCCTCCTGCAGAACCACAAGTCCTTGCAGTAGAAGGGAGCGCTCCCGCGAATGAGGAGATGCCTTTAGTCCTTGTTGTCGAGCCACATGCTCCAACTTGGGCGCATCACATAGCCCGTTTTCTTCAAATAGGAGAACTTCCCGAAGAGCATGAAGAAGCTAAAAAAGTAGCCCGACATCTAGTATGTACCAGCTTGTCGATGACACTTTATATAGAAAGAGGCCAAATGGGGTGAAATTAAAGTGCATTTGCCGGAAAGATGGGCTGAAGCTGTTGGCAGAAATACATGGGGGGTATGTGTGGCTCTCACATTGGATCAAGAGCCCTGGTCGGAAAAGCCTTCCGGCAGGGTTTCTACTGGCCCACAGCCCTCCAAGATGCCACTGAGCTAGTCACCAAGTGTGAAGCCTGCCAGTTCCATTCCAAAAACATTCATCAACCAGCTCAAGCTCTCCAGCAATCCCTTTATCCTGGCCATTCTCGGTCTGGGGGCTCGATATCTTGGGCCCCTTCCCCCGTGTGTCGGGGCCGGATTTCGGGGACACAAAATATCCCAGAAATTTAACCCCTCGTGTTACCACTAGCCCAGGATTACTGTTACTGGTGGACACGTCCTTGTTACAGATTACCAAGCTATTACAAGAATTGGGTACAAGACCATAAAGGTCTAATGATACAATAGTGATTCCGGTGGTGGATGACGGAAATGACTCATGGTTCTCCAACGTCGATGGGGCTCCATTCCCACAGGAACAGCTAACCCGGATAATTCCTATCCCGCATGGCTGCAATCCTAGGCTCCGCACGGACGTCGCTGTGGTACTCCACGTAGAACTTCTGACCTGGCCAAGTAAACAGCCAGGGACAAGCCTGTGAGTACATTTGAATGTACTCGCAAACATCATGAACAAAAGATATACCAAATGCAGCAGATAAAAATATTTGATCATGATGAGCCAAACTATATGCATATGCTCATGCTGACGGAAATTTAAATCATGACGATAAAATGATATGAACGTGAACATAGCATGTCAGTTATGATCAAACTTATTAGAAATAAAGCAAATGAATGCCACGGGTAGTCTAGCCAGCCCATGTGACATTCAGCAAGATAAAAGAAATGCCAATCGGGTGTCCACAAGAGCAGTGGCGGGACCGCTTGTTAACTCGAGAGACGCCACGAAAAGGTCTTGAAAATAAAGCTGAGTGCCCGGGGTAGTCTAGCCAGCCCCTGAGACACTCAGGAAATTCAAAATAAGAGAAACGGGTTAGTCCTCAACAATATGCATAATCATAATAATATTTAACATAAAATATTCATGGTAGCACCAGGGTGTCAAATATTATCCTGCAAAATATTTCAGGCATATTTAATTATTTTCCTCCGAAGACCGACACTTGACCAACCCAGACTGTAGCCCTTAACCGCTGACACGGCTATTCGAATAGGTTTAAACTCTGCAGAGGGTGTACTCTTTACCCACAAGTAAAGGATTTCTTTAGCCAGTACCGTGACACTGACTAATTCCCATTACGGTCTTTGGGTCGAAAACACACCTGACCAGCACACACCAGATTAACTTTCCTGATGCCAGGAATCACCCAAGGCATTGTTCAAGAAAAACTCTGAGACGGAGAGACCAACGTCCTACATGGGATCACTATTAATACGCGCGGATTCCAAGGGGGCACCCCCTCTCGGTCACAACCGGAAACACCCATGCCCCCTGACCCGATGACAGGATTTAGTCCATGGCCCTGGAAACACTCATCATGGCCCTCTGTATGGTGTGTGCATGGAAAGGGGTTAACAACTTACTAAACCATACCCCACCTGTGGCAGGGACAAGTGGCAGCACGAATCAAGTATGGGGGTTACCAGAACAAGACTCGATCTACGGTCGACTCAGGAGGCTTATGTTTTCCTGCAGTGGTTAGCACAACAAGGTATTCTTTCGACAGCAACACCAAGACAGGGCCACAGCCCTTGCATGCTCCAACATGCATAACCAACAAGGCATGATCACGCTTCAACGTGATCACCCTTCTACCGGTAACGGCATTTCTCTTATGCCTGCTCCTGCAAATTAGTCATGACAAGCACATGATGCACGGTACTATGAAACATGCCAACTCTATATGCATGCAAATTTTTATTTGAATTCACAGAAGCATGGCTCAATTATTCCTGCAACCGAACAACTAGGCAATCACCATATCAAGTGTTCAAGATGCTTGCCTTTAGCATGCAGAAATATTAGGTGCACTCCAAAAGTTTGAAAAGTTTCTTCCCTCCATTTTTCCTATTTTCAAAAATATTTGAATTACCACATAATTCAAAAATAGTGCTATAAAGTTGTTTGGAAATTTTTGAAATAAATACTAAAATAAACTAGATGAAAAATTAGAAATACCAGAAAAAGAATCAGATTATTTGAAGTTCAGATGATTTTACTATGAAATTTCTAATTTGGAAAATATAAAAGAATTGGACTATTTAATAGATCAGTAAATACCAAACATAAGGAAAATGTTCACCTAGTATAAATAAATAGAGCATGATTTTAGAAGTCTGTAGAAATTTGAATCATAAAATTTGGATTAGAAAATGCCACAGTAGAATTTTCTGAAAATACGCTGAAAAAGAAAAAGGGAGAGAAGCAGGGATGCGCCCTGAGCACTGCGTAGACGAACGGTGCCACTGGGTCGAGTCCATGGTGGTTGGAGGCGAGGGAGGCGCATCTGAGCCGGTACGCTTCCCTGCGAGGGAAAAAGCCAACTTTGGAGTGCGCCTCCAGCAGAAAAGGTGAGTCACCGACAAGCGGGGCCCACGCGTCGGGTTTGACTCCGTCCATGGTCAACCGCGCGGGAGCAAGGAGCTTCTGCCGGCGGCGATTGCCGACGATTGGTGGTGCCATTCCGGGCATCGAGCACATGCTTGTGCTCAGGACGGACTCACGCATCTCCGGTCGTGCTCTTTGGACGGGGGAGAAGACTGTAGCGCCGGCAGTGTGAACTCCGGCGGACGGCGGCGGTGACCGAAATAGGGCTTTTTCCTCTGGTTGCTTCTGAGCAAAATTAAGGAGTGGAACGCATCCGCGGGGTTGTGTGGAGGCTGTCGGAGAAGAAATCGTGGCGGGGTAGGCTCTGGTGGTGATGAACTTAACAGAGGTTTGGTCACGGCTATGGCGGCGGGAGGGGAAGAAGACGACCTCGTTTGGGTCATTGGGTGCTTGGGGGGGCTCACAGAGGGAAGGAGGCGAGGTGCTAGCGATCGAGGGAAGCTGGGAACGGCCTTATATAGCACGGGAACATCGGTTCACGTGGCTTCCTGGCAAAGCAACGACAACGGCGGCCATTGATGGCGCCGGAAAGGTGGGTATGGGCGGTGGCCAGGGTTAGCGAGGCCGGTAGGAGGTCGGTGGGGCGCTGGCGAGCTGCGGATAGGCACGGCCATTGGCCATTAAGATGGGATGGCACCGACAGAGACGTGACGGAATTGGGTTCGTCAGGCAGCGGTCTTGGTCGCGGGGGACGGCGGTGGCCGGCGCAAGCGGCCAAGGGGAGCTGTCGGTGGGGATCGTGGGTGATCAGGTGATCTAGGGGAGGATTTGGGCGAGCAGGGGAGGTATCAGGGAAACGGCGCGAGGGCATGGCCGAGCCTGCCAAACGAGCACTCTGCTCGTGCTCTGTGCATGCGCTCCAGGCGTTCGATGAATTGCCACAGTGGCCAAAAGAATTTATTTGAATTTGGAATTTTGGCATGACGATGATTCACTCAGTAATGGAGCTACTGGACATGGTGGTTGGATCAGAAGATCAAGTGCCCAATGTAGTTCAAAGGGGTTGAAGAATTCTACCATGCACACAATGTGTTTGACAAAATGACAGAGCTATCTAGATGATTTTGTTGGAAGTGATACTTGGCAGGGTAGTGTCTCTTTAGATGATATAGTGGATGGTAGGGTTGGTTTGACAGAATGCAAAACTTGCCAGTGCAAGTTTTACTGAAATTCAGTTCTGGACAGAAACTTGGGGAATGTATTTGTTGATTTTCCAAGAGGCATATGGGGCTGATCTCCTGGACTTAAGGTCTTCATTGGAAGGACAATAAGTGGGAAAAATTTCAGAATTTATGGAGCAAGGAAAATAGGGGTTGTAGTAGAAGCTCAAATACAGATCAGAATTGAAAAGAGGTTGTTTCGCTCAAAATTTCCAAAAGACCAAGTTATGTTTTTGCATAAAGGTGATATGTAGGCATCACCTGACATCTCATAATTTTTGTGAAAATTCAAAAGAATTATTTAATGTGGTTGTAGTGCAACAGAGGTATTTAAAGAATTGAAAATGCTGTTAAAAGAATTGTTTTGGGAATTTTTTTATTATGAAAATAATTTCTTATTGTTATTAAACTATAAATGAATTGATTTAGGAAAACTACCAAAACCCATAATATTTTACAAAGATCTTCTATATGGAGGGAAGAATTTTGAGAAAATAGAAACAGAAAATGGTTCTGAAAATAATAAAGGACTTAATATAATATCAAAATTTTATTTCTGGCCAAATTTTACTTAATAAAAACATGATTAAATTTTGGGGTGTTACACCATGCTACCGGGGGCTTTGAATTCTTGTACGTTCCAATCGACAAGTTTACAAAGTGGCCTGAGGTAGAGCCAGTGAGGAAGGTGACCGCACAATCAGCCGTCAAGTTCTTGAAAGGATTGATGTGCCATTTTGGAGTACCCAGCAGAGTGATTACCGATAATGGCACTGATAGCACAAGTGCTCCCTGGGTGATTTTGGTAATTAATGTCAACATATCTCTTGTTGGACTAATATTTTCATCTAGTATATTTCAGATGAGTTCAACAGTGGAGTGGCAGGATAGGAGGATGTGGAACCCCTTCAAGATGCTAAGGACACATATTGGCAAAAGCCCAAGACTCTTCATTTTCATTTTAGTGATCCAAGATCACATTGAGTCCATAGGAAAAGCCAATACTATTAAAAGGGGATGAGGTGTTGCTTAATGGTCTACTTGCTCAAAGTGCTTAGTGATATGCTCCAAAGCCCTCAACCACTTTCTCATTCCAAATATGTCCTAAACCTAAAGTCAAACTCGGCCCCACCGATTTGATTCATCCGGCGCCACCGAGTTCACTTGACATAGCCACTGCCAGAAACCCTAATCAGTTCGGTCTCACCGATGGGATCTCGGTCTCACCGAGATGGCCCTGCAAACTCTCTGTTACCTATTGCAGTTACTTCGGTCTCACCGAGATACGCAGTCGGTACCACCGAGTTTGCTTGACCAAGTCTCTGTTTGCTTGTTGCTGAAATCGATCTCACCAAGTTCATGCAATCGGTCTCACCGAGATGAGGGTTGCCCTAACCCTAGCGCACCGGTCTCACAGAGTTGACCTTGTCCGTCCCACCGAAAAGCCTATCGTTCACATTTTGAACCAGGTCGGTCTCACCGAGTTTCACTATACGGTCCCACCGAGTTTGGTAAATTGTGTGTAACGGTTAGATTTTGTGTGGAGGCTATAAGTACCCCTCCACCCCCTTCTCCATTAGAGAGAAAGCCATCAGAACGTGCCTACACTTCCACTACTCATTTTCTGAGAGAGAACCACCTACTCATGTGTTGAGACCAAGACATTCCAATCCAACCACAAGAATCTTGATCTCTAGCCTTCCCCAAGTTGCTTTCCACTCAAATCATCTTTCCACCATATCCAAATCTGTGAGAGAGAGTTGAGTGTTGGGGAGACTATCATTTGAAGCACAAGAGCAAGGAGTTCATCATCAACACACCATCTATTACCTTTTGGAGAGTGGTGTCTCCTAGATTGGTTAGGTGTCACTTGGGAGCCTCCGTTAAGATTGTGGAGTTGAACCAAGGAGTTTGTAAGGGCAAGGAGATCGCCTACTTTGTGAAGATCTACCCAAGTGAGGCAAGTCCTTCATGGGCGATGGCCATGGTGGGATAGACAAGGTTGCTTCTTCGTGGACCCTTCGTGGGTGGAGCCCTCCGTGGACTCGCGCAACCGTTACCCTTCGTGGGTTAAAGTCTCCATCAACGTGGATGTACGATAGCACCACCTATCGGAACCACGCCAAAAATCTCCGTGTCTCCTATTGCGTTTGCACACTCCAATCCCATCCCTTTACTTTCTTGCAACTTGCATGCTTTACTTTCCGCTGCTCATATACTCTTGCCATGCTTGCTTGAAATGTATTGTGAATGTTTAAACTTGTGCTAAAACTCCACCTTAACTTGAAGAAATTAAAAACTGCTACTTTTCTTTGTTGAGGGTCTAATCACCCCCCCCCCTCTAGACACCTCTTCTCGATCCTTTCAGGCACCCAGTTCATGAGCCGCACCTTCATGCAGTACGTCCAAAGCCTTGGGAGCAAGGTCTCCTTTGCCTCTGTTGCCCATCACCGAAGCAACAGGCAAGCTGATAGGATGAATGCTGAAGTGCTGCGTGGGCTCAAGACGAGAAGTTTTGACAAGTTGCAGAAATGCAGCAGACGATGGATTGATGAGCTGGCGGTGGTTCTTTGGTTCCTCCGGACGACACCAAATCGAGCCACCGGCCAGACTCCCTTCTCCCTAGTGTATGGGGTGGAAGCAGTGCTCCCCACGGAACTCATATACGGGTCACCTCGAGTACTTGCCTACGATGAAGTAGAGCAAAAGCAGCTCTGGCATGACGATGCCGTGCTCCTCAAGGGAGATCATCTCCGGGCCGCTGTGCGTGCTGCATGCTACCAGCAAGCCCTGCGCCGCTACCATAGCCGCAGGATTCACGCCCGGAGCCTTGAGGAAGGCGACCTTGTCCTTAGGCGTGTTCAGTCCGCCAAGGGTTCCAACAAGTTGACGTCGAAGTGGGAAGGCCCTTACCGGGTAGTACAAGTCAACAGACCTGGCGCAGTCCGTCTGGAGACCGAAGATGGCATTAAAACGCAAAACTCATGGAATATTGAGCATCTTCGCTAGTTCTACCCGTAAGGCGCGGCTACCAGGCTCAGCTCCCGGCAACCACCTTTTGTACAAGCCTTGCCGATGTGCATGTAACCCTTTGTACAAAGCCAGGCGCAGACCCTGTGCAAAGATAATAAAACGAAGCGCTGGCGCCTAAAAACTTGCATGCATGTTTATTTAAGGTGGAGTTTGCTATAGTCCTTAAATCATATAGATGAGATAGTATGCTGTTGTTTTCCCCTGTACTAACAGCAGGGCTCCTGCCGCGGATAACCCCCCCCCCCCCCCCCGAAGGGAGGACAAGCTGGTGTATCGATCCCCGGTAGTGTAAAGTAGATAAGTTCCCCTAAGCCATCCATAACTTACCCCTGTGTGTGAAGCTTGTGCGCAGAAAAACCTTGTCGCCCTTGAACATTTGTGCTCCCATCTTTTGATTCGAAGATTACTTTAGTCAGGGTGGTCGCTGTAGCATTTGAGAAAAAGGGTTGACAAGGGGCTGGTTCTCTTCCACACTCCTAACCCGTCAGGCTGAGCCCTGCGGCAGCAACGGAAGGGACCGGCAAGGTGTCTTGCCGGAAAACCTTGTTTACTTGGAAGTATAGAGGAGTCATTCCTCAGCGTGGACATAATACATGCACAAGCGCCCGACAAGCATATCTTTTTTCATTAATACGCGGGTAAACAAGTACAAATCATATAGGGTACAAATATGGATGGAAGGATACATAATTTAAGCTAAAGTTTGGCGAGTGCCTACATCTTTTAGATTGAAAAAGGATAAGTGCCCCGTAATGCCTTTCTTGTCCCTCTCATCCTAGGAGCTACAGAGGAAGTGAAGAGGGCAAAAGGGGTGCCTAGGCATAAGCCTAGCCTGACCCCGTCAGGGCCCGCGGGACGCAGCCTGACAAGATCGGGAGGGTCGAGGCGAAGCGAGAAGGACGGAAGGAGCGTCTAGGCGATGCCCTGGTCACCACCGCCAAGACCAGAGGAACACGGCAAGAGGGACACTGATAGGGAAGACGAAGCCAGAGTCCACGAGGAAGCCTGCCGGGTCCAGCTGGAGGAGGCAGAGGCATCCACACCCAACACCCTGGCAAATCGCTCTGCCGGGGAGAAGGCCAGGTGCAGATGATGGTGCCGTCGGCGCCTAGCTGACAGTGACGGTGCGTCCGGTGCTCAGCTGGACTCCGAGCCGCTGTCCTCCCACTCGGCGCCGTCGTCTTTGCCATCAGTGTCCTCTTCGTCGATGTCGCTTGAAGAGGAGCTTTCGTCGTCGGTCGAGCTCTCCGCGCAGCACCCTAAGCGAGCACCCGAACGCCTGAAGACCTTGATGGAGAGCAGATCTGCATCCATTAACTTAAAATGGAGTATGTGCCCCTCCGCCAAGCTATGGGCACGTGCGAAAGTTTTCCAGCTGCGATGGAGAAGCATCACGTGAGGTGCGGGGAAATCAACGTCCGCCCGCATGTTGCCATTACAGCAACCTCTCATGTGTAACTTCAACCCATGCGGCTGTTCCACCTCCATTTCCATTGCAAAAGGGGTAGGAAGCCGAAGACGGTTGCGCGGGGGCTCGCGCAGCCTGACGATGAACTCCAGTGGCGTGTCCCCGACATGGCCCTCCATCGAAGCCAGGGCGGCTGGAGGAGGAGCAACCAGCATGCCACCACGCCCTCCCCGGCCTCGAGGGCCTCGCCGACCGCGTCCGCGTCCCGCAACACCACCTTGTACGCTAGATTCTGCCCCCGCATCCCCGGCCGGGGCATGGATGCGTGATACGTCTCCAACGTATCTATAATTTTTGATTGTTCCATGCTGTTATATTATCATTTTTGGATGTTTTACAATCATTTTATATCAACTTTATATCATTTTTTGGGACTAACCTATTGACATAGTGCCTAGTGGTAGTTGCTATTTTCTGCTTGTTTTTTACATCGCAGGAAATCAATACCAAACGGAGTCCAAACGCAGCGAAACTTTTTGGAGATTTGTTTTGGACCAGAAGACATCCAGTGGGCCAAAGAAGTACCGAAGAGGGAGCCCGAGGTGAGCACAAGACACCGGGGCGCGCCTAGGCCCCCAGGCGCGCCCTGGTGGGTTGTGCCCATCTCGGAGACCTCCTGCACCGCCTCTTTGCTCTATAAATATCCCAATATTCTAGAAACCCTAGGGGAGTCGACGAAACATAATTCCAGCCGCCGCAAGTTCCAGAAACCACAGATCCAATCTAGACACCATCATGGAGGGGTTCATCATCCTCATTGGTGCCTCTCTGATGATGCATGAGTAGTTCATTGTAGACCTACGGGTCCGTAGTTAGTAGCTAGATGGCTTTCTCTCTCTCGTTTGATTCTCAATACAATGGTCTCTTGGAGATCTATTTGATGTAACTCTTTTTGCGGTGTGTTTGTTGGGATCTGATGAACTTTGAGTTTATGATCAGATCTATGTTTTTATCAATGAAAGTTATTTGAGTCTGCTTTGATCTCTTATATGCATGATTGCTTATAGCTTCGTATTTCTTCTCCGATATTTGGGTTTTTGTCGGGGCCGGATTTCGGGGACACAAAATATCCCAGAAATTTAACCCCTCGTGTTACCACCAGCCCAGGATTACTGTTACTGGTGGACACGTCCTTATTACAGATTACCAAGCTATTACAAGAATTGGATACAAGACCATAAAGGTCTAATGATACAACAATGATATCTGGTGACGGGTGACGGAAGCGACTTGTGGTTCACCAACATCGTTGGGGCTCCATTCCCACAGGAACGGCTGACCTGGATAATTCCTATCTCGCGTGGCTACCATCCTAGGCTCCGCACGGACGTCGCTGTGGTACTCCTCGTAGAACTCCTGACCTGGCCATGTAAATAGCCAGGGACAAGCCTGTGAGTACGTTTGAATGTACTCGCAACCATCATGAACAAAAGATATACCGAATGCAGCAGATAAAAATATATGATCATGATGAGCCAAACTATATGCATATGCTCATGCTGACTGAAATTTAAATCATGACAATAAAATGATATGAACGTGAACATAGCATGTTAGCCATGATCAAACTTATTAGAAATAAAACAAATGAATGCCACGGGTAGTCTAGCCAGCCCAAGTGACATTCAGCAAAATAAAAGAAATGCCAATCGAGTGTCCACAAGAGTAGTGGCAGGACCACCTGTAAACTCGAGGGACATCACGAAGAGGTCTTGAAGAGAAATGCCAGTCGGGTGTCAAGTGACGCCATGGTTGGACTTGAAGAGAAATGCCAGTCGGGTGTCAAGTGACGCCATGGTCCGACTTGAAGAGAAATGCCAATCGGGTGTCCACAAGAGTAGTGGCGGGACCGCCTGTAAACTCGAGGGACGCCACGAGAGGTCTTGAAAATAAAATTGAGTGCCCGGGGTAGTCTAGCCAGCCCCTGAGACACTCAGGAAATACAAAATAAGAGAAACGGGTTAGTCCTCAATAATATGCATCACCATAATAATATTAACATGCATAAAATATTCATGGTAGCAACAGGGAGATAACAATTATCCTGCAAAATAATTCAGGCTCAATTTAATTATTTTCCTCCGAAGACCGACACTAAGACTGACACTTGACCAACCCAGACTGTAGCCCTTAACCGCGGACACGGCTATTCGAATAGGTTTAAAACTCTGCAGAGGGTGTACTCTTTACCCACAAGTAAAGGATTTCTTTAGTCAGTACCGTGACACCTACTAATTCCCATTACGGTCTTTGGGTTGAAAACACACCTGACCAGCACACACCAGATTAACCGTCCGGATGCCAGGAATCACCCAAAGCATCGTTTCAGAAAAACTCTAAGTCGGGGAGACAACAATCTCGAGTAGCATGGGATCACTATTAATACGCGCGGATTCCAAGGGGTGCCCCCCTCTCGTTTACAACCGGATACACCCATGCCCCTGACCCGATGACAGGATTTAGTCCATGGCCGTGGAAACCCTCATCGTGGCCCTCTATGTGGTGTGTGCACGGGAAGGGGTTAACAACTTACTAAACCATACCCCACCTGTGGCAGGGACAAGTGGCAGCACGAATCAAGTATGGGGGTTACCGGAACAAGACTCAATCTATGGTCGACTCAGGAGGCTTAAGTTTCCTGCAATGGTTAGCATAACAAGCATTCTTTCAACAGCAATACCAAACAGGGCCACAACCCTTGCATGCTCCAACATGCATAACAACCAAGGCATGATCATGTTCCAACGTGATTACCCTTCTGCCGGTAATGGTATTTCTCTTAGGCCTGCTCCTGCAAGTTAGTCATGGCAAACACACGATGCACGGTACGATGAAACATGCCAACACTACATGCATGCAAATTCTATTTGAATTCAACCCATGCATAATTTATTTATTCATGCAAACAATTAACCATGTAATCACCATATCAAGTGTTCAAGATGCTTGCCTTGAGCATGTAAAAGTGTGGGGTGCACTCCAAAAGTTTGAAATATTTGTTCCCTCCATTTTTCCTATTTTAAAGAGTATAGCAATTACCACATAAATCAAAACTGTGCTAAAAAGTTGTCTAGAAATTTTGAAGTAAATACTAAAATAAACTAGTTAAAAAATGAGAAATAACAGAAAAAGAAACAATTTATTTGGAGTCCATATGATTTACTTATGGAATTTCTAAGCTGGAAAAAATTAGAGCAATAGACTATTTAATAGACCCAACAAAAACTAAACTTGACAAAAATGTTCACCCTAGCTAGATTAATAGATCATGATTTTAGAAGTCTACAGAAATTTTAATTATTAAATTTGGCTTTGAAATGGACATGGTGGAATTATTGGAATCTACTAAAAAAAGAGAAAATAGAAAAAGACAGGGAAACGCCCTGAGCGTGGTTTAGTTGTCGGCGCCGTTGGGCCGAGCCCAGAGACACAGCCGCGCGGGAGGTCGATGACGTCGAAGGTGTATTTCAAAAATACGCCTTCCTTTAGTGATGCGGGTCCCGACCCCAGTCACTGACGGTGGGTCCCGCGGGCCCACCAATCAGGTTTGACTTGTCGCCGCTATGCGCGTCTTCTCCTTTCTCTTGACTGGATGGGGGCGAAACTCCGGCGGCTCGCACCGGCGAACGACGGCAGCTCTCGGGGTACCGAGGTTACCATCGTGACCAGTGAAGTACGGCGGTCCTCCTGGTACTCGCCATGGTCGGAGGGAGGAACGAAATCGCCGGCAGTGAGCTATCCCGAGCTGCTCCGGCAGAGCTCGAAAGGGGCTTTCGCCTACGGGCCACCTTCGGCAAAATTGACAACGGGGAAGGATCCGTGGGTGCTCTAGGAGACTATTAGAGAAGAAAGTGGGGAGCGAGAGGCCGTGGTTGCGGTGGACTGATCGGAAAGGTGGCGGCGGCAGAAACTACCGGAGATGGAGAAGACGACCTAGTTTGGGCGATAGAGTGCTCGGGGAGGCCTGTGGGGAGACGAAGGGGGTTGGTCCTGGTCGAGTGGAGCTCCGGGGGCCCTTTTTATAGCACCGGAGAGGCGGTTCGTCCGGTGGCTTATCCAACCGACGCGGCGACGGCCATTACTGCGGTAGAAGAGGTTGTTGAGGACGACGGCGGAGCGGATGGCTCAGGTGGTTGGCACTTAAGGCGAGGAGGTGGTGGCATTCGTGGATTGGGCCAGGTGCCCCTGGTCGGTGCTGACAGCAAAGGGTGGCAGCACTGGACGGTGGCTGGACAGTGGAGGGCGGCGCCAGGGGGAGAGCTCCGGTGCGGGGGAGGTTGGTGCCAGCCCGTGTTAATGCTAGGGCGTGCTGGCCGGCTCAGGGGTGAGCCACGCGTCATGGACGGTGCCGTACCTGAGTGAAAGTCGTCGGCGGTGGCTCGGGACGGTGGCTGGCCGGCACCAGGCGACGAGGGATGGTGTCGGTGGGGTTCAGTGGTGATGTGGCGATCCAGCAGTGGATCGGGACGGGTGGGGCAAGGAGCTGGGAAGCTACAGGGGCTCGGGTGCCAGCGGCTGCAGTTCGGGCGCGCTGCTCGCGCTCTGGACATGCCCGCAGCCTGCTCGATGTAATGCCAGAGGGCTCTAGAGGGGCTTGTTGTAAGAGGGACTTAACATGAGTGGAACACCGAGGATGTCAATGTTGGTAGACATGGTTGTTTGTCAGGAGGATCAAGTCCCTAATGTAGTTTTGATAGGTAGCCAAATTCTGTCATGCCTGCAAGGTGTTTGACAGAATGCCAGGGGGACCTAGGGGATTTTGTTGAGTGTGAAAATTACCAGGATGATGCTTCATTGGATGGAGAGAAGTGTAGTGGAGTTAGTCTGGCAAAAAGAAAAACTTGCTAGTGCAAGTTTGACAAGAATTCATTTTTGGTCAGAAACTGCAGTAGGATATTTGGTAGATCTAAATGATGCAAATGAAGTTGATATTCTGGACTTAAGGTTTTAGTTGGAAGGACTATAAGTGGGAAAAATTTCAGAATTTTTGGAGCAAGGAAAATAGAGGTTGTAGTTATAACTCAGAAATGGGACAGAAATGAAAAGAGATTGTTTTGCTCAAAATTTACAGAAGACCAAGTTAGGTTTTTGCATAAAAGTGATATGTAGGCATCATATGACCCCTCATAATTTTTGTGGAATTTTGAAAGAATTATTTAAAGTGGTTGTTGTGTAACAGAGGTATTTTAAGAATTGAAAATGCTATTAAAATAATTATTTAGAGGCAAATTTTATTATGAAATTAATTCTTACTATAATTGAAAAGTTTTAAGAAAACTACCAAAGCCACAATATTATGTCCAAAAATTTCTATATGGAGGGAAGAATTTTGGAAAACAGAAACAGAAAATACTCTGAAAATAACAAAAGACTTAATATAATTCAAAATTTTATTTCTGGCCAAATTTTTATTTAGTAAAAACATGATTAAATTTTTGGGGTGTTACAGTTTTGTTTGGCCAACTTGATCTATTTATCTTGCAATGGGAAGAGGTGCTTTGTGATGGGTTCGATCTTACGGTGCTTGATCCCAGTGACAGAAGGGGAAACGACACGTATGTATCGTTGCTATTAAGGATAACAAGATGGGGTCTATTTCTACATAAATAGATCTTGTCGATATCATGTCATTGTTCTTATTGCATTACTCCATTTTTCCATGAACTTAATACACTAGATGCATGCTGGATAGCGGTCGATGTGTGGAGTAATAGTAGTAGATGCAGGCAGGAGTAGGTCTACTAATCTTGGGCGTGATGCTAATATAATGATCATTGCCTGGATATCATCATGATTATTTGAAGTTCTATCAATTGCCCAACAGTAATTTGTTTACCCACCGTTTGCTATTTTTCTCGAGAGAAGCCACTAGTGAAACCTACGGCCCCCGGGTCTCTTCTTTAATATATTTGCCTTCGCAATCTATTTTTATTTGCTTTTTTTTTCAGATCTATTAATCCAAAAATAAAAAATACCTTGCTGCAATTTTTACTTATTTATTTTATCTCGCGTTCCCGCGAGATCTATTTATCCAATCTACTACAATTTCACCTATCCTTTTACCCGTGAGGGATTGACAACCCCTCTCTTACGTCGGGTTGCAAGTATTTGTTCTTTGTGTGCAGGAGCTGTTTACGTGGTGTTGCATGGTTCTCCTACTGGTTCGATAACCTTGGTCTCATCACTGAGGGAAATACCTACCGTTGTTGTGCTGCATCATCCCTTCCTCTTTGGGGAAATACCTACGTAGTTCAAGCAAACATCAAAAGGAATTTCTGGCGCCGTTGCCGGGGAGACATCATCAACATCTACCGGGTTCCTAATCACAAATCTCATCTCCTTGCAATTTACATTATTTGCCATTTGCCTCTCATTTTCCTCTCCCCCACTTCACAAAAATTTGCCGTTTTATTCGCCCTCTTTTTCGTTCGCCGTTTTCTTGTCAGATCTGTTTTTGTGTGCGATCTTGTTGACCACTTTTTGTCATTATGGATAGTTCTTCCTCTATTGCGTACACCCCCGAGAACGAGGTTCTTAACTTTAAACAAAGGGGAGGGGAGAATTTAAAAGATGCTTGGTATAGGATTTGCAATGCTCATAATAGATCTATCCATAAGCAATCTACCGTTATTCTTCTTCGCTATTTTTATGTGGGCATCACCACTTGGTATAGATTCGTCCTTGATACGATTACCGGTGAAAATTTCTTGATGTGTCCCTCTCTTGATGCTTTTAATGCTATGGGAAATTTAGTGGGTTCACCACCGCTTATGAGCAATGAAACAACTTTGACTCTCGAGCATGTTATGGAAAGACTAGATGGTATTGAAAAGAAAATGCTTACCAAAGAACATATTGAAAACTTGGATAAAAAGATGCATAATTTTGCTACTAAATTTGGGTCAAAAGCGGGAGAAGTTTTTAAGTTGTTAAAAGAAAAGGGGACTGTAATTCATGAAATAATTGAACAAAGCCCATCTAGGATCGATAAACTGGAAGAAATCTTTAGTAATTTAAGTACAACTTTTGCTTCTGCCAAAACTCCCGTAAAAATTGGCAAGACTACTCAAGTTACTAAAAACAAGGGTGCAACTTCTAGTAATGATAAAGGAGATCTTAAGATGATTAGTATCCATGCCAATTTTATTGAAGTGATAAGAGACCGCATTTGCAAGAATGAATTTTTCAATCTCGTGCCTAGAAGTTTTGTCGTTGAGAATTTATATGCTAAATCCTTGAAGAATTCTAAGTGTTTGATTGAAGAGATGGAGAACAAAGATGACAACACTTAGATCCTTTGCATTATGCCTAGCTAGGGGCGTAAAACGATAGCGCTCGTTGGGAGGCAACCCAACTTGTATCTTTTTGCTTTTTGGTTTTCTTGCTGTTTTCAATAAAATACCCAATTATGCCTCTGGCTAGATGTGCTTTTGTGGTTTAAATTAGTGTTTGTGCCAAGCAAAGCCTTTGGGATGGTTTGGGTGATAGTTGATTTGATCTTGTTGGAAAATAGAAACTTTTGCGTCCAGTAAAACAATTTTGACAATTCACAACAGAGACAAAAAATTCTGAATTGTTTACACAAGATTGATATACAAATTGCCTCTTTTGTCCTAATTTTTCAGAATTGTTGGAATTACAGAAGTATGAGAACAATTCATATCTTTGCAGACTGTTCTATTTTTGACAGATTCTGTTTTCTTTGCATTGTGTGCTTATTTTGATGAATCTATGGTTTGTATTGGAGGTTATAAGCCATGGTAAAGTTAGAATACAGTAGATATAATGCAATAAAAAAAATTGAATGGGTTTTCTACAGTACTTAAAGTAAAGATTGGTTTTCTTATACTAACGGATCTCATGAAGGTTTTGTTGAGTTTTGTGTGATTGGGGTTTTCAAGTTTTGGGTGAGATCACGATGGATGAAGGAATAAGGATTAGCAAAAGGCTAAGCTTGGGGATGCCCGAGGCACCCCAAGATAATATTCAAGAAGTATCAAGCAACTAAGCTTGGGGATGCCCCTGAGTGGCATCCCCTCTTTCTTCTAACGACCATCGGTATTTTACTTGGAGCTGTATTTTTATTCGTCACATATTATGAGTTTTGCTTGGAGCGTCTTGTATGATATGAGTCTTTGCTTGTTTTGCTTTTTATTTTAAGTCTTGAATCCTTGCTGGACACACCTTTTTGGGTGAGCCAAAAATTATGCTATGCTTGCTCCTATGCTTCACTTAAATTTTTATGAGCTATGGAATTGCTCTAGTGCTTCACTTATATCTTTTTGAGCACGGTGTGCTTTGTTATTTTTGAAGAAATTCTCTCGTGCTTCACTTAGATTTATTTGGGAGTTAGTAAATTTTTAAAGAAATTCTCTCTTGCTTCACTTAGATTAATTTGAGAGAAAGAAATATTATGCTCATGTTCTTCACTTATATTTGTTTGAGCTTATTAAAAGCAACATATGAAACTAGTCCGAAAGTGATAGATATCCAAGAAGGATATAATAAAAACTTTCATGAAGATCATTGGACAAAATAAACTTGATTCTTAGTAATAGTTTTGAGATATGATGATAGTGATATGTGAGTCATGTTGATGAGTAATTATGCTTTAGTAAGAATATTGGTGTTAAGGTTTGTGATTCCCTATGCAAGCACGAAAGTCAATAGTTATGCAATGAAATTATACCCTACTTGTGGTGCATTATTCGGTGTTAATTATGCTTAATGCTTGCTTACGAGATTTTTCATTTCTTGGTTGGATGCTTCTCAATATTTTTGCTAGCCTTCATTTGCACTAAGTATGATCACTACTTGTGCATCCAAAACCCTTTAAACCAGTTGCCATATGAGTCCACTATACCTACCTATATGCGGTATTTCCGTGCCGTTCTAAGCAAATTTGTATGTGCCATCTCTAATTTTCAAAATAAATTTCTCTTTTGTGTGCTTGTACCGCTCGCGAGGCGGTGAGGGGTGGCTGATATTTTTCAATGCTAGATGTGTTATTCTCACGATGAGTGTTTATTCACTTGTCATTGCACGAGAGTATGGCAAAGGTATTAGGGATGCCCAGTCCCGAAATGAAAAATTGAATTTACTTTATGTTGTCAAATAATAAATTCCTTGGAAAGTGTTGGTATGGAGAGCACCCATGGATACGGCTAGCCATGGAAAGTAAAAGAAATGGTGGAAAAAGGAATAAACTTTAATTTCTGTTTGGGAACCGCCTATGATATATCTAGCATGGAAAGTATTGGAAACTCTAAGTCATTTTCGTTGGTGGGAAAAGTATGCCTCTCAAAATGTTTTTATCTCTCAATTTAAGCTTTGAGCTCTGGCACCTCTACAAATCCCTACTTCCCTCCGCGAAGGGCCTTTCTTTTACTTTATGCAATTTTTATTTTTACTTGAGTCTCCATCTTCTCTTATAAAGCACCAACTAAGGGGCACTATGATCATACTTGAGCATTGGATGTAGCTAATATTCGAGTGTGTTTCATGAATGGATCAATGATTGAGCATAATGGGCTAGGGATAACTTGCTTTAGTGTTGATATTTTGAAAGACATGGTTGCTTGTTGATATGCTTGAGTACTAAAATCCTCATGTCAAAACTAGACTATTGCTTTGAACCATATAAAAGTCCAAATGTCCATGCTACAAAGAAAAGAATATGTGATGAACATGTTAGGCAGCATTCCACATTAAAAATTCTGTTTTTATCATTTACCTACTCGAGGACGAGCAGGAATTAAGCTTGGGGATGCTGATACGTCTCCAACGTGTCTATAATTTTTGATTGTTCCATGCTGTTATATTATCATTTTTGGATGTTTTACAATCATTTTATATCAACTTTATATCATTTTTTGGGACTAACCTATTGACATAGTGCCCAGTGCCAGTTGCTGTTTTCTGGTTGTTTTTTACATCGCAGGAAATCAATACCAAACGGAGTCCAAACACAGCGAAACTTTTTGGAGATTTTTTTGGACCAGAAGACATCCGGTGGGCCAAAGAAGTACCGAAGAGGGAGCCCGAGGTGAGCACAAGACACCGGGCGCGCCTGGGCCCCCAGGCGCGCCCTGGTGGGTTGTGCCCATCTCGGAGACCTCCACACCGCCTCTTTGCTCTATAAATATCCCAATATTCCAGAAACCCTAGGGGAGTCGACGAAACACAATTCCAGCCGCCGCAAGTTCCAGAAACCACAGATCCAATCTAGACACCATCACGGAGGGGTTCATCATCCTCATTGGTGCCTCTCCGATGATGCATGAGTAGATCATTGTAGACCTACGGGTCCATAGTTAGTAGGTAGATGGCTTTCTCTCTCTTATTTGATTCTCAAAACAATGGTCTCTTGGAGATCTATTTGATGTAACTCTTTTTGCGGTGTGTTTGTTGGGATCCGATGAACTTTGAGTTTATGATCGGATCTATGTTTTTATCCATGAAAGTTATTTGAGTCTTCTTTGATCTCTTATATGCATGATTGCTTATAGCTTCGTATTACTTCTCCGATATTTGGGTTTTGTTTGACCAACTTGATCTATTTATCTTGCAATGGGAAGAGGTGCTTTCTGATGGGTTCGATCTTACGGTGCTTGATCCCAGTGACAGAAGGGGAAACGACACGTATGTATCGTTGCTATTAAGGATACCAAGATGGGGTCTATTTCTACATAAATAGATCTTGTCTACATCATGTCATCGTTCTTATTGCATTACTCTGTTTTTCCATGAACTTAATACACTAGATGCATGCTGGATAGCGGTCGATGTGTGGAGTAATAGTAGTAGATGCAGGCAGGAGTCGGTCTACTAATCTTGGACGTGATGCCTATATAATGATCATTGCCTGGATATCGTCATGATTATTTGACGTTCTATCAATTGCCCAACAGTAATTTGTTTACCCACCGTTTGCTATTTTTCTCGAGAGAAGCCACTAGTGAAACCTACGGCCCCCGGATCTCTTCTTTAATATATTTGCCTTCGCGATCTATTTTTATTTGCTTTTACTTTCAGATCTATTAATCCAAAAATACAAAAATACCTTGCTGAAATTTTTACTTATTTATTTTATCTCGCGTTCCCGCGAGATCTATTTATCCATTCTACTACAATTTTACCTATCCTTTTACCCGTGAGGGATTGACAACCCCTCTCTTACGTCGGGTTGCAAGTATTTGTTCTTTGTGTGCAGGAGCTGTTTACGTTGTGTTGCATGGTTCTCCTACTGGTTCTATAACCTTGGTCTCATCACTGAGGGAAATACCTACCGTTGCTGTGCTGCATCATCCCTTCCTCTTTGGGGAAATACCAACGTAGTTCAAGCAAACATCAATGCGTTGCCGAGAAGAGGTCCTCGTCGCCACCGCGGGAGCACGACCGCGCCCCCTCCCTCTCACCATGGTAGAAGAGGGCACAAGAAGAAGAAGGAGGTGAGTGGGTGAGTCCTTTCGCCCGCCTCTGCGCTCCCTTTTATAGCGGAGCGTGGCAGAGGGCTGGCTCCCCACTACCCCGTGGCAACCGCCACGATCGACCAATCTCGTCCATCAGCATCACTGGCAACGTCTGGAATATCAGACCGCCCTCCTGCGCCTATCCACGGCGCCGAGCTTTCTGCCATGGCACTCATTCCCGCGCCCTGCGTCTCCACCACCAACCCTGCGCAATGCATGCGGCGTACGTGGCGGAAACAACAGTGGTAGTGGGATGAGTAAAATGGCAGTTACCTCCTCGTGAATGTCGGCATCACATGGACCATTATGTGGGTAGCCCCACGTCGTTCAGAATGACTCGCGGGAAAACCAGAAACTGATCTAGTCGCAGGTTAATGAAGAAGCAAGGAAGATATCAAGAAAGACGTGGATCCCATTGTGGTACGGCCAAAGTGTTCCCCTATGCATTTGTTAGGGCCTACCCCAACGATGCCCGACAGCACGTATGGGCCAGGCCCGGGGGCTCCTGTCGGTGCAACAAACATTTGTAGTTGTTGACCAAACCCATGCATAGGCGTGTTAACAGTCATATATCCAGCACCAATGGGTAACGCAAAACCAAGCCAGAGAAGCCGCTCTTCATGAGATCAAGGAGCGTATTAAGAAGACCAAGCTAAGCATACAAGTCAAGATTCCAAGAGGAGTATCCCTTGCCGGCCAGGCGAGGCCAACAAGGTTGACACAACAAGCAAGAGCGAAGGCAAATCCCCGCCAGCAGCGCCTCCGGGATGACCGGGGACCGAAACCCACACCCATCAAAGATAGCCCGGCAAGCGCTGCCCCAGGCAGGCGCAGGCCAGCTACCACCGCTCCACCGCATCACGACGTGAGTCACTTGTCGATGCGGTGTTGAGCCCTCCAGGTGATTAAGTGGCTCCCGCTAAGCACGTGGCAGCTCAATGCTAAGCAAATCACACCCATTTGACACCCGTCTAGAGGCGTGTCAAGATGATAAGCTGAGGATGATTAAGCGGCACGGCAGGCTTGCCGGGTTTCACCCTCAGCGCGACACCTAGCAGTGCGTTTAATGCACTTTGTCCTAACTGCCAGAGTTAGGTATGATAGTACTGTTAGCTATCCAGTCACAGGATAATGACTTTTTTGCCATTGTGGTTATCCCTTGAGCTATAAAAGGAGGCACAAGGCAACCTAGAGAGGGATTCAGACCCCCTCACACTTGTACACGCGTAGTAGCTCTCCCTGAGGCCACCTTGCCGGGCTTGAGCGTTGCGTGCTGTCGTGTTTCTTCCATCCAATCCACCAAAGCAGGAGTAGGGTTTTACGCTTCTCAGCGGCCCAAATCTGGGTAAAAACGACCAGAGCCCCATCGTCGTGCTGCCTCATTGCTTCTACTCTTTGTGCAACGTGATATCCCCCTTGCCGAACCACAAGGGGCTCATGGCCCTATAGGTGATCGTGTCCACCCACGACATTGGGGTTGTGCATGATAAATACTTTGTGTTAAGAAGATGGAGCATGACAAGACTATATGATTTTGTAGGGATAACATTCTTTAGCATTGATATTTTGAAAGACATGATTGTTTGTTGGGATGCCTGAGTATTGATGTCTTGATGTCAAATTATAGACTATTGCTTTGAATCACTCGTGTCTCAATATTCATGCCATGATTAGATTATGTGATCAAGATTATGCTAGGTAGCATTCCACATAAAAAATTATCTTTTTTTATCATTTACTTACTCGAGGACGAGCAGGAATTAAGCTTGGGGATGCTGATATGTCTTCGTCTTATCTATAATTTTTGATTGGTTCGTGCCAATTTTCTACAACTTTCATATACTTTTGGCAACACTTTATATTATTTTTGGGACTAACATATTGATCCAGTGCCCAGTGCCAGTTCCTGTTTGTTGCTTGTTTTTTGTTTCACAGAATGTCCATATCAAATGAAGTCCAAACGCGATAAAAATTTACGGAGATTTATTTTGGAACTTATGTGATTTTTGGGAAGCGGAATCAATGTGAGACGATGCCCGAGGGGCCCACAAGCTCAAGGGGCGCGACCCCCTACCCAGGGCGCGCCTGGCAGGCTTGTGGCCACCCTGTAAGTCGGTTGGAGGTGTCCTTCGGCCGCAAGGAAACTTATATCCGGATAAAAATCGTGTTAAAATTCTAGCCCAATCAGAGTTACGTATCTTTGCGAATTTAAGAAATGGTGAAGGGCCAGAAAACAGGAACACGAAACAGAAGAGAAATAGAGAGATAGATCCAATCTCGGAGGGGTTCCCGCCCCTCCGCCGCCATGGAGGCCATGGACCAGAGGGTAAACCCTCCTCCCATCTAAGGGGAGGTCAAGGAATAATAAGAAGGAGGGGGCTCTCTCCCCCTCTCTCCTGGTGGCGCCGAATAACCGCCGGAGCTATCATCGTGACAGCGATCTACACCAACAACTTCGCTGCCGTCATCACCAACTCTCTCCCCCTCTATGCAGCGGTGTAACACCTCTTCTCCCCGTTGTAATGTCTACTTAAACATGGTGCTCAACGCTATATATTATTTCCCAATGATGTATGGCTATCCTATGATGTTTGAGTAGATCTGTTTTGTCCTATGGGTTGATTAATGATCGTGATTGGTTCGAGTTGTATGTTTTATTATTGGTGCTATCCTATGGTGCTCTCCATGTTGCGCAAGCATGAGGGATCCCTGCTGTAGGGTGTTGCAATGTGTTCATGATTCTCTTATGGTGGGTGGCGTGAGTGACAGAAGCACATACCCGAGTAAGTGGGTTGTTGCGTATGGGAGTAAAGAGGACTTGATACTTAATGCTATGGTTGGGTTTTACCTTAATGATCTTTAGTAGTTGCGGATGCTTGCTAGAGTTCCAATCATAAGTGCATATGATCCAAGTAGAGAAAGTATGTTAGCTCATGCCTCTCCCTCATATAAAATTGCAATAATGATCAGCGGTCTAGTTATCGATTGCCTAGGGACAAATAACTTTCTTGTGTGACAAAAAGCTCTCTACTAAAACTAACTTCATTGTTTCTTTATCTAAACAGCCCCTAGATTTTATTTACGTGTTCTTTATTATCTTGCAAACCTATCCCTTTACACCTACAAAGTACTTCTAGTTTCATACTTGTTCTCGGTAAAGCAAACGTAAAGTGTGCGTAGAGTTGTATCGGTGGTCGATAGAACTTGAGGGAATATTTATTCTACCTTTAGCTCCTCGTTGGGTTTGACGCTCTTACTTATCGAGAAAGGCTACAATTGATCCCCTATACTTGTGGGTTATCAATGTTCAAACTCATCACACATGGGGTAAGCTATATGAATCGTTTGTAATGTTCACATATCGTACACAATGCTGAATAAGGGACCGCGTCTGATGACACTTTGCGCGCCAGTTTTTCGCTGCACCGAGCAATTTTTTTTGGCTTTCGCAGAAATATCTACCTCCTCGCCCCTCCCCCTGACAAAAAGCCACATTTCCCCTCTTTTCGCCTTCCTTTCCAAGTTCAAACCTTCGCTCCTTGCTTGCAATGCCACCTCCTCACCGGCAACCCTCCTTCACGCTGCTCAGCCTCGTCGATCTAGGCAGGTAATCCACAACTGACCCCCATCCTCCTCCTCCTTCTACAAACCACATGCCCCGACCACCAGCGCGACACCTTCCACCCAAATCACCTACCCATCCTCCAAATAAGCGCCGCCCTAAGCCATCGTGCATGCAGTATAGCCAGGAGCTCAAGGAGAATTTGGCAGCGGAGAAGCAAATCACAGCCGCATGCGCGGATGAGGCCGCGATGGCTGCCATTCGTATCGATCCCCAGATCTTGGAGGAGCACCTCGCCATCGAGGCCACCATCGACGCCTCACGCGCTGACACTGCCACGCAGTTGGCTGCTTTAAACGACACTTCATGGCATTTTCTCGAGGCCACCGTCGGTGCCTTCGACGAAGACTACAAGGTGTTTTCTCAGCGTGCTCCTTACCTCAACTCGAGAGCCAGCAGGTTGGTGCCTGGAGCGGCTCAGGCAACTCAACACTACGAGGAGGGCACCCATGATGTGGAGGCATCGCCCTCTTCCAAGTCCAAGGAGCCAATCATCATCGATATATTTGACGATGAGGAGTAGCTTGTCTTATTAGCTCACTATAAGGACCTATGTTCAGTTAGCTAGCTACACCGGTTAAGCATGTTCGGTTTACCTATTGCATGTGCTGCTCATGCCTTTCCTTAACAAATTCTAGTGAATTGTCCTATGTACTTTTACCATGCAATCTATTCATCTAGTGTATTTGTTCTATATGCTGTGCAATGTGGTTCTCACTTATTAACTGTTTGGTTAATTTGTTGTCATGTTCAGTTAACTATTTGGTTCAATTCTGCAATGTGATGTTCAATTCTTCTGGGTGCAATTTTGTATTGTCTGCCATGTGAGAAATAAATCGAATTTGGCTGTACAAAATACACGAGAAACAAATACAATTGCTATATTTCCAAGTTGTCAAGCATACTTGGTTTGGTTAACTGTCTGATCTTCTAGTATGTTATATATTATGCAATGTGGTGCTCAGTAAATGTTTGGTTCATTTGTTGTGGTGTTTAGTTAACTGTTTGGTCTAATTCTGCAATGCGATGTTCAATTGTTGTGGGTGCATTTTTTATTGTCTACCATGTGAGAAATAAATCGAATTTGGCTGTACTAAATACATGAGAAACAAATACGATTGCTATATTTCCAAGTTGTTAAGCATGCTTAGTTTTATTAACATTCCGATCTTCTATTAGGAGTATGTTATATTGTGCAATGTGGTGCTCAGTTAATGTTTGGTTCATTTGTTGTGGTGTTTAGTTAACTGTTTGGTTCAATTCTGCAATGCGATGTTCAATTGTTGTGGGTACAATTTTGTATTGTTATGCATGTGAGGAATAAATTGAATTTGCCTGTACTAAATACATGAGAAACATATACAATTGCTATATTTCCTAGTTCTTAATCATGCTTGGTTTGGATAAATGGCTTTTCCATGTGGCGCGAATTAATCTGCTGAATCTGCAATGTGTTTATTTTTCATCAACATATTTTACTAATAGTATGTCAACCCTCACTTAACTTGATCAATAACTACCTTATATGTGTTGCAGGGAAACAATGGAAAGCACCGAGGTTTGCAATCAAGGTTTGCACATGCATGGTCCTTTGTCAAATAGCACATTATTGTGAAATTGCAGGAACCATTCTAATATTTAGTTTTTTTAACAATTTGGTCTTACACATGTAGGTCCTGCTGTCAGAGGTTTTGACCCACTATTCGACCCATTTTGCATATGGGGAAATGAGTTGTCCATGAATATCAATCAAGTCAAGAAACTCAGAAAGATTGTTAGGATAAAGAAACTAGCGACGAAAAAAACAAGATCTTTGTCTGCACAATGAAGAAGACATCAGTGCACTACAAGATGGTACTAACTATTATACCTTGTCTTTTTTATTCCTTTGCGCCATTTCCAAATTTAGAGAAGATATTTATGCATATTTTTGTTTTCAGGCCTTTCTAAAGCAATTCACTGATGATTACCTCTCAAACCACCTGTATAGTCAGGAGGCGAGGAAGGTATTCATACAACACCCACGGTACAATATTGAAGTCTTCATCAAGAGACGAAGGATGGACAATCAATCATCCACAGGCACTGGCCTAAAGTTGCAAGGACCTTCAACATCAATGAAGGCTCAATATTCCCTTCCGCTTCAACAGTTTTCTAGATCAGATTCATCTATCTATCTACTTTCTATGATGCTAATTTTCAAAGGTTATAGATGTTGCATGTGAAACTTGGTGATGGTGCAGTTGTGTAATGGGGTAGCTAGCTATATGCCTATATGGTGTAACTGAGTGCAGAAGCTATATGATGTTGTACTATGATGTATTTCAATTATGAAATCCTAGTTTCGTAATACGAAAATGAAATATATTGTGTGCTTAATATGAAATGTCAATTTGATTAATAAATGGATTATTAATAATAGGCCAATTAGCCTGCTTATTGGGTTTTTCTATTGCAAAAGGTTACTGAGACAATACTGTCGTGGTTTTGTCACGGCATATGTCCTCGAAAAAGGACTTAGTCATGAGGCCATCACAACTAGGTAGTAGTTTGAATGGGGTTGGTCGGAATCAAGAGACATGATTTTTACCCAGGTTTGGTCCCTCACGGTGGAGGTAAAAGCCTACATCCTGCTTGATTGATATTGATGATGATGATCTCGATTACAAGGGCGATGTTTTGCTACCTCTCTCCCGAGAGCTATTGACTTGTCTATCTCTCTAAAACTTGTCCCTCTTTGGGTGCCCTGCCCCTTCTTATATAAGTTGAAGGGGCAAGCTTACATGTAGAGTCCTAGTAGGATTAGGACTAGTCTATTAGAAGTCGAATCCTAGTTCAGATCTTGCTTCCCTTTGTCAGGAAACTTCTCCTGTTAATGAACCTTCTCTATGAGCCGGCCCTCCAGGCCTCTCCTTGAGCCGGAGTTCTCACGAACCGCCTTATGGGCCTTCCCGCTTGTCTGACCCACTGACCGGATCACCAATGAGCCGCCAAGTCCGGCCGGGTTACCAATGAGGCGCCAAGTCCCGACCGGGTCGTACTTCGGGCCGGGTCGTACCATGGGGCATATCCCCAACATTAGCCCCAGGTTAGCTTGAATTTATTCATGGTAAGTGTGACGCCCCCGGCTCAATCGTGCACTAATCATACACGCAAATGCACACGATCAAGCCTAAGGCTCACGGGAAGATATCACAACACAACTCTAAAACATAAATAAAGTCATACAAGCTTTATATTACAAGCCAGGGCCTCGAGGGCCCGAATACATAGCTCGATGGCATACAAGCATCAGCGGAAGCATCAGATATCTGAGTATAGATATTAAAAGAGAAACAGAAAGGCCTTTAGAAAGGCGGGGCAAAATAAAACACTACGATCGAAAGGCGCAGGCCTCCTGCCTAGGACCCTCCTAACCTACTCCTGGTCGTTGGCCAGCTCGTAGTATTATCCATCCTCGGGGTAGTAGTAGCGATCGTCGGCGGGGGCAGCTGTCTCAGGGGCTCCGTCATCTGGTTGCATCAAAAGGGATATGGGGAAAAAAGAAAGCAAAGCAACCGTGAGTACTCATCCGAAGTACTCAGCAAGCAAGGATCTACACTACATATGCAACATTATCAAAGAGTGGCTGCATATGTGTACTGGGCTGCAGAAATGCCAGAATAGAGAGAAGGCCTAGTCCTATCAAAGACTAGCATCTTCAGCGGTCTTGCAGCAATAGAAGAGGGTAGAACAGTACAATATAATGTAGCAGTATCATTAAGTCTCAACCTCACCCAGAGATCCTTTCTCGACTCCCCGCGAGAAAGCAATCCCAGAGCCATACAGTCATCAACCTCGTCCAGAGATCCCTTCTCGACTCCCTGCGAGAAGCAATCCCAGAGCCATATATCTAGGTATCATCTCATGGTCTAGTTGTGTCGATCGGGATACAACTCCGAGTGTCCTTTACCGTAGGACCGGCTATCGATAGGTGTGCTTCCCTGCAGGGGTGCACCAACTTACCCAACATGCTCGATTAACTCCGGCCGGACACACTTTCCTGGGTCATGCCCGGCCTCGGCCAAATGATACACCGCAGCCCTACCTACAGTTCAGCAGAGAGGTCCCCGCCGGTCTACATCCTAAGTGCTCAGGGGTCTTGGGCCATCGCCCTGTGCACTCCGGGTCATTGCGAGCAGGGTGAAGCCAGGCACCAGGAGGGCGCCGGTCCGTCCCGGCCGCAAGGCTGAACTAGATGTCTGACAAAGCTTTCGGCTGATGCTACGATGCAGAACGCCCATACTATGCCCACGTGATGGTTAGTGCTATCAGGCCAGCGGCCTGCTCGGATCAAATATCCAAATCGTTAGTGGACTAGGGCTTGTGGTAACAAGCAGAGACTCACAAAAGATGTGACTCCATCGCCCCATCTCGAGGACTTGCGGCAAGGGCCAAGAATGCCCGGCCACGCCTCGTATTCATCACTCGGGCACCATACCGGCAACCCGTCTTCACAACACTCGCCACTTAGGCGCACGCGGGTACCCCTCAGGGTCGACCCGCCTATCCAAGTAACAGTGTAAAGTCCAAGTATCCGTGTGTCCATAACATCAGGGGAATCCGAGGTATCACCCTCGTTGAATTCCCACTCGATGTATCCGTCAAGGTGAACTCGGAGGAATCACCCTCGCTGGGTTCACACTTGTGGTGTTGTACGATGGCGTCGTTATCGGAAGCGGTGAAGGAGGAATCACCCTCAATGACCACGACCGAACAGCTTCTCTACAGAGTTAACATCAGAAGTGCTACAAGAGGTTTCACCCTCGGCACTTGATAGTAACGCTGCAGTGTCGTTACAACTAAGGGGGGGTGATGTGCGGTGCCGGGGCCTGGTCTTCAATCCCGTTGATCGGGTCTTCTGATAATCCAGCGGGGCAGTCGGGACTAGCGGGGTCACTAATAGGTCTCTACCCAGCCTATACTAAGCAGTTTAGGATATGCAGGTAATTATCAATAGCAGGTTACAGTAAACAGGCTATGCATCAGAATAGGTAAAGCAGTAGCAGCAGCAATTCTAATGCAAGCATGAGAGAGAAAGAATAGGCGATATCGGTATGCTCAAAGGGGGGGTGCTTGCCTGGTTGCTCGGCGGCAAAGGCAAGGTCGTTAACGGTGTCGTCGGGCTCCTGAGCTGCGTCGGTACCGGGAACTGCGTCCGGGTCTAACGAGAGAGAAGAGGGGGAGGAAACAGTATAAATACACAGCAAACATGAGCAACACAATGTACGACATGACAATATGCAGTGCCGGGTGTGTCCTAAAGTATGGTTGCATGTCACCAAGGAAGGGGGAATCCATCCGGGAATGTTTTCCCGGTTCCGGACATTTGTCAGACAGATGACTGGAGGGGAACAGTTCCATGTTCGGGTAGTTAGGGACGTGTGACGGACGAACGGACCACGTATTCGGATTCGTCTCGAAATTCTGAGCAACTTTCATGTACAAAGTTTTTCGATCTGAGCTACGGATTATTTTATATGATTTTTCAAAGTTTAAACAATATTCTGAAATTACAGATTTATTATTAATTTGAATTATCCAAAACAGTAGCAGGGTGATGTCATCATGACGTCACTGTGATGTTAGGACCAGTGGGTCCCACCTGTTAGTGTCACGTCAGGCTAATTAGGGCTTAATTATACTAATTAC
Source organism: Thinopyrum elongatum (assembly GCA_011799875.1). Lineage (NCBI taxonomy): Eukaryota > Viridiplantae > Streptophyta > Magnoliopsida > Poales > Poaceae > Thinopyrum > Thinopyrum elongatum. Next base: position 569,673,288 of record CM022303.1, read on the forward strand.
AGATTAATTAGGTTAACTAGATAATTAGGTTAATAAAATAGAGTTAATTAAGTTAATTAACTATTAATTAATTATTTTAATTACTTTTATTTTTATTTATTTTTCGTTCTGGGGCAGGCCCATCTGTCATAGGCCCATCTGGCCAGGGGCGTGGGCCCCCGTGGTCAGTGGCCCAGGGGCCAAAGCGGGTGCGGGCGACGGGTGCGGGCGTGAAGCCGCCCGTTGCAGGGAACGGCGAGGCCACGGCCACGGCGGGGCTCACCGGCTGGTCATTTCCGGCGACGGGATCCGGTGCGGCGGGGCGCGGTGCGGTGGCTGGCGAGGGCTCGCAGGGAACGGCCGCGACAGCGAGCAGCTCGGGCAGGGGCGGTGCGGTGCGCGGGCGCGAGCGCGCGTGACGTCAGGCGGGCGGGAGCGGTCAGGGTCAGGCGCGGGCGAGGCGAGGTCGAATGCGGCGCGAAGGCAGGGGGCCGGCCGACGCGGGCGCGGCCAGGGGATGGCGGGCGCGCGCGGTGAGCGCGACGGCGGGGTGCGGGCACGGCGGAGCAGTCGCAGCTACAGTGCGCGGCGAGGGGAGGTGGGAGCACGGGCGCGCGCTAGCGCGAGCGGTGGCTGGCCGGGACGAGCGACGGGGACTGGGGGGGAAAGGGGAGGCCGGGCCTCACCGGCGAGCAGGGGATCGGGGTTCGGCGAGGCGCGATGGCGACCGGCGAGGAGGGGGATGAGGAGGCGAGGAGGCAGTCTGGCGACGGTGTGGACGAGTCGGCGACGGCGTCGGGCAGGGGCGATGGGCGCGAGCGACGGCGCCGATCCAGATCGAGGGGGGGGGAGGAAGTGCGAGGGGGGGTTCTGGTGAGGGTTACGTTTTCGGTTGGGTCGGCTGTGGCCATATAGGCTTGGGGGCGGGCGGGGGAGTGGGTCGGCTGATTCAGGCGTGCAGTTGGGCCAGGCCCAGTGGGGCAGGGGTTCCTTTTATTTTCTTTTAGCTTTTCTGTTTTCTGTTTTTCTTTTTTTTATTTATTCTTATTTTCTGTTTTGTAAATAGTTAGGCCTCAAAATGACTTTTACAAAATTAGTGACCTAGCCCATTAGATGCTATGTAATATCTACAACTGCCAAAAATTGTTTTAGAGGCAAACGGAGTTCACACAAATTTTATATTAGATAAAATGTATTAAACCTTGCTGTTTTGGTACTGTTAGGGTCACTTAATTAACTTATTAAATGTTGGTTATAATTTTAGAATGGTCTCTGGATTATTTATTATTTAATGAACAATTTAGTTTCTAATTTGAGCAACTTTTATTTTTCACTTTTAGTTTTGAATTTCCATTTGAATTTGAATTTGTAAAGAGATATGATACTAATGATGATTAGGCACTGTTGATCATGATGACATGGCATAATCAAAAGGGTGATTACTGTAGCTTAATACATGGGGTGTTACAGTAAGCTCCTTTTCATATCAACAAGCCGGCTTCACAATCAACTTGCTGGTACATGTCCTTTGCAGGCAAATATTTGGGAATAATAACCCATCCGTCATTGAGCTAGTTTTCAAATACTTCAGTTTGAGGATGTCATCTTCCTGAGACACGGAGTGCTCGCCGGGTCATTTGACATAGTAAATGTCAAATTTACGGATAAAATAATGGCCGGCGTGTGGATGTAGAACTTGTCAAGTTACGAGCGTCGAAGTTGCCGGGTCATTGAGGTTGACGCCACTGGATCATAGAATTGGACTCCTGGAAATTCCGGGCCTCTTTGTCATCAACAAACCTACTTTCACTCAACTTGCTCATGCTAGTTCCTTGCGGAAAAATATTGGGAAATAAAACACCCATCTGCCGCTGAGTCAGCTTCCAGTGCTCTGGCTTGATGAAAATTTTGGGAATAAGAACTCCATATGATCTTGAGCTGGCTTTCCGGGCCTTCTATGAATAACTTTGAGCAGATAAACTTCGCAATTTTTTACCAAGAATATGAGACCCTGCTTCCTCAATACTGAGAACTTAAAGGTGTTCCTTCCTTATATCCATATTACCTGTAGCCCCCAAGCCTTAAGAGTAGAACGTAGTGATAACTTAAGACTTGCTTAAATATGAATGTTGCAACTTTTGGAGAAATCCGGGTTGTTCATCTGAGTCACTAGTCATAAACTGAATGTTTGCATTGTGTAGCCTCCAAAGGCTGGCTCATCAGTATGTGATGCGCCGGGTCTTCAATTTGGACCTTATGATCTGGTTAAACAACTGAATGCTGTAGCCCCCAAAATGCCGGGTTGTCTTGCCTGCAGCAACCTAGGACTTTGAACTTAGTCTTGAATGTTGTAGATATATAGCTGCAAATAGTGTAGCCCCCAAGGGCCGGCTCAATAAGATAGTACTGGGCTGGGACTTAGAAAATGATGGAAAATGGACCATAGCCCCTAAGGACCGGGTCATTGTGAAAATGATGAGCTGGTTCTTCCTTGAATCCATACTTGAATAAAGAGCGACCTATAGCCCCCAAGGGCCAGGTCATTATGAAAATGATGAGCTGGTTCTTCCTTGAATCAACACTTAAATAGAAAACAACCTGTAGCCCCCAAGGGCTGGCTCATCTCCTTGAGATAGCCGGGTCTTCTGATAATGTGATGATTGGTAAAGGGACTTGCATTAGCCCCCAAGTGTCGTGGTGCATGCTTGCAGTGACATGGGACTTTCATACTTGATGTAATCTTGATTTGAATAATGTAGCCCCCAAGTGCCGGGTCGAGTGCCTGTGGCGACTCGAGACTATTCCTTCCATTGTAGAATAAAATCAGATCCACTGTCTAGATGATGTTGCTGAGTGCTTTGTATATCAATGTTGAACTTGATGCTAAATCCATCAAGCATGCTGCCTTGCATAACACTTCATATTTCATTGCCTTTGAAAAAGCCAGTTGTCATGATATCCTTGCTTGAATTTCACTCTTCTTTGTAGCATTGCAATAATCCAATTTACGAATTACCACTGGTAATTTATTATACCATGCTCCTTAATGTAAGCCAGCATTTTGGATTGAAAAGAATAGCCATCTTTCTGAATCGGCTTTGAAATCCTCAATCATTTAAACCTGGTTATGATAAACCATGATAATGAGCCGGCTCCTAATTGTAAGCCGGTCTTGTAGATGTAATAATATGTACCTGTCCATTTTGGCTATCAAGGATTCGTTTGTTCCTGCAGAGTTACAAAGTAACCCAGTTTGGAAACCGGCTCCTGCAACACAGGAAACTAATATATATACTTTGACAAGACAATTAATTTTTATTATAGAAAATCATATGATATATAAAATCAATATGAAGCAAGTTTGAATAAACATGGAAAAAATGTCAGCTTTCGAGGACAGTTATTGGTGCTTCATGTTGAAGCCGACTTGATAGCCATAGGCATCATAACAAAGGCCATATAGTCGTCAAAGTAATTTGACTTAATACATTTTTATAACTGCAAATGGTTAACCCGGTCAATAGACCGGTTCCTGCAACATAAATGAAATATATATGCATTGTATGATGATGTATGTGTATGGTAATAGAGTATAAAAATGCCGGCTTTCGAGGCTCGACATAAGACTGGATTTCAAGGCTCGAGTCTTGGTTTCGCTTCCTGTGGAAGCGCCTTGTATCCTCTTTTGGTTTATCCTCGCTTTCTGAAAGTCGGCTCTCATGTGACTTAAACCGGTGTTTTAACCTTGACAAGTTCAGGGTCAATTTTGATTGACTTATGAAGAGTACATTGGGTCACCTTTTCGGAGTAGCATCAAGCTAACAGGCAGGTTTAACCAAGTTTCATAATGGCACATGCCGGGTCAAGAGGGATGTTAATAGCTAAACTCAATGAGTTGGAAGCCCCCAAGTGACCATATATGATCATGGAAAAGCTCAGCATAGGATATACAGGAGACAATGCTACTACTGCAAAATATCTGGAGTCCAGATAAGCCAACTTTATTCCATTGACCATTATTGAGCAGGATAACCATGTCTAGACTGTGCATCATGGCGACTAGTCTTCTTTGGTAACCCTTTTTTATGTTTTGCCAATAAGGCAGGATACCTATGTTTGAACTGCGCATCGTGGTAGCTAGTCCTCTTTGGCAACCTTTAATTTTTCGCCAAAAAGGCAGGGCACCCATGTTTGAACTATGCATCATGGCAGCTAGTCCTCTTTGGCAACCTTTTGGCTCAAATATATTGACATGAAATGATAGCCCCCAAGATTAACTCAAGGTACATCTTTCTTTTATTGATGAGAGCAAAATAAATATGAATTGTAAGTATGAAAGTTACTTAGCTTTTAGTGATGCAGCATAAGCCAGCGAGGTCGCCCGCGGATAGGTAAGAGATGCCCTCGCAGGAGTCGAAAATCGACAACCTGGTTGACAGCTCAAGCCGGCGGCGAAGGCCAAAATTTGACGGCGTTGTAGCCGAAAAATGTTGAATCCGAGGCAGCACAATGTGATCTGGCACGGCGAGCATCGACCTGGCGTATTGGAGTAGACCGGACCATGGTTGCGGCAGCTTGCGCGCTTGTCCGTCGAGCAGTGCAGCAGGGACAGACGCTGGCGCATGATGATGTTGGTGTGATATCCATATTCATGATATAACGCCACTTTTGTAATGAATAATTGTCCTGCATATAAAAATACCATAGGGTAGAGTAGTTGTTCTCAGAGGAATCCCCATGTACTGATAAAATACATAGGATGGATAGCACCTGATGTTTTTTTGCTGCATCGTTTGTTGGAGTAGACCGGGCCGCGGGGGCGGCGACTTGCGCGCTCGCTGAGCAACTCGTGCGGACGGGCGCGACTCCAGTGTGTTGATGTAGACGTGGGGGTCGGCCACAGCGTTCGAAGCCGGCGCGGATGCGTGAGTCGACCGCGGCACTAGAAAACAACACAGACACAAGAGTCGGCCACGGTGTTGGAAGCTGGCACGGACACGCGAGTCGGCCGCGGCGTTGGAGGCCATTGCAAATGGATGAGTCGACCATGACGTTGTAAATTGGCGCAGACGCGCGAGTCAGCCGTGATGTTGGAAGCCGGCGCGAACACGCGAGTCGGCCGCGGCATTGGAGGACGGCGTGGACGGGTGAGTTGGCCGTGAAGTTGTAAACCGGCGCCGTGACATTGGAAGCGGGCGTGGAAGCGTGAGTCGGCCGCGGCATTGTAAGCCGGGGGCGGGCGCGTGAGTCGGCCGTGGCGTTGGAAGCTGGCGCGGACGCGCGAGTCGGCCATGGCGTGTTGATGTAGATCAGACTGCAGGGGCGGAGACTTGGGCGCATCCGTTGAGCAGTGCGGCATGCGTAGACGCCGGTGCAGATGCTGGTGCAGGCGATATCGGCGTGTGCTCCGTATGCGCGGTATGGCGTCGCTTTATAGTGAACACTTGTCCTATATTATAAAAAATATGTAGGCCAGAGTAATTGTTCTTTGAAAAAATTAATATGTGCTAAATATAGTAAATAAAAATAGATCTCCATTTAACAGATCATCCGTATGCAGACTTAAAAGGACCAGAGGGAGCAGTACAGCCTTACCCGTGTGGTAGTAGCACTTTCAGCGACCTTGAAATTTTTGTTGATGTGACGTATGGCCGCCGTCATTGTTTACTTTGTTTTTTATCTATTCACTTTGCCTTCCGGTGAGTACTGCCACATTGGTTGGGCATGCACACTGTCATCTGTGAGCACGCCACATTCCACGGCTGTGTCGCCGCCCTCGAGCGGGAGCAGGCCGCCATCCGCGGGCGCGTCATCTTCCTGGAACACGCCACTGTCCGCGAGCTTGCCACCCTCTGCGAGCAGGAGCACGATGTCGTATGCGAGCACGCCGCCCTCTGCCGGCGCGTCGACCGCCTTGAACGTGCCACTGTTCGCGAGTGTGCCACGTGCCCTCTGCGAGCGGGAGCACGACACCGTATGCGAGCTTGCTACCATACATATCTTGCTCGAGGTTGTGGAGGAGACTGACAGCTTGCTGGGTGATAACCCACAAGTATAGGGGATCGTTTGTAGCCTTTTTCGATAAATAAGGGTGTCGAACCCAACGAGGAGCTAAAGGTAGAACAAATATTCCCCCAAGTTCTATCGACCACCGATACAACTCTACGCACACTTAATGTTTGCTTTACCTAGAACAAAAATAAAACTAGAAGTACTTTGCGAGAATAAAACTATGAATAAATTGCAAGTTAATAAAAGTAGATAGCTTTTGTCACGCAAGAAAGTCATTTTCCCTAGGTGATTGATAACTAAACCGGTTATCATTATTGCAATTTTATATGAGGGAGAGGCATGAGCTAACATACTTTCTCTACTTGGATCATATGCACTTATGATTGGAACTCTAGCAAGCATCCGCAACTACTAAAGATCATTAAGGTAAAACCCAACCACAACATTAAGTATCAAGTCCTCTTTACTCCCATACGCAACAATCCACTTACTCGGGTTTGTGCTTCTGTCACTCATGCCACCCACTATAAACGAATCATGAACGTATTGCAACACCCTACAGTGGGGATCCCTCACGTTTGCGCGACATGGAGAGTACCATAGGACAGCACCAAAATAAAACATACAACTCAAACCAATCACGATCATCAATCAACCCATAGGACAAAATGAATCTACTCAAACATCATAAGGTAGCCATAGATCATTGGGAAATAATATATAGCATTGAGCACCATGTTTAAGTAGATATTATAGTGGGTAAAAGAGAGGTTACACCGCTGCATAGAGGGGGAGAGAGTTGGTGTTGACGGCGGCGAAGTTGTTGGAGTAGATCGTCGTCATGATGATTGCCGCGGCGGCGCTCCGGCACCACCGGGAGAGAGGGGGAGAGAGCCCCCCTCCTTCTTCTTCTTCTTCCTTGGCCTCCCACTAGATGGGAGGAGAGTTCCCCCTCTGGTCCATGGCATCCATGGCGGCGGAGGGGCAGGAGGCCCTCCTAGATTGGATGTATCTCTCTGTTCTCTTCTGTTTCACGTTCCTGTTTTCTGGCCGAAAACCATTTCTTATATTCCCGGAGATCCGTAACTCTGATTGCGGTGAGATTTTAACACGATTTTTTCCCGGATATAAGCGTCCTTGCGCCTGAAGAAGGGAACCAACCGCCTTACGAGGTGACCACAACCCACCACCACGCGCCTGGAGCCTGGGCCGCGCCCTGGTGTCTTGTGGGGGCTGTAGGACTCCTTTTGCGTTGATTCCACCACCCAAAAATCACATATACTCCAAAATAATTCTTCATAAAATTTTATTGCATTTGGACTTAGTTTGTTATGGATATTCTACGAAACAAAAAACATGCAAAAAACAGGAACTAGCACTGGGCACTAGATCAATATGTTAGTCCAATAAATCATATAAAATGTTGCCAAAAATATCAGAAAGTTGTATAATATTGGCATGAAACAATCAAAAATTATAGATACGACGGGGACGTATCAGCATCCCCAAGCTTAATTCCTGCTCGTCCTCGAGTAGGTAAATGATAAAAAAGATAATTTTTGATGTGGAATGCTACCTAGCGTAATCTTGATCATATATCTAATCATGGCATGAATATTAAGACACGAGTGGTTCAAAGCAATAGTCTATAATTTGACATAAGACATCAATACTCAGGCATCCCAACAAACAATCATGTCTTTCAAAATATCAATGCTAAAGAACGCTATCCCTACAAAATCATATAGTCTTGTCATGCTCCATCTTCTTATCACAAAGTATTTATCATGCACAACCCGGATGACAAGCCGACCAATTGGTTCATACTTTTTAACGCGCTTCAGCTTTTTCAACCCCCACGCAATACATGAGCGCAAGCCATTGACATAGCACTACGGGTGGAATAGAGTATGATGATAGGGGTAAACATAGAGAAGACAAAAAAAATAAGAAAGTGTCACATTGACACGGCTAATCAACAGGCTATGGAGATGCCCATCAATTGATATCAATGCGAGGAGTAGGGATTGCCATGCAATGGATGCACTAAGAGCTATAAGTGTATGAAAGCTCAATATGAAAACTAAGTGGGTGTGCATCTAACTCTATGATGAAAAATTCCCACTAGTATATGAAGGTGAAAACATAGGAGACTCTCTATATGAAAAACATGGTGCTACTTTGAAGCACAAGTGTGGAATTTGCATGCCCCTTCTTACTTTTCTCTCATTTTTTTTTCTTGGGCTCTTTTTGGCCTCACTTTTTTTTCTTTTTTTAATATTTGTCCGGAGTCTCATCCCGACTTGTGGGGGAATCATAGTTTCCATCATCCTTTCCTCACTGGGACATGCTCTAATAATGAATAATGATGATCATCACACTTCTATTTACTTACAACTCAATATTACAACTCGATACCTAGAACAAAGTATGACTCTATATGAATGCCTCTGGCAGTGTACCAGGAAGAGCAATGATCTAGTGTAGCAAGGACATAAAAAAATGGATAAGCCATGGAAATATCATGCTAGCCATCTTACGATCACGCAAAGCAATATGACAATGAATGCTCAAGTCATCAAAACGGAAGCGGTGGAAGTTGCATGGCAATATATCTCGGAATGGCTATGGAAATGCCATAATAGGTAGGTATGGTGGATGTTTTGAGGAAGATATAATAAGGCTTATGTGTGATAGAGCGTATCATATCAGGGGGTTTGGATGCACCGGCGAAGTTTGCACCACATCTCGAGGTGAGAAAGGGCAATGCATGGTACCGAAGAGGCTAGCAAATTACGAAAAGGTAAGAGTGTGTATAATCCATGGACTCACATTAGTCATAAAGAACTCATCACTACAAAAAAAAGACACATCCGTGACATTATGGGCCGAACAAAAATATTTTCTGTCATGCTTATGACACTTCTATGACGATAATTGTGACAAAAGCACGTATCATCATAGATGTGGTGGGCTCCTACTATGAAAAAATATCATGACAAAAAATGGGCTTTTCATCCTGGGCGGACCGGGGACGCACCTGCATGACATTCTTTGTGCCGTCCATGATGGAAAAAATCATGGTAGAAGCGAGGGCGAGGAAAATTTTGGGGAGTTCCCGGTTACGGTGGGTGGTCGGGGCCGAGCAATGCACAGAGGTTTGTGATACGTCTCCAACGTATCTATAATTTTTGATTGTTCCATGCTGTTATATTATCATTTTTGGATGTTTTACAATCATTTTATATCAACTTTATATCATGTTTTGGGACTAACCGATTGACATAGTGCCCAGTGCCAGTTGCTGTTTTCTGCTTGTTTTTTACATCGCAGGAAATCAATACCAAACGGAGTCCAAATGCAGCGAAACTTTTTGGAGATTTTATTTGGACCAGAAGAAATCCAGTGGGTCAAAGAAGTACCGAAGAGGGAGCCCGAGGTGAGCACAAGACACCGGGGTGCGCCTGGGCCCCCAGGCCCGCCTTGGTGGGTTGTGCCCATCTCGGAGACCTCCTGCACCGCCTCTTAGCTCTATAAATACCCCAATATTCCAGAAACCCTAGGGGAGTCGACGGAAATCAATTCCAGCCGCCGCAAGTTCCAGAAACCACAGATCCAATCTAGACACCATCACGGAGGGGTTTATCATCCTCATTGGTGCCTCTCCGATGATGCGTGAGTAGTTCATTGTAGACCTACGGGTCCGTAGTTAGTAGATAGATGGCTTTCTCTCTCTCGTTTGATTCTCAATACAATGGTCTCTTGGAGATCTATTTGAGGTAACTCTTTTTGCGGTGTGTTTGTTGGGATCCGATGAACTTTGAGTTTATGATCAGATCTATGTTTTTATCCATGAAAGTTATTTGAGTCTTCTTTGATCTCTTATATGCATGATTGCTTATAGCTTCGTATTTCTTCTCCGATATTTGGGTTTTGTTTGGCCAACTTGATCTATTTATCTTGCAATGGGAAGAGGTGCTTTGTGATGGGTTCGATCTTACGGTACTTGATCCCAGTGACAGAAGGGGAAACGACACGTATGTATCATTGCTATTAAGGATAACAAGATGGGGTCTATTTCTACATAAATAGATCTTGTCTACATCATGTCATCGTTCTTATTGCATTACTCCATTTTTCCATGAACTTAATACACTAGATGCATGCTGGATAGCGGTCGATGTGTGGAGTAATAGTAGTAGATGCAGGCAGGAGTCGGTCTACTAATCCTGGACGTGATGCCTATATAATGATCATTGCCTGGATATCGTCATGATTATTTGAAGTCCTATCAATTTCCCAACAGTAATTTTTTTACCCATCGTTTGCTATTTTTCTCGAGAGAAGCCACTAGTGAAACCTACGGCCGCCGGGTCTCTTCTTTAATATATTTGCCTTCGCGATCTATTTTTATTTGCTTTTATTTTCAGATCTATTAATCCAAAAATCCAAAAATACCTTGCTGCAATTTTTACTTATTTATTTTATCTCGCATTCCCGCGAGATCTATTTATCCAATCTACTACCCTATCCTTTTACCCTTGAGGGATTGACAACCCCTCTCTTACGTCGGGTTGCAAGTATTTGTTCTTTGTGTGCAAGAGCTGTTTACGTGGTGTTGCATGGTTCTCCTACTGGTTCGATAACCTTGGTCTCATCACTGAGGGAAATACCTACCGTTGTTGTGCTGCATCATCCCTTCCTCTTTGGGGAAATACCGACGTAGTTCAAGCAAACATCAAAAGAAATTTCTGGCGCCGTTGCCGGGGAGACATCATCAACATCAACCAGGTTCCTAATCACAAATCTCATCTCCTTGCAATTTACATTATTTGCCATTTGCCTCTCGTTTTCCTCTCCCCCACTTCACAAAAATTTGCCGTTTTATTCGCCCTCTTTTTCGTTCGCCGTTTTCTCGTCAGATCTGTTTTTGAGTGCAATCTTGTTGCGTAGTCACAATGACTCAAGAGAACACCAAGTTGTGTGATTTCTCAAATAACAACAACAATGATTTTATTAGCACTTCGATTGCTCCTCCCGCCACTAGCGTGGAGTCTTGTGATATTAATGCCGCTTTGTTGAATCTTGTTATGAAAGATCAATTTTCCGGTACTCCTAATGAGGATGCCGCGTCCCATCTTAACACATTCGTGGATTTATGTGATATGCAAAAGAAAAAAGATGTGGACAATGATATTGTGAATTTGAAATTATTTTCGTTTTCTTTGCGAGATCGCGCAAAAATTTGGTTTTCTTCTTTGCCTCGCAATAGTATCGATTCTTGGAATAAGTGCAAAGATGCTTTTATCACTAAGTATTTTCCGCCCGCAAAAATTATTTCCCTTAGAACCCAGATTATGAATTTCTGGCAACTTGAGCATGAGCATGTTGCGCATTCTTGGGAAAGTATGAAAATGATGCTAAGGAATTGCCCAACTCATGGGTTAAATCTTTGGATGATCATACAATTTTTTTATGCGGGATTGAATTTTGTTTCTCGTAATCTTTTAGATTCCGCCGCGGGGGGTACTTTTATGGAAATTACTTTGGGTGAAGCTACTAAATTGCTTGATAACATTATGGCAAATTATTCACAATGGCATACCGAAAGAACTCCTCCTGGTAAAAAAGTTAATTCGGTTGAAGAAATTTCTTCTTTGAGTGAAAAAGTTGATGCTCTTATGAGATTGGTTGCTAATAAAAATGCTCCTATTGATTTTAATGATATGCCATTGTCTACTTTGATTGAGCAAAATAGTGATGCCATAGATGTGAACTTTATTTCGTGAAACAATTTCAATAACAATGCTTATAGAGGTAATTATAATCCTAGGCCTTTTCCTAGTAATTCTTCTAATAATTATGGTAATTCCTATGGTAATCCTTCTTATAATAATAATAGGAACACCTCTGATCTTGACAATAATATTAAAGAATTTATCAATGCTCAAAAGGTTTTCAATGCTACGATGGAAGAAAAATTGAGTAAGATTGATGGTTTGTCTAGAAGCGTTGATAAAATTTCTCATGATGTAGAAAATCTCAAGATGAAATTTTTTGTGCCTAAGGTTGAAGAATCAATTAAAACTTTATATGTTTCTATGGATGAAAGTAAGAAAAGAACCGCTATGCTTAGAGCTAGACGAGAATTTTTAGAAAAAGCGTTTTCTAGTGATTGCTTTCATAAAAGTGATGAAGATCTTAAAATGATTGATGTTTCTTCTATTGATTCCTTGTTTAGTAAAATTAAGATTGATGAAAAAGGGACTGGAGAAGAGTCAACTTTAGCTAGAAGGAGTCCAGATTATTTGGAGGGTGAAAATCTTGTTGAAAATTTTGATAAAAGTGGGTTTGAAGAGGTCAAGACTTTAACTAGTGATGTGCCCACTCTTTTGGATTACAAAAACTTTAATTATGATAGTTGCTCTTTGGTTGATTGTATTTCTTTGTTACAATCCATGATAAATTCACCCCATGCTTATGAACAAAATAAAGCTTTTACTAAACATATTGTTGATGCTATGATGAAAGATTTTGAAGAAAAGTTGGAATTAGAAGTTTCAATTCCTAGAAAATTACATGATGAATGGGAACCTACTATCAAAGTCAAGATTAAAAATTATGAGTGTTTTGCTTTATGTGACTTGGGTGCTAGTGTTTCTACAATTCCGAAATCTTTATGTGATGTGCTTGGTCTTACCGATATTGAAGAATGCTCTTTAAATTTGCACTTGGCGGATTCCACTATTAAAAAGCCTATGGGAAGAATTAATGATGTTCTTATTCTTGCAAATAGGAATTATGTGCCCATAGATTTTATTGTCCTTGATATTGATTGCAATCCGTCTTGTCCAATTATACTTGGTAGACCGTTTTTACGTACTATTGGTGCCGTGATTGATATGAAAGAAGGCAATATTAAATTTCAATTTCCACTAAGGAAGGGCATGGAACACTTCCCTAGAACTAGAATTAAGCCACCATATGAATCAATCATGAGGGCATCTTATGGATCTCGAAACAAAGATGACAACACTTAGATCCTTTGCTTTATGCCTAGCTAGGGGCGTAAAACGATAGCGCTCGTTGGGAGGCAACCCAACTTGTATCTTTTTGCTTTTTGGTTTTCTTGCTGTTTTAAATAAAATACCCAATTATTCCTCTGGTTAGATGTGTTTTTTAGCTTAAATTAGTGTTTGTGCCAAGCAAAGCCTTTGGGATGATTTGGGTGATAGTTGATTTGATCTTGTTGGAAAACAGAAACTCTTGCGTCCAGTAAAACAATTTTTAAAATTCACAGCACATCCGAAAAATTCTTAATTTTGTACACAATATTTATATACAAATTGCCTCTGTTTTTCTAATTTTTCAGAATTTTTGGAGTTACATAAGTATGAGAACAATTCGTATCTTTGCAGACTGTTCTGTTTTTGACAGATTCTGTTTTCTTTGCATTGTGTGCTTATTTTGATGAATCTATGGTTTGTATTGGAGGTTATAAGCCATGGTAAAGTTAGAATACAGTAGATATAATGCAAGAACAAAATTTTAATGGGTTTTCTACAGTACTTAAAGTAAAGATTGGTTTTCTTATACTAACGGATCTCACAAAGGTTTTGTTGAGTTTTGTGTGATTGAAGTTTTCAAGTTTTGGGTGAGATCACGATGGATGAAGGAATAAGAATTAGCAAAAGGCTAAGCTTGGGAATGCCAAGGTACCCCAAGATAATATTCAAGAAGTATCAAGCAACTAAGCTTGGGGATGCCCCCGAGTGGCATCCCCTCTTTCTTCTAACGACCATCGGTATTTTACTTGGAGCTATATTTTTATTCGCCACATATTATGAGTTTTGCTTGGAGCGTCTTGTATGGTATGAGTCTTTGCTTGTTTTGCTTTTTATTTTAAGTCTTGAATCCTTGCTGGACACACCTTTTTGGGAGAGCCAAAAATTATGCTATGCTTGCTCCTATGCTTCACTTAAATTTTTATGAGCTATGGAATTGCTCTAGTGCTTCACTTATATCTTTTTGAGCACGGTGTGCTTTGTTATTTTTGAAGAAATGCTCTCATGCTTCACTTAGATTTATTTGGGAGTTAGTAAAATTTTAAAGAAATTCTCTCTTGCTTCACTTAGATTAATTTGAGAGAAAGAAATATTATGCTCATGTTCTTCACTTATATTTGTTTGAGCTTATTAAAAGCAACATATGAAACTAGTCCCAAAGTGATAGATATCCAAGAAGGATATAATAAAAACTTTCATGAAGATCATTGGACAAAATAAACTTGATTCTTAGTAATAGTTTTGAGATATGATGATAGTGATATGTGAGTCATGTTGATGAGTAATTATGCTTTAGTAAGAATATTGGTGTTAAGGTTTGTGATTCCCTATGCAAGCACGAAAGTCAATAATTATGCAATGAAATTATATCCTACTTGTGGTGCATTATTTGGTGTTAATTATGCTTAATGCTTGCTTACGAGATTTTTCGTTTCTTGGTTGGACGCTTCTCAATCTTTTTGCTAGCCTTCATTTGCACTAAGTATGATCACTACTTGTGCATCCAAAACCCTTTAAACCAGCTTTGCCATATGAGTCCACTATACCTACCTATATGCGGTATTTCTGTGCCGTTCTAAGCAAATTTGTATGTGCCATCTCTAATTTTCAAAATAAACTTCTGTTTTGTGTGCTCGTACTGCTCGCGAGGCGGTGAGGGGTGGCCGATATTTTTCCATGCTAGATGTGTTATTCTCACGATGAGTGTTTATTCACTTGTCATTGCATGAGAGTACGGCAAAGGTATTAGGGATGCCCAGTCCCGAAATGAAAAAATGAATTTACTTTATGTTCTCAAATAATAAATTCCTTGAAAAGTGTTGGTATGGAGGGCACCCGTGGATACGGCTAGCCATGGAAAGTGAAAGAAATGCTGGAAAAAGGAATAAACTTTAATTTCTGTTTGGGAACCGCCTATGATATATCTAGCATGGAAAGTATTGGAAACTCTAAGTCGTTTTCGTTGGTGGGAAAAGTATGCCTCTCAAAGTGTTTTTATCTCTCAATTTAAGCCTTTCTTTTACTTTATGCCATTTTTATTTTTACTTGAGTCTCCATCTTCTCTTATAAAGCACCAACTAAGGGGCAATATGATCATACTTGAGCATTGGGTGTAGCTAATATTCGAGTGTGTTTCATGAATGGATCAATGATTGAGCATATTGGGCTAGGGATAACTTGCTTTAGTGTAGATATTTTGAAAGACATGGTTGCTTGTTGATATGCTTGAGTATTAAAATCCTCATGTCAAAACTAGACTATTGCTTTGAACCATATAAAAGTCCAAATGTCGATGATACAAAGAAAAGAATATGTGATGAACATGTTAGGCAGCATTCCACATCAAAAATTCTGTCTTTATCATTTACCTACTCAAGGACGAGCAGGAATTAAGCTTGGGGATGCTGATACGTCTCCAACGTATCTATAATTTTTGATTGTTCCATGCTATTATATTATCATTCTTGGATGTTTTACAATCATTTTATATCAACTTTATATCATTTTTTGGGACTAACCTATTGACATAGTGCCCAGTGCCAGTTGCTGTTTTCTGCTTATTTTTTACATCGCAGGAAATCAATACCAAACGGAGTCCAAACGCAGCGAAACTTTTTGGAGATTTTTTTGGACCAGAAGACATCCAGTCGGCCAAAGAAGTACCGAAGAGGGAGCCCGAGGTGAGCACAAGACACCGGGGCACGCCCTGGTGGGCTGTGCCCATCTCGGAGATCTCCTGTACCGCCTCTTTGCTCTATAAATACCCCGATATTCCAGAAACCCTAGGGGAGTCGACGAAAATCAATTCCAGCCGCCGCAAGTTCCAGAAACCACAGATCCAATCTAGACACCATCACGGAGGGGTTCATCATCCTCATTGGTGCCTCTCCGATGATGCGTGAGTAGTTCATTGTAGACCTACGGGTCCATAGTTAGTAGCTAGATGGCTTCCTCTCTCTCGTTTGATTCTCAATACAATGGTCTCTTGGAGATCTATTTGATGTAACTCTTTTTGCGGTGTGTTTGTTGGGATCCGATGAACTTTAAGTTTATGATCAGATCTATGTTTTTATCCATGAAAGTTATTTGAGTCTTCTTTGATCTCTTATAAGCATGATTGCTTACAGGTTCGTATTTCTTCTCCGATATTTAGGTTTTGTTTGGCCAACTTGATCTATTTATCTTGCAATGGGAAGAGGTGCTTTGTGATGGGTTCGATCTTACGGTGCTTGATCCCAGTGACAGAAGGGGAAACTACACGTATGTATCATTGCTATTAAGGATAACAAGATGGGGCCTATTTCTACATAAATAGATCTTGTCTACATCATGTCATCTTTCTTATTGCATTACTCCATTTTTCCATGAACTTAATACACTAGATGCATGCTGGATAGCGGTCGATGTGTGGAGTAATAGTAGTAGATGCAGGCAGGAGTCGGTCTACTAATCTTGGATGTGATGCCTATATAATGATCATTGCCTGGATATCATCATGATTATTTGAAGTTCTATCAATTGCCCAACAGTAATTTGTTTACCCACCGTTTGCTATTTTTCTCGATAGAAGCCATTAGTGAAACCTACGGCCCCCGGGTCTCTTCTTTAATATATTTGCCTTCGCGATCTATTTTTATTTGCTTTTGTTTTCAGATCTATTAATCCAAAAATACAAAAATACCTTGCTGCATTTTTTACTTATTTATTTTATCTCGCGTTCCCGCGAGATCTATTTATCCAATCTACTACAATTTTACCTATCCTTTTACCCTTGAGGGATTGACAACCCCTCTCTTACGTCGGGTTGCAAGTATTTGTTCTTTGTGTGCAGGAGCTGTTTACGTGGTGTTGCGTGGTTCTCCTACTAGTTCGATAACCTTGGTCTCATCACTGAGGGAAATACCTACCATTGCTGTGCTGCATCATCCCTTCCTCTTTGGGGAAATACCGACGTAGTTCAAGCAAACATCAGTTTGCGCGTTTCTCTCGTACATGTACGCGCGTGTGTGCGAGGCGTTGGGCTCTAACTGAACCCGAGCGAGGTGTTTGCTTACTGAACCCGAGCGATTGCACTAGCTACGTTACTGAAACCGAGCGATCCATCCCTTGGCTGCAGTTAACTGAACCCGAGCGATTCATTCGCTACTGCTGCTAACTGAAGCCGATGGAACCAGCAACCTCTTGATGAAGGGTGACCGTTGTTGGGGGTTGGATGAAAAGTTCCCGGTGGGGGTTGGATGAACAAGACCCCATGGTAGTAGTTGGTCATTGCTGCTGGATGAACAGGACCCCGATCGAGGAGGTCGCCACACCCGAGCCGGTTGGGGGTGGATGAACAGGACCCCCGTGGAGGGCTGGTTGAACAGTAGCCAGTGGAGGCTGGATGAACAGTAGTCCATGGATGAACAGTAGCTGGTTGAGGCTGGAGGAAGTCGACGGTGGATGAACAGTAGCAGGTGAAGGCTGGAGGAAGTCATCGGTTGATGAACAGTAGCCCATGCAGGCTGGAGCGAGGGAGTAGACGGTGGATGAACAGTAGCCCGTAGAGTCCTGTTTTGCGGTACGCCACACCCCTCCCAACGAACAAGACCCTGTTTCGACCATAGGTACTCCAACACAAGTCCGTTTCCTCCGTTTTGTGGTACGCCACACCCCTACAGATCAACAACACCCGTTTCGACCGTAGGCACTCAAACAGAACTCCATTTCCTCCATTCTGCGGTACGCCACACCCCTCCCGATCAACATGACCCTGTTACGACCGTAGGCACTCGAACAGAAGTCCGTTTCCTCCATTTTGCGGTACGCCAGACCTTGTTTCGGCTGTACCCTGCGAGCCGGTTGGCTCCCGATGAACACGACGCATTCCGTTGCCTCCTGATGAACACGACGTTGTTTCCTCCGTTCTGACCCAGCCGGTTGGCTGCTGATGAACAGGACGCTGTTGCTGCCATCCGTTGCCTCTCCATGTACACGAGCCTTGGCCATACGTATGCGTGAGTAGGCGTTTGAGACCCTGCCCGTATGTATGTACGTGGCCATATTTTTTGGCATGTGGTTGTACCTACGTGTACATGGTTTAGAAGGGACTGCCTGAACTGCTACGTCAGGGGCTCTACTACTACACATGCCGCTGCTTGCTCGGCCACGGTTCATCGTTGCAGAGAGACCGATCGACCAGTATGTACGTACACGTTCGCGACCAGACAGACAACGCTACGTACGCTTCGACCGGGTGGGTCCCAGCTATCAGGGAGGATAAGGACACACTTCCTTGCATGCGAAGATATAGCTGGTGGGTCCCAGCTGTCAGGGGGAGGAATCATTTTTATTTTGCGAGTAATAAGGAGGCACTTCCTTGTGTTCGAAGATGTAGCTGGTGGGTCCAGCTGTCAGCCTCACCGCCTAAAGTCCTCTTCCGATGGCTGTTGTTCATTGACCTCGTTGACCACGAGGCGCCGAGAGCATCAAGGCGGTGGACGACGGCAAGGCCTATGAAGGGAATGTCATGGAGTCAGGGAAGGCGAGGCAGGTGGATGCCCATGTGAAGGGGAGTACGAGGGTTCACTGGTTCGGCTGTGGTGTAAGGCTGCCGTCGCCGGAGAATAACAGGGGGTGTGGGTGAGTAGAGGGAAGGCTTGGGTAGTGGTAGTATGGTCGGGCGGTGAGGCCTGCGCGGCAGCACAACCTGCCACGGGAGGCTGGAGTAGGCGGTACGGCGGGCGCTGGTTTGGGCGGCTGGAGCAAGAAGACCAGAGGTTGAAGACGCAGCTCGGCCGTTGGATTAACATCCAATGGTCACTACATCTAGAATCGTTTATTGACTAAGTTGACAAAGCCCTGCATACGTGTCAACTTAGTAGGCCCACAAGTCAGCCTCCAAATCTGGTGGGTCCCAGCTAGAAGGGGGGAATCTTTTTTTTTGCGCGTAATAAAGTGGCACTTCCTTGCGTGTGAAGATGTTTTCTGGGTTTTTTTATTTCTTCTTTTTCGAGTTAGAATAAAAAGAAAACAATTTAGCATCTTTGGTACACTCTATATTTTCACGAAATGGATCATAATAAAGCTGGTGGGTCCCAGCTGTCAGGGAGAGGAAACTTTTTTTTCGCGTAATAAAGGAAGCACTTACTTGCGTGCGAAGATGTAGCTGGTGGATCAAACCTGTCTGGGGGAGAAATCATTTGTTTTCGCATAATAAGGGGGCACTTGCTGCGTGCGGCCATGGGCCATGTGGGTCCCTACTATCAGCCACTCCACGTACATGCCTCTTCCGATGGCTGTTGTTTGTTGACAAAGTTGACCACGCCGGGCCGAGAGAACCAACGCGATGAACGATGGCGAGGCCTAGGAAGGGAATGACCCAGAGCCGGCGAAGAAATAGCAGTGGATGCCCACGCGGAAGGGAGTACGAGGGTTCACTGGTTTGGCTGTGGTGTGAGGCTACCGTCGCCGGAGAATAACATGAGGTGTTGGTGAGTAGAGGAATGGCCTAGACGGTGATGGGAGTAGGGTGGGCCGGTGAAGCCTAAGCGGCAGCACAGCCGGCCACGGGAGGCGGTAGCAGGCGGTACCGCCGGCGGTGGTTTGGGCGGCTGAAGCAAGAATATCCAAGATTGAAGAAGCACTACAGCCGTTGGATGGACATCCAACGGCCACTACTGCTAGAATTGTGTGTTGACTATAAGTTGACAAAGCCTTCCGTACGTGTCAACTTAGTAGGCCCACAAGTGAGCATCACATCTGTGGCAGAGAACATATAGCCCATTTGCGATTTGTAATAATGTACAACCCATTTTGGAATTCTAATGGAATTTACTACAGCCCATTTACAGTTTGTTAAAATTACAGCCCATTTTCTAGCCAGGACAATGATTAATAATTTCAACCAACCGCTCAAAACAGAATTCAACAAAAAATCCTACATTTTGATGGGATCCGAAATATTTTTATCCCAAAATTTTGACTCAGATTAAATATAATTTCAAAATAAATTTGTATTAGGTAAAAATCCAACGAAATATTGCGCGCGCAACAGGTAATGAAATTAAAATTTTTAAAATCCAAAAATAATATTTTTGAAACTAATTACCTGTTTGGTGTGTTTTTTATATTTACAGCCCAATTTTTATAATTACATCCCATTTATTTTTTCTTAAAGCCCATTTTCTTGTTAGGCCTAATGCATCCCTCCTAGGAAAGATTTGCAGCCCAGCGGGGCAGAGAATAACAAGTTGACCTGGGTTGGGTATACCTCAAAAAAAAGTATAGCTGGGCTAGCCATTTTCACCTTGAAAAATTAATATTTGTGATGGATATTTGGTCGACATAAAATAATAGCCTGGGCTAGACGGGCCACAGCCCGCCCAGTTGATACCCTGCTCCTCTGAATAACAACAAAAACATCGCTCAAGAAAAACTCTGCTCACACCTCAGAAAACAAATACTACTCTAGCTGCTGGGTCCCAGCTGTCGGCCGCTCCTTGTGCAATTCTCTCGTTTATTGACTATATAGGTTGACAATGGTGTGGGACCATGATGTCAGAAAACCAGGAGGAAGCAATATTTTTTATAGTTGTAAATAAGGAGGCACTTGTGTACGTACGGCTATGGCCCTGGTGGGTCCGTACTATCATCCTCTCCACGTAAAGTCATCTCCTGATTCCTCATGTTCGTTGTCCATGTTGACAACATGAGATGGCGGCGCCACGGCGAGCGCAACAACTCGAAGGACAACGGAGAGGGCCTCGTGGGCCCTACGGATGGTCTGATACAGCATCCGCTGCTCATTCAGGAAGCCAGGATCATAGGGCCACATGTCCGTGATGGCATTGTCGTTCGCTTGTTCGCCTGTGATTCGTCCCTTCGTGAGCCGGTGCTCATTGAGGAGACGGAGGATGTAGCACAGGTCGCCCTGCGCTGGTAGCTCTTCCGCCATTAGGACGTCGAAGTGCGGTCACACCTACTCTATGGTGAACACGCCATGAACCGGCTTGGGCGGTGGCGCAAGCTACTGGTTGGAAGCCACATCCATCGTCTGGTTGTCGTCGTTGAGCTCGGCGAGCTCGCTGGCGAGCCAGCATGTCCGGCTGCTGGACCGGACCGCTGGTCTGCATTCAAATGACATAAGTGCCGTCCATCTGTTCGTCTGCCGCCCACATTAATGATACGTGGTTGCCGAGGCGGCTACTCCGACGCCACCCGTCCGTCCCTCTGCCGCCCACCATTGCTATATAAACTGCTGCGCCGACATAGCCGCAGTCATCTGCCTCCGTTCCCTTTCTCCTCTCCACACCATGCCCACCATGGCTTCCTCGCGCTCCAGCGCTCTTCGGGATGGGCGGACGACGGACCAGAAGAAGGAGATGGCAGCCATTGCTGCCGACTGGCTGGCCGACAGACAGCCGGAGGACGATGACGTCCCAATGGAGAACATGGTCGTCGACGATACGGCGCCAACCCCCTCCTCCGCGCCATCCTCGCCGGTGCATTGCCCCATGACCATCAGCGAGGCCCGTGGCCAATACATGGACATGGTGAGGCAGAAGCATGAAGAGCAGTTTCGGGAGGCGCAGGCCGATGCCGCCTACAACTACCATGTCCTCCAGGAGCACCTGCAGGCGGAGGAGCAGATCACCACGGATTGGGCGGAGCAGGAGGCGCTGCTCGAGTCGTACCGCTCCGCCCGCGAGAGCCACCTCGCGTGCTGGCGGTACCGCATGCGGGTGGCGGAGGTTGCGGCCACCTACAAAGAGGGTGATGAAGCGGGCGAGGCGCTGTTTGGCGAGACCGGCGACGAGGCGGAGGACAATGTCGGCTCCACTGAGGCTCCGCCACGCCGGCACCGAGGTGGAGGACTTCGCCGCCTACGGCGAGGCCCTGCTCCGCCGAGGCCCCGCCCCGCCAACAACGAGGCAGAGGACATCGCCGGCTCCGCCAAGGCCCCGCCCTGCCGGCAACGAGAGGAAGGATTCCCCCGGCTCCGTCGAGGTGCCAGCCCCACCGGCAACGAGGCCGCGCCACACAGAAAACGAGCAAGAGTAAAAGACGGTAGGTCGCCACCGCTCGGGCCCAAGTAAGGACACCGCTCCTACCCTCCTATTGAAGCCAAGCTTGGCGGGTTGAACATTGACAACCGATTAGCTGCTTGGCAACGAAGTGGAGTTGGACAACTTTACTTCCTGTGGCTCCGGAGGCGGAGCTGGAGAAGAAGCTTATGTTCTTGGGGCTCAGCCAAACACGGGGAATGGGCACCGGAGATCATAGATTAGGTTAATTAGTTATACCTCCAGCGCACCCCTTTTTAGTTGAAGAATGTGTGAAATGTAATAAAATCCGGCATGTTTATATGAAATCCGACCATGTATGAACGAATTTAGTCTGATTTGTTCAAATTCTTGTATCACTGGCATTAGATGAACATGCAAAACAATACGTACTAGCATTATTCTCAGGACACACGGTGATCACCTCGTTTGCCACAGTTTAACACGTACAAAAAGTTTGAGCAGCGTTTTAGCGTGCCTGTACATTGCAATCAAACTCACAAGCCTGGCAATTCATAGAGAACATTCAAAACAATCGATGATTATGCATCTCAAT
Organism: Thinopyrum elongatum; assembly: GCA_011799875.1. Classification (NCBI taxonomy): domain Eukaryota; kingdom Viridiplantae; phylum Streptophyta; class Magnoliopsida; order Poales; family Poaceae; genus Thinopyrum; species Thinopyrum elongatum. The sequence continues at coordinate 569,695,943 of CM022303.1, forward strand.
GATTCACACGTCAGAGCCAATATTTACTTCATGACTAAAGAATAAAGAAAAATCAATCGATGCTGCTGACGGCAAAGGGCGTCCCATTCCAAAATATCAAATGCATGTCTTCTTGCTAACATCAATGAGTAAAATTTGACAAGGTTGTCCCATTCCAAAATATCAAATGTGTTTCTTATTGCATTCATCAATGAGCAAACTTTGACAAGGTTTTCCCTTTCCAAAATATCAAATGCCTACGATTGTGGAATGGGCAGGGTTTGCCATCAGTTCGGACATTGACATGTCACCTCATGCTAAATAAACCAGCTGTTCTTTTTGTGCAGTTCCACTAAAATCAACCAACTTCGCGCGTAGCTTGTATGATTTCGCCTTTATATGTTGCAACGCCTTGAACATATCCGCACCTCCTTTCTTGTAGCTAATTTTGTGGCTGGAGGTGGAAATGAATGATTCGAGAACATTTGATGTATTGTGCATGATGAAGTATACTGGAGGGCACGAACCATCAGAACATTTTCTGCAGTTCCCATTGAAATCAAGCTGAGCATCCCTGTTTGCATAAATACAAAAAAGTGATTAGTATAAAGCAAACTGTACTATGAATTTATAGTTTAAACAGGCAACCTACATGATCCATGCAGAGCACACATTTAAAAAAATGGAACTCACCAGAAAGAATCCTAAAACAACATTGTATTGGCCATCACATCAACAAAGATGGAGATCTGTGAGTCCTTCTAAGCTGAACTTAGTTTGTTCTTGTGGGCAGTAATGCAACCATCCTTCAACTGCTCCCTTCTGATAAGAAGAGAGGCTTGGCTTCTTCATCTTGGCATAATCGGAACTAGGCACTTCACATACTCCATATTCTTCTTCAGAGGAGGATGATCCTGTTGTGCAAAGACAAGAGAACAACTAAATGCTAGCGTCCCTGTTTGCTTGAAAAAAAGGAAAGGAAATATTTAAAACAACACAGATGAAGCACTTCTCGAGGATAATACCACTTTCTCATGACAATAGCTAAACAGTAGCACAACACCAATAGAGATGACAAAGCTCAATCATATGGATGAAATCCGTGGGCCGGTACCAACCTTTGTTGTGAGGCTTATTGTGTAGAGCATACAGATGAAGCACTTCTCCGGAACCATCCATTATTATCTACTGTGGTTGCCATGCTTACTATATACTCCTCGATTAGTTTAATGTTTCCAACATCTTCCTGTGCAGTTCCACTAAAATATATGTTATCTTCAAACAAGATCCCTGTTTGCACAAGTAGAGATAATTACATATTACATTAAGAGTGGCATCAAATCACAGTGGCAAAACAATTGCTCATTCCAGCCATAGCAAGAAATTAAGATGCAAAACTATATCATTACTTGTGTCATCACAGTTCCAGTGCTTCATTATAGCACCGGGAGTTGATTTTTGTTCTTCTTCCGCTTGTTCTTCCCCTTCATCACTTGGTTCAATAACAGGCAAGCTTCGCCTTCGATGTAAGATTTGGCATGTCAATAAGGGAGCACAAGTATAGCACTAAACAACAACATTAATTTTCTAATGACAGTAGCAAAATACAGGCCAACAGTTGTGAAATATCATTATCTTACCTCAATGGGATATTATGGTGCACATACAGATTGGAAGTCTGGTCTCCTTTTGTGCAGTTCACTAAAATCAAGCAACATTACCGTATAAGTAGCACAACATATGAAAGCACACTGCACAATCATGTGCAAGAAGGCCAGTACTGACCTCTCATGACGCAGAATTCAAACAACTCACAAGAAGAAGATCTGAAACAAATTTGCCAACACGGATAGGAACTCAGATCTCCTCTTGTGCAATTCCACTAAGATCAAGCAATCAAGCAACGTTGTCAGTGTGACATTTTGGTTGAACTGCACAAAACACTCTTAAAACAAAAGTGTTTTGTGCAGTGCAACAAAAGGTCGCAATAGCAACGAGGTGAAGTAGATAAACCTGTTTACACAGAGGTGCTAAGGAAACAATTACTGGTCAATAACGGTGGATGACACAGAAGCCCACAAAAAGAAGCATCTAACTTATCTAAATCGGAAAGAAAGTAAGACAATATCATTTCTCAAACAGTGGCATTGATTAATATTAACAGAGAGATTATATTAACAATAAAATTCATTAAACATGTAATTTGCTTTTAACTGTGGCATTGCTTCAATTTTCCAGCGGCATTATTAGATTAACAATAGCTAAAGAGTTGTATGGGACAGTGGACGCACAAGCACCATGTGCATCTACCGATGTATAAAGGGGTGATGCACAGTCCGTTGCAACAAACAACCAAGGAGCATATTTGTGTTGGTCCCATTTTTGTTATCTTTAGACACCCTTCCCTATGTGAGGGCAGCAAATCTAGTCCTGCTCAAACTCTACAGCCTTGTCCCCCACCCATAGAAAGATCAGTTCCTTACAGATGTGTGTACTGCGTTTGTCATTATTTTCCCTTTGCGACTAACATAGGTGTTGGATAGCCAGTCTGTACTACTTTCCCCCCTTCATTTCCTCTTTGAACCACGTCCTAGATTCATGCTATACAACTTTCCTTACTACTTTCCTGTTTGATCCAACACCTAGATTCGAGTGCAGAAGTGAAAAAATTCCACATGCAGCTAGAGCAATGCCTATTGATTAAGTAAATTATACCTTAAGGTTCTCGAGGTGTGGCTCGGTGGGTGGTCGGAGGCCGTTCTGCCCACACTATGTATGGCAGTGAGGAAGAAGGGGTCGGAGGCCCTCCCACGCTGCTGCTACTTCTTGAGCTTGCGTTGGTTTTTCCCTTGAAGAGGAAAGGGTGATGCAACAAAGTAGAGATAAGTATTTCCCTCAGTTTGAGAACCAAGGTATCAATCCAGTAGGAGGTACAAGCAAGTCTTCAATATATGCACCTACACAAACAATCAAACGCTTGCACCCAACGCACTAAAGGGGTTGTCAATCCCTTCACGGTCACTTGCAAGGATGAGATCTGATAGAGATAGATATAAAAGATTACTAAAACATAAAACAAAGTAAAAACAAATAAATTGCAGCAAGGTATTTTTTGGTTTTTGGTTTTATAGATCTGAAAACAAATGATGGAAAGTAGACCCGGGGGCCATAGGTTTCACTAGAGGCTTCTCTCTTGAAGAAAGCATACAGTGGGTGAACAAATTACTGTTGAGCAATTGATAGAAAAGCGAATAATTATGACGATATCTAAGGCAATGATCATGAATATAGGCATCACGCCCGTGACAAGTAGACCGACTCCTGCCTGCATCTACTACTATTACTCCACACATCGACCGCTATCCAGCATGCATCTAGAGTATTAAGTTCATAAGAACGGAGTAACGCCTTAAGTAATATGACATGATGTAGAGGGATAAACTCAAGCAATATGATATAAAGCCCATCTTTTTATTCTTGATGGCAACAATACAATATGTGCCTCGCTACCCCTTCTGTCACTGGGTGAGGACACCAAAAGATTGAACCCAAAACTAAGCACCTCTCCCATTGCAAGAAAAACCAATCTAGTTGGCCAAACCAAACCGATAGTTCGAAGAGAAATACAAAGATATCTTAATCATGCATAAAAGAGTTCAGAGAAGACTCAAATAATATTCATAGATAATCTAATCATAAATCCACATTTCATCCGATCTCAACAAACACACCGCAAAAAAGTATTACATCGAATAGATCTCTAAGAACCTGGAGGAGAACATTGTATTGAAGATCAAAGAGAGAGAAGAAGCCATCTAGCTACTAGCTATGGACCCGTAGGTCTATGGTAAACTACTCACACATCATCGGTAGGGCAATAGGGTTGATGTAGAAGCCCTCTGTGATCGAATCCCCCTCCGGCAGATCGCCGGAAAAGGCCCCGAGATGGGATCTCACGAGAACAGAAGCTTGTGGCGGTAGAAAAGTATTTTTGTGGATGCTTCTGATGGTTTGGGAATATTTTGGAATTTATATAGGTGGAACTAGGGTTAGAAGACCTTCGAGGGGCCCACAAGCCAGGGGCGCCCCCCTGGGGCGCGCCCTGCAGGCTTGTGGCCTCCTCGGGAACCTTCTGGCCCTCTCTCCAAGTTACGTAGGTGTCTTCTGGTCCAAGAAAAATCATCGCGAAAGTTTTATTCCGTTTGGACTCCGTTTGATATTCCTTTCTGAAAAAATCAAAAACAAGGAAAAAAACAGCAACTGGCACTGGGCACTAGATTAATAGGTTAGTCCCAAAAAATGATATAAAATAGTACCATAATGCATATAAAACATCCAAGATAGATAATATAATAGCATGGAACAATAAAAAATTATAGATACGTTGGAGACGTATCAAGCATCCCCAAGCTTAGTTCCTGCTCGTCCTCGAGTAGGTAAATGATAAAAACAGAATTTTGATGTGGAATGCTACCTAACATATTTCTCAATATAATCTTATTTATTATGGCATGAATGTTCAGATCCATAAGATTCAAAAAAAAGTTTAATATTGACATAAAAACAATAATACTTCAAGCATACTAATAAAGCAATCATGTCTTCTCAAAATAACATGGCCAAAGAAAGTTATCCCAACAAAATCATATAGTCTGGCTATGCTCCATCTTCATCACACAAAGTATTTCATCATGCACAACCCCGATGACAAGCCAAGCAATTATTTCATACTTTTGGTGTTCTCAAACTTTTTCAACTTTCACGCAATACATGAGCGTGAGCCATGGATATAGAACTATGGGTGGAATAGAATATGGTGGTTGTGGAGAAGACAAAAAAGAAGGAGAAAGTCTCACATCAACTAGGCAAATTAATGGGCTATGGAGATGCCCATCAATTGATATCGATGCAAGTGAGTAGGGATTGCCATGCAACAGATGCACTAGAGCTATAAGTGTATGAAAGCTCAAAAAGAAACTAATTGGGTGTGCATCCAACTTGCTTGCTCACGAAGACCTAGGGAAATTTGAGGAAGCCAATCATTGGAATATACAAGCCAAGTTTTATAATGAAAATTTCCCACTATTATATGAAAGTGACAAAATAGGAGACTCTCTATCATGAAGATCATGGTGCTACTTTGAAGCACAAGTTGGAAAAAGGATAGTAACATTGTCCCTTCTCTCTTTTCTCTCATTTTTTTGTTTGGGCTTCTTTGGAATCTTTTTTTATTTGGGCTTCTTTGGCCTCTTTTATTTTTTTGTAAAGTCCAGAGACTCATCCCAACTTGTGAAGGAATCATAGCTTCCATCATCCTTTCCTCACAAGGGACAATGCTCTAATAATGAATATCATCACACTTTTATTTACTTACAACTCAAAAATTACAACTCGATACTAGAACAAGATATGACTCTATATGAATGCCTCCAGCGGTTTACCAGGATGTGCTATGATCAAGAGTGACATGTATAAAAAAATATGAATGGTGGCCTTGCCACAAATACTATGCCAACTACATGATCATGCAAAGTAATATGACAATGATGGTGCGTGTCATAATAAAATGGAACGGTGCAAGTTGCATGGCAATATATCTCAGAATGGCTATGGAAATGCCATAATAGGTAGGTATGGTGGATGTTTTGAGGAAGGGTATATGGTGGGTTTAATGCACCAGCAAAAGTTGCGCGGTACTAGAGAGGCTAGCAATGGTGGAAGGGTGAGAGTGCGTATAATCCATGGACTCAACATTAGTCATAAAGAACTCACATACTTATTGCAAAAATTTATTAGCCATCAAAACAAAGTACTACACGCATGCTCCTAGGGGGATAGATTGGTAGGAAAAGACCATCGCTCGTCCCCGACCGCCACTCATAAGGAAGACAATAAATAAATAAATCATGCTCCAACTTCATCATATAACGGTTCACCATACGTGCATGCTACGGGAATCACAAACTTTAACACATGTATTTTTACCAATCCACAATTACTCACTAGCATGACTCTAATAGCACCATCTTTATATCTCAAAACAATATGCAAGGAATCAAACTTCTCATAGTATTCAATGCTCTTTATATGAAAGTTTTTATTATATCTCTCTTGGATGCCCATCATATTAGGACTAATTTCATAACCTAAGAAAATTACCATGATGTTTAAGACTCTCAAAATAATATAAGTGAAGCATGAGATTTCAACAATTTCTATAAAATTAAGCCACCGTCGTGCTCTAAAAATATATAAGTGAAGCACTAGAGCAAACTGCCTAGCTCAAAAGATATAAGTGAAGCACATAGAGTATTCTAGTAAATTCATGATTAATGTGTGTCCCTCTCAAAAGGTGTGTACATCAAGGATGATTGTGGCAAACTAAAAAGTAAAGATTCATATCATACAAGACGCTCCAAGCAAAACACATATCATGTGCTGAATAAAAATATAGCCTCAAGTAAATTTACCGATGGATTGAAGACAAAAGAGGGGATGCCATCCGGGGCATCCCCAAGCTTAGATGCTTGATTGTCCTTGAATATTACCTTGGAGTGCCTTGGGAATCCCCAAGCTTAGGCTCTTGCCACTCCTTATTTCGTTGTCCATCAAATCTTTACCCAAAACTTGAAAACTTCACAACACAAAACTCAACAGAAAACTCATAAGATCCGTTAGTATAATAAAATAAATCACCACTTTTGGCACTGTTGTGAACTCATTGTTAATTTATATTGGTGTTATATCTACTATATTCCAACTTCTCCATGGTTCATACACCCCGATACTACCCATAGATTCATCAAAATAAGCAAATAACACATAAAAAACAGAATCTATCAAAAACATAACAGTCTACGAAGATCTGAATTGTTCTCATACTTTAGTAACTCTAAAAATTCTGAAAAGTTAGGAAAATAGACGTAATTCGTATATCAATCTTGTGTAAAAAATTCAGAGTTTTTCCATGGTCCAGTGAATATAACAATTCAGTTACTGGACACAAAAGTTTCTGTTTTTCAGCAAAATCAAATCAACTATCACCATAGATCATCCCAAAGGTCTTACTTGGCTCAAACACTAATTAAAACACCAAAATACAATTACTACAGAGGTAATAATGTGTATTTATTTAAAAACAGAACCAAAAACATAAAACATAAAAATAAAATTGGGTTGCCTCCCAACAAGCGCTATTGTTTAACGCCCCTAGCTAGGCATAAAACATAGATCTAGGTTTTGTCATATTTGGTATTTAATCCATAAGTGGCCCTCATAATAGATTCATGTGGCAACTTAATTTTCTTTCTTGGAAAGTGTTCCATGCCCTTCCCTAATGGAAACTGAAATCTAATGTTTCCTTCTTTCATATCAATAATTGCACCAATCGTTCTAAGGAAAGGTCTACCAAGAATAATAGGACATGTAGGATTGCAATCTATATCAAACACAATAAAATCTACGGGCACATACTTGCTATTTGCAACAATAATAACATCATTAATTCTTCCCATAGGTTTCTTAATAGTGGAATCCACTAGATGCAAATTCAAAGAACAATCATCAAATTCACAGAAACCTAGCACATCACATAGAGTTTTCAGAATAGTGGAAATACTAGCACCCAAATCACACAAAGCATTGCACTCATAATCTTTAATTTTAATCTTAATAGTAGGTTCCCACTCATCATAAAGCTTTCTAGGGATAGAAACTTCCAACTCAAGTTTTTCTTCAAACGATTTCATCATAGCATTAACGATATGTTTAGTAAAAGCTTTATTTTGATTATAAGCATGAGGTAAATTTAACATGGATTGCAACAAGGAAATACAATCTATCAAAGAACAATTCTCATAATTAAAGTCCTTGAAATCCAAAAGAGTGGGTTCATCGCTACTTAAAGTCTTGACCTCTCCAATCCCACTTCTATCAATTTTTTCATTAAGATCTTTAAACTCAAAATTATTGGGACGCCTTCTAGCTAAAGTTGACTCATCTCCAGTCCCATATTTATCAAGATTTATATTAGCAAACAAAGATTCAATAGGAGTCACATCAATCACTTTAAGATCTTCATCACTATTTTCACAAAAACTAGAAGAACATGCTTTTACAAACCAATCTCGCTTAGCACGCATCCTAGCGGTTCTTTATTTACATTCATCCATAGAAATCTTAATAGCTTTTAGAGATTCATTAATATCATGCTTCGGTGGCATAGATCTAATCTTCAAAGAATCAATCTCAAGAGAAATTCTATCAACGTTCCTAGCCAAATCATCAATCTTAAGCAATTTTTCTTCTACCATAGCATTGAAATTCTTTTGAGAATTAATGCAATCTTTAATATTATGCTCAAGATCAGAGGGTATTTTATTATAATTTCCATAATAATTGTTGTAGGAATGACCATAATTATTAGAGAAATTGCTAGGAAACAGCCTAGGGTTGAAATTACCTCTATACGCGTTATTACCAAAATTGTTCCTACCAACAAAATTGGCATCCATAGATTCATTATTATTCTCAATCAAAGTGGACAAAGGCATATCATTAAGATCAATAGGAGCACTCTTACTAGCAAACAATTTCATAAGTTCATCCATCTTTTCACTCAAAGTATTAATTTCTTCAATTGCATGCACCTTTTTACTAGTGGAAGATCTTTCGGTATGCCATTGAGAGTAGTTTCCCATAATATTATCTAGGAGTTTTGTGGCTTCTCCTAATGTGATTTCCATAAAAGTACCTCCCGCGGCGGAATCCAAAAGATTTCTAGTTGCAAAATTCAATCCGGCATAAATTTTTTGTATGATCATCCATAAACTTAAACCATGAGTAGGGCAATTTCATATCATCAATTTCATCCTCTCCCAAGATTATGCAACATGTTCATTATCGAGTTGCTTAAAATTCATTATATCATTCCTAAGGGAGATGATCTTAGCGGGAGGAAAATACTTGGAAATAAAAGCATCTTTACACTTATTCCATGAATCAATACTATTTTAGGCAAAGATGAAAACCAAGTTTTAGCATGATCTCGTAGTGAGAATGGAAATAGCTTCAATTTGACAATATCATTATCCACATCTTTTTTCTTTTGCATATCACACAATTCAATGAACGTGCTTAGATGGGATGCGGCATATTCACTAGGAAGGCCAGAAAATTGTTCTTTCATAACAAGATTCAACAAACCGACATTAATTTCATAAGATTCCGCACTAGTGGCGGGAGCAATTGGAGTACAAATAAAATCATTATTATTAGTATTAGAAAAGTCACACAATTTGGTATTTTCTTGAGACATCATGACAAAGCAAGCAATCTGGCACACAAGCAAACAAAAAAAGCAAACGAAAAGACGAACAAAAGAAGGGCGAATAAAAAGGCAAATATTTTTGTGTTTTTCTGAAAACGTTTTAGAAGTGGGGGAGAGGAAAATGAGAGGCAAATGGCAAATAATGTAATGCAAGAGATGAGAGTTTATGATGGGTACTTGGTACGCTTGATGTAGAATCTCCATGGCAACAGTGCCAGAAATTCTTCCTGCTACTTCTTGAGCTTTTGTTGGTTTTTCCCTTGAAGAGGAAAGGGTGATGCAGCAAAGTAGAGATAAGTATTTCCCTCAGTTTGAGAACCAAGGTATCAATCCAGTAGGAGGTACAAGCAAGTCTCCAATATATGCACCTGCACAAACAATCAAACACTTGCACCCAACGCGATAAAGGGGTTGTCAATCCCTTCATGGTCATTTGCAAGGATGAGATCTGATAGAGATAGATATAAAATATTACTAAAATGTAAAACAAAGTAAAAGAAAATAAATTGCAGCAAGGTATTTTTGGGTTTTTGGTTTTATAGATCAGAAAATAAATGATGGAAATTAGACACGGGGGCCATAGGTTTCACTAGAGGCTTCTCTCTTGAAGAAAGCATACAGTGGGTGAACAAATTACTGTTGAGCATTTGATAGAAAAGCGAATAATTATGACAATATCTAAGGCAATGATCATGAATATAGGCATCACGTCCATGACAAGTAGACCGACTCCTGCCTGCATCTACTACTATTACTCCACACATCGACCGCTATCCAGCATGCATCTAGAGTATTAAGTTCATAAGAACGGAGTAACGCCTTAAGTAAGATGCCATGATGTAGATGGATAAACTCAAGCAATATGATATAAACCCCATCTTTTTATCCTTGATGGCAACAATACAATACGTGCCTCGCTACCCCTTCTATCACTGGGTGAGGACACCAAAAGATTGAACCCAAAACTAAGCACCTCTCCCATTGCAATAAAAACCAATCTAGTTGGCCAAACCAAACCGATAGTTCGAAGAGAAATACAAAGATATCTTAATCATGCATAAAATAGTTCAGATAAGACTCAAATAATATTCATAGATAATCTAATCATAAATCCACAATTCATCGGATCTCAACAAACACACCGCAAAAAAGTATTACATCGAATAGATCTCCAAGAACTCGAGGAGAACATTGTATTGAAGACCAAAGAGAGAGAAGAAGCCATCTAGCTACTAGCTATGGACCCATAGGTCTGTGGTAAACTACTCACACATCATCGGTAGGGCAATAGGGTTGATGTAGAAGCCCTCCATGATTGAATCCCCCTCCGGCAGATCGCCGAAAAAGGCCCCAAGATGGGATCTCACGAGAACAGAAGCTTGCGGCGGTGGAAAATTATTTTTGTGGACGCTTCTGATGGTTTGGGAATATTTTGGAATTTATAGAGGTGGAACTGGGGTTAGAAGACCCCCGAGGGGCCCACAAGCCAGAGGGCGCCCCCCTGGGGCGCGCCCGGCAGGCTTGTGGCCTTCTCGAGAACCTTCTGGCCCTCTCTCCAAGTTACGTAGGTGCCTTCTGGTCCAAGAAAAATTATCGCAAAAGTTTTATTCTATTTGGACTCCGTTTGATATTCCTTTCTGAAAAAGTCAAAAACAAGGAAAAAACAGCAACTGGCACTGGGCACTAGGTTAATAGGTTAGTCCCAAAAAATGATATAAAATAGTACCATAATGCATATAAAACATCCAAGATAGATAATATAACATCATGGAACAATAAAAAATTATAGATACATTGGAGGCATATCAGCCGCCGCTGGGTGAAAGAGAACAGCGGCGTTGGCAGTGGATTCCCTCCCTCGCCGACGGCGACAACGTTAAGCCTCGTTGCCTTCCCCGTCGGACGGGATCCTGCCGACTCTTGGACTAGCAGTGAGGGGAGAGAGAGAGAGAGGAGAGGCCAACATAGTTTTGTTTAGATCTGGATAGGGTGAGAGTGTGTGTAGAGAGAAACTACAAGCGCTGAGGCTCCAGCGTGTATATATATAGTGGAGAGAGAGTGCGAAGAGAGCAAACCCTAGAAAACAAGCGCTGAGGTTGCAGCGTATATAGTTGGAGTGGTTTTATTTTTCTCTCCATAAAAATCTTTTTAAATTGTGCACGAAACGGAACTCTTTATTTAACGTACTAGTGAAGAAAAATACTAGTAGGGCAAAGCTAATACATGAAGAAAATTTAATGCTCGAAGGAGTCAACTCGCAATGATTGCTCCACACCTCCCGGTCGCACTCAGTATCGTTCATGTGTGGTACATGACCCTCCGAAGTGAACAACAACTGAACCACACACGACCAAAATATCAGAAAGGTGGGCTGCACATCCTCCAATTTTAAATATTTTGGGCACTTGTATTTGGCCTAAGTCAGTGTGCCATCGTATGTACTAAGGGTTAAAGCGGTTGCTAAGAAACTAGGGCGTATTACACGTTAAAAAAAAGAAACTAGGGCGTATTGAGAGTAATTGCCATGCCGTTTATTTGTAGGGTCACTTGCAAACTGTCAAACTCTATTCTCCTCTTATTTAATGGATGAGGCAAATCTTTTGCCTCCGTTTATTTTTTTTTTGAAAAATTCAATTTTAATTATTTTGTATGTACACTTTGCTCTCTTCCAATAATTTTGGGCACTTGTATTCAGCCTAAGTCAGTGTGCCACCGTATCTCGTACTACTCAATACACCCTCTCAGTCCAGGTTTTTACGCCACGTCATATAGTTTGTGTCAAAGATTGACCAAAAATTTTAACTACTCACTACTTTTCGGTTTATAGGGCATATATTTGAAATCTCATCAACCAAGGCAGATGCATGATGAGTGGAGAAATGTACAGTAAGTACTCCATCTCATAGTTTACAAAATTACTCAAACTTTAATCTGCATTAATTACAATATATTCATGGACGACCATTAAATGAGTAGGAATGGTTACATGCACTGGTTGGTTTCTTTTAATCCTTGCATGCATCAATTTAATGCATCTTGGAATGTGAACATGTGGTGGAAAGAAGTAAAAATAAGACTGTTACAAAGAAAATGAGATGCGCCCAATAAACAAAGAAAAATTCAGAACCAATGTAATTAATACGGCCACCAGCCGTATGCACACATTTATTTTCCAGCACATTTCTTTATTTCATCAACAACATTTTGATACAGGGAAGTACATTCACCAATTCTTTGCTAGGAGAGCAACAACAAAGAAAACAAGAACCACAATTAGACATTTTAAAAGATATCCAATTTCCATAACTGCTCCCACTAATTGTATTAATATCTTCTCTATGTCTTCATTGTTGATCTGTGGCTTCTCGAGCTTGCACACTTCTTTCTTCTTTGATTCTAAAGAACTAGACATTGCTTCACATCTAATATCATCTCTAGTCTCATCTCTAGCCTCTATTCTAGCAAGGAGTGCACGAGCACCTACCAAATTTTGTGCTATCAATAGATCGATGTATTCTTCTTCCCAAAACCAAAACTTGCATCCATCCTACACACAAGTTTGAGTATAAGCTGCCGAACATGCGCCGAATAAGGGAGCAAAACAGAATCAAAAGAAGTACTACACACCTTATCTTTTTCGCACTTGATGAACACCCATCCGGGATGTTGTGGCGTGGTCGAAACATGGCGCAGGACCTGCCGCGGGCAGCCATCGCACTTTATGAGTGGCAACGGTGAACCGACTAGCCGTTGGGCCAGGGCCGAGCCCGGACGGTGGCCGGCCGTGTCATTGCCGGTGATCCACCGACGGGATAGATCCGGCCGGCTAGAGGCAGATTCAGTACCTGCACGCGACGTGGAGGCATTGCCATTGTTGTGAGACCCGGTACCCGGACAATCCATGGCAAGGCGCAGTCGCAGGCGGCCGGAATGCTCCAAATCCGGCAGCCGCGTGCGTCAAATCCCGCGGCCGCAGAAATAGCGGTTGACCGCCGGTGCCGGGACGAGAGAGCCACAGATCCGGCCGTCGTGCTGTGGTCGGCTGGGCTATAGTGCGAGGCAGTGACTGTGTCTCCGACGGACGTGCGTGTACCTCTTCTCTTCTTGTATGTACTCCATTTATCTCACTTCCTCTGGCTTCCCACTCATATTCCTATTCTATGAACCTGTGTGTGTGCGTGTGTGTGTGTGTGTTTTAACAGCGTGTGTGTTAGAGAGAGCGACACATTAACCTACTCCTACAGAGAGATGGTGTGTAGTACTATGATTTAGCCGCGAGAGTCGGTGCATCCTCTTGTTTCCGGGCGTCCGGTCGGGACAACTGCCACGCCCGCTCCTAACCAGCCTGGCCCACCCAAAGCCCCTCCATCGCCCGCGCGCGCTTCCCGCCTGAAACAGTCAGCGCCGCTCCAGAGAATCGGTGCCGCATTCATGCCCGTGCAGAGCGGGCGCGACCTCTCACTGGCGCATGCGTTGGGATCAGCAGATTCAATGAAGAGTGATGGTTGCTTCGTCCGTCCAACTTACTGCTCGGTCTATGTGATTTGATGGCTCATTGGTCATTATTACTGAGGTGGTACGACCGTGCTGAGTCTCAGTTGTACTGTACACTTTACTTTGGTGCATGACACATGCACCGGATGCCGGATGTCCCACATTTCGGCGAAAGGAGGTAGAGCGCCTCCACTCTTTACAATTTTCTCCCCTCTTACAGCGAAGGAGTGCGAAATCAGCGAAAACACGGTAGCTCAGTGATTACATGGCCCACCTCACACTATCACCCTATTTTTTGGACACCGTGCGACACCTAACTCTTTAGTACTACATAGTATTGTAATTTCTCAGCAAGATAAAATTGTACAATGCTATGAAGCTTTCAGCTTCTATTTCATGTATCTTGCGTCCAAGGTTGCCCCGTTGCAACATTCCATCAAATACAAAGGAGACTAACATGCATGCTATTGCATCTCAATGATTCACAGATCATAGCCAATATGTACTCCCTTTGTTCCAAAATAAGTGTCAAAGTTGTACTAAAGTTGACACTTATTTTGGTTTGACACTTATTTTGGAACATAGACAGCTAAAGAAAAAACAATCCATGCAGTCCCTAGGCCTTGAACCCTAAACCCTAACCAGGCTTTAATTTGCTGGCGACATTGAACCTTCCGAAGAAATGAAGTTTTCAACCCTTTGACCATCAGATCATTTTTTGCAGTTTCACTAAAATCGAGCTGAGCATCCCTGTGGCAAAGAAATTGAAGAAGTGTGATTAGAATAAGACTAGTAGGACTAGTTGATGAGACATAAACTCATCACAAATACAGTAGAAGCCAGTAGAGGTACGTGTGGGGCAAAGAAGTAGAGAAATATCCACATGGAGCGATGTGGGCAGCTGGGGCAGTGGTGCAAGCTAGCTGTAAAGGAAGTTGTACCTGAGGGATGTCGGGATGTAGCTAGAGGAGGGCGGATGGAGGCAGCAACTGCCCACGTCGCGGCAGTGAGCAAGGGACGAAGGCAACCGCACCGGCTTTGTGAGAGAGAACATCGGGGACCCTTGATCGGGACGCGCCGACAGTGGGTTTTCACCGTCAGCGACGGCGACCGCATCTACACAAAGCATCCACCCCTTCCCCGGTGGACGTGATCCGCCCAGATGTGTGACTAGAGATGTGGCCATAGTCGTTTTGTGCGAGAGAGTGTGAAGAGAGCAACCCCAGCGAGCAACCGTGTAGGCTCCTGGCTATGTATATAGTGGAGCGGTTTCTTTTCTCTCCATATGAACCTATTTATATTGCGTACGTGCCAGTGAAGAAGAAAAAAACTACTCTACCACGGGGTTATTATATGGGCAAAGAGTATAGGCAGTAATAATGACTAATGTGCCATCAAATCACGAGGCCCACCTTTCTCTATGTTTGACTGAGGAAGCAGCCATCATTTCACTCCTCGTTGAATATCCATCTGCTGCTACCTCTGCAAATAAATAAAAATCCACTGCTACCTCCATAGCATGGTTAATAATATAGCCATGTCAATCACGACATAGAAATATCATTCACTGTTACAATAGGGCTGGCTCTAAGGGTGGTGATTTTTTTTTACTTTGTCTCTTTCTCTTTTTGTCTCATTTACTCATTTTACATAGGAGCACATGTAGAGGATGGCTATTCCTTTCGATGGGACTTCTTCATGGGGTTTAAGACTAAGCAGCTCCCAATATTATTCCCGCTGCCCACCACTCTGAATTGTGCCATCTATGATACTCCCATTGCAACAATGAGGTCCACTAGGTCTAGACGTCCTGTAAGAAGAGACTGTCATGCAAAACAAACATTCTTGTTGCCTTCTTTCTCATACAGTACATACTACTAGTAGTACTACTACTCGTTCTCCTATAAACCTTGCGCTTGGCATCTCAAAAATACTCTGTATTAACCTTGCGCTTGGCTCTTTGCCTCTTCGGGAAGTCAAGCAATGATGATACTACAGTATATGGTTTTGGCTATCTGAGACCGAATGAATTGCTGCACGTCCACCACGTGGGCGAGGGGCGAGGGAGAGTTCGTACTACTACGTCCATTTCAATATGGACTAGATACGGAGCAAAATGAGTGAATCTACACTCTAAAATATGTTTATATACATCAGTATTTGGAGTATGTACTAGTAGTCCATATTGAAATCTGTTAAAAGACATATTTCAAACAATATGATAATCTCTCTAACCAAGGTAGGGACGAGGAGTATACGTCTAACGGAGGGAGTAGTAAAATTTTCTCCTCGTCCTGCGAGCCACAGCGCGCATGGGCGAGGGAGCGGGCGTAGGCGTAGTAAGCAAGCTTCTCGTCGTCCTGCGAGCCACCGCGCGCGTGGGCGAGGGAGCGGGCGTAGGTGTAGTAACCAAGCTTCTCCTCGTCCTATGACTCTACGAGCCACCGCGCCCGTGGGCGGGGGAGAGGACGTACTAAGCAAGCTTCTCCTTGTTCTGCAAGTTGACGGGACACATCAAAACTAGTACAGAGCATCTCCAGTGTATAGAGCCTTGCCTCTAAGGTAGGCCCCACATGGTTTGCCTCTTATCAAATGAAAAAACCACAATTTATAGAGACTCTAACCAACCTCTAAGGTGGGCCCTAGCAGAAATTTAAAAAGTATTGATTAGCACCACATTTGTCCAATCAGTAATATTTCTCTTGTACTTTCTTATGCTTCCTAAGGCTGACAAGTGGGACCAGATGGATTGTTAAATTGTTAGAGGCAGCCTCTAAGTTTAGACGCGATGCTAGCCAATTTTTTGTTAGAGGCAGTTCATGCAATGTATAGAGACCTGCCTCTAAGAGGAGAGAGAGGGCTTAGAGGCAACAAAAAGCATACATTGTGGATGCCCTAAGTGCCTACTTTCCGATCTATATGACTCAATTTGAAATCTCCCTAACCATAATAGATGCTGAGTGGTGGAATAAATTTGTTACTTCCATAGTTCGCAAAAGTACTGAGCATGTGAGATGGTGAACGGAGGGAGTACGATACCATTAGTACTACAGTTCTTTTGGAAGGGTTGTAGTAGTCCCTCCCATTCACATGTTCACATTTCAAGCTTCAATAAAAACATTGCATGCAAGGATTAAGAGAAAACTCAGCAAAGCATGTACTCCCTCAATCCATATAGGGTCTAAAATGCGTTTTGGAGGCTAACTTTGACCACATGTTAGAGCAATAATATGATATGCAACTTACACAAATCATACCATCAAATTCGTACATGGTCATTATAATGCTAACACATGCATGCGTTGCAATTAGTACGTACATGATACAGTAGTAAACACTCACTATCTAGTAGTACTAGTTCATTCATTGGTTTAGATTTGCAATTGAGGCCCATAAACCGGAAGGGAGGGAATATTATTTTCCGGAACCATCCCCATACGGCCATACTTGATGTTTCAGAGAAGGGTTATATGCCTTGCTGCAACAGTACCGTCCAATCTTCACGTGTGGTGTTTTTCTTGGAAATTATTACGGAATGATTCTACGATGTGTGTAATGATGTGTTGTTCGTGCGTCCAGCTTACTATTGGAAAGGTGTGGCTTTGAGATGTGACTGCTCATTAGTAGTATGCCTTGTGGTTGTGCACTCATAATTTGGTGCATGGCACGTGGACTCGGATGCTGGATGTCCCACATGTCGAGGAAAGGAAGTTCTGTGCTCCTGAAATGGTTTCTCGCATTGCTATAAACCTTTCAGCATTTGTTTATATATACTGTGCTAGTAAATGTAATTTCTCAGCGAGATAAAATTATACTACTATAATGCTACGAAGCTTTCAACTTTTCTTTCATATGTCTTGCATTGAAGGTTTTCTTGTTACAACATTCCAACAAATACAAAGGAAACTAACATGCATGCTAATGCATATCAATGATTCACATATCAGACCCAATATTTACTTCACAACTTAAGACAAAGTTGTGAGAAGGTGTACAAAAAAATGATCGATCGGGTCCCTAAGCATGCTTTCATTTCCTGGCCACGGTGGACATGTTGGTAGCCATTTTCACGCAGCTCGTTGATGCCCGCCAAGACATGTAGCAGTTGGATGCATGCACCATCCCATCATTTTGTGTAGTTGCACTAAAATGGAGCTGAGCATCCCTGTTGACAAGGATATTGAATAAGTCTGATTGCAATAATAGTGGCACTATTGATGAACATGGAAAGTACGCCGGCCGAGCTACAGTACGTTTTAGGCAAATAACTAGAGAAGATCGACATGCAGCGACATGGGAAGATGGGCGGTGGAGCAAGGCCGGTTCCAGAGGAAGCTGTACCTGAGGGTTGTCAGGATGAAACCAGGAGGGCGGCAGCGGGTGAGATCTGCCCATACTGCGGCAGCGACCAAGGAGCAAAGGCAGTACCGCGCCGGAGCTTGCTTAGAGAGAACGGCAGGTACTGCAGATCAGGATGCGCCGGCAGTGGGTTTCCTGCGTCGATGCCGGCGACTGGAGCAACGTTGCACATCGTCCCTTTTCACCAGCGGACTGGATCCGGCCGGATCAGGGACCAGCGGTGAGAGAGAGAGAGAGAGTGGCCACCGCCATCTTGTGTGAGAGAGTAGAAGAGACCGACCCGAGAAAGCAAGCATTGAGCATCTTGCCTATATTATATAGTATAGTATAGTGGAGGGATTTTCTTTTTTCTCTCCATAACAATTGGTTTATATTCTGTACGTGCGCCATCGAGGAATTTTTTTTTTTAAATAACGCGTCAAGTCGCAATTTGTTTGTTCACCCGTGGTACACGATCCTCCATCAAGTGGACAACCAGTACACATGTCAAATTACCATGTGGGCTGCCTTTTCGTACATAAATGAGCTCCACCGTGTACCCGCGTGGGTGTGGTTGGGAAAGAGACGGGAGTACGTGGGTTGTGCATGCACCTCTTCTCTTCGTGCACGTCCCCCACCTACATGTGTGTGAGAGAGAGATACAAACCTAGAGAGATGGTGTGTGCGTTCGTGAGTGTTTTTTTATTGGGGCAGGGTGTGATTTCGTGAGTGTATTTGTGGGAATATGTGTCGATGATATCTCAAACAAAAATGTGACACATGTAATGTGTGTGAAATAGAGGCCTATCTATATCATATATAGAGGGGGCGATCCACGAGAAGAGAGGGAGGGGTCATAGATATCAATAGAGTCGAAGAGAGGATCAAGTGTGTGGGTGCGAGATCGATGAGGAGAGCCATCAAAATTGTGTGTGTGCACGTCAAAGATATAGGGCGACTGACCTACCGGAACGTCAGAGGGGAGAGGGCAAGTTTGTGTGTGGCAGGGAGACATGACTAGAGCGCTCGATGTATCAGTGTGTGTGTGTGGGGGGGGGGGGGAGGCAGAGACCTAACTACAGAGGTAGATCGACTCGTATATGTGTTGAGAAAGAGAGACCTAGCTATGTCTTGAGGGAGATCGGTCGACATTCATACATAAGTGAAGGACGGGAAATAGGTTGTGAGAGAGAGAGAGAGAGAGAGAGGGAGAGAGTGTGTGTGTGAGAGAGAGAGGTAGAGTGCCGGAGGGGTGGTGGAGTTGCTTCTCGGAGATGGTGGGAGAGGCCTACTAGACAAACTAAGGGTAGAACTACAATATCAAGAAGAGAGGGGATGTGTTTCTGTGTGTGCGTGTGCGTGATATATGTGTCGGGAGGCATGCATGGATGATGAAGGGGGACCATATGTGATTGGTAAGCAGACCTAACTAGATCGGTACCGCGGGTTGAAAATTTGGAAATTCCTCCAAACACTTGACTGTGCCTCCCAGCTCTGCCGCCCCCTTGGTCTCCGGATCGTCTCCTTCATCGCCAGCGCCCCTCTGCCGCTGGTCTCCGCTGCTATCAACGGGATTCTCACCGCCGTTGCCACCGTAGCAAGTTCATCGCCAAGTTAGGGTACGGACTTGACCCCTTTGTGCTTTCCTTAACTCCGACTCTTGCACAAAGTATAATGCCCATGTTCTTTCCAAGTATGAGATTGATCTATCCACCAAAAGAACTCCTTAGTATATATTTGATGCAAAAACTTAGGGTTAGGTTTCCGCCGAACTCATCTCGGACCGACCGATCTGATGATCTCGGTCTCACCGATTTGGCCCTGGCCACTGCACAAGTACAACTCGGTCTGACCGAAGTGTACTGATCGGTGCGACCGAAATCACTTTCTCTATGAAACCCTAGCATCTCGGAGTCACCGAACTGCATTTTGGTCTGACTGAAACTGTGTGTTTAGACTCTATTTATGCTTCGGTGTCACCGAGTTTGTCAAATTGGTAGCTCCGAAATGCTTTCTGCAGAAAACTAAAATTAAGTTTTTGACTCAATATTTTTGCAAAATAGCTACACTTTGTGATGCTCATCCACTCTATCTATACCCAACTATTCACAGGGTCAGTTTCAGCTATGTCAGAGGGCAGTGATAGTCAGAACAAGTCTGAAGAGTAGCTCAACCTTAGTGAGGGCACTTGTCCCTCCAACAACAGTTATGATGAGGGGAGCAGAAGCACTCCCAGCAACTTGCCAAAGGCAACAACAAGGACAAGGAAGAAGAGAACTTCAGAATCTAAGGATGAGGATTTTGTCATTGAGGAGGAGGTGACCTCCAAGAAGAAGGTACTCAAAAAAGAGTATGCTACTGCTGCTGCAACCAAGCTTGGAATGCAGAAGAAGGCTCCTGCTAAGAGGAATCCTATGTCTAAAGCCAGAGCCTCAACTCAAGAGAAAGCACAGCCAGCAAGTGGTGCTGGAGAAGAGAAGGAAGAGGCTGCTAGAGGAAAGAAGAGGAAGGAGAGAGTCAAGAAGACTATTGCCAGAGTCATTGGAAAACCGTCTATGATGAGAGATTCTGATGAATGAAGTGGACAAGTTTGTTGGTCAGAAGTTGACCAAGTGGAATGATGAGATGATCATGCAATTCTATTCCACTGCTCACTTCTACCCAGATGGAAAGATTGTCTAGATGACTGAAGGTACAAGGTATCAATCTACAATCTCTGAGTGGGCCAAGTTGATCAATGCCCCAAAGGAAGAGGAGGATGACACATATGTGTATGCTAAGCCTAGGAAGGATCACAACTCCATGGAAAATATGTACAAGGAAATTCCTAATGATGCCCTGGAGACTCACAAGCTTGGATCTATCTACTTCCTGCTTGCTGGCCTGACAACAATCAACACTATATTGAGGCACACTCTTTTGCCCAAGTCAGGAAATCATAGGATGATCCGTGGTCACTCCATCAACTTGCTCCATATATTTGATGTACCTCAGAAGTTCAAGGTGATGAGCTTAATTGTTGAAACAGTGAAAAGAACTGCAGCTGATCAGAAGAGATCATGTGGATATGCCCCTCACATACATATGTTGATCAATTCCAAGATGGGAACAGGGACATATCTTCTGAACAAAGAGCATCTTCCCCTGAGGCCAGAATTTGAGGACAATGACGTTGTCATGGATGCATCACATCCTACTTCAGTTGAAGCCCAGGAGAAGAGAGAGAGAGAGAGAGAGAGCAAAAGCTGCAAAAGCAGCAAAGGTAGCCAGTGCACCAGATGCTTCTACTATGATGCTCAAGACCAAGCAGGATCAACTCAGTTATCTGCTTGAGGCTACTGTGAGAATTGAGAAGGGCTTGGCCACCCTGACTCAAAATCAAGAGAGTCTTGAGAGGATCATTGAGACTAAAATTCATGATCTAGATGTGAAGGTCACAGAGATACAGATAACTGTGGAGAAGCTCTTGGAAGAAGTTGAGGACAGGAATGACAGACCTACCACAGATACTTTTCAGAGAGTGCCAAGGGCACAAAGGTCTTCAGCAGTGCCAGTTGTCAGTGACACCAGTACTTCTATTTCAGCACCTGCAGCAACTGCCACGTTTGCACCTCTAGTTTCAACTCCTCCAGCTCCATAGACCTCAGCCGAAGCATTTGCAGATGCTCTTATCTCCATGCCATCTACGCACACCGGAGCGACAAGTTAGAAGACCCCTTCAGAAGCTCCCGGAGATTGTGCCTAGAGAGCCGCATAGCACTATGCATTTTCAAACTTTTTGGTAACTTGTTGCCAAAGGGGGAGAAAGTGTATAGATCATTAGGCTTCGAGAGAGAGAGAGAGAGAGTGTTTTGCTTTTTATCTGCCTCTCTTGCTACTTTGATCATTTGCTTGTTTGATTCCTATGCTACTATGTTTATTATGCTCGTGAGATACTCCTGTGATCATGTGTTTGATCATACTATGCCTTAATGTGTGCTTGCATGATGATATCTATGATGTTTGTGTATGATCAATCATGTTTACCCTTGGTGATGAGTGCATGTTATCTAACTCTAATCATTTTGAGCGCTCCACCAAGATGTATGTGACATGGAAGAGTGACCCATGATCCTAATCGATTGTGCATTTGCATTCAAATGCAAATTTTAAATAGTGCACAAATTTAGGGGGAGCTCTTTCTTATCACATACTTCTCAAAGCGACGATGTATTACATTCATATTATCATTTGTCGAAGCTTTGATCTATATGTTGTCATCAATTACCAAAAAGGGGGAGATTGAAAATGCAACTAATCCCCGGGTGGTTTTGGTAATTCATAACAACATATAGCTCATTGAACTAATATCCATTCAAGTTAAATATTTCAAAAAGTTCAATGATTGGCATGGCATGGACTAGAGATGTGGACCCCTCAAAATGCTAAGGACAAAGATTGGCAAAAGCTCAAGACTATTCATTTCTATTTTAGTGATCCAAGGTCACATTGAGTCCATAGGAAAGCCAATACTATTAAAAGGGGATGAGGTGTTGCTTAATGGTCTACTTGCTCAAAGTGCTTAGTGATATTGCTCCAAAACCCTCAGCCACTTTCTCATTTCCACATTTGTCCAAAACCTAAAGTCAAACTCGGCCCCACCGATTTGATCTATCCGGTGTCACCGAGTTCAGTTGACATAGCCATTGCCAGAAACCCTAGATAATTCGGTCACATCGATACGGATCTCGGTCTCACCGAGATGTCCCTGCAAACTCTCTGTTTCCCTTTGTAACATTTCGGTCTCACCGAAATGAGCAATCGGTCCCACCGAGTTTGCTTGACCAACTCTCTGTTTTCTCATTGTTGAAATCAGTCCCACCGAGTTCAAGCAATCGGTCACACCGAGATGAGGTTTTGCCCTAGCCCTTGCACATCGGTCCCACCGAGTTGTTCCAGTCGGTCCCACCGAGATTCCTAACATTCACATCTTGAACTAAATCAGTCTCACCGAGTTCCTCTATTCGGTCTGACCGAGTTGGGTCAAATGTGTGTAACGGTTGGATTTTGTGTGGAGGCTATATATACCCCTCCACCCCCATCTCCATTCAAGAGAGAGTCATCATAACGTGCCTACACTTCCACTACTCATTTTCTGAGAGAGAACCACCTACTCATGTGTTGAGACCAAGACATTCCAATCCTACCACAAGAATCTTGATCTCTAGCCTTCCCCAAGTTGCTTTCCACTCAAATCATCTTTCCACCATAGCCAAATCTGTGAGAGAGAGTTGAGTGTTGGGGAGACTATCATTTGAAGCACAAGAGCAAGGAGTTCATCATCAACACATCGTCTATTATCTTTTGGAGAGTGGTGTCTCCTAGATTGGTTAGGTGTCGCTTGGGAGCCTCCGACAAGATTGTGGAGTTGAACCAAGAAGTTTGTAAGGGCAAGGAGATCGCCTACTTCGTGAAGATCTACCCGAGTGAGGCAAGTTCTTCGTGGGCTAAGGCCATGGTGGGATAGACAAGGTTGCTTCTTCGTGGACCCTTCGTTGGTGGAGCCCTCCATGGACTCACGCAACCGTTACCCTTCGTGGGTTGAAGTCTCCATCAACGTGGATGTACGATAGCACCACCTATCGGAACCATGCCAAAAATCTCCGTGTCTACATTGCGTTTGCCTTCTCCAAACCCTTCCCTTTACCTTCAGATGCAATGTTTTACTTTCCACTGCTACACTCTTAGAATTGCATGTGTAGGTTGATTGTTTGACTTGTACTAGTTGCTAAAATCTGCCAACACTTAAAATTGGGAAAAGGCTAGATTTTTATTTGGTCAAGTAGTCTAATCACCCCCCCTTTAGACCTACTTTCGATCCTACAAGTACACATAGTTCATATCTAACTCGACAGTAATCATGTGGTGTGTTGTGAAGATAATATACAAACGATGGTTTAACTTGACAACAATGATGATTGCGGATCTTATTAAAATAGAGAAACGAATTCAAATTGTTTAACTTGACAACAATCATGATTGTAGATCTTATTCAAATAGAGAAACAAATTCAAATTTAGTTCATATTGAAGCAGTAGTATATATGTTTGGAATGCACTAAATTGTTCATTTGAGTCGCAGGTTACATGCATTATACACGTAGCGAAATATTTTTATTGAACATAACATGGGTTGAAAGTTTTGAATGGCATTTGTAGTAACTCATACAGTAAAATGGGACTAGACTCTCTTGTGTGATGCGAATTGATTTCTTTTTGGTTTTTTCGTCGAGGGAAGTGCGAATTGATTTGGTACAATACATGTTAGGTTTGTCCGAAAATTTCAACCCGCGCCTTGTTATCCTGAAATTTTAAGATATCTCTTTGTCTCGTTGTGCTCCTAAAATTCCCTCAATCTCAAACCGCACCTTGCTATCCCAAAATTACAACACGCGCGAAAACTCCCACCTCCTATGAAATCCTGACACGCGAAATTCCCGTGATACCCCTGAACCGAAAGAACCACCTAGTTCAAATCGGTGGGGCTACTTTCGTAACTTATCCCACATTTTGGACAAGCACGTCCCTAAGCCATGGTTCCCCCCTCCCATCCCCTCCGCCCCCCATTTGTACACTGAGGCCACAAAAACCCGCGAAGCCCCACACCCTCCTCCATCCGCCACCCAGCCGGAGCCCCTTCCCCGACGACATCGTCCACCAGAACAGCTCGATGTCCCTCATCCACTGCACTGGATGAGGATCCGACGTCGATCTCATCGTCCCGCCGGTTCAGCCACCCTGTCCTCCACCTCCAAGGAGCTGCCCCGAGGTTCGCCTCGTCTATCGTGCCACCTCCATTCCCACAGCGCCGTCTTCACCTGCACCACCGGAAGAGCAGCACCATCACCAATTCCTCGGATGAAGCTGAGGCCTAATCAGCGCCACCAAAGAGGTTCTACACTAATCGCTGCATTTTCTTCTTGATTCGATCTCACAGTGCTACCGACACTTGGTCCCGAGCCGCATGGCACGGCTCCATCTACGGCAGCATCGTCGGCCACTTCCTCCACGACGTTGCTCCCTCGGAGGTGATGTCCACATCAGTAGGAGCTGTTGCTGCTGCTCCGGCTCTCGCTGGCCATGCCGCTGCTCCTTTCGCTCTCGCTCGCGCTGCTACTCTTCTCTTGCTCTTGCTTGCGCTACTGCTCTACTCTTACTCGTGCTGCTGCTGAATGAGTAGTAGCTCCGACTCTCGCTCGAGCTCCTCCTGCTGCTACCTGAGATGCTGCTAAACGACCAGCTACCCAGGCTTTCGCACGCACTGTTGCCCTGGGCGCTGCTGCTGCTGCTGCTCCGGCTCTCGCTGGCCCTGCTGCTGCTGCTTCGGCTCTCGCTCGTGCTGCTGCTCTGCTCTTGCTCTCGGTCCCCTGCCTGGTCTGCTCTGGCTCTTGCTCGTGCTGCTGCTCTTGCTCTTGCTCTTGCTTGCGCTGCTGGTCTACTCTTGCTTGCGCTGCTGCTGCACGAGCAGCTTCTTCGGCTCTCGCTCGAGCTCCTGCTGCTGCTACCCGAGGTGCTGCTACACGACCAGCTGCCTCGGCTCTTGCACGCGCTGCTGCTCTGCCCCGGCTACTCTCTGGTAGTACGTTCCCTGCTGGAGCGGCTACCGCTTTAGATCACTGCTACTCTGTCACTAGTGCTCGTGCGGCCAAAACTATTAGTGCACTGCTTTTCTGCTACTAGTGTGTTCAGTTTCAACAGTAAAATTCAGTTTCGATAGCGAAATTCAGTTTTGACAGTAAAATTCAGTTTCGACAGTTAAATTCAGTTTTGACAGTTAGTTTCAGAGATGAGCGGCTGATGTATTTTACATCTAGCACTTTTTGGTTATGTATTTTACATCATCTATTGGAGATGCTATTAGAATACCACTTCAGGTTAACATTGTCTCTCTTGTCCTGCTTTAGCCTCGTCGTCGTACACCTCACCGGACCTGCTCCAACGAGGAAACCCTCCATCACAGTGGAGCAGTACCCTTGGCTCCATCTCTAGGCACCTAAGATCTTCTTCCCCTCCTCCGACTGCCACATCAGCCGCAGCATCCTCAGCGACTGAGATCGACATGGCTTTGCCAAAGAGGTTGTACACTTGCTGCATCGCTTTTTTACTCTACATGTTATATATATTGTCCAGTGAGCACACGTAGTGACGTGAAATATAATTAGTTTCTCCTATATAACAAGCAGTGAGGTACCAGGCAACTTAGCTATCCGTGATGGACTCTCTCGAAAGCCATCATTATTTATTTCTGCGTGTTTGAGCTGTGCATGTGTAGATGGGCCTGGGAGTTGAGGTAGTAGGGCAGTGCCTGGGTCCAAAGTAGTACAAGTAGCATAAAAACATTTTTGGAGTGTAGGCTTTTGCCTGTTCAAGCCTGCCTACTAGAATTGCCAGTGGTTGAAAGGAAAAGTGAAGGAAAACCATAGGAATTGGAAAGTTTCCTACGGTACTACTATTCATGCATTTGGTTCAAAGGAATGGAGCAAAGGAAAACTATAGGATTTGTTCCTTTAGTGTCTCTTTCAAAGAAAAACTGTAGGAATTTTCATATCCACTTGGCCCTCCTTTTCAAATTCCTATTCATGAAGAAGAAGACTAAGTGATAGTAGCATAATAGCATTATAACTGTACATTTTCTTGTGGTTTGACTTTAATTTGACCATGCTTCTTTGCATTCTTGTGACCTTCCAATTCCCGTGAACCAAACACCCAGATTGAAAAAAATCCTGTGATTTTAAATTCTCTGTTTTGCACATGCATTCCTATCCTATTACTGTGTATTTCATATCCCTAGAATCCTCCAATTCAAAAGAGCCCTTACTGTCGAGCCCCTTTCTGGGAATAAATCTCAGAAAAGGCCCTAAGTCACACCAGCCCCAAGATCAACCCAACTGGTGGACTTCCTTGATACAGATAACCAGTACAAGTAATATTACACAGGGTTGAGTCTGAAGGCTCAACAAAATTATTACAAACTCGCCAAATATATGGCAGCGGCGGAATATGACAGTGGTGTGGTGGTGATACATCTCTGATACAATAACGTAAAGCCAAGCGTCAGAGTGAGGCTTAACTATTTATTGGTGTAGCAGAAGCTCAGCGGATGATACAGGTGGTAGACTCCTGTCTCACAGGTCGACTGACTGGGACTCCTCTAAGCGTCGGGCTCGCTAGCGCAATCCTTCTCCACAAGCTCGTCCTCCTCCAAGTCTGGCCAAGTAAATAGCCAGGGACAAGCCAGTGAGTACGTTGGAATGTACTCGCAAACATTATGAACAAAAGATATAATGGATGCACATGCTCATGTAGGAACATAATGACATGCTCATGCTGACTAAAATCCTGGTCATGACATAATTATAAAATGATGCGGAAGTAAATAAAACATGTTAGCCATAACCAGTCTCTTAAGAAAATAAAAGCAAGTGAATGCCACGGGTAGTCTAGCCAGCCCAAGTGACATTCAGAAAAATAAGAGAAATGCCGGTCGGGTGTCTACAAGAGTAGTGGCAAGATAAACCGCTGTTAACTCGAGAGATGCCATGAGAGGTCTTGAAAAGAAATGCCTGTCGGGCGTCAAGTGACGCCACGGTTGGACTT
Source organism: Thinopyrum elongatum (assembly GCA_011799875.1). Classification (NCBI taxonomy): domain Eukaryota; kingdom Viridiplantae; phylum Streptophyta; class Magnoliopsida; order Poales; family Poaceae; genus Thinopyrum; species Thinopyrum elongatum. Next base: position 569,723,717 of record CM022303.1, read on the forward strand.
GAAGAGAAATGCCAATCGGGTGTCCACAAGAGTAGTGGCGAGATAAACCGCCTGTTAACTCGAGAGACGCCACGAGAGGTCTTGAAAATAATAGTTGAGTGCCCGGGGTAGTCTAGCCAGCCCCTGAGACACTCAGGAAGAATATAAAATGAGAGAAACGGGTTAGTCCTCAATATTATGCATAGCCATAATAGTATTTAATAAGCATAAAAAAAATCAAGGTAGCATCAGGGTATCAACAATTATACTGCAAAAAAATGAGTCAGACATATTTTAATTATTTCCTCCGAAGACCGATACTGAGACCGACACTTGACCCACCCAGCTACGCCCTTTGACCGAGGACATGGCTATTCGAATAGTTTTAACTCTGCAGAGGGTGTACTCTTTACTCACAAGTAAAGGATTTCTTTAGTCAGTACCGTGACACTGACTAATTCCCATTACGGTCTTTGGGTTGAAAACACACCTGACCAGCACACACCAGAATAACTCTCCGGATGCCAGGAATCACCCAAAGCATCGTTCATGAAAAACTCTGAGACGGAGAGACCAACGTCCTGCATGGGATCACTATTAATGCGCGCGGATTACAAGGGGTGCCCCCCTCTCAGTCACAACCGGAAACACCCATGCCCCCTGACCCGATGACAGGATTTAGTCCAAGGCCTTTGGAAACCCTCATCGTGGCCCTCTGTACGGTGTGTACCTGGACAGGGGTTAACAACTTACTCAGTCGCACCTTCCTTGCGGAAGGACCTGTGGCAGCACGGTATCCAGCTAGGTGTAATGGAACAAGATTCGATCTAGGCCGACTCAGGAGGTGTTAATTAACATCATCAGAATATTCCACTTAAGTCACATGACACCACCGTGTCAAGCATAATGGCCCGTGCCTACCGGCACGTCCAAGGCAGGAGACACTCTCCCATATTTCCACAACTTTACCATGTCAGAAGAATCTCTTGCTTGAGTGATGTGCAAGCTATGAGCAAAAGAGGTATGACCATGCATGCAAGCGCTAGTGACATACTACACATATGGTGCAATGTCAACCGATGCAACATGCAAATGCAATCACCATATCCCAAGTTCAATAATGCTTGCCTTGTCCAAAGTAGTCAGGTGAAAACCCTTCAAAATTCTCGGCAAAGTTTCCCTCTTCTTTTTCTGAAAATTCAAAATCAACTCAAATTAAAAAATTTGGCAACAGTACAAAAAGTTGTCCCAAAACATTTTTAAATAAATACTAAAAAAACTAGAGAGAAAAATAAGAATTTCAAAAAAAAGTTCAACTCAAACGGAGTTATGGTTTAAAAGTTATCAAACTTTCAAAACCAGGGGTTTTTCTGTAAAAAGCCAGTCCCTGTGCGTTTATAAAGAAAACGCTTCGGGACGAAATATGCTTCTCAGCGCGGAAGGCGTAAAAGTCGAGATTACGTATTCGTTTTAGACAGAGAAAAAGAAAAGAAAAAGCGCGGGGTGGGGTCCACCCGTCAGGTTCAAATATTTGAACCCACGCGCGGAAACAGAGTGGAGACGGTGTTCGCTGGCGGTGATCGCCGGGGTCTTGGAAGGCGGCGATGGTCGGAACATGACCAGGGAGGAGTGCCGCGTCGGAGGGAGGTGGTGGTGGTCGCCGGGAAGCACCTGAACGCCGGCGAGGTCGACGGTGGCGGACGGTGGTTCGGTGGCGTTGGGATCTCGTCGGAGAGAGCTCGGGGAGTGGAATTGAAGCGGGGAATCGATGATTTGGTGGAATATATGACTACTGGCAAAATTTGAGCAGTTGAGGTGGAGTAACGACGATGAACGGATCGGTGACAGTGGCGGCAGAGCGGTGATCGGAGGGGAAGAAGAAGACCTCCTCGAGGTCGGGCGAGTGGTGTAGGGGCGATTGGGAGGTGGTGGAGGCGATGGGTGAGAAGAACGGGGCTCGGGAGCCTTTATATAGGCGATCCCGAGGCGGTCCGGCGGGGTTCGGATCACGCCGGAGTTATGATGGTCGGCGAGGTCGGTTTGGGCGGTGGTCGTGGTCGGTGAGTGTCAGTGAGGGTGGAGGAAGCTGCCCGAAGCGCCAGCGCGAATGAGCTCGGGCTTGGTGGCTTTATCCACGGCGAGGTCGGTGTACGGGTGCGGCAGCCATCGTCCGTCTCCGGTGGCTGACAGGGGGCCAAGGGCGGCGTGATCAGCGTGGAGAGAGTGCGGAGGAGGTGCCGCGTGGTGAGTAGTTAGTTGAGGGCGGTCAGCGAGGGAGTGAATAAGGCGGGCGCCGTGTGGATCAGCTCGGGTTGCCGCTGCCGAGGACGAAGGCAGGTGCACCAGCCTCCTTCTGTGCTGTCGGCGGTGAGGCACTGACGAGGAGGGGTCCAGGCCGGCGCAGTTACGAGGGAGGAGGCGTGGACGAGAAGGAGTGGGGATGGAGTGGAGTGCATGGCGTTGTTGCTCCTGCCACTGAACCAAATTCAGTTAACTGAATTTTGGTCAGCGATGAACAGTGTGCACATTAGCTGTTTGATAAAATGACAGAAGGTGCTAGAGATTTTAGGATTTTGTGGGGATTTTTGTGGTAATGTGTGGATGCTCAAAAATGAGTTTGGCAGAGTTCAGGAATTTTTGGATCATTTAATAATATGTTAGGATCAGGATTATTGAATCTGGTCCAAATTTGAATTGAGTGGGATTTGAAAATTTTGAACTGGGGTACCCCATGTTTTTGGAAAAATGGGTTGTGGGTACCATATATTTGCTGGGATAATTTTGGTGGAGGTGGCATCCTTGTAAAAAGGGTGGTTCCTTTGTAAACCAAAGAAATGATGGAATATATGAATTCCAACTTTGTAATTTATTTGGGTGGTGAAAAATATTTTTGTGGGGTAGGAAAGAGTTGGATTCTGTCCTAGATGAGGTGAGTGACTTGTGGGATAATTTTGGAGTGGAAGAAAATTTTGTTGGATGGATTTTAGTAGGGCTAAAAGGAGGTGAAAAGGTTATTTCCTTTGAAAATTTAATTGTCCCCAAAACTTTTCTTGCTAAAAATAAATTGTTTGAAAACCCCAAAGTAATTATCCATATAATTTTAAACTCTTCAACCAGAATATTTAAAGAAGATTGAAACCCAAATAAAATTTGAAAAGGTTTTCAAATTGAAGAAAGGTGATATGACCAAAAATGATTTTCAAAACTTTTATTTTTAAAGGAAAGATTTCAAATATTCGGAAAAATATTTTTGGGGTGTTACACTTACAGAATTACTTCTCTTACAGATAGTTGTCAAAGAAAACCTTGTGTGGTTTGTCCCGCTCCTGCCACGCCGTCGTCCACCCTAGCTCAGCTGCTCCAACAACAGAAGGGTCCACCGCAGCAGGGATCCGCCCACCAGATTGTCTTTCGCCACCTTAGATCTTCTTCCCCGCCACCGGCAGCCACAACAATTGCATTACCATCATCAACTGAGCAGATGACCTTGAGGACTACACGGGTCCGCAAGAGAGGTCGCACTCTTTCGTGTCAGCTTACATTATGCATCGCTTAATATTACATGCTACTTTATCGTCCTGTTCACCGATTAGACTCTGAGCTAGCTCCAAACTAATGCTCAAACTTGAGTTTTTAAATGGTCGTGGAGTACATATCGGGGCCGCAATCAATAGTATCTGTCTACTATCTGGTTAATCTCTGGTGTCTAATATGAGTTTCATGTTGGGTGGGAAACAAACAGTAAAGAAGCCATTATCTGTATTTTTTAACTGAAGCTATTATATGCCTGCTATCACTGGTTTTGGGTCTATCCACATGTTGCTACCATCAATCTGGATTTCTGCATGCACTCCTTACATAATCTCACTATGTTTTATTCCTATGCATGTCAGTTATTGTACATAATGGAACTGAACATGTAGAGCAAAAGAGATGAGCCTTGCGTGGCAATAAAATTTCATGCAGACGTCGCTCCATGGTGGGCGCAAAGGCAGCCCCCCTTCACCCATTTCAGATTGTAATCAAGAGGAAGATAACTGTTTTGGGGGGGATTCAGAAGGAGCAGACCACTCCTATTCACCCCCTGAGGTCTTTGCTCTAACTTGGCATGCTGATGTTGGTCATATCATGCATATGGTGCCTTGCATTGCTTACTTTATACATCAAATATGTCATCTGCTTAGTTTAGACATGCTTTGTGTGAATTCCATCTGTTTAGTTTCTATACCGTATATGTGAATTATGCAACACCATCTTGTTTAGCCAGGCATCATATATGTGAATTTTGCAATGCCATCCTGCTTAGCCAGTCATCTTATATGTGAATTATATCACGCCATCCTTTTTTTCATTACGTATTACATTTGTCAACAATTTTAGTACATTCAACTACTCTTCGTGTGCATCAGCCATTTGACATGGTGATGGAAAAATCTAGAGTGAAAACAAGGTCTTCAGAGCAGATAATGCTATCTGACGAAGCGCATATCTCGGTGGTTACGGATAGCTCCTTAGAGGAGGACTCATACATAGATGACCAGTCCTATCCCCCCCCCAAGGTGTATGCTCTAACTTGGCAGGGTTATGTTGCTCATATCGTGCGTATGGTGTCTTGCATTGCTATGTCATTTTCTTAGTTTAGACATGCTTTGTGTGAATGCCACCTGTTTAGTGTCTAATTACCATATATGTGAATTATGCAATGCCATCTTGTTGCAAGACATTATATATGTGAAATATGCAATTCTATCTTGTTGCAAGGCATTATATATGTGAATTATGCAATGCCATGCTGTTTAGCCAATCATCATATATGTGAATTATATCATGCTATCCTTTTTTTGTATTACGTATTCCATTTGTCGACAACATTTGTATATTCAACTACTCTTCCTGTGCATCAGCCATTTGAATCAGTGGTGGAAGTATCTGGAGTGAAAAAAGGTCTCCAGGCCAGACAATGCTACCTGCTGAAGCAGACATCTTGCTGGTTAGAGATAGCTCCTCAGAGGAGGATTCAGAGACAGATGACCAGTACTATTTCCCCCCTGAGGTGTATGCTCAAACTTGGCAGGGTTATATTACTCATATCATGCATATGTTGTCTTGCATTGCTTAGTTTTACATCATATACACAATATTAAATGCCATTTGCTTAGTTTAGACATCATATATGCGATTGCCTTCTGCTTACTTGCTTATATATAAATCATATATTTGAATTATATCATGCCATCATGTTTACATAGACAGCATTTATCTGAATTATGGCATGCCAACCCATTTAATAAAGACATCATATAGTTATATCATCTCATCCTATTTAGTGTTTACATAGTCATCATATTTTGAATTATGTCTTCTATCCGTGAATTATATCATGCCATCATGTTTCCATAGGCGGCATGTATGCGAATTATGGCATGCCAACCTATTTATTAAGCACATCATATTGTTATATCATGTCCTCATGTTTACATAGTCATCATATTTTGAATTATGTCTTTCTATCCTGTTTAGTTAGCCATCATATATGTGAAATTGTGTCATGCTATCCTGTTTAGTTAGCGATCATATATGTGAAATTGTGTCATGCTATCCTGTTTGGTTAGACAACATAAATGTGAATTATTTCATGCCCTCTTTTATTCCCCACTATCCATTGCACCTGTCTATCATACAATGTCTGTACATTCAATTACTTTTCTTGTTTATCAGCCATTTGAATTGGATGGGGTGATGGCAGTATCTAAGGGAGTAACAACACGGTCTTTAGAAAAGATAGTGCTACCAGTCGATGCAGATAGAACCACGGCTGTACTTGCCCAAGAACCAGCCCCACCACACATAACCGAGACTCTCGCAGATTGTACCCCTACCTAGTTGGACAAAGAACCAGCTACACCCCTTCTAACCCCAACCCCAGCAGATAGTAACCCAGTTCCAGTTGACACAGCACCATCTCCACCACAGAGCACCCAAACACGAGCAATTAGTAAGGCAACTGCAGTGCCCAAAGCACGAGGACCACCACTCCGAACCCCAACTCAACGCTTAAAGTAGAAGAAGAATTATTCTCAGGTCAGGTTTTGTAGCTATGGTTCATACTCCTTTGCTCTTGCATCACTGTATTTACTCATACCAACTAATTTCAAATTTGAAGGATGGAATTGAAACTCCAATGGCGCAACAGTTATGTTTTAAACCTTTTTCTTTAACTGGTTTGCTATTGTAACTTGCTCTATGTTGATTTCAGTTTCAATTGAATAAACAGTTATGTTCTCATGTCATGCACATTACAAGTGTTGTTATTGCTGTGTAGTTTCCCACACTTATATTCTGTCTATGCTGCTTTGTCTTAAACAGATATGATTTGAACTGTGTCTCTATATTGATTTGGCAACAAAAAATAGAATGATATAGACCATACAGTAACCATGGTACATAGATATATGTTTGTTTCATGCTGTTGTCCTGTCCACTTTACTACTGAACTGATTTACCAAAATGAGTTTCATATATAACATGGTAAACCTGTGATGTGTCTGCTTGTTTCTCTTTTAGAATGCGGACAAAATATTGGAGAAGAGTACCCCGTTATGCAATGGTAAAGGAAGTAATGCAGATAAGGTTCAAGATAGTGAGACATCCCTGTTGATCTCCAAGAAAGCTGATATAAACTATCTTGACGACAGTGAGACAACCCCAAAGTTCTGTCTTGATGTAATGTTCGAGTTACTAGCCACTACTGCTGGCACAAGCTCTTCGAACTTGCTGCCTGAATCAGTTCGTCTTCTTGAGTCTCAACTTCAAGTTGAAAGACATCGATCAGATGTGCTGCGACACGAAGCCGAGGGACTGAGGAAGTCCCTGCAGAATTCAGATGCATACTTTGTGGTGCAACAGCAAGCGCTGGATGATTTAAGCGCCAAACAAGAGAAAGCTAATAAGCTTGCTAAGCATCTTGCTAGCATGCTGGGTACCCAGGATATTGTTTCTTGAGCTCTTCTAAAGTGGTTTCAGTTCTGGACTTGTTTTGCCACGGCGTTTATTTGCACTGGTCGCCAACTTTGACAACCAGTGTATGTAATATGCTACTTTGTTCCCCATATTTGCACTAGTGGCGAACTTTGATGCCCAGTGGATGTAATATGTGTAATAGCCGTAATAGCCTAGCGTAAGTTGCTTGCTTATTTATTTCCTTGTTTTCTTGTTTATTTGTTTGCTTGTAGTCAGTGCAGTTCTTTTTCCGCGGTTTGCTAGTGGCCGCAATAACCTATTTTTTAAAACTAGGCCACAATAACCATGGGCTACATACGGACCGTTGCCACCATGGTCCTGCTATCTGCTGTAGTGACCATGGGCCTCCTAGGGCCTTCTATGGGTCATAGAATCAATGGGACATATGTTCGATTGGCCAAACATGGGCCAATAACGGACCGCATTATGGGCCGTAAATGGGCTAGAGTGGGAATCGTCCGTTCATGGACCGACCATAACGGGCCGTTAATAGGACGATGAGTATAACGGGCTTGATTCTATCGACAGGCATAACGGGTCGTTAATGGGCCGTATTTGATGACGCTATGAAAATGGACAACGGATTAACGGGCCCAAACGGTCCGACTTTAACCACGGGCTGAATTTGGCCCACAACCGGAACAGGTCAGTAACGTACTGTAAGTAATCGAATGCTGCGAATCAGCCCAAGAATAAATGGGCCCTTAGAAGGCCAAAAGATAACACGGGCTGGAAACGGCCCAATGGAATAATGGGTCGTTAATGGGTATAAAGCGATACACTGTTCATTACGGGCCAGTTTCACCACGGGCCATTAATGGGCCAAGAGTTACAAAGGGCCTCATATGGGCCGAAAGACGTCATGGGCCATACATGGGCCGAAAGTTACAACGGGCTGGAATCATATTGGATGGCCCAGATAATGCTACTGGGCCTAATTCGGATAGGAAAAAATGGGCCGTGAGTTAGCGGGCTGTAAATGGGCTATATGCGAACAGGTCGTTCACAGGCTTTAAGTGGGCCGGGCCGTTACCTTTTGACCAGGTCAAACGGGCTGGCCTTTTGACCTGAATGGGCTACTGTTGGGCCGAGCCATGTGTCGACGTATCATAGGCGTGTCCCGTCCATTCGCTGGATGACATCTGTCCCAACGCTGAGCGACATGTGGATCCGCCGGCGAATGAGAATTTTACACGTGGAAAATCCCCATTGGTCTGGGCTGTTAACGGGTTATCGGATCCAAACCGGAACCCGATAGCTTAACGGCGACCCGTTACGATGGATGCCACGTGTCGGTTACCGTTGACGAAAGCGCTTCCATGACGCGCCATTTATCGTCATGGAAGTGGACTCTTCCGTGATGATAATTTTGGTATTATCATGGAACACTTCTACAATAGCATAGGTATGACTATCTTGATTCTGTCATAAAATCATCATGGATGTACATGCATGACAAAAAACGTGACCTACTGTGACAAACACGTATCATCACGGAAGTGGTTTTTTGTAGTGCATATACTTATTGCAAAAGTTTATTAGCCCTCGAAGCAAAGTACTACAACGCATGCCCCTAGGGGGATAGATTGGTAGGAAAAGACCATCGCTCGTCCCCGACTGCCACTCATAAGGAAGACAATCAATAATAAGTCATGCTCCAATTTCCTAGCATAACGAGAGACTATACGTGCATGCTTCGGGAATCACAAACCTTAACACCAATATTCTTACTAACCACAACCATTTACTAGTACCTCCCACATATTATCATCTTTATATCGCAAAACTATTGCAAGGAATCAAACATATCATATACAGTGATACACAAGTTTTATGTAGGATTTCATGACTAACCATGCAAATGACCAATTCCTGTCGACTCTCTAAATAGATATAAGTGAAGCAAGAGAGTTTAATTCTTTCTACAAAAGACCATGCTCTAATAAATATGAGTGAAGCAAAAGAGCATTTTACAAATAACGGTTTTCCATGTGAAGAGAACTAGGCAATCTAAACTTCAAATGATATAAGTGAAGCACATGAAGTATTCTATAAAGCCACACTCAAAAGATATAAGTGAAGTGCGATGAGCATTCTATAAATCAACCATGGACTATCTCATACCAGCATGGTGCATAAAAGAAAAGTGAAAAGTAAGCACAAAAGACACTCCAAGATTTACGCATATCACATGAATGAAACGAAAACCGAAACATACCGATACTTGTTGAAGAAAGAAGGGATGCCTTCCGGGGCGTCCCCAAGCTTAGACGCTTGAGTCTCCTTGGATATTTACTAGGTGTCGGGGGAATTACCCGCGGTTAAACCTGGCCTATGACGTTAAGTAATCTCTGGACTTAAGCAACCCTGTTAAGTCATCTCTGGACTTAACCCGACAAGCGTAACCTGGCAGGTGTAACTCGGCAGGCTTAACCGGGATCCTAACCCGGCAGATTGTGTAACCTAGATCCTAACCCGGCCAGGACTTGGCGCTTCATCGGTAACCTGCCTGGATAGCCGGCTCACGGAGAAGGTTCAAAGAAGAGCAAGACCTGGCAAGGGAAGTAAGACCCGGACTTGTATCCGGCTTGTAATAGAAGATATACTAGTCCTAATCCTACTAGGACTCTACATGTAAACCGCCCCTTCAACTTATATAAGGAGGGGCAGGGGTCAAGATAGACAAGTTTTTTAGATAGACAAGTCTTAAACAAGACCAAAGTAGATGCTCTCGATCTAGAGGTAGCGAAACACCGCCCTTGTAACCGAGATCATCATCATGATCAATATAAATCAAACATGATGTAGACTTTTACCTCTATCACAAGGGGCCGAACCTGGGTAAAATCTCATGTCTTTCGATTCCGATCAACCCCGTTCAAGTTACTACCTCCGTCCTTGTTTATTGGTCCCCATTGTATTTTGTGCCAAATTTTGATCATAAATTTAACTAAGAAAATGTTCATGCATGTCATAAAAAATATATCATTGAAAACTATGTTCAAATACAAATTCAACGATATAATTTTTGTTCACATGCATTGACATTTTGTTAGTTAAATATTTGGTCAGAATTTGGCACAAATTACAAAGGGGACCTATAAACCAGGACGGAGGTAGTACCACCTAGTTGCGATGGCCTCATGACTAAGTCCTCAAACTAGGACATCTGCCGTGACAAAACCACGACAATTGGTGCCGACCGTGGGGCCTACGCACGGTGGTGTTGAGTTCTTGGAGGGATCTCTCTCAGGGATCGGGAAGGTCATGTTTTGACCGGATGAAGATAAGCCAGAGTAGAAGGATCCAAATCAACTCCGAGTTTATCAGTCAAGATTGAAACAATTTTTCATGGGATGAAGAAAAGATGGTAGCAGAAAGATTTACATCGTCGATGAGCAGTCGAAACAGCATGTTCAGATTAGACCCAGACGAGTTAGGGTTCTAGGATTAAGAGCAAGCTTAAGTCCGTCAAGTCGCCAAGTTTGTGCTGCTGCTCCTGGTGCAATAGTATGAGTCCAAGTCGATCTGGAAACAGTTTCACGCCCCGCGTCGTTGCAAAAGGACATCAACAGAAGCTAACCACGGGGGTACATCAAAAAATCTGACCAGTTATTGTTTTCTCACGCGAAAACCATGGTCAAACCATCAAGGTCCAGAAGGAATCAGATCTACAAACCGTCCTGGCTCCACCTGCAGCCACCCCAGCGGACCTGCCGCCTCGGGCAAAAATCACATATTTGACCTGTGGACGAAATCAAATCACGATCTGAACTTCTCTTGAAAAAGATTCACAAACTGACCGTTTTGTGTGGCGCCTGACAGCCGGCCTTAGGCGTCGCACGCCCGGCCAGCATGGCAGCCCGGGGCCAGGCGCGACCCCACATCTAGCCGTGCAGCGCCTAAGGCGTAGGCGCCACACTTGTAATGTACAGCGCCTAGCGCTTAGGCGCTGCACGTTGACTTAAGCCTCATCGGGCCAGCCCTCCCCAGGCAGTTCTTCCCTCTCCCAGGTAGTTGCTCTCTGTAACAGAGAGCAGCAGCGGCACCCCCTTCGATCCCCCCCACACACCCCTCTCAGATCTGGAGATTTAAGCCGTGGATTCGATCTCTAATCCCTCCTACTAGGTAAACTCCTCCATTCCCTTTCTTTTCCTCCATAAATTCGTTGCCATTTTAGAGATTTGTCCATGATTGGGTGGAACCCTTGATTTGCTTGGTTTGGATCTTTATTTGTCCAAGATTGGGTGTTGTGATTTAGGATGTGTAGTCATAGTGGTACTACCCTAGTATTGTTCATTAGTTCACAATATATGATTCTTGTTAGTGAAACCTAGATTGTTTATTTTTTTAGATATATATGAGATGCCTAGTTTTGTAGATAATTATGAGATGTTGAGATGAACACATATGACATAGGAGATATATATGAGAATTTTTCAAATGAGTATTGTAAATCATTTATTCATTGTGTGAGAAGGAGATATTGAGATTCTTGTAGATGAATACATATGAGATGTTTAGATGAACACATATGAGATGTTTAGTGTATACCGATATTTGAGATGAACTCATATATGTTTATTGTTTGAACTTTGTAAGGATGGTTTGGCTTCTCGACGATGCCTATGACACACGACACCGGGCCTACATGATGCGCGAGAAGGGGATGGTAATAATGAGTAATCTAAATATTTTGCAAATTTGCCTTTAGTTGAAATTGACATGCCCTAAGATTTGTCATTACTTCTTTTTTGCAGAAGCTTGAACCTCTGAAGATTCGGTATCACGGGGTCTCTGGTCCTGCCATGCCCTACGATGAGCGGTACACACCCTACATCCAGCAGGCAGGACTCCTCCCGTTGATTCAGTTGGTCAGCCGGTCCACGCCGAACCTCAACGCTCCACTGGTGTCCTCTCTTGCTGATCGGTGGAGGCCGGAGACGCACAATTTCCATCTTCGGACTGGGGAGATGATCGTGACGCTCCAGGATGTCTCCTTGATCACCATTCTTCCTATCGACGGGAGGCCTCTCTGTATGAGCACCGATTCTGATGGGTGGCGCCAGCAGATGACTGCTCTTATCGGTATGGCTCCTACCGAGGCTGAGGTTGATGTAGAGGAGGGAGAAGAGAAGAAGAAGAAGAAGGAAAGGAAAGCAGCCGGAGCTGCTTTCACATGGATTCAAAGGAACTTTGCGCATTGCCCTGCGGATGCCACTGATGATGTGATCCAGACACATGCTCGTGTCTATATGTGGTACGTTGTCTCGAGGACTTTGTTTCCTGACTCCATAGGCAAGAACGCTCCATGGATGTGGCTGAAGGCATTGACCGTCTTCGATAGCAGATGGAGCTGGGGTTTAGCGACTCGTTCCTACTTGTACCGACAGGTAGTTGGTTTGTTTTGTTATCAACTCATTTCTTCATTAGCAATGCAACCTTGCTGTCAAGTTAACATTGTTTTCTTTGATATGCAGTTGGACGATGTGTGTTGCAGGATCATAGATAGTGCATGCATTGGTGGTAATCTGCTTCTACTTTCTGTATGGAGCTGGGAGCGTCTGCCTATTGGACGCCCGAAGAGCGTTAAGTTTAATCCTTGGGATGAAGATGATGAATTACGGCGCCCCACTTGGGCTTACAAGTGGGATGTGGTATTCGAGATGACGAATGATGGCAATCTCATGTACCAAAAGTACATCACCGAGTTGGACACGATTACGCCTGAGCAGGTAACGAGGACATTACATCATTCATTTCTCATGCTTGCCTGAAAACTTGTCATCAATGTTGTGTTGTCCTATTTCATAGGTGGAATGGCAGCCATATGGCGCCAATGACACAGTAGGGTTCACCGACGAGTTTGTCGTCAACCTGATGTGCTTGCGGGATAGGGATCTTTGGCTTATGCGGTGCCCACTGATTTGCAACTGGGTGGTTGAGCTTCATTTGCCACATCACGTGTATCGTCAATTTTGTCTGTTCCAGCCTCACCCGCCGGAATGGGTGGACACGGACAAAGCACTTCATAGGTAAGAGAGCATGAACCGTATTGACTAAGCATCGCCACTCCTTCTTGATTGTGCTAATGTTTGGTTTTCTACCATGCAGGTTGGACAGGAGAAAGCAGCGGAAGATAAAGGACTGGGACAAGCATCATGCATCGTATGTTACCCATTTCCAGCTTAGTGTGGAGCAAGCTCATAACAGTGCACGCGCCCAGCTTCGTGAGCATAGCTCACTTGCTTTCGATAACTACATACGATGGTTTCTTGAAAATGCTCGAGTTGAGATATGCCCGCCGACATACAATGATGATATTCTTGAAGATCCCGCAAACTTTGAGGATCTATCGAAGCATCAGTACAAAAAAAATGTCAGGGAAGGGGCAGGAGTCCCTGCTGTTCCGATGATTAACTTTGTGGTAAAGTGTTCCCTTCTTTACTTTCCCGTTGGCCGTATTACACATGTTTGAATGGCTAACGTGTTACTTCGTTCTCATCCGCAGCGCAACCCGATCAAGAAAGCAGCTGATGAAAGCCAGTCTATTCTGGAGAAGACACCGGTTGGAGAAGGCAATGATGATGGTTCACTACGAGCATTCCTCAAGGTACATATCGCACTCAGGTGTCCATGTTACCTATGTTGCGGAGTTTGGTATCTTATACACTTGTTCATGTTACAGCATCAGGCCAAGAAGTTAAGGCGGTTATCGAACCTTCTCGGTTGCCGTGACCCAGAATATGATGAACCATCTGCCTCTAGGTCTGGTACACCATTAGACCCCTTATCTCACCATCAGGAGGATGATGTGAGTTCCTCATATGCTTATCTGGATGATGAGGGTGCGGTCACCCAAGAGGTATGACTAATCTTTTAGATGTAATTCTCACTTGATTACGATGCCGGTCTTTACCATATTGTTTGATTGTGTGATAGGGCCATGAACTTGATGATGACACGACTTTGGCGGACGCTCAATTTTGGTCCGCATACATGTTGAAGCCTAGGCAGCCCATATGTCGGTACACACCCACCGACTTTGACAACAGAGGCAACCCAAAGGTGGTCGTAGGGAGCTTGCGAATGGTGAGCCTGGATGATGATGCGGAGGAGGAAGAGGAGGCTCGTCCTGCCAGGAGGAAGAAGATAGCCACCAGGCGTGGCACCAGGAACACGCGCGGAAGGCATTAGTCGTTGTTGTTTTAATTATGAAACTGAACTTGTCGCCGTTTCATTAGGTAGATGAACTTGTGAGGTTATGTGATATGTTGGTGAACTCTTAGTAGTGTGCTACTTGTGTTTGCGAACTTGTTGTTGTGAATTGTCTTAAATGATGTGATGTTCAAGTTATTACTTGTGTTTGTTCAAATTGCTGGGAAGTTGAAGTTATTGTAAGTGCACAGATGTTCAAGCGAATTGAAATTGCTGTCAAAAGTGCTTCTATTTATGCAGTTTTGCAGTTAACAGCACTGCAGCGCCCAGGCCTTAGGCGCTGCACTATACTGTGCAGCGCCCAACAGTCAGGCATCACACAGTATAGTGCAGCGCCTGTGGCCTAGGCGCTACACATATGGACATGGCTGTCCAGGGGCAACAGAAGCTTTGCAGCAGCTATTCATGTCAAAAATCTTAAGTCATTGTGCAGCGCCTATGGTTAAGGCGATGCACTGTACTGTGTGGCGCCTGTCTCTTGGGCGCTGCACAGTATAGTGCACCGCCTGAGGCCTGGGCGCTGCAGTGCTGTTAACTGCAAAACTGCAGAAACAGGAGCACTTTTTGTATGATTTTTGTACGATTCCAAAGATAGTCCACGACAACACATTCAAATGTCTAACCCTAGGCAAATTAGGTCTACAAGATAGTCCACGACACATTCATTAGAAATTACAAATTAGGTCTACAAGATAGTCCACGACACATTCATTAGAAATGACAAATTTAGGCCTACTATGAGATAGTTGATGACAAATGGCTTCTTGCCCTAGAAGATAGTTCATGACAAATACGGCATGGGTACATCCGGTTCCATGATGACTGCACCGAAGCGAAGTCCCTACTGAGTAGAGCGAGGCCATTTCCCCTTCTTGTCATGTGCCTCATCCTCCTCTTGCACCTCGCGAGCCTTTGCAAGCTTTCTTGCCCTCTCCTCCTCACGAGGAAGTTTCGCTTGGCGTGCCCTCTCCTCCTCTCGTTTCTTCCGCTCCATCCTCTCCTTTTGACGACGCTCTTCCTCCAAGCCTCTTCCAAACGATTCTTCGAACCTCCGCTGTCGCCTAAGACAATCTTGATATTGGTCCTTTTGGACATCTTCTGGCACTTCATGATCTATCCACGTGAAGTACTTGCATAGAGGAGGCGGTGACTGCATACAAAATTTTTGTTAGTGTTGACACACATTTGAAAGTAACATTTTACTTCTCTAGCTTACCGGTGGTTGGTCATAGGCGTTAGTTGGAAGCGCACGATCATAAGCATAGTTGGGGCATACAAAATATCTCCTCCCTTCCGTCCATGACTTCTTTTGGTCGGTGGACACCTTCACCTTACTAACATCTCCACACCAACATGGTGTCGGGGCCACGCGGGGTGTAGTGGCTACAGTCCCGTTGGAGAAGATCCCCAAGAGACGATGGAGTTCATCCGGGGAAATGAATGCATTGCCCGGGTGGATGACAGGGGCAGACCTTGGGGGCTCAACTGGCCTCCCAAGCAGTACTATCGGGGTGTCGGTGTCGGGTGCTGCTTCACTTCTCACCCGGGTCAAGAGAGCAGGCATCCTGTGGGTCTCAATCAGATCATTGGTGACCTGATCAAATAGTGTCTCTTGCGCTCTCAGGTAGCGCACCAGATGCACTAGGGCAGGATCCGTCTCATGGTCTCCGTTAGCGACTTGGGTCGACCTACCATAGCCTTCACGACAAGGGTAGTAGTAGAAGGAGCGGCAGTTAACCCTCGGCGACCGATGCCGGAGTTGAACTACAGCTTCTCGGGCTGCAAGTTGGATAGCTTGGGGCTCGTCGGTGGTCGTCCTCCTGGTGAACCGGTAAGGGCGCTCTGCGGTGATGCCCCTCCCGTAGATGTGCACCGTGGCCCAGTAGTGGTGGATGGCATCACTCACGTACTCTTGGTACACGACATACTCCGGCGGCTCTTCGATGCCGAGAGCACGACGGGTGAGATTGGCGAGGATGGCTACAAAGCCTTCAAGCTCAGCTGTGGTGGTCTCGTTATGCATGATGGGGCCTGGCATCTTGGTGGTTCGATATTGAACTGAGAGTGAGGCTATGATGTGCTGGGTTGGGGCAAGACTTCTCTTATAAGCCAGCGGAGTCTTGCACGCTTGCGGATAGGACAACGCAGGTGTCGGCCACAGGCACACGGCCTATGGGCTAGGTTGATAGGTTAGGCACCGACTGTCAAAAGGTGTCGGCCGCCACTGTGCAGACTTATCGGATGAGATGGGCTTGACTGTGGACAGGAAAGGATGTGGATGGTGTGGAAACCTAGGGATAGTGACCAGGCTAGGATAGGATTAGCCAATGGCCAGCCTGGCTCTGATACCAAGGCTGTCGGGGCCGGATTTCGGGGACACGACATATCCCAGAAAATTAAACCCCTTGTGTCATCACCAGCCCAGGATTACCGTTACTGGTGGAGACGTCCTTGTTACAAATTACCAAGCTATTATAAGATTTGGATACAAGACCATAAGGTCTAATGATACAACAGTGATTCCGGTGGTGGACGACGGAATTGTCTCGCGGTTCTTCGACGTCGATGGGGCTCCATTCCCACAGGAACGGCTGACCTGGATAATTCCTATCCTGCATGGCTGCCATCCTAGGCTCCGCACGGACGTCGCTGTGGTACTCCTTGTAGAAATCCTGACCTGGCCAAGTAAATAGCCAGGGACAAGCCTGTGAGTACGTTTGAATGTACTCACAAACATCATGAACAAAAGATATACCGAATGCAACAATTAAATTATATGATCACGATGAACCACACTATATGTGTATGCTCATGATGGACCTAAATGCCTACTGACAGGAATTAAATCATGGCATGATAAAATATTAGCATATGCAAACATATAAAATTGTTAGTGATAATCAAGGAAAGTCAAAGGAAACAAAATAAAAGAAATGCCGGTCGGATGTCAAGTGACACCACGGTAGGTCTTGAAGAGAAATGCCAATCGGGTGTCTAAAAGAGAAATCGGACGAGACAGGACCATCCGAGAACTTAGGCGACACCACGAGAGGTCTTGAAAAGAAATGCCAGTCGGGTGTCAAGTGACGCCTCGGTCGGACTTGAAAAGAAATGCCAATCGGGTATCCACAAGAGTAGTGGCATGATAAACCGCCTGATAACTCAAGGGACGCCACGAAGAGGTCTTGAAAATAAATGCCAATCGGGTGTCCACAAGAGTAGTGGCGTGACATACCGCCTAATAACTCAAGGGACGCCACAGAGAGGTCTTAAAAAATAAAATTGGGTGCCCGGGGTAGTCTAGCCAGCCCCTGAGACACTCAGGAATATAAAATAAGAGAAACGGGTTAGTCCACAATAATATGTATAACCACAGTAATATTCACAACAATAGTATTCAAAAATAGCCATGACAGTGTTAGAGATGATAACAACATCTTGCAAAATAGTTCATGCTCAAGTTAATTATTTTCCTCCGGAGACCGACACTAAGACCGACACTTGACCAACCCAGACTGTAGCCCTTAACCGCGGACACGGCTATTCGAATAGGTTTAAACTCTGTAGAGGGTGTA
The DNA here is from genome assembly GCA_011799875.1 of Thinopyrum elongatum. Taxonomy (NCBI): domain Eukaryota; kingdom Viridiplantae; phylum Streptophyta; class Magnoliopsida; order Poales; family Poaceae; genus Thinopyrum; species Thinopyrum elongatum. The sequence goes on from CM022303.1 coordinate 569,741,509, forward strand.
CACTTTACCCACAAGTAAAGGATTTCTTTAGTCAGCACCGTGACACTGACTAATTCCCATTACGGTCTTTGGGTTGAAAACACACCTGACTAGCACACACCAGATTAACTTTCCGGATGCCAGGAATCACCCAAAGCATCGTTCAAGAAAAACTCTGAGACGGAGAGACCAACGTCCTGCATGGGATCACTATTAATATGCGCGGATTCTAAGGGGTGCTCCCCTCTTAGTCACAACTGGAAACACCCATGCCCCCTGACCCGATGACAGGATTTAGTCCCGGATCCCTGGGAAACCCTCATCGTGGCCCTCTGTACGGTGTGTGCATGGAAAGGGGTTATCAACTTATTGAACCATACCCTACCTGTGGCAGGAACCTGTGGCAGCACGAAACAAGTATGGGGGTTACCGGAACAAGACTCGATCTATGGTCGACTCAGGAGGCATTAAGTTTCCTGCAACGGTTAGCACAACAAAGTATTCTTTCAACAGTAATCCCAACAGGGCCACAACCCTTGCATGCTCCAACAAGCATAACCAACAAGGCATGATCATGCTCCAATGTGATCACCCTTCTGCCGGTAACGGTATTTCTCTTATGCCTGCTCCTGCAGGTTAGTCATGACAAGTATGTAATGCACGGTACGATGAAACATGCCAACACTACATGCATGCAAATTTTACTCGAATTCAAATCATGCAAGCACTACTAGCAATATGCCAATTTAATTTGAATTCAACATAGTCGTGGTCAAATTATTCTAGCAAATAATCTACCATGCATTCACCATATCAAGTGTTCAAGATGCTTGCCTTGAGCATGCAGAAGGGTTGGGTGCACTCCCAAAAGTTTTGAAAAGTTTCTTCTCTCCATTTCCTATTTTCCAAAAATATTTAAATCACCACATAAAACAAAAACAGTGCTAAAAAGTGTATCAATTATTTTTGAAATAATTACTAAAATAAACTAGATGAAAAATTAAAATAATAGAAAAAAATAATCAATTTATTTGGAGTTATAATGAATTACCTATGGAATTACTAAGTTGGAATAAATGATTAAAAGTACTATTTAATTGATCCAGTAGATACTAAACCTTAGGAAAAATGTTCACCCTAGCCATATTAATAGAGCATAATTTTATTAGTATTTATAAATTTGAATCATCTCATTTGAACTCAGAATGAACTCTATGGAAATTATTAAGTCACTGGTTAAAAAGGAAAAAACAAAGCAACCTGTCGAGCTAAGGCGCGCTCCGGGCGAGGCGCAGTTAAACGGCGCCACTGGGCCGAGCCCAGAGACGCAGCCATGTGAGGCGAAGCGGCAAGTCACCGACAGGTGGGACCCACCTGTCGGGTTTGTCCTCCCCCTCACATGGCGAGCCCCGGCGATGCTCGCCGGTGATTGGAGGCATGGCTCCGGGAGAGGATCACACCGCCGTGCGCAGGAGCTTCTGACGATCCCGTCGAGGTGCGGCACGGTCGCCGGAGGGCCCTATCTTGCCGGCGGTGAGGACTCCCGAGAAGCTTCGGCGGAAATTGAAAGGGGCTTTTGCCCGTGGTCGAGCTCAACTGAAATTGAGAGGGGGAATGGATGTGCGGGTGTGAGTGGAGGCTTGTGGTGAGGAGATTGGAGCGGGGATGCTGTGGTGGCGTCGGAACCATCGAGGAGGCGGAGGCGGCAGAGGCTGCCGGAGACGAGGAAGACGATCGTCTCTGGTCGTTTGAGTGCTCAGGGAGGCTTGGAGAGGAGTGAGGGAAGGTTCTGATGACAAGAGAGGGCTCGAGGAGGGAATTTATAGGCGGGGCGAGGCGGTTCCATGGCTTCCAAGGAAGCCACGGTGGTGGGCGGCCATTGATGGCGAATGGAGGTCGGTGGCGAGGCCGTTGGGGGTCAGTAGGGACGGTGGCGACCCGGAGTTAAGGCGGGGACGCTCTGGCGGCTGCGGGTTGGGCCACGCATCGTGGGCGGCGCCGTGACAGTGACAGACGGAGTCGGTGGTGGCGCTAACCGGCGAAGGGCGGTGCCAGGGGGTGGATTCCGGTTCAGGGAGGCTGAACTTGGTCCAGGCAGTGGTCGGGCGCGTAGGGGTGCCAGGGGAGGCGGTGCTGGAGGCGTGCGGCCGCGGTGGCGTGACAGGGAAGGCGGCGTCGGGCGGCGGTGATAGCGATGGCTGGCCGGCGCTAGAGGCCAAGCCAGCGTGTCGGCAAGGCGTACTGCTTCCTGGCGAAGCTATCTGGGGTGGTGCGCGTGCTGGGGCGACAGCGGGGGCACGGCTCGTGGGCGATGCCGAAGCCTGCAATACCGGTGTCCTGGCCGTGCTCAGTGCACGCACACAAAGTGCTCGACACAATGCCAGGGTGCCCTAGAGTGGCTTGATACACTTGAGTCTTGGCAGAGTGGTGCTCCTGTCAATTCTAGAGATGGTGGACAAACTTGTTTTGCTAGGGGATCAGGTGCCACATGAGGTTTTGGAAAGTTGAAACTTTTGTTCATGCACTCAAGGTGTTCTACAGAATGCTAAGGGTATTTAGGTGGTTCTGGTAGTCATGGAGACTGGCAGGTGGAGGTCTCTTTGGATGGTAAAGATAGTGGTGAAGTTATTTTGTGAGAATAGAAAACTTGTCTTGGCAAGTTTTATAGAAATTCATTTCTGGACAGGAAATTCAGAGGAATATTTGGTGAACTAAAATGATTCCAATGGAGCTAAAATTTTGCAATTAAGGGTTTGGTTGGAAGGACTATAAGTGGGAAAAATTTCAGGATTTTTGGAGCAAGGAAAAATGAGGTTGTAGTAGAAACTCAAAAAGAGGACAGAATTGAAAAAGAGGTTGTTTCACTCAAAATTCCCAAAAGATCAAGTTGGGTTTTGCATAGAAGTGATTTGCAGGCATCACATGACCTCTCATAATTTTTGTGGGATTTTAAAAGAATTATTTAAAATAGTTGTAGTGCAACAGAGGCATTTAAAGTGTTGTAAATGCTATTAAAAGAATTGTTTTGGGCAATTTTTATTATGAAAATAATTCTTACTGTTATTAAAATATAATTGAAATGATTTGAGAAAACTACCAAAGCCACAATATTATTTCCAAAAATTTCTATATGGAGGGAAGAATTTTGAAAAATCAGAAACAGAAAATGGTTCTGAAATTAATAAAAGACCTATTAAAAATTCAAAATTTTAATTCTAGACAAATTTTATTTAGTAAAAACATGATTAAATTTTTGGGGTGTTACACATGGCGGGATGTTCATATCTTTCTCCTTCACCTTGTCCAAAGATGCGTTCTCCCACTTGTTCGGCATGTCTTCTTTGTTAGCACATGGTGGCCTCGTCATGGAACCGGATGAAACCATGGCTACAAAACTAGGGTTTCCCCACAAATTTCAACACATTGGCATGTGTAGAGGTAAATGCATCAACACATTCAAATGCCTAACGCTAGCCAAAACTAGGGTTTCCCCACAAATTTCCACACAAATTTCCAAATCCAATCAACAACTAGGGTTTCCCCAAACTAGCAAGATTTGAGGTAATGTGAGAATTCATTTGGATGAAAACGAGGGGATCGGAGGAGGTTACCTTAAGGGAGGGGTTGGCTTCGAGATCCACGGACAAAATCTCCGGATTTGCAAGATTTGAGAAGGATTTGTGAGGGGGAGAGAGGAGGGCAGAGGGGAGGCACTGAGCTTCGGGTTTGTGTGTGGGGTTGGGGTGGGTGGGGTGGGGTGGGTGGGAGGGGGTGGGGGCAGCATAAGTGACACACAGATGTGCAGCGCCTAAGGACTTGGCGCTGCACATTAACATGTGCGGCGCCTAGCCCTTAGGCGCTGCACAACTCGAATGGCTACTGGAATGCGTTCTGTTGCTCTCTGGATAGGCATGTCAGTAGAGGCGCTGCACTATCTAGTAGCCAGCACCTCTACCATAGGCGCTGCACATCTCGACATGCCTATCCAGAGAGCGCTGCACTAGGCGCTGCACTATCTAGTGCAGCGCCTGACGCATCGGCGCTGCACTCTGACTTAGAGAATTTTTGCCCCCAAAACCTTCTGGAATCGTTCTGTTGCTCTCTGGATAGGCATGTCCAGATGTGCAGCGCCTCTACCATAGGCACTGCACATCTGGGCATGCCTATCCAGAGAGCAACAGAACGGATTCCAGTAGTTTAGGGGGCAAAAATTCTCTAAGTCAGAGTGCAGCGCCTATGCGTCAGGCGCTGCACTAGACAGTGCAGCGCCTAATAGCTGGGCGTTGCACTCTCTGCTGATTTCAAATACCAATTGCTTTTTAGGTTTTGTGGTTCGCATACTATGTCACATAATCATAAGTAATATCACATATAGTAGTCCAAAACACATAAAGGAAACATAGCACATAGAGTAGTCCAAATCACATAGTCATACACACATAAAGGAGTTATAGCACATAGAGTTGTCCAAAACACATAGTCATTTAGGAGTCATAGCACATAGTAGCACACATTTTGGTTCACAAGAAGGTCATGGTGCTCTATTGCGTCAAGCAAGGTCCTTTTCCCTTCTTCTTCTTCCTCTCTTCTTCTTCTTCTTCCTCCTCCTACAACCCCGGAATCTCACCTCCCCCCTCCGTGTCCTCCACCCCCTTCATTGTTGCTTTGTTGGGTTGGGATGACGCCATACCTACGAAAATGGCAACATAATAGTTAGTCACACAATGCGAAATGACAATAACAACATAAATAACAACACAAACATTGAGCCAAAATAACAAGATAATACTAAGTCACATACGGCAATGGTCCATTGAGCCAAGAAAACATTCCTCCACTACGGCCGCCGCCAAGGCCAAGATCACCACCACGGCCATAGCCACCACCAAGGCCTAGGCCATCACCACGGCCTCTACCACCACCGCGGCCTCTACCACCACCACGGCCTAGACCACCACCACCACGGCCAAGACCATCACCACGGCCAAGACCATCACCACGACCTCTACCACCACCACGGCCTCTACCACCACCACGGCCAAGACAATCACCACGGCCTCTACCACCACCATGGCCTCTTCTCAGACCTAGTTGACTCCCTCTTTGTTGCCTAGTTCCTCGTTGGCTTGGTTGATTTGATTGGTTTGGCACTTGGGCACTTGTTTGACTTGGTTGGCTACTCCTTGGTTGACTTGGTTGGCTACCATTTGCTTGGCTTGTGATTGCATCATTTTTCTTTGATCTCTTTCTTGGTTTGGTACAAATTCTTGTGTTGTGTCCCCCATCATTGCACTCCCCACAACGGGATTGCTCATGAGGCTCTTGGAATTGGCCGGTGCTGGATTCTCGACCGCCACCACGGCCCCATCCGTCCATGTCACCTCTAAGATGCTTTGTCTTGCGTCTTCCCCGTCTAATGACCTTCAATTCTGGGTCCGGCCATAGTTGAACTCCATGATACTCCAGCCATTGTGATTGGTCCAAGTATGGCTGAAACTGGGGAGCCCATGTATTCTTTACCGTCATGGTTGAGAACTCCGATTCACGCACGGTAAGAGGGTGATTGACATCCACATTCCTAACACGAGATGCGTTTAACAAGTGCGAGCATGGGAGATGAAGCAACGATGGCCTCATGCAAGTGCAATCACACCATGTTAGGGAGACCTTGAAAGCCCGGCCTCTGTGTTGGTGGCCATCGTTATTGGTTCCTCCAGGCTCTTTCACTTCATACCTCCAATCATTGTCGTCATATAGTACATCTTCTTGGGAGTCTGCCTTCCGTGATTGAAATTCCAACCATTCTTCAACCTTTGGTGGGAAATTGTACTTGTGCTTTTCCTTGTTCTCACCAGCAATCTGCTTATCCGTCTCCATTGAGTACTTTAAAAAGTACGCATTCATCTTGTCAAATGTGTATTGAACTATTGCCATCACGGGTAATGCACGTACACCCTTGAGCACCTTATTGAAGCATTCTGCCATGTTGCTTGTCATTTGACCGTACCTTCAGCCATCTTCATCAAAAGCATGTGCCCACTTATTCCTTTCTACAATGTTCTTATTGAGAAAGTCAAGACCACCGGGATCAAGTTTCTTGTGTGTGAGCAATGCATTGTACAAGGTGGCGAACCGCTTGTCGGAGAAAGCGAGACAACAATCTTGAAGATCATCGGCCAACTCCTTGATACCACATGCGCTATAAAAGTTTGCACAAAAGTGCCTCATGCACCATCGATGGTGCAACTTTGCATGTCCGGGAATGTCAACCACCACCGCGTTTAGAATTCCTGGATGGCGATCTAATATGACACAAATTTCCCTTTCAGCCGGTAATACCCTTGTTCTCAATTGACGCAAGAACCACTCCCAGTTATCATTGTTCTCCACCTCAACCAAAGCGAAAGCCAAAGGCAACACCCGGTTATTGGCATCACTTGCTATTGCAACCAATATAGTGCCCTTGTATTGTCCGGTCAAGAACGTGCCATCAATGGCGATGACTGGCCGACAATGCTCAAAAGCCCTCACGCATTGCTCAAAGGCCCAAAATGCACGGCCAAATACTCGGACGGCCCTCCCGTTGTGAATCAATGTTTGGTGCCCATGAGGCTCGACCACGTGAACCATGCATGTGTTTGTGGCGGCCATAGCTAACAACAACCTAGGGAGTCGATTGTATGCTTCCTCCCAATTGCCATACAACATCTTGAATGCAGCTTGCTTCACCTTCCATGCCTTGCCGTACTTCACCTTGTAATGAAAGATGGCTTTCACAAGGTCAATGACACTCTTAATGCTCATTGTTGGAAGTGTGGATATTTGGTTGGAAAACCTGTAAGCGATGAACTCGGACGTGAGTTGTCTGTGTTCTTGGGACATAAGCTTGCCATCCGCATTCTTGTGTCGGCACATGTGACTTGGTACACAACTCACTATGTGCCAAGTGGGACCTCCTTTCCATGGCCTTGCACGCACAATCCATGGACATCTTGGCACTTCACATTTAACCGTATAACACACATTGACGTCCGAGTTGGCCACTCTATGTGGATGATAATGCGTAACCGAGTAGATGTCGAGCCACATCTTCAATTCCAAGAAGGATTCAAACTCACAACCGGGATATATCCCGTTCTTGCCATCTTCCAAATCACGGTGAGAACTTGGCCTACCTCCAAGAGATATACATTTGTCACCATCTACAACGGCTTCATCCGCGAGACTAAGATCCTTGAACAATGGTGTCTTGTGATCCCGCCGGAATACCTTCTTAAATGCTTCGGCCTCCTTCGGCGTGAACCCCTCCTCATCAATTTCTTCATCGGGACCATCGTCATCCGAGTCCAATGCATATGAACGGGAAAAAGGGATGGATTGGTCCATTGTCTCTTGCACATGATATTGGTCGAGATCACCCACATTGTTGTCATGCAGATCAACTTCGTTTTCATTCTCCTCGTACTCATCATTCTCCTCTTGAAAAGCTTCATTTTGGTTGTTTGAAATCGGGCTCAATGTTGGCCAAACTTGTTGCGTCAAATGAGGTTCACTCATTTGATCTTGGTTCATGGGTGGGGGAGTACTAGCAACCAACGGGGAGGGGTTCTGGTTCAAGTCCAAATGCAAACTAGACTCAACCTTCTTGGAGGCAAATAACTCAAGAGCCTTGTCTAGAGATTCGGCAACCGTCTCCTTCTATGCAACCCAACATTGCTCGGAGTTCACACGCATTGTCTTCCAACGGATGTGCATTCCAAAACCAACATTATGCCTTCCCTCGAACTCAACAACGTCACTTGGGTCCATCCAATTCAAATCCTTCCTCACTTGTTCCAAGACATCCGCATAGCTAGGACTACTCTCACCATGTCAACCTCATCCGGGTCCGGCTCAACATTGCCTTTCAAAAGGCCTCTTTATCCACATGATGAACATAAACACATGTTCTTCCCATCCCTACAATAATCAAAAACACACATATATCAAGTAAGTACTTAACCGAATATTTGCACAAAATACATAAGCCCTAACATAGATATGAAACAATAAACCTAACCCCCACTTAACAATAACCACAACCCTAACCCTAACCCCAACATAAAAACACACATAACCCTAACCCTAGCATAGTATGAAGCCTAACCCTACCAAATTAGCAAAGAAACATAACATGTTTCAACACAAATTTCAAAATCCAAGCCAAAACTAGGGTTTCCCCAAACTAGCAAGATTTGAGCAAATGTGACAATTCCTATGGATGAAAAAGAGGGGACCGGAGGAGATTACCTTAAGGGAGGGGTTGGCTTCGAAATCCACGGACAAATACTCCGGATTTGTAAGATTTGAGAAGGATTTGAGAGGGGGGCGCTTAGCTTCGGGTTGTGGGTGGGGTGGGGGTGTGTGGGGTGGGGTGGGTGGGGTGAGGGGGTGGGGCCAGCCTAAGTGACAAACAGACAGTGCAGCGCCTAAGGACCGGGCGCTGCACATTGCATGTGTGGCGCCTAAGCGCTAGGCGCTGCACATTACAAGTGTGGCGCATATGCCTTAGGCGCTGCACGGCTGGATGTGGGGTCGTGCCTGGCCCCAGGCTGCCACGCTGGCCGGGAGTGCGACGCCTAAGACAAAGGCACTGCATAGTGGAGTCCAGCGCCCGGCTATCAGGCGCCACACAAAATGGTCAGTTTGTGAATTTTTTTCAAGAGCAGTTCAGATCGTGATTTGATTTCGTCCACAGGTCAAATATGTGATTTTTGCCGCCGCCTCGAGACCATTCTGCGTGGCGACAGCGCCTCTAAACCGCCGTCGTCGGCCTCCGCTTCAAGTCGCCTCCATTGACCCGCCTTAATCCGATTTGCCTCCAAGCCTGCCTCACCCGCCGCTGCGGTCAGCCCTCGTCGGAGCGACCCCGAGAGCCGCCGAGCCGCCCCCACGACAACTCACCTTGCCTCAGAGCCACCGCATTGAGCTGTCCAGTCGCTGTGGCTCACCCTGCCTCTGGCTGCGTCAAAAACCGCCGGCCAAGCCGCCGTCATCGCACTCCTCCGCCGAACGCGCGAGGCGCTGCCTTCACAGCTTCGGTGGCCTCCTCTGCTATCCGCCTCCGCCAGTCTCCACCAAGCCGGCTCTGAGCAGCCTTCATTGGCCATCTCTGTCTCGACATCGCCCTCAAGGCGCCCCCGCGGTTCCGAGCCACCCGCCTTCAAGCAGTCGCTGGCCTCATTCCGCCTCCGCTGTGGACTTGCCTCGCTCTGCCTCTGCTTCCAAAACAGTCGCCAGGCCTGTTTGTTCAGCTCAAGCTGCCTCGCCATGGGCCGTCCCACCCGTGGCCGCGCTAAGCCGCCGCTCGACGCCATGACGCTTGCCTCGCCCTCACCAGCGAGAAGCCTCGACGCCGCCAGGATTCCGCCGCCTCTGTGACCAGGGCCTCTCCCCCACGCAAGCTCGACCCATGGCCTTGAGCCGGCCTCATCTCTGCTGAGAGTCGCCGGGCATGTCCGTCAATCTCCACTCGAACTCGTCGCGACCTCATTCGCACCCTCGTGCGCCTCGCCGCCTCCGGCCTCCTCCGGCTCACCCGCGCATGGCCCGCCCCCCACCAGCTCGCCAGCTCCGCGCTAGATCCGTCGATAGCCTCCGCCGTGGCCGCCTCGAGTTGCCCGTGCACTGCAGACCGCCTGCCCTCTGCCGCAACCCGCCCTTGCGACCCGCCTCGCTACGGGCCTCCCCAGCCGCAACCACGACCCAGAGGAGTCAAACCCTCCTGCTTGACCTGCCTTCGAGTCGCCTCTACCTCTGCGGGTAACCTCGCTGCTCCTCTGCCGCAGTTTCTGCCGTGGCCGGTACGTCACCACCGTGGCCCCCCAGCGAGACACCTTCTCCGACACTGTGGGATGCCTCATCGACCTGCCTTTGCTTCAACCACCACCGACCACCACGTCAAACCGCCCCGAGAGCCGCCCCGGATCCGCCTCGCCGCCTGCAAGCTGCCACCACGGTCTTGTTGTACCTCTGCCGAGCAGCCGCGGCCTCGCGCCTGTTCTGTCCTGAGCTGCCGCCGTGACCTCAAGCCTGTTCGGCCTGAGAAGCCACAGCGGCCTCGTGCCTGTTCCAAGATGCCCTCGCAGGTGTACCAAGCCGCCGCTGCAGCCTGCCTTGGCCTTTTTCCCTCCTCTACTGCGGACTCGCCGCTTCGCCGCCGCATGGAGCCATTGCTCGCGTCCACAGCCACGGCCCTGCCTCTCACTTACGCTGCTTGCTCCGTCAACAAGCCGCAGTCTCGAGCCGGTGCCGTGCCGAGCCGCTGCGGCCAAGCAGCTTTGCTCCGCCTCGCTGGGGCCTCCGAGTCGCCTCCGCCGGCCGGCCCTGCCTCCACCTTTCGCCGTCGTCGCGGATGCACCTCTCCAACCAGTCGCTGGCTCGGCTGCACTTCTTCCACCCATCGCCGACCTGCTGCTTCAGCGCGCCTCAAGCTGGCCGCATATCATTAATTTGTTTCTGCACGACTGCCTCGGGCCGGCCCTGCCGCCTTTGCTGCGTTAGTTGTCGCAGCCTACTTCAGCCGCCCGCTTCCACCGCGTCCGGCCCGCCCCCACGGACTCACGGCCGTGCCGAGCCGCGGTGACCGAGCCCCCTTACTCCGCCTTGTTGGGGCCTCCTCAAGCCACCTCCGCCATGCTGACCCGCCTCGCCTCCGCGGCCTCGGTTGGCAGAGCCGCCTCTGCCATTGTGGCCGACGGCCACACCTTGAGCCGCCCTGCCACCCCGCCTTGCTTCACTTCTGATGCGGCCGCCTCCAGGCCGCATGACTTCAAGTTGACTCTGTCTCCACCCGCTCTAGCAGCCTATATGGGGATAACAAGCTGAGCAAAAGAAATAAAGAAAAAAGAGAGAGACCTCAAAAAAAGGAGGAGTTGTGGCAGCATCTGGCAGGGGATCAAAAAGAATTCAGCAACAGTACTGAAAGGTGACTTGCGGTTCCTACATATCGATCATCTGTCGTCTGAACAAATCATGTGAAATCCATCCAGTCAATCTTTATTGATCCATTTTTTATTTTTCGAGAACAATTACTCTCGCCTATGATATCTTTTATGTAGAACAATTAAAGAGACCATCAAACTGCGGGTACAAAGCTCCCGTCTGCATCATCCTGTGACCAGCGTCTACACTGCCAGGTGTGCAGGCTGCAGGCTCTGTGGTCCAGTCTACAATGAATCGAGGAGGCTATACTGGCATACATCCGCACCGCGCCTCTCAACAGACTTGCGCCCAACATATCCTCTTCACGGCCCACTCTATATTAACATGCCGGAGGTTAACCTACTTCACAGGCAAACACACCACTCATCATCCAGTGGTCTGTGCCACACCGATACATTGGAGGCCTGATACGTCTCCAACGTATCTATAATTTTTGATTGTTCCATGCTGTTATATTATCATTCTTGGATGTTTTACAATCATTTTATAGCAACTTTATATCATTTTTTGGGACTAACCTATTGACATAGTGCCCAGTGCCAGTTGCTGTTTTTTGCTTGTTCTTTACTTCGCAGGAAATCAATACCAAACGGAGTCCAAACGCAGTAAAACTTTTTGCTGATTTTTTCTGGACTAGAAGACACAAGTTGGGCCAAGAAAGTACCTGAGGGGGGCTCCGAGGGGAGCACAACCCACCAGGGCGCGCCTGGGGGCCCAGGCGTGCCCAGGTGGGTTGTGCCCACCTCGGCCACCTCCCGCACCGCCTCTTTGCTCTATAAATACCCCAATATTCCAGAAACCCTAGGGGAGTCGACGAAAATCAATTCCAGCCGCCGCAAGTTCCAGAAACCACAGATCCAATCTAGACACCATCACGGAGGGGTTCATCATCCTCATTGGTGCCTCTCCGATGATGCGTGAGTAGTTCATTGTAGACCTACGGGTCCGTAGGCAGTAGCTAGATGGCTTCCTCTCTCTCTTTTGATTCTCAATACAATGGTCTCTTGGAGATCTATTTGATGTAACTCTTTTTTGCGGTGTGTTTGTTGGGATCCGATGAACTTTGAGTTTATGATCAGATCTATGTTTTTATCCATGAAAATTATTTGATTCTTTTGATCTCTTATATGCATGATTGCTTATAGCCTCGTATTTCTTTTTCAAATCTTTGGTTTAGTTAGGCCAACTAGATCGATTTTTCTAGCCATGGGAAGAGGTCCTTTGTGATGGGTTCGATCTTACGGTGCTTGATCCCAGTGACAGAAGGGGAACCGACACGTATGTATCGTTGCTATTAAGGATAACAAGATGGGGTCTATTTCTACATAAATAGATCTTGTCTACATCATGTCATCGTTCTTATTGCATTACTCCATTTCTCCATGAACTTAATACACTAGATGCATGCTGGATAGCGGTCGATGTGTGGAGTAATAGTAGTAGATGCAGGCAGGAGTCGGTCTACTAATGTTGGATGTGATGCCCATATAATGATCATTGCCTAGATATCGTCATAATTATTTGAAGTTCTATCAATTGCCCAACAGTAATTTGTTTACCCACCGTATGCTATTTTTCTCGAGAGAAGCCACTAGTGAAATCTACGGCCCCCGGGTCTATTTTCTCATCAAATATTTTTAGATCTATTTTGCTATTTGCCTTTTTATTTATTTGCCACTTTTATTTTCAGATCTATATTTCTAAAAACCCAAAAAATATTTTGCTTCACTTTATTTTATTCGCGATCTATTTATCCAATCTAGTACAACTATCTCATGTCCGTTTGCCAATTTCTGGCACCATTACCCGAAAGGGATTGACAACCCCTTTAACACATCGGGTTGCAAATATTTGTTCGTTGTGTGCAGGTGTTGTTGACGTAGTGTTGCTTGGTTCTCCTACTGGTTCGATAACCTTGGTCTCATCACTAAGGGAAATACCTACCATTGCTGTGCTGCATCATCCCTTCCTCTTTGGGGAAATACCGACATAGTTCAAGCCAACATCAAAAGGAATTTCTGGCACCGTTGCGGGGGAGGATCAAGTCAAGATAGTCTCCCGACAACTCACGAATTTCTGGCGCCGTTGCCGGGAAGACATCATCAACATCTACTAGGTTCCTAATCACAAATCTCTTCTCCTTGCAATTTACATTATTTGCCATTTGCCTCTCGTTTTCCTCTCCCTCACTTCATAGAAATTTGTTGTTTTATTCGCCCTCTTTTTCGTTCGCCATTTTTCTTGTCAGATCTCATGTTTGCTTGTGTTGCCATGTGCCCTCTATTTGCTTGCATCTTCGCTTGCTAAAAATCTATTGTTATGGATCCTCATCCACTTGCTAATCTTTTCAAAAGATCCAATTATGATGAACCAATTGCTAGAGAATTGAGTTCACTAGATTATCTTTATGAAGTTTTGCTTGAGATTTATGAATGTGAAAATTGTGATGAAGTGTTCAATGAAGGAATTTATAAAGTGGTTCATGATAGCTCCTTGAATGAAAAGCATGATTGCAATGATGTTATTATAAATTCTATTAATGTCAGTTGTGTTAATAATATGCAAAACCCCAAGCTTGGGGATGCTAATTTTGATGTGTCCACTACTTATTGCAATGATCATGATTGCGGTGATTCTTCTTATGATCTTGAAAATTTATTTAAGCCTCATGATGAATATGTCATTGATAATAATGTTTGCAATAATATTGAAAGTGGGTTTGGAAGAGTTTCAACTTTAGGTAAATAATCCCACATATTTGGAGAGTGTTCAATCTTATGAAATTTTTGACAAAAGTGGGCTTGGAGAGGTCATGACTTTATTTGATGATAATCCCACTATTTTGGAAGAGTGTCAACTTTGCATGCATGTGGATCATGTAGAGAATATGTTATGTGATCGCTATATTGTTGAGTTTGAATATGATCCCACATGTAATTATTATGAGAGAGGGAAATATGGTTGTAGAAATTTTCATATTACTAAATTACCTCTCTTCATGTTGAGATTGCTATTATTTTCTTCCATGCATATGCTAGATCTTGCTTGTCTTGCTAATTTGTTTTCCTATAAAATTCCTATGCATCGGAAATATGTTAGACTTAAATATGTTTGTCACATGTTTTATGATGCTCTATTTGTGTTTTCATTATTATCTTTCATGTGAGCATCAATAAAATCTTATGCCTAGCTAAGGGCGTAAAACGATAGCGCTTGTTGGGAGGCAACCCAATGAATAAAATTTATCTTCGTCTTTTTCTTTCTGTTCTTGAGTGTTTGCACAATTATGCTACTGTTATGATTGTGTTTTTTGTGTTTTAATTAGTGTTTGTGCCAAGTAAAGCCTTTAGGATAGCTTTGGTGATAGTTGATTTGATCTTGTTGGAAAACAGGAATTTTGCATCCAGTAAAACAATTTTGAAAATTCACAGAAGCGAGGAAAAATTCTGAAGTTTTTACACAAGATTGATATAAAAATTGCCTCTGTTTTCCAAATGTTTCAGAATTTTTGGAGTTACAAAAGTATGAGAACAATTCGCATCTTTACTGACTATTCAGTTTTTGACAGATTCTGTTTTCTTTGCCTTGTGTGCTTATTTTGATGAATCTATGGTTTTTATCGGGGGGTATGAGCCATGGTAAAGTTAGAATACAGTAGATATAATGCAAGAAAAAAATTTGAATGGGTTTTCTATAGTACTTAATGTAAAGATTGGTTTTCTTATACAAACATCTCACAAAGGTTTTGTTAAGTTTTGTGTGATTGAAGTTTTCAAGTTTTGGGTGAGATTACGATGGATGAAGGAATAAGGAGTAAGAAGAGCCTAAGCTTGGGGATGCCCCATGGCACCCCAAGCCATTATCCAAAGAAAAGCAAGCAACTAAGCTTGGGGATGCCCGAGTGGCATCCCCTCTTTCTTCTAATGACCATCGGTATTTTACTTGGAGTTATATTTTTATTAGTCACATATCATGAGTTTTGCTTGGAGCGTCTTGTATGATATGAGTCTTTGCTTGTTTTTTTTTATTTTAAGTCATGAATCCTTGCTGGACACACCTATTTGGGAGAGCTAAAATTATGCTATGACTTCTTAGAATTGCTCTCTATGCTTCACTTAAATCTTTATGAGCTATGGAATTGCTCTAGTGCTTCACTTATATCTTTTTGAGCACGGTGTGCTTTAGTATTTTTAAAGAAATGCTCTCATGCTTCACTTAGATTTATTTGAGAGTTAGTAATTTTTTTTTAGAATTTCTCTCTTGCTTCACTTAAATTATTTTGAGAGAAGAAAATTTTTATGCTCATGTTCTTCACTTAGATTTGTTTGAGCTATCAAAAGCAACACATTAAACTAGTCCCAAAGTGATAGATATTCAAGAAGGATATAATAAAAACTTTCATGAAGATCATTGGACAAAATAAACTTGATTTCTTGTAATAGTTTTGCGATATGTTGATATAATATGTGAGTCATGTTGATGAGTAATTATGCTTTATTAAGAATATTGGTGTTAAGGTTTGTGATTCCCTATGCAAGCACGAAAGTCAATAGTTATGCAATGAAATTACATCCTACTTGTGGTGCATTATTTGGTGTTAGTTATGCTTAATGCTCGCTTATGAGATTTTTTGTTTCTTGGTTGGATGCTTCTCAATCTTTTGCTAGCCTTCATTTGCACTAAGTATGATCACTACTTGTCCATCCAAAATCCTTAAACCAGTTTTGCCATATGAGTCCACTATACCTACCTATATGCGGTATTTTCATTCCGTTCTAAGCAAATTTGTATGTGCCATCTCTAATTTCAAAATAAATTTCTCTTTTGTGTGCTTGTACCGCTCATGAAACGGTAGGGGGTGGCTGATATATTTCCATGCTAGATGTGTTATTCTCAAGATGACTGTTTATTCACTTGTCATTGCACGAGAGTATGACAAAGGTATTAGGGATGCCCAGTCCCAAAATGAAAAATGAATTTACTTTATGTTGTCAAATAATAAATTCCTTGGAAAGTGTTGGTATGGAGGGCACCCGTGGATACGGCTAGCCATGGAAAGTGAAAGTATGGTGGAAAAAGGAATAAACTTTATTTTCTGTTTGGGAACCGCCTATGATATATCTAGCATGGAAAGTATTGGGAACTACTCGATCGTTTTCGTTGACAGGAAAAGCATGCCACCCAAAATGTTTTATCTCTACTTTTTTTGCTTTGAGCTCTAGCACCTCTACAAATCCCTACTTCCCTCTACGAAGGGCCTTTCTTTTACTTTATGCAATTTTTATTTTATTTTGAGTCTCCATCTTCTCTTATAAAGCACCAAGTAAGGGGCACTATGATCGTACTTGAGCATTGAGTGTAGCTAATATGCGAGTGTGTTTCATGAATGGATTAACGATTGAGCATAATGGGATAGGGATAACTTGCTTTAGTGTTGATATTTTGAAAGACATGGTTGCTTGTTGATATGCTTGAGTATTGAAATCTTCATGTCAAAACTATACTATTGCTTTGAATCATATAAAAGTCCAATTGTCCATGCTACAAAGAAAAGAATATGATGAACATGTTAGGCAGCATTCCACATCAAAAATTCTGTTTTTATCATTTACCTACTCGAGGACGAGCAGGAATTAAGCTTGGGGCTGCTGATACGTCTCCAATGTATCTATAATTTTTGATTGTTCCATGCTATTATATTATCATTCTTGGATGTTTTACAATCATTTTATAGCAACTTTATATCATTTTTTGGGACTAACCTATTGACATAGTGCCCAGTGCCAGTTGTTGTTTTTTGCTCGCTTTTTACTTCGCAGGAAATCAATACCAAACGGAATCCAAATGCTGCAAAACTTTTTGGTGATTTTTTCTGGACCAGAAGACACAAGTTGGGCCAAGAAAGTACCTGAGGGGGGCTCCGAGGGGAGCACAACCCACCAGGGCGCGCCTGGGGGCCCAAGCGTGCCCAGGTGGGTTGTGCCCACCTCGACCACCTCTCGCACCACCACTTTGCTCTATAAATACCCCAATATTCCAGAAACCCTAGGGGAGTCGACGAAAATCAATTCCAGCCGCTGCAAGTTCCAGAAACCACAGATCCAATCTAGACACCATCATGGAGGGGTTCATCATCCTCATTGGTGCCTCTCCGATGATGCGTGAGTAGTTCATTGTAGACCTACGGGTCCGTAGGCAGTAGCTAGATGGCTTCCTATCTCTCTCTCTTTTGATTCTCAATACAATGGTCTCTCGGAGATCTATTTGATGTAACCCTTTTTTGCGGTGTGTTTGTTGGGATCCGATGAACTTTGAGTTTATGATCAGATCTATGTTTTTATCCATGAAAGTTATTTGAGTCTTTTGATCTCTTATATGCATGATTTCTTATAGCCTCGTATTTCTTCTTCAAATCTTTTGTTTAGTTAGGCCAACGAGATCAATTTTTCTTGCCATGGGAAGAGGTGCTTTGTGATGGGTTCGATCTTACGGTGCTTGATCCCAGTGACAGAAGGGGAACCGACACGTATGTATCATTGCTATTAAGGATAACAAGATGGGGTCTATTTCTACATAAATAGATCTTGTCTACATCATGTCATCTTTCTTATTGCATTACTCCATTTCTCCATGAACTTAATACACTAGATGCATGCTGGATAGCGGTCGATGTGTGGAGTAATAGTAGTAGATGCAGGCAGGAGTCGGTCTACTAATCTTGGACGTGATGCCTATATAATGATCATTGCCTGGATATCATCATAATTATTTGAAGTTCTATCAATTGCCCAACAGTAATTTGTTTACCCACCGTATGCTATTTTTTTCGAGAGAAGCCACTAGTGAAATCTACGGCCCCCGGGTCTGCTTTCTCATCATATATTTTCAGATCTATTTTGCTATTTGCCTTTTTATTTATTTGCCACTTTTATTTTCAGATTGATATTTCTAAAAACCCAAAAAATATTTTGCTTCACTTTATTTTATTTGCGATCTATTTATCCAATCTATTACAACTATCTCACATCCGTTTGCCAATTTCTGGCGCCGTTACCCGAAAGGGATTGACAACCCCTTTAACACGTCTGGTTGCAAGTATTTGTTCTTTGTGTGCAGGTGTTGTTTACATAGTGTTGCTTGGTTGTCCTACTGGTTCGATAACCTTGGTCTCATCACTGAGGAAAATACCTACCGTTGCTGTGCTGCATCATCCCTTCCTCTTTGGGGAAATACTGACGTAGTTCAAGCCAACATTAAGGCCGTAGCAACATCTGCACCTGACGTTGCGTGGCGGAAACACACATGGCCTGTTACCCTCACAGTTTGATCAGTGCCGAATATAACATGGGGAGCCAGAAGAACCAACCATGGAAGAGTCAACGAGAAACCGACCATGAAAGTGCTGGCCTGTGAAGAAAACAACCCTGAAGAGCTTAATTTGGGCAAGAACGGGTTTGTTGAATGACATATGCCAAGGACATACAACGAGCATTGCGAAAATCATCAACTAGCCACACGCCTCTGGCTTCAATAAATTTTAGCTTTCGACCGTTAACTATATGCCGGCTTATGCCACGGCTAAGTCTGAAGAATCTCAAACCAATTCCTCGAGTCGTCATTAAGACTCGGGGGCTACACAGACATGACTCGACGGAATCAGTCGCTTTCACATATTCAAGAAACCCCGGTCATTAAAGGGAAGACAACCCGATCCCGAAGACTGCTGCCACATTGGTGAAAATTTAAAGGTCGTCAGAAAATTTCCGGCTCAAAAAGTACCGGGTGATCAGAAAGTTCCAGTTCAAAAGAAAGATTCTGGATTATCAGAAAAAATTCCGGCTCAGAATTCGGCTCAATGGAAATGTGTTTCTCATAAAAATTTTGAGCTCTCAATATCCGGCTCAACATCCGGTTCAAGAGGAATTCATCTCTCCCAAGTTCGAGTTCTCAGAAAAAATTAAATGTTACCAAAGAGGACTAGCTGCCAAGATGCATGGTTCAAACATGGGTATCATGCCTTATTGGCTTATCTTTTTATGATCAATGTAATATAGCCGGCATCCCCAAAATTCGGGGCCTCTGTCGTTTCATCTCATATTTACTGGGCATGAGTCTTTATTAATTGATCATAAGGTCACTTGGGGGCTTCCAACTCACCGAGTTTAGCTATCTTACCCTCTTGACCGACAAATAAACGCCACAATATGGGTTAAACCTGCCTATTTGCAAGATGCTACTCCAATATGTGACCCACCATACTCTTAACAGTCAATCTTTTATGACCCTGAACTAGTCAAGGTTAAAACGGTGGCTTTTGTCATGTGAGATCCAGCTTACAGAAAGCGAGGATAAACTCACCTGTCTGCTTGCTGCTACTCCAATATGTGATCCGCCGTACTCTTGACAGTCAATCTCTATGACCCTGAACTAGTCAAGGTTAAAACGGCGGATTATGTCACGTGAGAGCCAGCTTATGGGAAGAAAGGCTATCATGCCAAGCTTCACTGAAGAAAGACTCGAGCCTCAAAAGCCGGTCTTTTTATACTCTATTATCATACACATACATCATCATACATTGCATCATACATCATACATTGCATCATCATTGCATAATCATACCATTCATCATATATGCATGGACATACTGATTTATGTTGCAGGAGCCGGTTTCAAACCGGGTTATATTATTCAAATTTTAAATAGCCAACATGGCTGGGTTTTCATTATGGTTATCATAACCAATATTGGATGATTGAGGTTTTCAAAACCGCTACAGCGAAATGGCTATTATTCCCTCGCCCAAAAATACCAGCTTACAGCAAGGAGCATGGTTCAATATTGATATGTAAAGCATTCAGTAACATCATCCAGACAGTGGATATGATTTTATTCTACAATGGAAGGAATAGTCCCGAGTCGCTGCAGGCACACGACCCGGCACTTGGGGGCTACATTATTCAAATCACGATTATATCAAGTATGCAAGTCCCATGTCACTTCAAGCATGCAACATGGCACTTGGGGGCTAGTGCAAGTTGCTTTTCATCACATTCTCAATAGACCCGGTTATCTCATGAAGATGAGCCGGCCTTCCGTCATTTTCTAAGTCCCAGCCCAATATTATCTTACTGAGCCGGCCCTTGGGGGTTACACATTGCTCTTCAAGTCTATATAATCAGATCTGCAAAATTCCTTGCTCATTATTGCACAATGACCCGGCCCTTGGGGGCTACACTGGCCGAAGTTTTATAAGCATAAGACAGTTACAAGTCCCAGGTTGCTGCAGGCAAGACAACCCGGCACTTGGGGGCTACACATGTGAAGTACAAAATGTTCAGTTTATGACTGGTGACTTAGATGAACAACCCAAATTTTTCCAAGGTTGCAGCATTTATATTGAAGCAAGTCTTAAGCTATCACTTTGTTCTACTCAAGACTTGGGGGCTACAGGTGAGGGAGAACACCTTCAAAATTTTCAAGTGTTGAGCAAACCAGGTCTCATATTTTTTGGTGGAAAATTTTGCAAAGATTATCTCCTCCAAGCTATTCCGACAAGTCAGCTCAACATCATTTGGATTTATTCTTTATCAAAGTATGATGCATTGAAAGTTGGTTCAACATCAGGCAAATTTCTCTATTTATTCAAACAAGGAGTTTTTGAAGACAATTCAAGATATCATATGGGTTATTTTTTCTGCATGGAATTACCATTGGCATATTGATATGACAGAGACCCAGATTTTTCAGGAGCCGGTTCACTATCTATTCTTATTTCAAGAAGCTTAGCATGAATGCATGCCAAGCATGTATTCAAGCTAATCTGGGGGCTAATGTCTGGGGAATTACCCGTGGTTAAACCCGGCCTATGACGTTAAGTCATCTCTGGACTTAAGCAGCCCTGTTAAGTCATCTCTGGACTTAATCCGGCAGGCGTAACTCGGCAGGCGTAACCTGGCAGGCTTGACCCGGATCCTAACCCGGCAGATTGTGTAACCCAGATCCTAACCCGGCCAGGACTTGGCGCCTCATTGGTAACCTGCCTGGACAGCCGGCTCATGGAGAAGGTTCAAAGAAGAGCAAGCACTACAGGAAATATGTCAACTTGTGACCTTCTGTCAGTGACCCTGGAAGAATTGGTCATAAATCTACGACCATTTGAGACCAATTGGTCAAAAGCTGTTCGGGGGGCTCCAAACACTAAACCATAACGACCATTTTGGTCAGAAAGGTCATAATTTCCTTACACGAAATGGTCGTAAAGCAAACAGCACTGGTCTGCTGCCTTATTTCTAGCTGATAACGACCAATATAGATGGTCATAGCCTTGTAAATTGTGGTGCATTGCTATGACTAGGTGCCACCTCATCAGTTTTGCCTATGTGTCATGTCTATGTGTCAATTTTTGCCCTAGGTTGTGAAGCAGCCTATATTTCTGTCATTCCCAAAATTCCCAAAAAAATTGGTCATTCTTTACTATCCAAATCATTGCCTCATGACAATATTCAACTCCAATTGCCTGGTAAATCTTCCTCGGCAAATTTCCAAAGTTTTTGTTCAGCTAGAACCGTTGTGAAGGAAGTACTAGCTAGGCATATCCTAATGAGCTGAATTTTTGCCACATCTTCTATATTCCCAAATAATAGCTCTCCACAAAATTTGAGCCCCATCTAACAATCCATGTGAGCTCACCATCCAATCTTTGTTTTTGGTAATATTTTCAGTTTGTGAAGCAACTATATTTATGTTAATTTATAATTGCTGAAAATTTACCACGACATGACCCTGCCAATAGAACCTCCCTCCACCAAATTTTAGCTCATTTATAATAGCCAATTTCCCTGAACATTTTTCCCAATTTTCTGTTCAGTGGAGAGCGCTGTGAAGGAAGTACCATTTTTATTTATCCAAATGGTATGAAATTTTTAAAGTGCCTTCATATGCCCAAATTATCATCCTCCTCCAAATTTCAGATCAATCCATTCATTCATTTGAGTCCAGCTTCAACATTCATATTTCTGTCGAGTGTGGTCCTTTGCAAAGCAAGTGACACCTAGGCTCCTCCATTTGAGCTGCAAATTTTCCAAGATAATGTCCTTAGTAGATGATCATCCTCTACCAAAACTCAGGCCCATTGGCCATGTGCATTTTCCCCACCACTAATCAAACACTTGGCTGCTAATTCATGTTTGAGCTCAGTTCAGTCTCCTCGTGAGATTATTCTATTGCCTTCTTCTTCTTGACACCTACCAGAGGAGTGCCCAACCCACTAGACATGCCTAGGCCGCCCAGAACGCGTGGCAACACCACGGTCATGTAGTGACCACGCGGCGGGCATGCGAGTTTACGCGCTCTGGAGTTGGGGCCCTCGGCCACCATCCAAACCTCGACATGTCGCCACCAAACCATGTATTTATGATTAAATAGAAACTTATGTACCTAGAAATGATTTTTGGAAAAAATAAAGAGCAAACTATAAGGCAGGTGCAATTCAAATTTGACCCGCTTCCTACTGAATCGGTGGTAATTTGTCTTTTTCATGAGAGGTGGATCAAAGCTTTTGACACCCAACCATTTTGTCAATTGTGCATTAAATATGTCCTAGTATTCTAGAAAATTGATTTGGTACAATTTTGCAACAAATATATGGTAGGTCCTTCACAAAAAAACTCATTTTGGGCACTCGAAAAATGGAAAATGAAATTTCCGTCCAAAGAAAATGAAAACTTCCTTAGGCAACATTGTTTGCCATTCCAATATGCACCCTTGTGCACAATATTAGATCATTTAAACAAACTTTGCCATGAATGTGGCCATAAGATTGAGCATTTGGGTTGAAAGCCATGAATCTTCACACATGATAGCTCATTTCCGAGAACACTTTTTTAAAATAATTGCCGTATTACAAGTTTATTATTTTTCCTGGTAACTTGGTCACATATAATGACACAATGCGAAGGTTTTCCAATTTTTTGATTTTTTTTGAATTTTTTATGCCCGTTTCAAAATGCGGTCAAAACGACGGGAATGGCCGTTCCTAGCTAGTGGTTGAATCTTGGAATTTTTTTGGTGTTATTATGATTAAATAGATACTTAAGTACCTAGAAATGATTTTTGTAAAAAATAAAGAGCAAACTATGAGGCAGCTGCAGTTCAAATTTGACACGCTTCATACTAAATCGGCGTAAATTTGTCTTTTTCACGAGAGGTGGATCAAAGCTTTTGACACCCAACCATTTGATCAATTGTGCATTAAATATGGCCTATATTTTAGAAAAATGATTTTGTACAATTTTGCAACAAATATATGGTAGGTCCTTCACAAAAAAAAACTCATTTTGGGCACTCAAAAAATGGAAAATGATTTTTTTCGTCAAAATAAAATGAAAACTTCCTTAGCCAACATTTTTTGCCATTCCAAGATGCACCCTTGTGCACAATATGAGGTCATTTGAACAAACTATACCATGAATGCTACCATAACATTGATCATTTGGCTTGAAAGCCATTGATCTTCACACATGATAGCTTGTTTCTGAGAACACTTTTTTGAAATAATTACCGTATTACAAGTTTATTATTTTTACTCGTAACTTGGCCACATATAATGACGCAATGCGAAGGTTTTCCAATTTTTTGATTTGTTTTGAATTTTTCATGCCCATTCAAAATGCGGTCAAAACGGCGGGCATGACCGTTCCTCGCTAATAGTTGAATCTTGGAAAACTTTTGGTGTTTCTCTGATTAAGTAGATACTTATGTACCTAGAAATGATTTTTGAAAAAAAAATAAAGAGCAAACTATAAGGTAGCTGGAGTTCAAATTTGACCCGCTTCCTACTAAATCGGCGGAAATTTGTCTTTTTCACGAGAGGTGGATCAAAACTTTTGACACCCAACCATTTGATCAATTGTGCATTAAATATGGCCTAATATTTTAGAAAAATGATTTGGTACAATTTTGCAACAAATATATGGTAGGTCCTTCACAAAAAAACTCATTTTGGGCACTCGAAAAATCAAAAATGATTTTTTTCGTCAAAAGAAAATGAAAACTTTCTTAGCCAACTTTGTTTGCCATTCCAAGATGCACCCTTGTGCACAATATGAGGTCATTTGAACAAACTATACCATGAATGCTACCATAACATTGATCATTTGGCTTGAAAGCCATTGATCTTCACACATGATAGCTCGTTTCTGAGAACACTTTTTTGAAATAATTACCGTATTACAAGTTTATTATTTTTACTGGTAACTTGGCCACATATAATGACCCAGTGCGAAGGTTTTCCAATTTTTTGATTTTTTTTGAATTTTTCATGCGCATTTCAAAATGCGGTCAAAACGACGGGCATGACCGTTCCTCGCTAGTGGTTGAATCTTGGAAAACTTTTGGTGTTTCTCTGATTAAATAGATACTTATGTACCTAGAAATGATTTTTGGAAAAAATAAAGAGCAAACTATAAGGCAGCTGCAGTTCAAATTTGACCCGCTTCCTACTAAATCGGCGGAAATTTGTCTTTTTCACGAGAGGTGGATCAACATTTTGACACCCAACCATTTGATCAATTGTGCATTAAATATGGCCTAATATTTTAGAAAAATGATTTGGTACAATTTTGCAACAAATATATGGTAGGTCCTTCACAAAAAAACTCATTTTGGGCACTCAAAAAATGGAAAATGATTTTTTCGTCAAAAGAAAATGAAAACTTTCTTAGCCAACTTTGTTTGCCATTTCAAGATGCATACTTGTGCACAATAAGAGATCATTTTTTTGAATTTTTCATGTGAAAAAGTTGGAAAAAAACAAAAGGAAAAACACAATTATATGTGCTCTATTCTCATTGGTGGGTTTAGTTGTCACACGGATCGATGACATGGCACCCATCCATCCGTTCAACTTTCCACCTCTCCATCTAGCCATCTATCTACAGAAAAGAAGAAAAGAGGAAAAAATAGAAAAATGAAAAGGGAAACCCGCAACCCAAACCCTAACCCGCACTCCTCCTCCCTCGGCTCCTCGCCGCCGCCACCTCCTCCCAGATCTCCCTCTCCCCGACCCAGACCTTCCTCTCTGCTCCAACCTCAGATCCATCCCCTACCCCGCCGTCGGCCTCCCCCATCCCTGCCGCCGACGACCTCCTCATCTCCCCCAACCTCAGATCCATCCACCCGTCACCGCCGCTGCCCCCGCCCCTTCTCCCCCAGACTAGGCAACCTCCTCTCCTCATGCAACGGAGAGAGAGGCGCCGCCACCCTAAGACAACAGCGTCGCGGCTGGCTTGCTCACTGGCGCGCGCGTTCGTGCTTCGATGCATGGCGCTCCGTCGAGCTGGCCGGACCACGCGTGCGAGAGCAGAGCATCGCATCCATGGGGTCGTCATCGGGGGAAGAGGAGGAGGAGTGGGTGCCGCCGAGCCGGCGCCCGGAGCTGGCGAACGTGGCACCGCGCCGCAGGCCCTGCCCCGTCATCTCCATCGCCTACCGCGATGACTTCCGCAAGGTCATGGACTACTTCCGCACCCTCTATGCCGCCGGCGAGCGCAGCCCCCGCGCCCTCCGCCTCACCGTCGACGCCATCCATCTCAACCCCGGCAACTACACCATAAGACTAGCGCCCTGCCCCTGTTGTCCCCTTCCGTGGATGTTCAATTTTTTGGGAATTGCTTCAGCTGCGATGCTGAGGTCCGGATCTAGTATAACTGTGACCCATGGCTTTTAGTGGACATGTTTCTTAATTTTGGGTGCAAAATATGATATGGCTGGCTCTCATAAATTCAGTGTAACTAGTAGCTCCAATAGTTGAACAGACAAGCTCAAGAACATCATCAGGTCAAGCCAAGACTACACATACGATCTGTCCTCCATTATGCTAGCTTGCACGTTCCCGTTCCATTTGCATTAGGTCATATATAGTATTGCTAAGTAGCTGTTGTTAGGGACAGTGATACATGGACTTCAATTAAGGTTTCAGATTAGTATTATGCTGCTACTGATGTGCTATTTATAGCTACAGTTTGACACTATTAATTAGGCTTGCTAGACATGTCATGGTACAAGCCTTTGTCTTTTTTAGCATCAACAAATGTTTATCTACTGTAAAGTACTATTAATTAGGCTTGCTTCCTTCTGTTAGTGCGTCTACTGTTAATTACACTTCAAATGTAGTGTAGATTACAATTGTAATTCAACAGTAAGTGTACTGTTAAACTTACTGCATTTTCAACCACAATTTACACTTTAGAAATACTGATGCTTGCATACTCTTTTCCGTAACTAAACACCCAGGCTGTTGATGCACCTTGTTGCAGTCAGCGAAGTAGCAGACAGACATGCCGGCTGTTGGTGCACCGCTGCGTAACACTGATGCATATGTACGTGACTTGGTCGCCGGCGGCGGCGTCTTGGTTCAGTGTCAACATCTCATATACAGAGCATAAGTAGGCGACTTGGTCGCCGACGGTGGTGTCTTAGTTCGATGGCAAGCAATAATTTATTTGTGGGGCTGCCCTCTTAATTTAGGCATCTGGTTGCACTGCCCTCTTAATTTAGGCATCTGGTTGCACTTCATTGTTAAAACATGAGAGCAGGGATCATGTGTTGTAGTTCTTTAGCCATTTCTATCTGCATTTGGTTCTCGTGATTTACCAAGGGTTTGGGTTCAGAGACGCTTTTTGCTGATCTCTCCTGTGATTTACCAAGGGAAGGTTTTTGTCTAGCCATTTACTTATGTGATCAGCACCCCAATCCCATGGTCCTCTATTTGGAGCAGCAAATCAAAGCTTGTTTGCTGCAGATTGTTTTAGACATTTCCTTTAGTAATATCAACAAACAAAATTAGTTGTTTGCATCGGATTGGATCATTCTCACTTATTAATTGAGTTCTAAGTATGTAGTATCTTTAGTTCTCTTGTTATATTATAGTCAGAATTATACCGTGTGATTGAATCATGTGTTATTTAGTTGGCTGAGTAGTATCTTTAGTTTTCTGATGATTGTTCAACTCTCAACTCTGAATAAATAAGTAGCTGACCCTATTGGTTCTTTCTTTCTTTCTTTCTTCAGGGCTACGACTTGATGGTCACGGTGTTGTTTTGCTCTACTTGATAATTCTTTTACTGTCCGACCTACTCTGCTCTGCATAGTTTCCAGTTGGTTATAAAACCATAAAATAGTGGTGATGTGAGGACCGACTATGGTTTGTAATTTTGGTTTCATCCCCCACCACTCCAGCTAGCTTCTTCTTCACATCATATCATATTTGCACCTGCTGTTGCACGATGGATTGGATGGTCACCTACTAGCTAAGCTTGTTTTGCCATCGAATCAATCAATACTGTTTCACTTTGCTTGTTTCTCGTACTAGGTCTTTTAGTTACAGCATAAACAAACAAATTGCTTAGCTCTCAACTCTGAATACATAGCTAGATGAACCTGTTCTTTCTTTCTTTCTTTCTTTCTTTCTTTCTTCAGAGCTATGACTTATATGGGTCAAGCTGCTGTTTTGCTGTGGTCGATGATACTATTGCTGCCTGTGTACCGATACATGTGGTGATATTTAACTGAACTGAAGTTGTGAATGTACCATTATTGTCTTGCTGCTACTTATCCTGGGATCACCTGCCCTTTAATCAAGCGCGACCCAGCTACCTGTATGAAAAACAACGTGTCAGGAATGATAACAATTTGATAATCTAGAATGAAATTTGCAATTCAATATTCCCTTGAGATTGAGACACCTCAGTTTCATAGTATGCTTGCTCCTCTAGTGTTAATAGCTTAGTGTTTTGTTTCGGGGTTTCTTAATGTTCTTGTGCTTTAAGAACAATACTTAGTTTTTTTAATCATGCAGGTGTTACTTTTGATGAAAAATGTGTGTAGATCATCCACCTCAGCGACGCTATCCCAATCAGATCATCGTCGACACTATCATCATCAGGTCTTGGTTCCCTTTATTCTCTCCTGCCTCGTGATGTTAGTCTGTGCGGGCTTACTAGTATTGTTAGATGTTGTCTTGAATGGATGGTCGTGGTAGTAGAATAGTATTGTACTTTTATTCAGGTGAATTTGTTACAGTGACGTTCATTGCATGACCTGCAATTGTACCAATATACCACGCTGGTACCTGTAGGTTAGTATTGTTAGTGCCTAACATGAGCTTGAATGTTGTAGTGGAAGTGTAGAACAACAGCAGGTTAATGTGTTTTATTTGCCCTATGCAAATCTTTTGTTTTATTTGCCCTTTCTAGTATTGTACAAATTGATGCAAACTGATGCATTCCTGGCATAAACAAATTATTCTATAAGATCTGTAAAAGCAAACATTTCACTATGCAACTATAAGATCTATTTTATTTGCCTTCTCTAGTATTTTATAACGGGAAAGGTGAAGCTGGAACATACTAGTTGGTAGATCTACTTTGCTGCTTACATTAGTGTGGCCATTGCATTTGTTTGGTTCTGGCCTCAGCAGCAGTACACTAATGCTGGTAGCCTTTGTGTTCACTCTTTTACAGGAGCGCCGGGACAAATTTGAAGTGCGAAGCCATGAAGCCAAGTGCAAAGCCATGATGCCTTACTTGCTAGAGATTTGTTTGTTCTGTTTGACTCTAATAGACAGATTGTGACATTGTAATAGATTTACTGTTATTTGATAAATTACGTTTGTTCTGTTTTGTTTGAAACAGTAATTTAAAAATGTGTGAAATGGAAACTTGACTAGTGGGATTCACTTGTCAAAACAATCTGAGCAATGCTGAAATATCTGACGTGTGGGACCAATGTATGAGATTATGACATGTGGGGCCCGACTGCCTAGTGGGACCAGTTCCAATATATAATGGCCGAAACTAGAAAATCAATGGACTAAAAAGGCCATGACCCATGAAATAAAAAGGCTGAATTGTTGGGCTTGGCCCATGAAGTCGACCAAAAATTCACAGGAAAAAAATATATAGAAAGGCTGAATTGTTGGGCTCGGCCCATGTAAAACACCGAACTGGACCGGGCTAATTCTTATCAACGACCTTTTCATTTGGTCGCAATTTTGCCACGTCGGATCCGACGTGGCCTGGGCAAACAGCTACCGACCAAAATAGAAGGTCGTAGGATCAACGACCTTTGTTTTGGTCGTTGCCTTCAACGACCTTATCACAAAGAAGGTCGTTAATTTCCATTAAAGATGGTCAGCTTTTGACCATCTGTTTTTGGTCACAAAAAGGTCGCAAATGAAAAACAACGACCATTCAGCGACCAATAGTGATGGTCGCAAGTTGACATATTTCTTGTACTGAAGACCTGGCAAGGGAAGCAAGACCCGGACTTGTATCCGGCTTGTAATAGAAGATAGACTAGTCCTAATCCTACTAGGACTCTACATGTAAACCGCCCCTTCAACTTATATAAGGAGGGGCAGGGGTCAAGATAGACAAGTTTTTTAGACATACAAGTCTTAGACAAGATCAAAGTAGATGCTCTCGAGCTAGAGGTAGCGAAACACTGCCATTGTAACCGAGATCATCATCATCATCATCAATATCAATCAAGCAGGATGTAGGCTTTTACCTCTACCTGGGTAAAATATCGCGTCTTTCGATTCCGATCAACCCCGTTCAAGCTACCACCTAGTTGCGATGGCCTCATGACTAAGTCCTCACACTAGGACATGTGCCATGACAAAACCATGACACTTGGGGTGCCTTGGGCATCCCCAAGCTTAAACTCTTGCCTCTCCTCCTTCTCCTCATATCGAGACCTCCTCGATCTTTGAACACTTAACCCACACAAAACTTAACAAAAACCTTCGTGAGATCCGTTAGTATAATAAAGCAAATCACTACTTTAAGTACTGTTGAAACCCATTCAAATTTTATTTTTGCATTATCCCTACTGTATCCTAACTTCTCCATGGCTTATACCACCGATAAAATCCATAGTTCCATCAAAACAAGCAAAACAATGCATCAAAAACAGAATCTGTCTTAAACAGTACAGTCTATAGTAATCTGAAATTTGACCATACTTTTGTAACTCCAAAAATTCTGAAAAATTAGGACAAAATAATTTTTTTTGCATAGGATTACTTTTTAAAAATTTCAAGAACTTTTGACGTTCCAGTAAAAAATGTAAATTCACGCACTACAGCCAAAGTTTCTGTTTTTGCACCGCACATACCAACAAGCAATCTAATCATCCTAAAGGCAAATCTTGGCACATTATTTTTATAATACAATGGATTTGTACAAGGGGATAATTATTTTTGTTGAAAAGTTTCTATAATTCAAAGATTCACAAAGATTCCATGGGCATGAACAAAGTTCAAGGCATGCTCCCGCTTCCACGGTGCTCGTCTTTCTCACTTTCACTTTTATTTTTGTAAAGTTTTAAGTTCCCCTCTATATTTTTTTTTGTTTTTAAACTTTATAAAAGCACACAACAGAATAAAATGACTCTCTAAAACTTTTGGGTTGTCTCCCTGGCAGCGCTTTCTTTAAAGCCATTATTCTAGGCATAAAGTGCTCAAGTAATTGATCCACCTGGATCCCAAGGTATATCAAAGCCAATTTTAATTAGCAATGATTTATAATTTAGTAGTGAGCACAAAGTAATATATATCATGCAACAACAAAGTCTAACTCTCTTCCTATGCATCGGCATGTGATACGTCTCCATCGTATCTACTTTTCCAAACTCTTTTGCCCTTGTTTTGGACTCGAATTTGCGTGATTTGAATGGAACTAACCCGGACTGACACTGTTTTCAGCAGAATTGCCATGGTGTGATTTTTGTGCAGAAATCAAAGTTCTCAGATTGACCTGAAAATTTATGAAGAATTTTTGTGAAATATATAAAAAATACTGGCGCAAGAAGTTACCAGAGGGGGGCCACCGAGAGGCCACAAGCCCTGGGGGCACGCCATGCAGGCTTGTGGGCCCCTTGGACCTCCTCCAACCCTAACTCCAACTCTATAAGTACCTGTTCCGAGAGAAAAAAACCGTAGAGAAGGATTCATCCCGTTTTACAATACGGAGCCGCCGCCGCCTCCTGTTCTTCATCGGGAGGGCTGATATGGACTCCGTTCGGGGCTCCGGAGAAGGGGATTCGTAGCCATCATCATCATCATCATCAACCTTCCTCCATCACCAATTTCATGATGCTCACCGCCGTGATTGAGTAATTCCTTCGT
Organism: Thinopyrum elongatum; assembly: GCA_011799875.1. Classification (NCBI taxonomy): domain Eukaryota; kingdom Viridiplantae; phylum Streptophyta; class Magnoliopsida; order Poales; family Poaceae; genus Thinopyrum; species Thinopyrum elongatum. The sequence goes on from CM022303.1 coordinate 569,772,659, forward strand.
AGGCTTGCTGGACGGTGATGGTTGGATAGGATTTATCATGTAATCGAGTTAGTTTTGTTAGGGTTTGATCCCTAGTATCCACTATGTTCTGAGATTGATGTTGCTATGGCTTTGCTATGCTTAATGCTTGTCACTAGGGCCCGAGTGCCATGATTTCAGATCTGAACCTATTATGTTTTCATGAATATATATGAGTTCTTGATCCTATCTTGCAAGTTGTAGACACCTATTATGAGTTATGATCCGCATACCCCAAGGTGACAATAATTGGGATTCTTTTCGATGATTACCGTAGTTTGAGGAGTTCATGTATTCACTAAGTGCTAATGCTTTGTTCCGGTTCTCTATTAAAAGGAGGCCTTAATATCCCTTAATTTCCATTAGGACCCCGCTGCCATGGGAGGGCAGGACAAAAGATGTCATGCAAGTTCTTTTCCATAAGCACGTATGACTATATACGGAATACATGCCTACATTATATTGATGAATTGGAGCTAGTTCTGTGTCACCCTAGGTTATGACTGCTACATGATGAATGCCATCCGACATAATTATCCATCATTGATCCAATGCCTACGAGCTTTTCACATATTGATCTTTGCTAAGTTACTTTCCTTGCTACTGCTGTTACAATCACTACAAAACAGCTACTATTACTTTTGCCACTGTTACCGTTACTTCCATATTACTTTGCTACTAAATACTTTGCTGCAGATATTAAGTCTTTTAGGTGTGGTTGAATTGACAACTCAACTGCTAATACTCGTGAATATTCTTTGGTTCCCCTTGTGTCGAATCAATAAATTTGGGTTGAATAATCTACCCTCGAAAACTGTTGCGATCCCCTATACTTGCTTAGACCTGTCTTTTTACGTATGTGTTTGACTGATATTCTGAAAATGTCTCCTTATGCTAAGTATATGAAAGAAATTGTTACAAATAAAAGAAAGATACCGGAAGCTGAAATTTCCACTATGCTTGCTAATTACACATTTCAGGGGGGAATACCAAAGAAACTAGGAGATCCAGGAATACCGACTATACCATGCTCCATTAAAAGAAACTATGTTAAAACTGCTTTATGTGATTTGGGAGCCGGTGTTAGTGTTATGCCTTTCTCTTTATATCGTAGACTTGATTTGAATAAGTTGACACCTGCTACTTCTTGAGCTTGCGTTGGTTTTTCCCTTGAAGAGGAAAGGGTGATGCAGCAAAGTAGAGATAAGTATTTCCCTCAGTTTGAGAACCAAGGTATCAATCCAGTAGGAGGTACACGCAAGTCTCCAATCTATGCACCTGCACAAACAATCAAACACTTGCACCCAACACGATAAAGGGGTTGTCAATCCCTCCATAGTCACTTGCAAGGATGAGATCTGGTAGAGATAGATATAAAAGATTACTAAAACATAAAACAAAATAAAAGTAAATATATTGAAGCAAGGTATTTTGGGGTTTTTTGGTTTATAGATTTGAATATATATATATATATATGATGGAAAATAGACTCAGGGGCCATAGGTTTCACTAGAGGCTTCTCTCTTGAAACAAAGCATACAGTGGGTGAACAAATTACTGCCGAGCAATTGATAGAAAAGCACAAAGTTATGACGATATCCAAGGCAATGATTATGAATATAGGCATCACGTTCGTGTCAAGTAGACCGACTCCTGCCTGCATCTACTACTATTACTCCACACATTGATCGCTACCCAGCATGCATCTAGAGTATTAAGTTCATAAGAACGGAGTAACGCCTTAAGTAAGATGACATGATGTAGAGGGATAAACTCAAGCAATATGATGAAAACCCCATCCTTCCACCCTTGATGGCAACAATACAATACATGCCTAGCTACCCCTACTATGTCACTGGGTGAGGACACCGCAAGATTGAACCGAAAACTAAGCACCTCTCCCATTGCAAGAAAAACCAATCTAGTTGGCTAAACCAAACCGATAATTCGAAGACAAATACAAAGATATCAAATCATGCATATAAGAATTCAGAAAAGACTCAAATAATATTCATAGATAATCTGATCATAAATCCACAATTCATCGGACCTCGACAAACACACTGCAAAAGAATATTACATCAGATAGATCTCCAAGAACATCGAGGAGAACATTGTATTCAAGATCAAAGAGAGATAAGAAGCCATCTAGCTACTAGCTATGGACCCGTAGGTCTGTGGTAAACTACTCAGGCTTCATCGGAAGGGCAATAGGGTTGATGTAGAAGCCCTCCGTGATAGAATCCCCCTCCGGCAGATTGCCGGAAAAGGCCCCAAGATGGGATCTCATGGGTACAGAAGGTTACGGCGGTGGAAAAGTATTTTGGTGGACGCTTCTGGTGGTTTGGGAATATTTCTGAATTTATAGACCAAAGATTAGGGTTGGAGGACTCCCGGGGGGGGGGGGGCACAAGCCAGGGGCACTCCCCTAGGGCACCCCCTGAGGGCTTGTGGAGCCCTCAGGACTCTTCTGCCTTCCTCTCCAAGTCCTACGTGTGTCTTCTAGTCCAAGAAAAATCATGGTGAAAGTTTTATTCTGTTTGGACTCCGTTTGATATTCCTTTTCTGTAAAACTCAAAAAACAAGGAAAAAAAACAGAAACTGGCACTGGCACTGGGCTCTAGGTTAATAAGTTAGTCCCAAAAATAATATAAAATAGCATATTAATGCATATAAAACATCCAAAATAGATAATATAATAGCATGGAACAATAAAAAATTATAGATACGTTGGAGACGTATCAAGCATCCCCAAGCTTAATTCCTACTCGTCCTTGAGTAGGTAAATGATAAAAAACAAATTTTCTGATGTGGAATGCTACCTAACATATTTATCCATGTAATCTTCTTTATTATGGCATGAATATTCAGATCCATAAGATTCAAAACAAAAGTTTAATATTGACATAAAAGCAATAATACTTCAGGCATACTAATAAAGCAATCATGTCTTCTCAAAATAACATGGCCAAAGAAAGTTATCCCTACAAAATCATATAGTCTGGCTATGCTCCATCTTCATCACACAAAATATTAAATCATGCACAACCCTGATGACAAGCCAAGCAATTGTTTCATACTTTTGATGTTCTCAAATTTTTTCAACTTTCACGCAATACATGAGCGTGAGCCATAGATATAGCACTATAGGTGGAATAGAATATGGTGGTTGTGGAGAAGACAAAAAGAAGGAGAAAGTCTCACATCAACTAGGCGTATTAACGGGCTATGGAGATGCCCATCAATAGATATCAATGTGAGTGAGTAGGGATTGCCATGCAACGGATGCACTAGAGCTATAAGTGTATGAAAGCTCAAAAAGAAACTAAGTGGGTGTGCATCCAACTTGCTTGCTCACGAAGACCTAGGGTAATTTGAGGAAGCCCATCATTGGAATATACAAGCCAAGTTCTATAATGAAAACTTCCCACTAGTATATGAAAGTGACAAAATAGGAGACTCTCTATCATGAAGATCATGGTGCTACTTTGAAGCACAAGTGTGGTAAAAGGATAGTCACATTGTCCCTTCTCTCTTTTCTCTCATTTTTTTATTTTGGGCTCTTTGGGCTCTTTTTTTTCTTCTTTTTTCTCTCTTTTTTTATTTGGGCTTCTTTGGCCTCTTTTATTTTTTGTAAGTCCGGAGACTCATCCCAACTTGTGAGGGAATCATAGCTTCCATCATCCTTTCCTCACATGGGACAATGCTCTAATAATGATGATCATCACACTTTTATTTTCTTTACAACTCAAGAATTACAACTCGATACTAGAACAAAATATGACTATATGAATGCCTCATGCATATGAGAACAATATGACAATGATGATGCGTGTCATAATAAATGGAATGGTGGAAGTTGCATGGCAATATATCTCGAAATGGCTATGGAAATGCCATAATAGGTAGGTATGGTAGCTGTTTTGAGGAAGGGTATATGGTGGGTGTAATGCACCGTTGAAAGTTGCGCGGTACTAGAGAGGCTAGCAGTGGTGGAAGGAGGAGAGTGCGTATGATCCATGGACTCAACATTAGTCATAAAGAACTCACATACTTATTGCAAATGTCTATTAGCTATCGAAACAAAGTACTACACGCATGCTCCTAGGGGGATAGAATGGTAGGAAAAGACCATCGCTCGTCCCCGACCGCCACTCATAAGGAAGGCAACCAATAAATAAATCATGCTCCGACTTCATCACATAACGGTTCACCATACGTGCATGCTGTGGGAATCACAAACTTTAACACAAGTATTTCTACCAATCCACAATTACTCACTAGCATGACTCTAATATCACCATCTTTATATCTCAAAACAAATGCAAGGAATCAAACTTCTCATAGTATTCAACGCTCTTTATAAGAAAGTTTTTATTATATCCCTCTTGGATCCCTATCATATTAGGACTAAATTCATAACCTAAGAAAATTACCATGCTGTTCAAAGAATCTCAAAATAATATAAGTGAATCATGAGAGTTCAACAATTTCTATAAAATAAAGCCACCGCCATGCTCTAAAAAGATATAAGTGAAGCACTGGAGCAAATTGCCTAGCTCAAAAGATATAAGTGAAGCACATAGAGTATTCTAATAAATCACGATTCATGTGTGTCCCTCTCAAAAGGTGTGTACAGCAAGTATGATTGTGTCAAACTAAAAAGCAAAGACTCATATGATACAAGACGCTCCAAGCAAAACACATATCATGTGGTGAATAAAAATATAGCCTCAAGTAAATTTACCGATGGATTGACGACGAAAGAGGGGATGCCATGCGGGGCATCCCCAAGCTTAGATGCTTGGTTTTCCTTGAATATTACCTTGGGGTTCCTTGGTAATCCCCAATATTAGGCTCTTGCCACTCCTTATTCCATAGTCCATCAAATCTCTACCCAAAACTTGAAAACTTCACAACACAAAACTCAACAGAAAACTCATGAGATCCGTTAGTATAAGAAAAGCAAATCACCACTTTAGGTACTGTTTTGAACTCATTCTAAATTTATATTGGTGTTATATCTACTGTATTACAACTTCTCCATGGTTCATACCCACCGATACTACCTACAGATTCATCAAAATAAGCAAACAACAAATAGAAAACAGAATCTGTTAAAAACAGAACAGTCTGTGAAGATCTAAATTAACATCAAACTTATGTAACTCTAAAAATTCTGACAAATTTGGAAAACCTTGGAAATTTTTATATAAATATTTTGTAAAAAATTCAGAGTTTTTCCACGCTCTAGTGAATTTAAATAATTCTGTTACTGGATGCAAAAGTTTGTGTTTTTCAGCAAAATCAAATCAACTATCACCGTGGACCATCCCAAAGGTCTTACTTGTCTCAAACACTAATTAAAATACCAAAACACAATTACTACAGAGGTAATAATGTGTATTTATTTAAGAACAGTAGCAAAAACAAAAAATATAAAAATAAAATTGGGTTGCCTCCCAACAAGCGCTATTGTTTAACGCCCCTAGCTAGGCATATTGCAATAGATCTAGGTATTGTCATCTTTGGTATGCAATCTGTAAGTAGCTCTCATAATAGATTCATATGGCAATTTAATTTTATTTCTTGGAAAGTGTTCCATGCCCTTCCTTAATGGAAATTGAAATCTAATGTTTCCTTTTTTCATATCAATAACTGCACCAATCGTTCTAAGGAAAGGTCTACCAAGAATAATAGGACATGTAGGATTGCAATCTATATCAAGCACAATAAAATCTACGGGCACATAATTCCTATTTGCAACAATAAGAACATCATTAATTCTTCCCATATCTTTTTTAATAGTGGAATCCGCTAGATGCAAATTCGAAGAACAATCATCAAATTCACGGAAACCTAGCAGATCACATAAAGTTTTCGAAATCGTGGAAATGCTAGCACCCAAATCACACAAAGCATGGCACTCATAATCTTTAATTTTAATCTTAATAGTAGGTTCCCACTCATCATAAAGCTTTCTAGGGATTGAAACTTCCAACTCAAGTTTTTCTTCAAAAGATTTCATCATCGCATCAACGATATGTTTAGTAAAAGCTTTATTTTGATTGTAAGCATGAGGAGAATTCAACATGGATTGCAAAAAGGAAATACAATCTATCAAAGAACAATTATCATAATTAAAGTCCTTGAAATCCAAAAGAGTGGGTTCATCGCTACTTAAAGTTTTGACCTCTCCAATCCCACTTTTATCAATTTTTGCATTAAGATCTATAAACTCCGAATCATTGGGACGCCTTCTAGCTAAAGTTGACTCATATCCAGTCCCATCTTTATCAAGATTTATATTATAAAACAAAGATTCAATAGGAGTCACACCAATCACTTTAAGATCTTCATCATTATTCTCGCAAAAACTAGAAGAACATGCTTTTACAAACCAATCTCACTTAGCACGCATCCTAGCGGTTCTTTCTTTACACTCATCAATAGAAATTTTAATAGTTTTGAGAGATTCATTAATATCATGCTTAGGTGGCATAGATATAATTTTCAAAGAATCAATCTCAAGAGAAATTCTATCAACGTTCCTAGCCAAATCATCAATCTTGAGCAATTTTTCTTCAGCCATAGCATTGAAAACTTTTTGGGAATTAATAAAATCTTTAATATTGTTCTCAAGATCAGAGTGAATTTTATTATAATTTCCATAAGAATTGTTGTAGGAATTACCATAATTATTAGAGGAATTACTAGGAAACGGCCTAGGGTTGAAATTACCTCTATAAGCGTTATTACCAAAATTGTTCCTACCAACAAAATTCACATCCATAGATTCATTATTGTTCTCAATCAAAGTAGACAAAGGCATATCATTAGGATCAATAGGAGCACTCTTACTAGCAAAAAATTTCATAAGTTCATCCATCTTTCCACTCAAAGTCTTAATTTCTTCAATCGCATGCACTTTTTTACTAGTAGAAGATCTTTCGGTATGCCATTGAGAGTAATTAGCCATAATATTATCTAGGAGTTTAGTAGCTTCTCCTAATGTAATTTCCATAAAAGTACCTCCCGCGGCAGAAACTAAAATATTTCTAGATGTAAAATTCAATCCCGCATAAAATTTTTGTATGATCATCCACAAGCTCAAACCATGCGTAGGGCAATTTCTTATCATCAATTTCATCCTCTCCCAAGATTGTGCAACATGTTCATTATCAAGTTGCTTAAAATTCATTATATCGTTCCTAAGGGAGACGATCTTAGTGGGAGGAAAATACTTGGAAATAAAAGCATCTTTACACTTGTTCCATGAATCAATACTATTTTTAGGCAAAGATGAAAACCAAGTTTTAGCACGATCTCGTAGAGAGAACGGAGATAGCTTCAATTTAACAAATCATTATCCACATCTTTTTTCTTTTGCATATCACACAACTCAACGAAAGTATTTAGATGGGATACGGCATCTTCACTAGGAAGGCCAGAAAATTGATCTTTCATAACAAGATTCAGCAAAGCAGCATTAATTTCATAAGATTCTGCACTAGTGGCGGGAGCAATCGGAGTACTAATAAAATAATTATTATTAGTATGGGAAAAGTCACACAACTTGGTATTTTCTTGAGACATCGTGACAAAGCAAGCAATCTAGCACATGAGCAAACAAAAAGCAAACGAAAAGATGAACGGAAGAAGGGCGACTAAAAAGGCAAATCTTTTTGTGTTTTTCTGAAAACGTTTTAGAAGTACGGGAGAGGAAAACGAGAGGCAAATGGCAAATAATGTAATGGAAGAGATGAGAGTTTATGGTGGGTACTTGGTAGGCTTGATGTAGAACCTCCCCGGCAACGGCGCCAGAAATTCTTCCTGCTACTTCTTGAGGTTGCGTTGGTTTTTCCCTTGAAGAGGAAAGGATGATGCAGCAAAGTAGAGATAAGTATTTCCCTCAGTTTGAGAACCAAGGTATCAATCCAGTAGGAGGTACACACAAGTCTCCAATCTATGCACCTGCACAAACAATCAAACACTTGCACCCAACGCGATAAAGGGGTTGTCAATCCCTCCACGGTCACTTGCAAGGATGAGATCTGGTAGAGATAGATATAAAAGATTACTAAAATGTAAAACATAATAAAAAGTAAATAAATTGCAGCAAGGTATTTTTGGGTTTTTTGGTTTATAGATCTGAAAATATATGATGGAAAATAGACCCAGGGGCCATATGTTTCACTAGAGGCTTCTCTCTTGAAATAAAGCATACGGTGGGTGAACAAATTACTGTCGAGCAATTGATAGAAAAGCGCAAAGTTATGACGATATCCAAGGCAATGATTATGAATATAGGCATCACGTCTGTGTCAAGTAGACCGACTCCTTCCTGCATCTACTACTATTACTCCACACATCGACCGCTATCTAGCATGCATCTAGAATATTAAGTTCATAAGAACGGAGTAACACCTTAAGTAAGATGACATGATGTAGAGGGATAAACTCAAGCAATATGATGAAAACCCATCTTTTTACCCTTGATGGAAACAATACAATACGTGCCTCGCTATCCCTACTATGTCACTGGGTGAGGACACCGCAAGATTGAACCCAAAACTAAGCACCTCTCCCATTGCAAGAAAAACCAATCTAGTTGGCCAAACCAAACCGATAATTCAAAGAGAAATACAAAGATATCAAATCATGCATATAAGAATTCAGAAAAGACTCAAATAATATTCATAGATAATCTGATCATAAATCCACAATTCATCGGATCTTGACAAACACACCGCAAAAGAATATTACATCGGATAGATCTCCAAGAACATCGAGGAGAACATTGTATTGAAGATCAAAGAGAGAGAAGAAGCCATCTAGCTACTAGCTATGGACCTGTAGGTCTGTGGTAAACTACTCATGCTTCATTGGAAGGGCAATAGGGTTGATGTAGAAGCCCTCCATGATCAAATCCATCTCTGACAGATTGCCGGAAAAGGCCCCAAGATGGGATCTCACGGGTACAGAAGGTTACGGTGGCGGAAAAGTATTTTGGTGGACGCTTCTGGTGGTTTGGGAATATTTCTGAATTTATAGGCCAAAGATAAAGGTTGGAGGACTCCCAGGGGGGCCACAAGCCAGGGGGCGCACCCCCTAGGGCACGCCCTGAGGGCTTGTGGAGCCCTTGGGACTCTTCTGCCTTCCTCTCCAAGTCCTACGTGTGTCTTCTGGTCCAAGAAAAATCATCGTGAAAGTTTTATTCCATTTGTACTCCGTTTGATATTCCTTTTCTGTAAAACTCAAAAACAAGGAAAAACAGAAACTAGCACTGGGCTCTAGGTTAATAAGTTAGTCCCAGAAATAATATAAAATGGCATACTAATGCATATAAAACATCCAAAACAGATAATATAATAGCATGGAACAATAAAAAATTATAGATACGTTGGAGACATATCAACACCAACTGAAATCTCTTTGCAAATGGCTGATAGATCAACTGCTATACCCATCGGTATTTGTGAGGATGTACCTGTCGTAGTTGCAAATGTTACTATCTTAACGGACTTTGTTATTCTTGATATACCCGAGGACGACAGTATGTCAATCATCCTCGGTAGACCCTTTTTGAATACTGCAGAGGCTGTTATTGATTGCAATAAAGGCAATGTCACTTTTCATGTTAATGGTAATGAGCATACGATACACTTTCCGAAGAAACAACCTCGAGTGAATAGTATCAATTCTATTGGAATTTTTTTAACAATTACTATTGGAGGTTTTGAATTCCCTCTTCCTACTGTCAAAAAGAAATATGATATTCTTATTGTTGGGGACATGCATATCCTCGTTGACATAACCTAGTGTTATACGAAGATTCTCCGGTTTCATGTCATTCGGAAGAAGTTTGTTAATAAGACTTGATCAACCTTGTTAATGGATTCCTTTTGACGGGCATGAGATGGATGCATTTAGTAAACACAACTCTCTGTACCCACTTTTTACTTTTTGTTATTTAGAATGAATAAAGAAAAAAATGCTATTATTTTTTTGTTTTTTGAATTATCTGTGTAATAAAAAATGACCAGAAAAGAAAAGTTTTCCAAATGCCCTGAAAATTTAGTATGATTTTTTCTATAATATTTAAGAATTTTTGGTACTGAACACACCTCAGGGGGGGGGTGCACCAGTGGGCCACAAGCCCACAGGACGTGCCCACCCCCCAGGGCGCGCCTAGCAGGCTTGTGGGTCCCACGTGGGTCCCCCCTCACTTATTCCAGCACCCATCCACTTCGTCTTCCTCCAGAAAAAATCACACCATTGCTCAAACCCGTGTTCTTGCTCATTTTTCTGCCATTTTTGATCTCCTTGCTCGGAACTCCGTTTCTGAAACAGTTTTAGGGGATTGTTCATCGGTATGTGACTCCTCCGTTGGTCCAATTAGTTTTTGCTATAGTGCTTTATATATTGCAAATTTTTGCTGCTGAGGTGACCTTGTTCTTGAGCTTACATGTCAAATTTATATGGTCCAAAGTAGTTTTGTTGCATGATATAGCCTCTAGACACTTGTGGGAGTAGTTGCTATCAATCTTGTTGAGTTTGGTTCACTTTTATTTTGAGTAACTAAAAATTTCAGAAATTTTTCAGAGGAAGAAAAATGTTTAGGAAAATATACTATGGTGGTTCCTCGAAGAAAAAAGCCCCAAGGCTCGCGATACATGAGCCAGACATTGAACCACCAAGGGAAGCTCTAGTGCGGCTTTATGAATGGCCGTCAGATCATTTCATGGTTCAGGAAGGTTTTAAGGAGGAATTTGATGCATACGTACAAAACGCTGGCCTTGAGGACTTCGTGTTAGATAAGTGCCGGCAATACTATCATCTCACTGATTCCTTTGTGCGGAGATTTGAGTTTACATCTAAGCGCAATACACATTCTGTTTTATTTGATCTATATGATAAATCATTTCGAATGGACCTTGAAGATTTTTATGAAGTATGTAAAATCCCACAATGGGGCATTCATAGTGAACCTCGTAAATCTGATTGCATTGATTTCCTTGCTAGCATCACTATGGGAGAAACTAGAAATGTAACACAAGCTACTATAGGGAGCATTCACTTTCCAGCTATATATATATTATTTTGCTCTCTTTATAGGTAGATGTATTAATGGTAAACATGATCATAGCCATCTTTGTGCATCAGATCTTAGTGTCCTCAAGTGTGCGGTAACGGGTGATAAACGATATAACCTGGGGGCTATTATTGCAAGGCAGTTACATAATAATGCTAAAGATGGAGATTTCTTTGGTGGGATTTATGCCAACCGGTTAGCTAATTATCTCGGGGTACCTATAAGAGAAAATGACATTGAGTTGCCACCTACTTACCTTGATAATGATGCTATGGTACGTTACCAGTTTCTTGAGAGGAGCAAACAGCCCCTCCAGTACCGACTAATCTTTGACAGGGAGCGCGTCTTATACATTACGCTTCCCGCTCCTGCCTTCTTTAACTTTCAGGTAAAATGAAGATACTTCATAACCAGAGAGGAGGCAGACGAGTATGAGAGAGCAGGGGAGGCCGCTCGCCACCACGCTGTAGCCCTCCAAGCGGTAGCGACCGCAACTCAGTACAACCCCAATGTGAATGCGCCTCTGCAGGCGCGTTGCAGTTGCAGCCTTTGACGCACGCTTCCCACGTCGCGCGTTCAGCGCACGTAGTGGGGGCACAGTAAACGGGATATTTACGTGTGGTTAATTCCCTACCTCGTGTGCCCGTGCACTGTTTGGGCCTAGCCCAACAACGCCTCGCACTCGTGTGTGGCCTAGGCCCGGGGGCTCCTGTCGGTGTACTAAGTATTGGGCCATTAGTACCCCGTACTTGTGCACGGGCAGTTGTAGCCATACTCGCGGCAAGGCTTGTCGGGGAACAGTTCGAGGTTGACTCAGGCTACCAGAGAAATTCTCAAGTCAAAGATCTAAGGATCAGCAGATAAGGAGAGCTAGAATCTGAAAGCCAGCTTCCCCGGCAAGATCTTGCTGGGGTGGCCTGCGAAGCCCGGCAAGATTCGGCGCCCGGCAAGATTCAGCGCCCGGCAAGGTCCGGCGCCCGGCAAGATTCTGTTGCTGTGCCACCACTCTGGCACAGCAACGAGCCCGACATTCTGGGCCCTTCTTTGGATGCGTGGCGACGCGCCAGTGGAGGAGAGCTTAAGCGGCGCTGATGGGATGGCCCTTTTTCTGTCCCCAAGAAAGTGAGGACACCTAAACGGACACCTCACAGTGCATTAAATGCGTTCGTCCTAATCCGTCAGTGGTTAGGTATGATAACCCTGTAGCTACTTTACACCTCAATGTATATACATTTTGCCACTGTGGTGACCCCTTTGAGCATATAAAAGGAGGCCCAAGGCAACTGCTACAGGGGAGGGGATCTTCTGGCCCATTCTGCATGCGTAGCTGCTCTTTGAACATACAGTTCATCGCAAGCGCTCCTGGAGCCTAGGCTCAAGAACACTCATAATAAAACAAAGCACGAGTAGGGTTTTACGCTGATTAGCGGCCCGAACCTGGGTAAAATCGCCCCGCGTCGATCGTTGGTTCTGCTCTTTGCGCATACCTCTTCCCCTGCCAAATCGTAAAGGGATTCCTTGAGGGTCCCATAGGCGTCGCACGCCGACATCTTTGCCGTGCCAGGTAGGGGGAAGAGGGTCGTAGGTTGTGTGAACTTGATCCAGTGATCGGCGCCTTAGTTTCTTCACCATCTTCATCATCATGCCACCCAAGAAGAAGAGCACTACAACGGCGCAACCATCCACGTCCATTTTACCTGTGCCCTCGCATACGGGCGATGGCGTGGGTGCAGAAGGAAGAGGATTAGAACCTCCACGGTGTTCCGGTGATCCAAGCCAGGCGAGCGGTGTCGTTCGCAGCGGCGGCTGCAACCCACACGCTGCTGGATCCAGAGATGGAGCTGTGTTGCCTACGGGTGGCACAACGAATTCCAGAGATCGGAGGATGCTTTCTGGGGCTCCCGCGCCAGCGCCAGCATCATGGCCTTCCCAGGCCGTGCACGATGAGCAACGTCATGGCGCTGGTGGTTCAGGGCGTCCCCATGAAAAGATTTCTGCGCATCGATCCCAAGGTGTGCGGGCCCATCATGCACACCGAGCTACCGGCGGAGGCGACACGCGGTCGCGTGACCGTGACGGTGCTCCTTCTAACATGGCTAGGAGTCAGAGCACCTCCCATACCTCGCACCTGTCGCCGCCGCCTACGCCAGCGGAAGCCTTGGCACGTGCGCAGCTGCTCCTCGATTTCCCTCCTGCCCCGGAGAAGATGGAGGAGTGGCGAGCTACTATCCAGAGCCTCATTGGCTTCGCCAACAAAGATGGACCACAGGAGGCAGGGCCCTCACAGCGGCGGCCCATCGATCCGGCGCGAGCCGATGTGGAGAAAACCGGAGGTGGTGCAACCACGGTGCACTCCCCTCCACGACACCAGCGGCGGTCGACAACCCAGCGGGTCGATCGCCGTGATGATGATTCCACGGCATCGTCCGATCCACGGATGCGCCGCGACCAGCGTCAAGTTCTCCAGGAACGAGGCAAAGAGGACGCTCGAACCACCATCGAGCGGTGACGGGAAGCGCGCTATCAATCTGATAAGCGCGCAGGGCCGGCTGTCGACAAGCCTGTGCCAGGGGACGCAGGTGACTTGCCTTACGAGGTAGGGACTCCAGCGTTTACCCGTGAGCTACGGCAAGTCGAGTGTCCCAATTCCTGAACCTTCAAGCCAGAGGTCCCAGAGAAATATGACGGCAAGACTCATCCCTCGGAGTTCCTGAGCATCTACACCATTGCGGTGTAGGCTGCCGGGGGCCGAGATGACAAGATACTTGCCAACTACTTCCTGTTGGTACTCAAACCCAACGTCAGGTCGTGGTTGATGCATCTGCCGGAGAATTCTATTTCTTCTTGGTCAGATCTGTGCCATTAGTTTGTTGGCGCCTTTGTCGAAGGCCACCAAGCTCCTGGCTAAGAGTGTGATTTGCATATCATCCCTCAGAAGGAGGGCGAACCCCTGCGCAAGTTTATGCAGAGATTTAGCCGGGTGCAGTACAATATTCCTGACGTTCACCATGCCGCTGTTATTAGCGCGTTTCACCAGAACATGCGTAACCACAGAATGCGGGAAGAGCTGGCAATGAACAAAGTCAGGAGTATTGCCGAGCTTTACGCTTTGGCCGACAAGTGCGCCCGAGCTGAAGAGGGGAGGAAACTCCCTGGTGAGGCTGTTGGCGCGGGGAGCGAATCAGAAGATGACGACGCTGCAACCCCATCAAGGAAAGGCCGGCGGCGGAACAAGAAGCACAAAGGCAAGGCCGTGCTTGCTGTCGAGGAATCCGGCAACCCCGGCACCGCCAAGAAGGCCAAGGTTGACAACCCCGGCAAGGAACTTGCTGGGTGCTCTTCATGTCAGGCCTTGGCGGCTGCCGACAAGTCGGAAAACTCCAGCAAGCACTACTGCAAGATCCATCGCACCAAGGGTCACGATCTCCAAAACTGCCAGCAAGTTGAACAGCTTGTCGAGAAGCAGAGGGCTGAGTATGAAAGGCGAGATAAGGAGAAGGCCCATGATGGTGCTGAGGGGTCCGGCAAGAAGCGCAGTGGCCGAGGGGGTCGCCGCGGCAAGGCCAAGCAACAGAGGGAGAGGCCCGCTCGAGGCCGTGACAAAGAAGAAGATGATGATGAAGAAGATGATGAGTCCAGTGAGCAAGAATTCCAAAAAGCTACAGAGGCCATGTGTATCGACGGGGGCGCCTTGTTGCATTCTTCCCACCGTCGGCTCAAACAGTGGGTGCGAGAAGTCAATGCAACAGAGCCATCGCAGGATGCATGTAAGCCCCTGAAGTGGTCCAACACACCTATCATTTTCGACGCCGAGGATCACCCTGATCGCACAACCGCGGTCGGGTGCTTGCCATTGTTGGTCTCACCAACAATCCGCAACCTCAAGGTGACAAAAATGCTAGTTGACGGTGGGGCTGGGCTGAACCTAATCTCACCGGATGTGCTCAAGAGGCTCCAAATTCCTGATGAAGATCTCGAAGAAACGGGCACATTTCAAGGGGTCAATCCAGGAAGAACCCAGCTAAAGGGCAAGATTACGCTACCGGTGACATTTGGTAGCGAGCTCAACTACAGGACCGAGAAGGTAG
The DNA here is from genome assembly GCA_011799875.1 of Thinopyrum elongatum. NCBI lineage: Eukaryota > Viridiplantae > Streptophyta > Magnoliopsida > Poales > Poaceae > Thinopyrum > Thinopyrum elongatum. Next base: position 569,787,860 of record CM022303.1, read on the forward strand.
TGTTTGATGTCGCCAAGATCCCTATGTCATACAATGGGATCCTTGGTCGGCCAGCGCTGGCTAAGTTCATGGCGGCATCACACTACGTGTATAATGTTTTGAAGATGCCCGGGCCATTGAGTGTCATTACTATCCATTCCGATAAGAAGGATGCGCTCATCTGTGCCGACCAACTCTACCGGGAAGCAGTTGCAGCACCTGCCGTCAAGGCATCTGCTCCTGCCGCTGGAACTCCCGGGGGGAAGAAGAAGACCGGCAAGAATCTTGGCGCGAACTCCGGCAAGCGCACCTCCTCGGAGTGCTGCGCTTCCGTTGAGGATGCACCAGAGAGTTCCACCGGCAAGAACAAGAGATCCAAGGCTGCTCCACCAGAGACCAAGAAGGTGCCCATCAAAGAGGACGGAACGGGAGGAACTTTCACCATAAGTTCTGCCCTTGATGACAAATAGGAAAGCGCGCTCATTGCCTTCCTGCGGGTGAATGTCGATGTGTTTGCATGGCAACCATCTGACATCCCCGGTGTTCCCAGGGAGGTAATTGAGCACCACCTTGCTGTCTGTCCTCACGCGCGGCCCGTCAAGCAGAGGGTCAGGAAGCAAGCCTTGGAGCGGCAAGAATTCATTGCCAAAGAAATCAGGAAGCTGGAGGCGGCAGGATTGGTCAAAGGAGTACTTCACCCAACCTGGTTGGCCAATCCAGTTGTAGTGCGCAAGGCGAATGGGAAATGGAGGCTGTGTATCGATTATACAGATATCAATAAAGCCTGTCCAAAAGATCCCTTTCCCTTGCCGCGCATCGACCAGATTGTGGACTCCACCGCTGGTTGTGATCTACTGTCCTTCCTTGATGCCTATTCAGGGTATCATCAGATTTTCATGGCAAAAGAAGATGAAGAAAAGACCGCATTTATCACCCCATGTGGTACGTATTATTTTATACGAATGCCTTTCGGGTTGAAAAGTGTTGGTTCTACATTTGCCAGAGCAGTCCAAATTAGTTTTGAGCCTCAGCTCCATAGAAATATAGAGGCATATATGGATGATATAATGGTCAAAACCAAGGACAAAGCGATGCTCATACAAGATCTAGAAGAAACATTTGCAAATCTGCGCAAGATCAACTTAAAGCTCAATCCTGAGAAGTGCGTGTTTGGTGTTGCTTCCGGCAAGCTTCTCGGATTCTTTGTATCTCAACGGGGAATCGAAGCGAACCCCGATAAGATCAAAGCTATTGAGCAGATTGACGCACCAAGACGTGTCAAGGATGTCCGTCATCTTGCCGGCTGTGTTGCTGCTCTAAGCAGGTTAATTTCCAAATCTGCTGAGCGCGCCCTGCCCTTTTTCAAAGTTTTGAAGAAGGCAGGTCCGATGAAATGGACTTCGGAAGCGGATGCTGCGCTGCAAGATTTGAAGAAATACCTTTCTTCTCCGCCGACGCTGGTCGCGCCTAAACCACGAGAGCCGTTGCTGCTATATTTGGCAGCAACAAATCAAGTGGTTAGTGCTACGTTAGTGGCGAAGAGAGAAGCTGATGAGGAAGCAACACCAGCGACAGGACCGTCATGCGAGGCGGTAGGATCTTCCCCGACAAGGGTTGATCCCGGCAAGACAGGATCTGTGCAGTCAGAAGAACCAGTGCAGAAGAAAAAGGTGGTGCAACGCCCAGTTTATTTTGTTAGCTCTCTTTTCCAAGGAGCTAGGTCAAGATATTCTGGCGTGCAGAAGTTGCTTTTTGGCCTCCTTATGGCCTCGAGGAAGCTGCGCTATGACACCCTGATTTTTGCCAACTTTTTCTTTTCAAAATTTGACTTGACTTTATTTGAATTTGAATGGATTTCAAATTCTTTCACATGGACTTGGTCATTTTTGAGTCTTTGCCAAGTGGTTCCTAGCCTCATCATCTTGCAAATGTTCTGCCAGGAACCTCAAGTACTCAAATTTCCATTCAAATCATTTTCAAAAGCTTTTTTTCCTTTTAATTGGGAAATTAGGGCATTGGCATAGGTTGTGAAGCAACCTATAGTTTTGATGCTCCTAAACTTCTCAATTAATTCCTAAAAATCCCTTGGACCATATCTCCACCAAATCTTCAAAAACATTCCTTGGTCATGTTCAAATATTTTGCTTAAAAATCCATTTTCCTCTCTGTCCAGAACCAGCCATTGTGAAGGAAGTGCATTTTTGGTTTGTCCAATTGCTACCAAATTTTTACAGCAATGAGACAACACCAAATGAGCACTCTCCACAAATTTTCAGCTCTCCAAGAATTATCTTTTGATCAGTATTTCCATTTGCAGATTCAGGCCAGTTTTGTGCATTTCACATGAGCTACCCTCAAACTTCAACCAAATGAGCTCAAACTTGGTCAGCTTGTCGTTCATTCAACCAGAATCACACCAGACAAGCTCATTGGCTCCCCCTCATCTTCTCCTAAGCTCCAAAAGCCCCTCCATGTTTCTGTCAGAAACTGTTGTTGATGAAACCTCTCAGCACAGACCACTTCAAGCCAAACCTGAGCCTCAGGTGATGTGAATGGACCATGGTCGACACGCCAGACAAGGTCGCCAGGGCAACGTGGCCGTGGAGCGCAAGATGGCGTGGTGAGCACGGGCCTGGCATGGCTGTCGCCGCGCGCTGCGCAGCCCTCGTGCCCGAGCCATCGCGTCCCTCTGCTCCCTCGCCACTACGTCTTGTCCACGCGTGCCGACTAGGTCCCTGGCTGCCGCGTAGCCCCTCAGGTCACCTCACCTATGCCGAAGAGGCCCTCGCCGACCGCCGCGTCACCGCCGCCATGTTCGGCCCGTGACCACACTGTACGTGCGGCGCGTCCTCTTCTCCCTGCCTCGTCCTCTCCGCATTGAATGCTCCCTCTGCCCTCTCCAGTCTCGTCGCCGCTCGCGTCCAGCCAGCGAGGCGTACGAGCGCCGTCGCCATGGCCCGCATCGCCATTGTTCAGGAGAGATCGCCGCTCGGCTCCCCCGCCTATAAAAGACCCTCCCCGGCCTCCCAGAGTTCCTCACCCCTCTCCTCCTGCACCCAAGCTCCTCCTGGCAACCCCAATAGAAGCATAGAGGCCCCTGGCCTCGAGCTCGACCGGAGCTCCGCCGACCGACCTCTCTTCCTCCTACCCTCTCTGATCCACCTCCGCCTCCACCACGACCACCAGTGAGCTCAGTGAGGTCCCGTGGAGCTCCCCGACCCATCGCCGTGGCCAATCCTCGCCGGAATAGACGAGTTCACTGACGCCCGAAAGTGCCGGCCGCCGGAGAAGAAGGGGGCGACGCCGTCGCTGCATCCCCGGCCACGCCACGGGTACGAGGCAAACCGCCTCTCCGAGCTCCCTCCATCCCGCCCATCGCCAGCCCCTCCCGCCGACCAGATCGCCGACGCTGCTCGCCGGAGAGCCGCCTCTCCCTCGGCCTCCTCTTCCTCCTCTGTTTCGTTTGAAATGAAGGGAAGGTGAAAACCTTGGAGTTGAAGAACCAGAGTTTTTGAACAACTCAGCAGACCAAGGCAAGCCAGGATAACCATGTTTTGAAGCATGTCATAGCATTGCATTTTCATATGCATTTTGCATATTAAATTTAACCCCAAATAATTCCAAGTAAATTAATAGATGGCTAAGATGACCAACTAAGTTCACATGAGTTGATAACCTACTGAATGTTTAACGAAACTTAGTTGGTTGATCGAGAGTCACCTGTCCGGGTTAAAACGTGCAGCCACATTTGCCGGTATGGGACGGCCTTGACTTGGGCTGGCTGCGTGCTCTTTCACCGGTACCTCCAAAGAGGGAGGGTTATGCGTGCTACCCTGATCAGGTAGACGACGATAACTCTGTGAGCCCAGTTGAGTTATTTGCCGGCGTCCCCGTTTGGGACAGTTAGTTTGGCCACGACGGTGGCAGGTGTCTTGAGGACACGGGGCCACCCAGGGCTTGACTCCAAAAGGGAGTGTGATGGCCAGTGGTACGATGGAAGAGTCACGGGTCAGACAGGTTTCGTCGGAACATCGTTGGTCCACCCGAATGGGAGTACGAGGCCATGAGTTCCGTGGTGTGGGTAAAGTGTACAACCTCTGCAGAGTGTTAAATCTATTCGAATAGCCGTGTCCACGGAATTGGACAGCCCGTCCAGACCTCTGTAGCAGATCAACCGTAATAATGATACTGATGAAAGAACTTGTCTTATGTGCGGAAGTACTCAGTGAGGTGGAGTACTCCGTGGGTTGTGAAGCAACCCGGATATGAGTAAGTTGATGACCGTGATCTCAGCATTTAAGACTCAACATGTTTATTGCCATGCTATTACTTGCTGCATTATTTGGTTGTCATGTGCTTGCGAGTACATTCAAAGTACTCACCTGGCGTATCATGCCAGATGCAGGAGAAGACTAAGACGCAGGTCTTGGAGGTTCGTGTTATAATGCCTAGGATGTGTCCACAGCAGTGTCCCTGTGGATGGAGTTGCTGCCATATTCCGCTACGCTTTAGCTTTCCGCTGTAGTATCGCCAAGTTATGCCGAGGCCCATCATGTTTCATAAATAATGTACATAATGTATAGCACTTGTTGTGCTCTGGCCTCGAGGGTCTTGTAAGCTTGTACTCTTTATTATCAATAAAAGTCAGCTATGTTTCTGTTGCCAAGATGTGGAGTGTTTCCAGAAGACATTGATCTCTGGGCTGGGAACACTGGCATTCCGGTTCTATGAGCCAGGGTGCCACAGCGCTTGGTATCAGAGCCGTGCTGACTGTAGGACACCCTAGGTAACACGCGCTAGAACTGCGAGTAGTATAGGACCTTGAGTGTGCATATTGCTTGTTGCATTTGTTTGCGCATATCATGCATCGTGCATCCTTATATTACTAACTCTTTTCATGGTGAGTGTAGATGGCACCGGTTCCATTCCATTTCACCTATGAGCCAGAGCCCCACTCTTTCTCAGCTCTGCTTCGCTGTGTCTAGCTTCGGCTGTATCCCTACGGAGAAGACCCGGTGTACCAGGGGTATCGGGATCAGCTGGCGGAGTCAGTGGATGAGTACCATGCAGTGGCCTACTTGACCGCGACCTCGGATATTGGAAGCTCTTCTCGCTCTGCTAAGGGTGGAGTAGCTTCTACTCTGGAGTTGGCGATCCAGTTTGCTGCCATGGAGGCCATCACCGACTTGCGCTATCACGAGGTCCAGATGCAGACACACCCAGGTTTCTTCCATTACCCCACCCTGTCCCCTACGACAGGGCGAGTCATTTTCTCACCCACCGATCCGGAGGTTGATCGTGCCGCTGGTGTGTTATCCCAGTATATTCACGCCAGTTACCGCATGATCATATCCTTGGCTGTGGAGCTTAATCGTGTGCAGGAGGCACTTGCTGCAGTGACTCCCGCACCCCATCCTGTAGTTCCACCAGTGTATTCGCCACCAGTTCCACCCCCACATATGTTTAGCATGCCTTCTAGTTCCTCTGGGCCATCAGGCATATCGTCTGATAGCCGACGTGAGACCCCAGCTGAGTGGGCCTCGCTCCTCGCCACTCCTGCTCCGCCGATGCTGAGGCGACGCGCTTCCTTTTCTGCGGAAGGGGAGACGTCTCGTCAGCGTCGTCGTGTTTCCTTTGACCCAGTAACCCACATCATCAGTTCTAACTCAGACTCAGACTCGGGGTCTGATGATGACTCTTCAGAAGAGCAGTGTCCGTGCCATCGACGCCACTAGACTAGAGTTGGAGTAGTTATGCATGCATCGTTGCATTTGTCAACTGCCGTTTGAGCAGTTTATCATGTTATCCACTACTAGCTTGCCATGTATTATGTTGGGATGTCTTGTATAATTATGTTGTTATTCGCTGTTGCTTAATGATTTCTTTTGGGTGTCACATAATTATATTTTACCCTTATGGATATTGCTCATCGATTCGGTATTTGCTTTGGGAACAAAATTTAGATGAAGAGAGGCAGTGGCAGTCAAGGCAGTGATGGAACCCCAGTCCGTCGCTCAGCCAGACAGGCAGGGCAAGAGCCCGAAGACTTACCGCCTCCACCACCACAAGCACCTACAACTGAACAAATCATGAGGATGTTTGAAGAGAAGAGGAACCAGGACTTTATGGAGTTCCTCAGAACTATGCAGACAGTGGTTGGTCGAAACAATGGTAACGGGGTGCACTCTAAGCTGACAGATTTTCAGCGGACCAAACCGCCTAGCTTTGGCCAGGCCGTTGATCCTATTGAGGCAGATGACTGGCTTAGAACAATGGAGAAGAAACTAGAAATTGCCCGCTGCGATGAAGCGGACAAGGTTCCATTTGTTACCCACTATCTTGAAGGTCTCGCCGCAATCTGGTGGGATAATACTAAGCTAACATGGCCAACCGGAGAAGAAATCACTTGGGAGCGATTCAAGGAATTGTTCCGCAAATACCATATCCCCACGGGAATTATGAAGATCAAGCAGAAGGAATTTCTATCCCTCACGCAAGGGAGTATGACTGTGGCAGAATACTTGAACAAGTTCAATAACTTGGCTCGATACTCACCTCACGATGTGGATACGGAGGAAAGGAAGATAGACCGCTTCCTCGGGGGACTGAATCATGCCCTCCGGTGCCATTTATGTATGTTGGATTTTGCTGATTTCCAGACACTGGTGAACAAGGCCTACATCGTCGAACGTGAACACAAGCTTGTAAACAATGAGCATAAAAGAAAATTCGAGCCAAAGAAGGATAATAAGGAACCATATGCTCAGAAGTTGCGCAGTTGGCAACCTGTCCCAACAGAGAGCAAGCCTGCGTGGAACAACAACGGTAACAACAACAAGCTCGACACCCAGACTAAAGCCCTCGGCAAGCAGCCTGTTGCGGAAGACTGTCGCCGCAACAATACTTGCTTCACCTGCGGACAGAGCGGGCACTATGCTAAACAGTGTCCTGCCAATGCTGGAAAGCAGCCAACAGACCCCAAGTCGCAGGTTAACCACCTTGGACGCCGCAATGTCCATCACGGATGCGTCCATCACATCTTGACCGAGGAAGTATGCGAAGCCCCCGACATCGTACTTGGTATGTTTACTGTTAATAACATACCTGCACTTATTTTGTTTGATTCCGGGGCTTCCCATTCGTTCATTTCTCGGAGTTTTGCCAACTCGCATAATCTTTCCCCATCGGTTTTGGACAAAATCATGGTGATACAATCCCCCGGTTCCATGCTCAGAACCAATATTGTATATAGAGGCCTAGAAATCTCCATTCATGGAGTACAATTTCCAGCCACCTTGGTTGCTATCGATTCCCCAGGATTGGATATAATTCTGGGAATGGATTGGTTAACCCCGAACCAGGTGTGTATTAACCGTGCCACTAGAACGGTAACATTGGTAAACCCCGCTGGACAGATGATCCAATTCCTAGCCAGTCGAATGATAACTAGAAAAGGCTCAGCATATCACACCACTGCCACTGATATGAACTTGATTCCGGTGGTATGTGAATTTCCGGACATGTTTCCGGAGGAATTACCAGGAATGCCGCCAGATAGAGAACTGGAGTTTGCCATTGAAATAGTTCCTGGCACAGCCCCCATATACAAGAAGTATTATCGAATGCCAGGTCCGGAGCTGGCCGAGTTGAAAAAGCAGCTGGACGAGTTGCTTCAGAAGGGATACATTCGTCCCAGCATTTCACCATGGGGATCACCAGTACTGTTTGTGAAGACGAAAGATGGGAGTCTACGGATGTGCGTAGACTATCGACAGCTCAATGAGGTAACTATCAAGAATAAGTACCCGCTGCCGCGAATTGATGATCTATTTGATCAATTAAGTGGAGCCCGGGTATTTTCAAAGATTGATCTTCGGACAGGATATCACCAATTGAAGATCCGCAAAGAAGATATCCCCAAAACAGCATTTACTACTTGCTATGGACTGTATGAATTCACAGTCATGGCGTTCGGGCTGACAAATGCTCCCGCATACTTTATGAACATGATGAACAAAGTTTTCATGGACTTCCTGGATAAGTTCATGGTAGTGTTCATTGACGATATACTCATATACTCTAAGGATGAAGAGGAGCATAAGCAACACCTTCGAGCTGTTCTGGAAAGATTGAGAATCCATCAATTATACGCCAAATTTAGCAAGTGCGAATTTTGGCTCAAGGAGGTGGGATTTCTTGGGCACATCTTGTCGGAAAATGGTATAGCCGTTGACCCTGGCAAGGTTACGGCTGTCTTAAATTGGAAGACACCAGCTACGGTGACAGAAATCCGTAGTTTCCTTGGATTGGCGGGATACTACCGCCGCTTCATTGAAGGCTTCTCAAAAATAGCCAAGCCTATGACAGAGCTATTAAAGAAGAACCAGAAGTTTATCTAGACCACTGAGTGTGAGGACAGCTTCAAGGAATTGAAGACAAGGCTGACAACAGCCCCTGTTCTAGTCCTCCCTGATATTTATAAGAGTTTTGACATTTACTGCGATGCGTCCAGACGTGGGATTGGATGTGTACTTATGCAAGAAGGAAAGGTTGTGGCTTATGCATCACGACAGCTACGACCTCATGAGGAAAATTATCCCACTCATGACCTGGAGCTAGCCGCAGTAGTGCATGCCTTGAAAATCTGGAGACACTATTTGATTGGTCAAAGATGTGAGGTATATACAGACCACTAGAGTCTTAAGTATATCTTCACGCAACCCGACCTGAACCTCAGGCAACGCAGATGGCTTGAGCTTGTCAAAGATTATGATGTTGGTATCAACTATCATCCAGGCAAGGCGAACGTAGTTGCAGATGCCTTGAGCAGGAAGCAAGCTGTCGTAAATGCTCTAGTGGAGGGTATGAACCAAAGTTTACGCGAAGAGTTTGCTAAACTTAACTTGATATTATGTGGTCCTATGACTCCAAACACGTTGGAGATTAAGCCAACCTTGATGGAGGAAATCCAAGAAGCCCAAAAGACGGATGAAGGAATCCGAGAAATTAAAGGATTGATTCAGAAAGGGAAGGACAAGTCCTTCCGGGGGGATGAACAAGGAACCGTATGGTTCAAGAATCGAATTTGTGTGCCCGACCAAAATAACTTGAGGCAGCAGATACTTAAGGAAGCACATGAATCTGCCTACTCAATTCATCCAGGTGGTACTAAGATGTACCAAGACTTAAAGGAGACATTTTGGTGGCCTGGAATGAAGAACGACATTGCATATTATGTCGCATGTTGCGATGTTTGCAACAAAGTAAAGGCAGAACACCAAAAACCAGCCGGACTGCTGCAACCATTACCAGTACCCCAATGGAAATGGGATGATATATGCATGGATTTTATCGTGGGACTACCTAAGTCCGCAAAAGGTAATGACGCAATCTGGGTCATAGTGGACACACTTACAAAAGTGGCTCACTTCATCCCCGTGAAGACCACTTACACGGCCAATCAGCTGGCACAGCTATATATGTCCCGGATCGTAAGTCTGCATGGGGTACCTAAGACTATCACTTCAGATAGAGGTTCCCGTTTTACCTCAGCATTCTGGTATCGGCTACATCAAGCTTTGGGCACGATGCTGAAGCACAGCACAGCGTATCATCCTCAAACAGATGGACAGACCGAGCGAGTAAATCAAATATTGGAAGATATGCTTCGGTCATGTGCACTTTCTCATGGACCCAAGTGGGAGGATAGTCTGCCATACGCAGAATTCTCCTACAACAACAGCTACCAAGCCAGTCTCAAGATGTCGCCTTTCGAGGCTTTGTACAGACGGAAGTGCCGCACACCACTGAACTGGTCTCAGACAGGAGACAGTCGTATCTTTGGGATAGACTTGATGCTCGAAGCAGAAAGACAGGTCAAGGACATAAAAGAGCGCTTGCGAGCAGCCAAATCACGCCAAAAGAGCTATTACGACCCGAAGCATCGGGAAGTAACATTTGAACCAGGAGATTATGCTTATCTAAGGGTGACTCCTATGACGGGAGTAAAAAGGTTTGGAACCCGAGGGAAGTTAGCCCCGAGATATATTGGTCCTTTCCTAGTGACTGCTAGGAAAGGGAGAGTTGCTTACCAGCTAGAGCTGCCACCAGCACTGTCGGATGTGCATGATGTGTTTCACATCTCACAGCTAAGAAAATGCATTGCACCCCCAGCTAAACAAGCAGACATGAGTGAATTGGAATTGGCAAAGGACCTGACATACGAGGAAAAGCCAGTTAAGATCTTGGATGTGATGGAGAGAATCACGAGAAGCAAGACAATAAGGTTCTATAAGGTGCTATGGGAACACCACAAGGAAGAAGAGGCTACTTGGGAGAGAGAAGACTTCCTAAGATCTGCCTATTCCTATTTGTTCCCTGAGCAACCGAATCTCGAGGACGAGATTCATTCTAAGGGGGGTAGGTTTGTGACACCCTGATTTTTGCCAATTTTTTCTTTTCAAAATTTGACTTGACTTTATTTGAATTTGAATGGATTTCAAATTCTTTCACATGGACTTGGTCATTTTTGAATCTTTGCCAAGTGGTTCCTAGCCTCATCATCTTGCAAATGTTCTGCCAGGAACCTCAAGTACTCAAATTTCCATTCAAATCATTTTCAAAAGCTTTTTTTTTCTTTTAATTGGGAAATTAGGGCATTGGCATAGGTAGTGAAGCAACCTATAGTTTTGATGCTCCTAAACTTCTCAATTAATTCCTAAAAATCCCTTGGACCATATCTCCACCAAATCTTCAAAAACATTCCTTGGTCATGTTCAAATATTTTGCTTAAAAATCCATTTTCCTCTCTGTCCAGAACCAGCCATTGTGAAGGAAGTGCATTTTTTGTTTGTCCAATTGCTACCAAATTTTTACAGCAATGAGACAACACCAAATGAGCACTCTCCACAAATTTTCAGCTCTCCAAGAATTAACTTTTGATCAGTACTTCCATTTGCAGATTCAGGCCAGTTTTGTGCATTTCACATGAGCTACCCTCAAACTTCAACCAAATGAGCTCAAACTTGGTCAGCTTGTCGTTCATTCAACCAGAATCACACCAGACAAGCTCATTGGCTCCCCCTCATCTTCTCCTAAGCTCCAGAAGCCCCTCCATGTTTCTGTCAGAAACTGTTGTTGATGAAACCTCTCAGCACAGACCACTTCAAGCCAAACCTGAGCCTCAGGTGATGTGAATGGACCATGGTCGACACGCCAGACAAGGTCGCCAGGGCAACGTGGCCGTGGAGCGCAAGATGGTGTGGTGAGCACGGGCCTGGCATGGCTGTCGCCGCGCGCTGCACAGCACCCGTGCCCGAGCCATCACGTCCCTCTGCTCCCTCGCCACTACGGCTTGTCCACGCGTGCCGACTAGGTCCCTGGCTGCCGCGTAGCCCCTCAGGTCACCTCACCTGTGCCGAAGAGGCCCTCGCCGACCGCCGCGTCACCGCCGCCATGTTCGGCCCGTGACCACACTGTACGTGCGGTACGTCCTCTTCTCCCCGCCTCGTCCTCTCCGCATTGAATGCTCCCTCTGCCCTCTCCGGTCTCGTCGCCGCTCGCGTCCAGCCAGCGAGGCGTACGAGTGCCGTCGCCATGGCCCGCATCGCCATTGTTCGGGAGAGATCGCCGCTCGGCTCCCCCGCCTATAAAAGCCCCTCCCCGGCCTCCCAGAGTTCCTCACCCCTCTCCTCCTCCACCCAAGCTCCTCCTGGCAGCCCCAATCGAAGCATAGAGGCCCCTGGCCTCGAGCTCGACCGGAGCTTCGCCGCCCGCCCTCTCTTCCTCCTACCCTCTCTGATCCACCTCCGCCTCCACCACGACCACCAGTGAGCTCAGTGAGGTCCCGTGGAGCTCCCCAACCCATCGCCGTGGCCAATCCTCGCTGGAATAGACGAGTTCGCTGACGCCCGAAAGTGCTGGCCACCGGAGAAGAAGGGGGCGACGCCGTCGCTGCATCCCCGGCCACGCCACGGGTACGAGGCGAACCGCCTCTCCGAGCTCCCTCCATCCCGCCCATCGCCAGCCCCTCCCGCCGACCAGATCGCCGGCGCTGCTCGCCGGAGTGCCGCCTCCCCCTCGGCCTCCTCTTCCTCCTCTGTTTCATTTGAAACGAAGGGAATGTGAAAACCTTGGAGTTGAAGAACCAGAGTTTTTGAACAACTCAGCAGACCAAGGCAAGCCAGGATAACCATGTTTTGAAGCATGTCATAGCATTGCATTTTCATATGCATTTTGCATATTAAATTTAACCCCAAATAATTCCAAGTAAATTAATAGATGGCTAAGATGACCAACTAAGTTCACATGAGTTGATAACCTGCTGAATGTTTAACGAAACTTAGTTGGTTGATCGAGAGTCACCTGTCCGGGTTAAAACGTGCAGCCACATTTGCCGGTATGGGACGGCCTTGACTTGGGCTGGCTGCGTGCTCTTTCACCGGTACCTCCAAAGAGGGAGGGTTATGCGTGCGTGCTACCCTAATCAGGTAGACGACGATAACTCTGTGAGCCCAGTTGAGTTATTTGCCGGCGTCCCCGTTTGGGACAGTTAGTTTGGCCACGACGGTGGCAGGTGTCTTGAGGACACGGGGCCACCCAGGGCTTGACTCCAAAAGGGAGTGTGATGGCCGGAGGTACGATGGAAGAGTCACGGGTCAGATAGGTTTCGTCGGAACGTCGTTGGTCCACCCGAATGGGAGTACGAGGCCATGAGTTCCGTGGTGTGGGTAAAGTGTACAACCTCTGCAGAGTGTTAAATCTATTCGAATAGCCGTGTCCACGGAATTGGACAGCCCGTCCAGACCTCTGTAGGAGATCAACCGTAATAATGATACTGATGAAAGAACTTGTCTTATGTGCGGAAGTACTCAGTGAGGTGGAGTACTCCGTGGGTTGTGAAGCAACCCGAATATGAGTAAGTTGATGACCGTGATCTCAGCATTTAAGACTCAACATGTTTATTGCCATGCTATTACTTGCTGCATTATTTGGTTGTCATGTGCTTGCGAGTACATTCAAAGTACTCACCTGGCGTATCATGCCAGATGCAGGAGAAGACTAAGACGCAGGTCTTGGAGGTTCGTGTTATAATGCCTAGGATGTGTCCACAGCAGTGTCCCTGTGGATGGAGTTGCTGCCATATTCCGCTACGCTTTAGCTTTCCGCTGTAGTATCGCTAAGTTATGCCGAGGCCCATCATGTTTGATAAATAATGTACATACTGTATAGCACTTGTTGTGCTCTGGCCTCGAGGGTCTTGTAAGCTTGTACTCTTTATTATCAATAAAAGTCAGCTATGTTTCTGTTGCCAAGATGTGGAGTGTTTCCAGAAGACATTGATCTCTGGGCTGGGAACACTGGCATTCCGGTTCTATGAGCCAGGGTGCCACATGCGCCATTATTTTCAAGCACATGAAATCACCGTCGTCACTCGCTTCCCGTTGCACCGGATTTTGCAAAATCCAGAAGCAACCGGTAGGATTGTGGAGTGGGCGTTGGAGTTGTCGAGCTTTGGCCTCAAGTTTGAAAGCACTTCGACAATTCAGAGCAGGGCCTTGGCGGAGTTCGTTGCGGAATGGACCCCAACGCCAGACAAAGAGGTTCAAGAAACAACTCTCCCCGGCAAGGAAATCGATCAGGAATGGGGTATGTACTTTGATGGGGCTTTTTCGCTGCAAGGCGCCGATGCCGGCGTGCTGCTTGTCGCACCCACCGGAGAGCACCTCAAGTACGTAATCCAAATGCATTTTCTATGGGAGAGTTCGACGAACAACACTGCGGAGTACGAGGGCTTGCTTGCCGGTCTCAGGATCACGGCAGACCTTGGTATCAAAAAGCTCGTCATCAGAGGCGATTCACAGCTTGTCGTCAGGCAAGTTAACAAGAGTTATCAGAGTCCATTGATGCAAGCCTACGTGGATGAAGTGAGAAAAATGGCAGAGCACTTTGACGGTCTGCAAATGGAGCACATCCCTCGTGCCGAGAACAGTATTGCTGACGACCTGTCAAAGCGTGCCGCCCTCAAGTTGCCTATGGAACCAGGAACTTTTGTGCTCCATTTGACTCAACCATCCGTGGCGCCATCAATGCGGCAAGAAAAGAGAAGAAAGTTGAATTCTGGTCAGTACTTCCCGGCAGAGGTCCCAGGAGCCGCCCGCAAGGAAGTTGCCGGGATCAACGACATGCCTGCCGGGGAACAACAGGCTGCAGCAGGGGCTCAGGCCCTTGCCATCGAGACAAACGTTCCCCCGGCAGAGGAGATGCCTTTAGTCCTAGCTGTCGAGCCCCAGGCTCCAGCATGGGCGCAGCACATTGTCCATTTCCTTCAGACAGGAGAACTCCCGGAGGAACAGGAAGAAGCGGAAAAAGTAGCCCGTCGGTCTGTTATGTAGAAGTTCGTCGATGACGTCCTGTACAGAAAGAGACCAAACGGTGTGAAATTGAAGTGTATTCCTCGGGAGGTTGGACTAGAGCTGTTGGCAGAGATACATGGAGGCATATGTGGCTCTCACATAGGATCAAGAGCACTTGTCGGGAAAGCATTCCGGCAAGGTTTCTTTTGGCCTACCGCTCTCCAGGATGTGACTGCACTAGTAACCAAGTGTGAAGCGTGCCAGTTTCATTCGAAGAAATCGCATCAGCCAGCTCAAGCTCTTCAGACGATCCCTCTCTCCTGGCCATTTTCGGTCTGGGGGCTCGACATACTGGCCCCTTTCCCCCGTGCTACCAGGGGCTTTGAGTACTTGTGCGTTGCTATCGACAAGTTCACAAAGTGGCCGGAGGTGGAAGCAGTGAGGAAGGTGACAGCACAATCAGCCGTCAAGTTCTTTAAAGGGATAGTTTGCCATTTCGGTGTGCCCAATAGGATCATCACCGACAACGGCACGCAATTCACAAGTCGCACCTTCATGCAGTACGTCCAAGACCTTGGCGGCAAAATTTGTTTTGCCTCTGTTGCTCACCCGAGAAGCAACGGTCAAGCGGAGAGGGCCAATGCTGAAGTGCTGCGCGGTCTCAGGACCAGAACCTTTGACAGGCTGAGAAAGTGCGGAAGACGCTGGATTGATGAATTGCCGGCGGTTCTTTGGTCAATCAGAATGACACCAAATCGAGCCACCGGCCAGACACCCTTCGCTCTGGTCTACAGAGCGGAAGCAGTTCTCCCCACGGAACTCATGTACGGATCACCTCGAGTGCTCGCTTATGATGAGCTTGAGCAAGAGCAACTGCGGCAAGATGATGCTGTGCTCCTTGAGGAGAATCGTCTTCAGGCTGCTATGCGAGCTGCACGCTACCAGCAAGCTTTACGCCGCTACCATAGCCACAAAGTTCATGCCCGAAGCCTTGAGGAAGGCGACCTTGTTCTTCGGCGGATTCAGTCCGCCAAGAATTCAAACAAGTTGACGCCGAAGTGGGAAGGCCCTTATCGGGTAGTACGAGTCACCAGGCCCGGCGATGTCCGCTTGGAGACCGAAGATGGCATTCCAGTGAGCAATTCCTGGAATATCGAACATCTTCGCAAGTTCTACCCATAAGGCGCGGTTGCCGGGGGCCCCCGACAACCCCCTTTTTTTTGTACGAGTCTTGCCGGCAAGGCAAGTAATCCTTTGTACAAAGCTAGGCGCAGACCCTGAGCCCAGATGACCAAGTTTAAGTGTTGTGCAGTTCCTTATTAATTTTCATGTTTATATATATATATGCATGTTTGTCTAAGATGTTGTATGACACTTGCTTCCGGTAAGTTCTAACGAACCGCTAAGGTTTCATATCTTTATTTTCTCTTCTTTCTTTTTCTCAAAAGACAGAAGGGTTCCTCGCGTGCATGTTTGCTGGGGGGGGGAGGAGGATATGGGTACCAGTTGGCGACGTTCAGAATTGACGCTCACCGGAGGAAGGACAGCGACAGAAAGCTAAGTTCTAAAACTTAGGGCAAGTTTCCTTTATTGCAAAGTTATTTTCCTTGGATGATTTCGACATTTGTATGGAAAACCTGCACGCGAAAGAACCCTTGTCGTAATCGGTTGCGCCCTTATTTTGTTTCGAGTCCGCTCAACAATTTAAGTGGCTGCACTGAGAATGCCAAGGAGCCTTGCCGGCCGCTGCACCTCCGGCAGGCTGCTGAAGTCCCGCACCTAGCGCTCGCGGCAGGTTGTGCGCCGGCAAGTTTTTTAGTAAGCGTAGGGTGAACTCCATACATAAAGGAATCAGACAAGGGAGATAGCATACATATACCCAAACATAAGCAAGTTATATTACACTAATACGTTGCCACAGTTCTAACTTAAGACTTAATTATCTTTGGCATGGAATGGCGACGGCAAGAAGAGGTGGAGCAGCTAATCTCTGCGCTGGCCTTCGACCCTTTTGATTGAATCCACCTTCTCAAGGATGGGCGCGACAAGATCCTCAAGTGCCTTGAGGTCTGCGTCCTTTGGCAGGCGGCCGAGCATGTTGGTGAGGTCGATGCCAGGATTATTGTGCAACACCTTGATGAGTACCTTGCGGAGGACGGCACGGCAAAGCTGGCAGCATTCGTTGGCCAGTTGGGTCGCCCGGTTAGACTGAAGCAGCTTCAGAGCATCAATGATGCTTTCGAAGAACATTGTCAACCTGGCGCTCGAAGATATCCTTTCTTCCGAGGAATACCTGAAGTTTGACAGGCCCATGGTTGACAGTTCAGCCGTGAGTTTCTCTGCAGTGTCGACGAGGCGTTCAGTCCAGATTTGCACGCCCTTCTCGTAGTCAACTTGGGCGGCGGCAGCGCTCTTGAGCAGGTTCCTCTCTCCCTGGAGATCTTTGCACAGGGCCTTCTCGCGGGCCCTACTGTCCTTGAGAGACTTCTCCAATGTGGTCGGCTTCAGCCTCAGATCGGCAATAGCGTCATTTGCTGAAGAGAGCTGCTTGGTCTTGTCAGACATGGCAACTTGCATCTCTGCCAGGGTGTGGAGGGTTTTTTCCCTGTCGCTTTTGAGCGTCGAGAGCTCCTTGCCGTGTTCTTCAAGATCCACTTCCAGTTTCTTGACTTTGTCGCTCAGCTCATTCTTGGCGGCCTCTGCAGCCTCAGCAGCATCGACGGCCTCCTTGAGCTTGCCGGCGTGATCTACAGTTAGAGCTTCGAGCGCCTCCTTGTGCTTCTTCTCCAGCTCCTGGGTCCGCAGCACGACAAGCTTCTCGATATCTTCATCTTTGCTATGAAGCTTGGCGGCGAGCGCCTGCTCACGTGCGGCAAGGTCTTCCTCGTGAGCATCAAGCGCAATGCGACGCACCGTCAGGAGAGCATCTTCAGCAGCAATTCTTTGCGTAGCTTCCTCTTGCGCCTTCTCCATGTTAGATTGTTTCAAAAGGATCTCTGTCTAGTTTTGGCTCACTTGCTCCCGGCTAGCAGTCAACTCTTGGAGGGCCTCGGCGTACCAGACTTGCATTTGTTCGACGCGCCTCTGAAAATCTGCTTCGGCCGCCTTGACAACTGCCATTCTGGAATCTGCTTTCTCTTTCCAAGCACGGTGAAGTGCCTGGAGCTTGCGGAAATTTTTGCCCATGGCCTGAAGGAGCTGATCCTCTTCAGATTTGCCACTACCGGTGCTTGGATCATCAACAATCTCGAGCCCAATAGTGGCGATGATTTCTTCATCAAAGACTTCCCCTTCGGCCGGTGCCCCAATGCCTGCCGTCCCTGGCAAGTTGACAAACAGGTTCTCGCCAACTTTGAGATATTTGCTGGATGAGGGGCCTTCGGATGTTGACGGTTGATCCTCAGCAACCGCCTCACCAGTAGCAGGGGGCTCCATGGCTGGCACAGCGCCTGGCGCTCCTGCGGCAGGAATGCCGTCAGTACGGTCACCGGCGTCCTTGCCGCCCTCTTCAGTAGACTCCTTGGCGGGTTCCTCCTGTGCAGTCTTGGCGGCCTCATCGGCAAAAGCACCGCCTGCTTCTACGTTGGCATCCATGGCGGCCTCGCTGGTAGCGATTTTGTCGGCTTCGGCGGCAACATCCCTGGCAGTCTCCTCGATGACAGCGTCGATGTCCATGTGTTCCATCTCTGGGAATTCTAAAAGACAAGGGAGAGAAACAGAATGAGATCAAGATTGAAGTTCAAGAAGACAAAAGAAAGAGAGATAAAGGACAGAATAGCAAGCGCACTGAGGCAACTGGTTACCTGCATCGGGCTGTCGAGAGGTGGCCTCGCCCCTCCCGGTAACCTCGGTCGCCGGAGGTAGGATGCCAGTATCTATGGTTGTCGGCTCCTCCTCAACCAAGACAAGCTCGTCGGTGTGATCTCTTGCCGGGGATGCGGGCGATGTGGTTGACAGAGGTGGCGCAACGAGGGTGTCTCCTGATAACTCCCTTTGTTGTCGTCCTTCTCCTGCAAGCCCAAAGATATCAGCGGCAAGGATAGGAACCTCAGCGTTCACCAACGGAAAAAGAGTAATGAACTTACGCTGGGGGCTGCGCTGGGGGCTGCGTCGAGGACTAAGATCCGGGCTGATGGTAGTAGTTTCCGGCGCGCTCGTGAAGCCTGCAGGGGGCTCGTCGCCCGTGGAAGTCTTTGCCCTCTTCTCCATCCTCTCCGCCAAGGTTTCTGCATCACTGCAGAGACAATACAAGCAAGTCAATAAGATTGATCCAGAATTTGGAAGATAAAGCTGTGGCAAGATACTCACTCTTCCTCTTCTCGCTCTGGACTGAAGCCGGAGATGTCGAAATCGACCTCTGTTGCAGTGTCTGTGTGGGGTGGCGGAGGAGGGGTCCTAGGTCGCTTGGCTGTAGCAGGCACGGGGGGTTGGCGTGTTTCCGCCACCTCAGCCTCTGGTGCAGTAGTGCGAGACACCCCTGCCACCTCAGCAGTTGCCGCTGGTGTGGGTCTCGCACGCCGCGCAGGTTGCTGTCGAACTCCTTGCCGCGGCGCAGTCTTGCCGGCCGCTTCCTTGCCGGGAGCCTCGCTGCTTGAGGAAGGATGGCTTGCCGGGATGCCAGATGCAGCTTTTCGAAGAACACGCTTTGTCTTCTTCGGGGCTGGAAGTTCTTCTTGCGGTTCTTCTTCGGCAGCCTCTTCGTCGGACGAGCTCTCAACGGCTGTGCTGCTCTGTCCCCCGGCAGCCTTGTCCTTCCTGGAAGGATTTTCTTCCACCACTACCTCTGCATCACTGGTTTCCCATTCTGTGAAGCCGACGCTACCAGCCTCCGCGGCAAGATTCGCCTCCTTCGCCCTAGTGGCAATATATGCCACCTCTTCATCGGTAGTAGCTCGGATGAGGTCTGCTTCTTCTCGGACGGCCCTCTCCGTCAAGTTATCAAAGAACTTCTGTGCCTCTTCCTCGGATGGCTCAACCCATGTCGCGTCGAGACTATGGGCGTTGAACAGTGGCATGGTGGCGATAATCGACCCCAGGGTAGAGTTGTTACACAGAGGGACAATTCTTGCCGGCAACCGATGCTTGTTGCCGCGCTGGAATAGCCTTTGACGGAGAGCGCCAAGTTGCATAGCAGTCAAATTGTTGTTCAGTCCGGGGCGCAATCTCATGACGTCTGCTGCGTTTCGGTATTCCCAAGTTGGTCTCCCTTTATTCTGCAAGGGGGCAATGCGGTGGCGGAGGAAATCGAAGCCAATCATCTCCATTGTTAGCCCTGCAGCTTTCAGGCGAAGGATCCTGGTGGTGGCGATTGTGAGTTTTTCATCTTCAGCAGCGAGATCGCTCCAGCCACTGCCGCGGACCGCTTTCTGCTGTCGAGGCAGACAGAACGGATGGGGATCTGCCTCTTGGATCCAGCACCACTCAGCCCGCCATTCATCCCAATTCTCGCGGTAAACCCCTTCTGGGTATATTTCCTTATTCCAAGCCCTTGGAATCCAGGCGATAGAACCAGAGAGGGCCTCCCCTTTTTGGATACGAGGGAAAAAGTAGTGGTGGAAAAGGGCAGTATTGGAAACCACTCTGGCAAAATTTTCACAAAGATGGGCAAAGATGGACATGCACAGTACTGCATTCGGCGTGAAATGAAGAAGATGGAAGCCGTATGTGTACATAATGTCGTTGAAGAAGTCAGAAAATGGGGGACAGAGCCCGCAATAGAAATAAGCAGCAAAGAAGGGATATCTGTCTGACCCGCTCTTGGAGCAAGAACCTGGAATCACGCGAGTGGCGGGGTGAGCCTGCGTCTCCCTCGCCCACATACACTGGTACCGCCCCTTCAGAGCTTTCGCATCAAGCGACGGGGTGAAGACGACGTGCTTCTTCCGCATCTTCGCCAGCTCGCTCTCCGGGACGTCGGCTTTCATCTGCTTGACCTTGCCTTTGCTGGCCTTGGGTGGCATGACGGATGTAGGGGTGGAAGCCGGGGATGGAGCGGGCGTGGAGGTGACGGGCGGATGAGGGAAGGCTTTGCTCTGAACTCGAGAGAAGGAAGACAATGGCGGCGACCAGATTGAGAAGAAGAGGGAGGTAAATAGGCCGTGCCTTTGCAGTTTCCCTTTTTATGGGGGAGGCGCGGGGCCCCGTCTTTTACTCCCCAATGTGAATGTGCCTCTGCAGGCGCGTTGCAGTTGCAGCCTTTGATGCACGCTTCCCACATCACGCGTTCAGCGCACGTAGTGGGGGGCACAGTAAACGGGATATTTACGTGCGGTTAATTCCCTACCTCGTGTGCCCGTGCACTGTTTGGGCCTAGCCCAACAACGCCTCGCACTCGTGTGTGGCCTAGGCCTGGGGGCTCCTGTCGGTGTACTAAGTATTGGGCCATTAGTACCCCGTAGTTGTGCACGGGCAGTTGTAGCCATACTCGCGGCAAGGTTTGTCGGGGAACAGTTCGAGGTAGACTCAGGCTACCAGAGAAATTCTCAAGTCAAAGATCTGAGGATCAACAGATAAGGAGAGCTAGAATCCGAAAGCCATCTTCCCCGGATCTTGCCGGGGTGGCCTGCGAAGCCCGGCAAGATTCGGCGCCCGGCAAGATTCTGTTGCTGTGCCACCACTCTGGCACAGCAACGAGCCTGACATTCTGGGCCCTTCTTTGGATGCGTGGCGATGCGCCAGTGGAGGAGAGCTTAAGCGGTGCTGATGGGATGGCCCTTTTTCCGTCCCCAAGAAAGTGAGGACACCTAAACGGACACCTCACGGTGCATTAAATGCGTTCGTCCTAATCCATCAGTGGTTAGGTATGATAACCCTGTAGCTACTTTACACCTCAATGTATATACATTTTGCCACTGTGGTGACCCCTTTGAGCATATAAAAGGAGGCCCAAGGCAACTGCTACAGGGGATGGGATCTTCTGGCCCATTCTGCATGCGTAGCTGCTCTTTGAACATACAGTTCATCGCAAGCGCTCCTGGAGCCTAGGCTCAAGAACACTGATAATAAAACAAAGAAGGAGTAGGGTTTTATGCTGATTAGCGGCCCGAACCTGGGTGAAATCACCCCGCGTCGATCGTTGGTTCTGCTCTTTGCGCATACCTCTCCCCCTGCCGAATCGTAAAGGGATTCCTTGAGGGTCCCGTAGGTGTCGCACGCCGACAAACATGTTTGCAATGACAATTAGAGATTATAGTTACTCATGCCATGCTTAATTAGCTAGGAGTGGATAATGGTTTGTCTTGTGTACCAACATGCATTTTAAAATGGTTATGATGTAGTATGATAGGATGGTATCCTCCTTTGAATGATTTAAGTGACTTAACTTGGCACATGCTCACACATATGTTGAATCAAAAACAACATAGCCTCCACGCGTCGGTACAACAAACATTTACATTTGTTGACCAAACTTGTACACAGGTGTGTTGGCAAAGAAATAGCTACATCAACGTCCAAGGCAAGGCCAAGCCAAAGAAGTAGCTCTTTGTGAGATCAAAGGGCGGATCAAGAAGACCAAGATGAACAAGGCAGTAGGGCATCACCTTGGGAAGGCCTCCCTTGCCGGGTAGGAGGGTCTGGCAGGGTCGAGGCCATCCCAGGGACAAGTCCAAGATTTCCCCGGCAGGCTTGCTGGGTCCGCCAAGGGCAGATCTCCCCGCCAAGGCACCACCGCTCCACCGCATCGCAACGCAAATCAGTTTTCAGTGCGGTGTCGAGCCCCCAGGTGATTAAGTGGTTCCACTGAGCACCTGACAGTCATTTGGAAGACAGATTACCCTCGTACGACACCCGTCCAGAGGCGTGTCAAGCAGATAAGTAGAAGATGGTTAAGTGGCATGGCAGGCTTGCCGGGCTGCATCCTTAGCGTGACACCTAGCAATGCATTTAATGCACTTTGTCCTAACTGCCAGAGTTAGGTATGATAGCACTATTAGCTATCTAATCATTAGATAAAGACTATTTTGCCACTGTGGTCACCCCTTATGCTATAAAAGGAGGTCCAAGGCAACCGAACAAAGGATTCGACCCCTCGCACACTTGTACGCGTGTAGCTGCTCTCCCTGAGGTGACCTTGCCGGGCTTGAGCGCTGTGCACTTGTCGTGTCCCCTCATCCAATCCACCAAAGCAGGAGTAGGGTTTTACGCCTCACAGCGGCCCGAACCTGCGTAAAATCCACCAGTGTCACCACCGTCGTGTTGTTCCATGGCCTCTGCTCTTTGTGCAACGTGACCTCCCCCATGCTGAACCACAAGGGGCCGATGGCCCCATAGGTGACCGTGTTCCACCACGACATCTTTGACGTGCCAGGTAGGGGGAAGCTCACTTGTGCGAACCTGAAGCTGTAGAACAGCGCGTCGATCATCGTCATCATCGTCTTTGTGCCTGGAGCCCAAGAAGAAATCCGGCACTACTGTGCACCCTTCCTCTTCGAAGGCCCCCTCGCATGCGGTCGTGGACGGCTCAGGCACCGTGGCGACGTTGGGTGAGGTGGGTACTGCGTGAGACGCGACCGGCGCAGGCGGCGTTGTCGTTGCGTCCCCCGTGGACGAAGCTGGGGCAGGAGGCGCTGGGGGAGGGAAACATTAGCAACATCCTGACGGGCACAACCCACAAGCCATGGGTGGAGGGAACACTCAGTCTCCACCTCTTCGCCGTACCAGTGGGCGCAACCACAACAACAACGCCCGCTCTGATGCGAGCCATGACCCTCTAGCCGTACCTGTAATAGGCGCGGCTAAGAGACACACACCTTGCCCAGGACAGGGCGACCAGGACGGAGCGCCGAATGGGGTTGCCAATCCCCGAGCGCACCCTACTCATCACCGAACGGCCATGGTGTCTAGCTCGCAGCGGCGAGAACGTGGCGGGGCCCCTGCTGGTACTACCAGGAGTCAGGCGACGTCGCGGTCTGCCTCATCATCTATGCCAAGCACAGCTTTGGAAGCCATGGCGCAGGCCCAACTCCTGCTAGGATTCCCACCAGCGGCTAATCAAATGGATGAATGGAGAGCCACTATCCAGAGTTTGATCGGTTTTGTTGAGGCTGGGGGATCACAGTGGGCGGAGCCATCACAGCACCCTCAAGCAACGACAGCAGCCCGGACTGCTGGCCATGTTGAGTGGGCCACACTGACAATGCAGTCCCCTCCGCGGCAACGAACCCAGAGACAGTTATTCCCGGCGAGGAGGCGCCTCAGGAATGGATCTTGTATTTTGATGGTGCTTTCTCGTTGCAGGGTGCTGGAGCTGGCGTGGTTCTCGTTGCACCCACCAGAGAGCACCTCAAGTATGTGGTTCAAATGCACTTTCCCCAGGAAAAGGCCACCAACAACACTGCTGAGTATGAAGGGCTACTTGCCGGGATCAGAATCGCAGTAGAATTGGGAATCAAGAAGTTGATCATTCGTGGAGATTCGCATCTCGTGGTGAGACAAGTTAATAAGGATTACCAAAGTCCGTTGATGGAGGCATACGTAGAGGAAGTGAGAAAGCTGGAGAAGCATTTTGATGGATTGCAAATAGAGCATGTGTTGCATGAGGAAAACAGTGTCGCTGATCATTTGTCAAAGTGTGCTGCACAAAAGCTCCCTGTGGAACCAGGAACTTTTATCCTCCACCTGACTCAGCCTTCAGTATCTCCATCGATGATGGCCATAAAAAGAGTTGGACTTCGGCAAGTATCTCCCGGCAGAGCTTCCCGAAGCCGCCGGTAGAGATGTTGACGGGAACCACTCCACTTCAGTTGGTGAGCAGCACTCTCCCGCGGAACCACAGGTTCTTACGGTCGAGGTGAGCGCTCCCATGAATGAGGAGGTGCCATTGGTCCTTGTTGTTGAGCCCTAGGCTCCAACTTGGGCACGGCACATAGTCCACTACCTTCAAACAGGAGAGCTTCCTCAAGAGCAAGAAGAAGCTGAAAGAGTAGCCCGACGGTCCAGTATGTACCAGTTTGTCAATGACACTCTATACAGAAGGAGGCCAAACGGTGTGAAATTGAAATGCATTTGCCAGGAAGAGGGGCTGGAATTACTAGTAGAGATACACAAGGGGGTGTGTGGATCCCATATTGGATCAAGAGCCTTGGTTGGGAAAGCTTTCCGACAAGGTTTCTACTGGCCCACGGCCCTCCAAGATGCGATTGAGCTAGTCACCAGATGTGAAGCCTGCCAGTTCCACTCCAAGAGCATCCATCAACCAGCTCAAGCTCTCCAGATGATCCCTTTGTCCTGGCCATTTTTGGTCTGGGGGCTCGATATCTTGGGCCCCTTCCCCCGTGCTACCGGAGGCTTTGAATTCTTGTACGTCGCAATCGACAAGTTTACAAAGTGGCCGGAAGTGGAGCCAGTGAGGAAGGTGACCGCGCAATCAGCTATCAAGTTCTTGAAAGGATTGGTGTGCCGTTTTGGAGTACCCGCCAGAGTGATCACTGACAATAGCACCCAATTCACAAGCCGCGCCTTCATGCAGTACACCCAAAACCTTGGGAGTTAGGTCTCTTTCACCTCTGTTGCTCATCCCCGGAGCAACGGGCAGGCTGAGAGGATGAATGCTGAAATGTTGCGCGGGCTCAAGACGAGGACTTTTGATAAGCTGAAGAAATGCGGCAGATGCTGGATCAACGAGCTACCGGTGGTTCTTTGGTCCCTCCGTACGACACCGAATCGAGCCACCGACCAGACTCCCTTCTCCCTAGTATATGGGGCAAAAGCAGTGCTCCCCACGGAACTCATATACGGGTCACCTCAAGTACTTGCCTACGATGAAGTAGAGCAGGAGAAGCACTAGCATGATGATGCCATGCTCCTCGAGGAAGATCATCTCCAGGCCGCTGTGCGTGCTGCATGCTACCAACAAGCTTTGTGCCGCTATCATAGCCGCAGGGTTCATGCCCGGAGCCTTGAGGAAGGTGACCTTGTCCTTAGGCATGTTCAGTCCGCCAAGGGTTCCAACAAGTTGACACCGAAGTGGGAAGGCCCTTACCGGGTAGTACGTGTCACCAGACCTGGCGCAGTCCGTCTGGAGACCGAAGATGGCATTAAACTTCAAAACTCATGGAATATTGAGCATCTTCGCAAGTTCTACCCATAAGGTGCGGTTGCCGGGCTCAGCCCCGGCAGCCACCTTTTGTACAAGCCTTGCCAATGTGCATGTAACCCTTTGTACAAAGCCAGACGCAGACCCTGTGCAGAGATAATAAAATGAAGCGCCGACGCCTAAAAACTTGCATGCATGATTATTTTAGCATAGTCTTGCCATATTCATTTAGAAAGGATCACATGCTGCTGTTTTCTACCCCTGTGCTAACCAACAAGGCTCCTGCCGTGGATACAATCCCAAGAGAGGAGAAGTGAAGACAAACTTGCATTTCGATCCCCAACAACGCAAAATAAATAAGTTCCCTTTAAGATATCCACAAGTGTGCCTCTACAAGGAAAAACTTGTGCCTAGAAAAACCTTGTCCCCTTCGAAACATTTGTGCTCCCTTCCTTTGATTCGAAGGATACTTCGGTCAGGACGGTCGCAGTGGCATTTGAAAAGAGAGGGTTTTACGAGGGGACGGTTCCCTTCCGTACTCCCAAACCCACCAGGCAAAACCTGGCGGCAGAGATGGAAGGAACCGGCAAGATAACTTGTAGGAGGACCTTGTTTACTTGAAAGTATAGAGGAGTCACCCCTCTGCATGGATATGATACATGCACAAGTACCCGGCAAACATATCTTTTTTCATTAATACGCGGATAAACAAGTACAAACCATACAGGGTACAAATATGGATAAAAGAGATTACATATTTGAGACTAAAGTTTGGCAAATGCCTACATATTTTTTATTGAAAAAAGATTGTAGGAGATATGCCCTAGAGGCAATAATAAAAGTTATTGATTATCTCCCTGTTCATAATTAGGTTTATGTTCCATGCTATAACTGTTATGGTTCTCGAGTCTGCAATAACCACGAGGCTCGGAGGAAGACTCATATGCACGTGTGGAATAATAAACGGTAAAATGTATTCCTAGTCTGGCCTCTAAGACTAGCTCAAGTGTTGCATGATGGTTCTATTTTCCTGATCATGGGCATGTCTATGCCAGCAACTTTGAGGGCACAATGTTAGAAGAACATTTGTGTTGAATCGACCTGAATTGATGTTATGCTATGAGATACATTCATCACAAGTTAATGGTTAATAACATAGAGATGGTTAACGTTTGCATGATTCCTTAGACCATGAGAGTATCAAGTTTCTTCATGCTTGCTTCATGAACTTTGGGGTTTGTTAAACGTCATCCGTAAATGGGTGGCTATTACGGCGGCTTACGGGTTCATGGAAAAGTATGTCAAGTAACTTGATAGCTCAAGATTGGGATTTGCTCCTCCGATGATGGAGAGATATCTCTGGGCCCTCTCGGTGTTACGGTATCCATCATCGTCTGGCCAGACACTTTGTGATTTGATCACGGGGATGCCGGAACACGGGAACGAGAAAAGAGAACAATACCCATAACGAGGTAACTGGCATAGTGGACAAGTTGTTGATCCACGGGGATGCCAACATGTCTCACCTCGGGTATTTGTAACATATCGCGAAGCAATAGGAATAGCACACTGCAATTGGAGGTTCACTCGAATATTCATTCGTGTGGGTATAGGGGTCAATATGGGTGTCGACGGCTCCGATATTGATCATTGATCGGAAAGTGTTCCGATCATGTCTATACTTCATCGAACCTATAGGGTCACACGCTTAAGGGTCATCTATCTACTGAATACTAGACAGGGAGTCTGAGAGAAATTCGCCAAAAAAGTTTCGGAGACAACGGAAGAGTTCCGGAGAGAGAACACCGGAATAGTTTCGGTAAAACCGAAAAGTTGTTTCAGCGTATACCATTAAGTCAAATTGGTTTCGGGACACGCCTGATAATTCTTGGAGGGTGCCAGAATTATTCTGGAAACTTCTAGGAATTTTCCTGGATAAAAACCAGAAATGTTCCGGAGCTGCCGGAACCGGTTTGGTTGCTTTTCGCAGATGAAAATCACTAATCCGGAATTGTTTCGGAACACGTCAAAAATTATTTTAGTGGGTACTGGAAATGTTCTAAGCCCACATAAATATTTTTGGTTCGAACGGACGCTGAAAAATGTCATCGTGAATAGTGAAAGTGCTTTTTGGGTGGCTTCTTGGAGAAGCCACCTTGAGGGCCCTTTGGTATTTTTCCCCTTGGCTTCTTGGAGAAGCCACCCTTGGGCTTGGCCTATAAATAGGGGTGGAGGGGGCTGCCTAAAGACTCACTCTTTCTCACATACAAGTGCCAAGCATGATCTGGTTTTCTCTCTCCCTCCCAGCGAAATAGTTTCGTAGAGCCAAAAGGTTGTCTGGGTTCCTGTGGGAACTAGTTCTGGACAGCGAAGCCCTGTCGGATAGATGACACCGTATGTGTGCAACTCTGTAGAGAGATCATAGTTTCGGTCTTAGTTCAAGAGTGCCTCCCGAAGGGCTGTCCGTGTGACCGTCCGAGTTTCGAAGGTCCTCCCAAAGGGCTGTCCGAGTGACCGTCCGAGTTTCGAAGGTCCTCCAGAAGGGCTGTCCGCGACACCGTCCGGGGGACTATCCGACCGCCTCCCGGAGGGCTGTTCGAGGGGTGGATGAGGGTATACATCCTCGCAGTTGGGAGGTTGTAAACCCTAGCTGCATGGATCTGCACTGCCGATCGTCATCGACTCTACTTCCGTTGCACTACGAGTCGGTAACAAAAAAGATCAAACCTTGTATGCAGTCTCCATAGTGGTCCTGGGCTGGTGCGTATGTCGGGAATTTTTTTTTCTGTTGCGTTACCCTACAGTGGCATCATGAGCGGTGATATGCATAGATGCAGGTTGCGATCTAGAATACATAGAGATGTGTGGGTGTTGCACAATATAATTAGGTAGTAGATGAGTTCTATTACTAAAAATTATTTGTGCGGGTAGCAGATGAAATCTGTTACCCGATGTTCTTGTTGCTTCCCTGGAATTTGCATATTTCTGATCTTGATAACAGCATGGTGTAGTTTCAATGTTCTGGCAATCCGCGATCCTGATTGATCAACGAAGTGCTAACAGTTCATTGAATTCCACCGTAGTTAAAAAGAAAGATGAAATTTCGCAGACGAAAGGGCAATGCAGATATGATCTGCACGGGGGTCATGCATATGACGAAGTTCAGTATGGGGCTCGAGATTTTATTATCTCGTGTTTCATACACCCCACAAAGTTAATCTAGCGACTTGAATTATCATACTTGATGATGGACGTTGGTAGCTTCGGTTTGTTTCGAAACCTTAGAAGCCACGTAAAACAAGTTTTTGCATGAACCGATTAGAGATGTCTAACTTGGTTTTGCAGGAGGGTTTGCATGTGCATGTGATGTGGTATAGCAGTGCTCATAATAATTTGATTATGTATGAGATGACTATATAATGTAAATTGATTAACATGACCTGCGTGTTATGATTCGGCATGATGGCTGGAGCCATATGATTGTCACTTTAAAAGACCTGTGTGTCAACCTTTTGTAATGCACTTATTTTATTAGCTATAGAGATAGAAATATTATCTGGTGCATCGACAAGGTGATGGCAATCTTCGCGAAGGTGAACACCGACGTGAATGCCAAAGACGAAGAAATGAAAGACTTCTCCATCAGAAAGGGCTATACCATATCATGCTATTATGAATTGCCTGAGATGTTTATCCCTTATGATGCACCCTCCTTGATTGTGCGGTAGTCACTTTTTATTAGGGTGATCTCTCACAAAAATATCAAGTAGTTAGTGTTCTCCCAAGTGTAGCACCGTCACGGCACCTAACTTTTCGGGGTGCGCCATGTCCACATGGGTACGAACGATTAGGGATGTGTGAGGCGGGTGAGTTGAGACCTCGCAACGAGATCACTTGGTGGTCTTGATGTTCTAGCTTGAAAGTCCTGAGCTCGGAACACGCCCATCGAAAGATGAACAAGAGTCGCATAGAGATGTGATCGGCAAGTTGGCCTACCGATTGAAGTTCCCGTCATCAGTGATGTTCCCATCAATGGCGTGGAATTGAAATGCGGATCTTGAATCACTCACAATCAATTATGAGAGATATTGATTTGAGTGGGAGCGCACTGTAGAATTAACTGTTTTAATTCTCAGTGCAATTAATTTTGAACACTGTCTAAGTGTGTTTTGCCTAATAGTTGTAGAATAATGGCTCGCGTTTCCACCTTCCCTATTAAAATTGAATAGCTGTTAAATATCTGGTTAAAACTTTACGGTAACATAATGTGAGGATTGTCCTCAAGAGTGCCGAGAAGGACTTTGTCCTATCGCATACTTTCGTTATTCTCCCGCTAATGCTATGGATCATGTGACTCTCGTCCTTCGATCCAAAAGCTAGAATTCCGTTTCAGTCAAGTGCAATATGTTTGCTTCCATGAGACCCGAACTTCGAAAGTTTGGATAGTTATGTGATATTCATGGAATCTGAAAATCATTTTCAGAGACAAACAAAAGCTAAAAAGATATGAGATATCCAAAGCAATGTTTGTTTGCAAACTATTAGTAAAGGTGTTTACTATGCATTAGACTGATAAGAGAGGAATCCTAAAGAACGCATGTCATATGATGAAAGGTGAATAAAACAACAACTTAAAGAGAAAGGAAGTGTCCGAAGGGTGTTAGTGAAACTTTCACGCCTAGGAAGTCCGGGGCTAACGCCACTCTTAAGTTGACTGCTTCTTCTGAGAGTAGGAGAAATACTGAAAGTTAAATTGTTAGAAGTATAAAGGCAATAAGTGAGAAGACTGTAATATCCAGCTCATGTATGAATGTCATACAAGTTATTGATGTATGGAAGGCTAGTCAAAGATATAGTTCTTGGGAGTTATGGTTAAAAATATTAATCACTAATTCTTGGGTATTGTGGTTTAATCACAGAAAAAACCCGTGCGATTGCATTCTCTTGCAATTCGATACAAGAACTATGGCCTAAAAGACTTGCCGGTAATGAGGTTCAGGTATACACAGGGAACATAGTAAATGTTACTATACCTTCCATCGGTGTATTGCTGTCTGTATTTACTTTCATAATTCATTTAGAGTTTTACACACTCTAGCCCATTGCATAAGGTATCTTGCAAGAAGGTTGTTCATAAGAGAACTTTTGATGTTCGGTGTTATGAATAACATAAGGGCCATACTTTCATTATGAATGAGATGTATGTTATGAATATTGACAATAATATATTACCTCTGGATTTACTTTCATAATTCATTTTAGAGTTTTACACACTCTAGCCCATTGCACAATGTTGTTGCAAAAGGGTTGTTCATAAAAGAACAATTGTTGTTCAGTATTATGAATAACATAAAGGGCCATGCTTCCATCCAAGATGGGATGTATGTTATGAATATTGATGGTAATATGATACATCCATAACACTGACGCTAAATGTCGCAAGACTAATAGAATACCACACACGTGTGGCACTGCATTTGGTCACATTGGAGTAACCCGCATGAAAAAATTCCATTATGATGGATTTTGAAGTCGTTTGATTTCCAATCATCTGATACTAGCAACTTTCCTTCAAAAGGTGAAGTGACTGAAAAACTGTTCACAGGCCATAAGGAACGAGCAACAAACTTATTGGTAACCATACATTTTGATGTGTGTAGTCCAATAAATGTTGTTGCAAGCAGTGGTTTTGTCTATCTTCAAAAATGACTCAAGTAGATATATGGATATTTACTTGATGAGACACAAGTCTGGATCTTTTGAAATCATTCAAAAGGTTCTCAATATGAAGTAGAAATTATTGTAACAAGAAAATTATGTTTCTGCAATTAGATTGCTGAAAGGAATATTTGAGTTACAAGTTTAGCGAATGCCTGATGAGTTGTGAAAAGAGTTTCATAGCTTACACCTCCCGGAACACCACTGTGAGTGGAATGTCTATGAAGATGTAATCAAACCATTTGTGACATGGTAAGATCAGAGATAACATAAATAAATTTTCCATTATCCCTTTTAAAGTGATGCTTTAGAGACTGCGGCTTTTACACTGAAAAGAGCTCCATCGGGTCTGTTGAAAGGACGCCATGGTATGGTACGCCCAACCATGTTATATCTTTTCTTAAACATTTGGAATATGGGGCTTGTGTAAAAGGTTACAAACCTATTCCAAATCAGACAAGTGCTACTTTGTAGGTTATCCCAAGTAATTGGGTATTCCCTCATCGCTATACCGAGGCAAAGGATTTTGCCACAAAATGGTATGCTTTTAAAGATAATAGTTCTTGCAAAAGGTGAGTGGGAGGACAGTGCAACTCGACGAGATAACCAGTATCTTCGTCATCAGATCAAAGGAAAGGAACCTTGGAAGTGATTCCGGAGTTTCCTACTGCGACTGATACGGAAGTCTCTACAATAAAATGTATGGACTTCGGTCGAACTTGCAGCTAAACCACGTAGGCAAGGCTTGTGCAAACCTCTCAGGTGCGCAAATGAGATATTGTTGTTAGACAACAGTATACCTATGATACACAAGGAAGCGTTGATGGGCCCTGACTCCGGAATTGGCTAAATGCCAATACAATCCGAAATAGTCTCCATATAAATGTTTCAACATTAAAATCTTGATACACCTTTCGGAAGACTTAGTCTGACAAATATTTATGGAACTAAAAACGGATACGGATAAAAATGTTTTATCCATAAAGCTCGACTTGTTGCAATAACAAGTTCAAGGAGTTGACTACGATGAGGTTGTTTCATTGTACCGATGCTTAAAGTCGGTTCGGGTTGAACTAGCAATTAATACATATTTCAAATCATGAGATATGAAACAAGGATGACGAAAGGATTTCCATCTGATGGAAATGAAACCAAGGACTTGCATGTGTTACAGTCCAAGGTATTTTGTCAGTCCAGAGGATGCTAGTAAGTATGCAAACTTCAAAGTTCCAGCGATGGACAGAAGAGAGCAAAATGGAGTTGGAATCTTCGTGTTTTGATGAAATGGTCAAAGGGGTTTGACTTCATCAATGGGTAACGAAGATGCTTGTGATTCAAGAAAGTAAGTGGGAGCATAATAATATTTCTAAAAACCTTGTGTGCTTGACACATTGTTAATTGAAAATAAATTTCTTGACACGAATTAGGACTTCATTTGAAAATAGTTTTTCGATGAAGTGCTTGGGCTAAATAGCCTCAATATTAGGCATGATGATCTATGGAGATAGATTTACCTAATGGGGCTGAGCAAAGATACATATTGACAAGATGCTAAAACCTTTTAGCATTTAAAACGCCAAGGAGTGATTCTTGCCGAAGTCACATGGAAAGAGTTTTTTGCAAGACTCGGTGTCCCAAAAACACTGATGAGCAAAATACATGATGGAGATTCCACACACCTTCGTGTTTGGATTAATCATGTATTCCATGGTATGTAAAAACAACCAGATATGTCCAATACTCCAAAGTTGTTGTGAGTATAGATACCAAAGTGATCAAAGTACTGATCATGGGACAACAGTGAAAAATGTCATTGAGTACTAGAGTAATACTGATGACATGTTTTCTCTTAAGCAGAGATTATGAAGTGCTTGTTGTAAGTAATTACAACAATACAGTCTTCATCAATGCTCCATGCGATTTTCAATTTGAATTGAGGGATTTGTGTTACACACAATGTGGTGGCACAGTTAGTTGGAAATTGTTCCAAACAAGTTACTGTGGCGAATTCTATAACAAAGGCTAAGTATGTTGACGCTTTAGAAGCGACAAAGAAGTTGTTGAATCATATAGTTCATTCATGAACTTAGTATGCTTCCAAGATGGCTTTGGTCAATGGGACACTATTGCAGATAGTTGCTCCATAGCTCAGTCTGAGGAATCAGGTTTCGACCAATGATTCACACATATGCAAAGCCAAGTCCACACAAAATAAGAATTTTGTGAAAGCACGAGGATATGCAAAGATACACACAGAGCTGAAGTCATCAGATCCGTTGGACATCAGGCGATACCACAAGCGAAGCATATTTACACTGGTGTGCCACAGGTGTAAAGTGCATTAGCATTAACTAGATTATTGACTCTAGTGCAAGTGGGAGTCCGTAGGAGATATGCCCTAGAGGCAATAATAAAAGTTATTGATTATCTCCCTGTTCATAATTAGATTTATGTTCCATGCTATAACTGCTATGGTTCTCGAGTCTGCAATAACCACGAGGCTCGGAGGAAGACTTATATGCACGTGTGGAATAATAAACGGTAAAATGTATTCCTAGTCTGGCCTCTAAGACTAGCTCAAGTGTTGCATGATGGTTCTGTTTTCCTGATCATGGGCATGTCTATGCCAGCAAGTTTGAGGGCACAATGTTGGAAGAACATTTGTGTTGAATCGACCCGAATTGATGTTATGCTATGAGATACATTCGTCACAAGTTAATGGTTAATAACACAGAGATGGTTAACGTTTGCATGATTCCTTAGACCATGAGAGTATCGAGCTTCTTCATGCTTGCTTCATGAACTTTGGGGTTTGTTAAACGTCATCCGTAAATGGGTGGCTATTACGGCGGCTTACGGGTTCATGGAAAAGTATGTCAAGTAACTTGATAGCTCAAGATTGAGATTTGCTCCTCCGACGATGGAGAGATATCTCTGGGCCCTCTCGGTGTTACGGTATCCATCATCGTCTGGCCAGACACTTTGTGATTTGATCACGGGGATGCCAGAACAAGGGAACGAGAAAAGAGAACAATACCGGTAACGAGGTAAATGGCATAGTGGACAAGTTGTTGATCCACGGGGATGCCAACATGTCTCACCTCGGGTATTTGTAACATATCGTGAAGCAACAGGAATAGCACACGGCAACTGGAGGTTCACTCGAATATTCATTCGTGTGGGTATAGGGGTCAATATGGGTGTCCACGGCTCCGATATTGATCATTGATCGGAAAGTGTTCCGGTCATGTCTATACTTCACCGAACCTATAGGGTCAGACGCTTAAGGGTCATCTATCTACTGAATACTAGACAGGGAGTCTGAGAGAAATTCGCCGAAAAAGTTTCAGAGACAACGGAAGAGTTCCGGAGAGAGAACACCGGAATAGTTTTGGTAAAACCGAAAAGTTGTTTTGGGGTATACCATTAAGTCAAATTGGTTTCGGGACACGCCTGATAATTCTTGGAGGGTGCCAGAATTATTCTGGAAACTTCTGGGAATTTTCTGGGATAAAAACCGGAAATGTTTCGGAGCTGCCGGAACCGGTTTGGTTGCTTTTCGCAGATGAAAATCACTAATCCGGAATTGTTTCAGAATGCGTCAAAAATTATTTATTGGGTACTGGAAATGTTCTAAGCCCACATAAATATTTTTGTTTCGAACGGACGCTGAAAAATGTCGTCGTGAATAGTGAAAGTGCTTTTTGGGTGGCTTCTTGGAGAAGCCACCTTGAGGGCCCTTTGGTATTTTTCCCCTTGGCTTCTTGGAGAAGCAACCCTTGGGCTTGGCCTATAAATAGGGGTGGAGGGGGCTGCCTAAAGACTCACTCTTTCTCACATACAAGTGCCATGCATGATCTGGCTTTCTCTCTCCCTCCCAGCGAAATAGTTTCGTAGAGCCGAAAGGCTGTCTAGGTTCCGGTGGGAACTAGTTCTGGACGGTGAAGCCCTGCTAGATAGATGACACCGTATGTGTGCAACTCTGTAGAGAGATCGTAGTTTTGGTCTTAGTTCGAGAGTGCCTCCCGAAGGGCTATCCGTGTGACCGTCCGAGTTTCGAAGGTCCTCCCGAAGGGCTGTCCGAGTGTCCGTCCGAGTTTCGAAGGTCCTCCCGAAGGGCTGTCCGCGACACTGTCCGGGGGACTCTCCGACCGCCTCCCGGAGGGTTGTCCGAGGGGCGGATGAGGGTATACATCCTCGCAGTTGGGAGGTTGTAAATCCTAGCTGCGGGGATCTGCACCGCCGATCGTCATCGACTCTACTTCCGCTGCGCTATGAGTCGGTAACGAAAAAGATCAAACCTTGTATGCAATCTGCATAGTGGTCCTGGGCTGGTGCGTATGTCCGAAAATATTTGTTTTCTATCGCGTTACCTTACAGGGAAGTGCCCCATAATCCCTTTCTTATCCCTCTCCTGCTAGGAACTATAGTGGGAGGTGAAGAGGGCAAAAGGTGTGCCTGGGCAGAAGCCCAGCCCCACCCTGTCAGGGCCCGCGGGATGCAGTCTGACAAGATTGGGAGGGGCAGGGCGAAGACGATGGACGGAGAGAGCGGCTAGGTGATGCCCTGGTCACCACCGCCAGGACCAGCGGAACACGATAGGAGAATCACCGGCAGGGCGGACGAAGCCGGAGCCCACGAGGAAGACTGTCGGGGCCTAGCTGGAAGATTGCTGGAGGAGGTGGAGGCATCCACACCCAACACCCCGGCAAATCGCTCTGCCGGGGGAAGAAGACCCAGGTGCAGATGATGGTGCCGCCGGACCCCTGCTGATGGTGATGGTGCGGCCTGCGCTCAGCTGGAGCTCCAGCCGCCGTCCTCCCACTCGGCGCCGTCGTCTTCACTGACACTGTCCTCTTCGTCGCTGTCGCTCAAGAAGGAGCTTTCTTCGTCAGTCGAGCTTTCCGCGCAGCACCCTGAGCGAGCACCCGAATGCCCAAAGACCTTGAAGGAGAGCAGTGTGGCGTCCATTAACTTGAAATGGAGGACGTGCCCTGCCGCCAAGCTGTGGGCACGAGCAAAAGTTTTCCAGCCACGCCGGAGAAGCATGACATGAGGCGCGGGGAACTCTACGTCCGCCCGCATGCTGCCATTACAGCAGCCCCTCATGTGCAGCCTCAATCCTGGCGGCTGTTCGACCTCCATCACCGTTGCGAAAGGGGTAGGAAGCCGAAGATGGCTGCGCGGAGGTTTGCGCAGCTTGACAATGAACTCCAGTGGTTGGTCCCCAACGTGGCCCTCCATCGGAGCCAAGGCGATCGGGGGACGAGTGACCAGAGCGCCGCCGCATCCTCCTCGGCCCCTGGCACCATGGCGACCGCGCCCACGCCCTTTGGCGCCACCTTGCACGTTGGACTTCGCCCCTGCATCTTCTGTAGGGGGAGGGAGGCACTGCCGAGAAGACACCCTCGTCGCCACCACTGAGGTTCGACCACGTCCTCTTCCCCTCACCATAGTGGAGGAGGGATGCGAGGAGAAGGAGAAGGAGAAGATGTGTGTGAGTGAGTACCTCGCCCGTGCCTCCCTTTTATAGGGGGGCGTGGCCGGGGGCTGGCTCCTCGCTCAGGAAGCAACCGCCCTGCTCCGTCAACCCAACCCCTCTGCACCACTGACAACATTCAGAATCCACGACCGCCCTTCTGCGCCTATCCACGGTGCTGGGTTTTCTGCCATGGCACTCATTCCCGCACCCTATGCGCCCGCCACCAACCCTGCGCAATGCATGCGGCGTACGTGGCAGAAAACGGCATGGGTAGTGGGACGAGTAAAATGGAAGTTACCTCCCCATGAATGTGGACAAACCCATAGGCTATTACGTGGGTAACCCCACATCATCCCGCACAACACATGGGAAAACCGAAAACTGATTCAATCACAAGTTAATGAAGAAGCAACAAAGATATCAAGAGATAAGGGAATCCCACCGTGGCGCGGCCAAAGTGCTTGCCTGTGTACTTGTTGGGGCCTACCCCAACGATGCCTGGCAGCACGTATGGGCCAGGCCGGGGGCTCCTGTCGGTACAATAAACATTTACATTTGTTGGCCAGACTTGTACACAGGCGTGTTGGCAAAGAAATAGCTACATCAACGTCCAAGGCAAGGCCAAACCAAAGAAGCCGCTCTTTGTTAGATTAAAGGGTGGATCAAGAAGACCAAGACGAACAAGGCAGCAGGCCATCACCTTGGGAAGGCCTCCCTTGCCAGGTAGGAGGGCCCGACAGGGTCGAGGCCATCCCAGGGACAAGTCCAAGATTTCCCCGGCAGGCTTGCCGGGTCCGCCAAGGGCGGATCTCCCCGCCAAGGCACCACCGCTCCACCGCATCGCAACGCAAATCAGTTTTCAGTGCGGTGTCAACCCCCAGGTGAGTAAGTGGCTTCCACTTAGCACGTGGCAGTCATTTGGAAGACAGATTACCCTCGTACGACACCCATCCAGAGGCGTGTCAAGTAGATAAGAAGAAGATGGTTAAGTGGCACGGCAGGCTTGCCGGGCTGCATCCTCAGCGTGACACCTAGCAATGCATTTAATGCACTTTGTCCTAACTACCAGAGTTAGGTATGATAGAACTGTTAGCTATCTAATCATTAGATAAAGACTATTTTGCCACTGTGGTCACCCCTTAAGCTATAAAAGGAGGTCCAAGGCAACCGAACAAAGGATTCGACCCCTCGCACACTTGTATGCACGTAGCTGCTCTCCCCAAGGCGACCTTGCCGGGCTTGAGCGCCGCGTGCTTGTCGTGTCCCCTCATCCAATCCACTAAAGCAGGAGTAGGGTTTTACGCTTCACAGCGGCCCGAACCTGGGTAAAATCCACCAATGTCACCACCATCGTGTTGTTCCATGGCCTCTGCTCTTTGTGCAACATGACCTCCCCCATGACGAACCACAAGGGGCCGATGGCCCCATAGGTGATCGTGTTCCACCACGACACCACGATATTTATGTTCATGGTGATTTATATCCTACTCATGCTTGCATTCAATGTTGATTAATCTCAATGCATGTTGATGACCATTGTCGCTCTCTAGTTGGTCGCTCCTCAATCTTTTGCTAGCCTTCACTTGTACTAAGCAGGAATACTCCTTGTGCATCCACTTCCTTAAACCCAAAGTTGTTCCATATGAGTCCACCATACCTACCTATACGCATTTGCATGTGCCAAACTCTAAACCTTCAAATAATAATCTATTTTGTATGCCCGAATCGCTCATGTAGCGACTGGGGGCTGTCAGTATCTTCCATGCTAGGTGGGTTATTCTCACAATGAGTGTTTATTCACTTGTCATTCACGAGAAAGTGGCTGGTAATCGGGATGCCCAGTTCCATGCTCAAAATCAAATCAAAATATAATAATGAAACAAAACTTCCCCAGGACTGTTGTTGGTATGGACGGTACCCGTGGATTCGACTAGCCGTGGAGTGTGATTGTTGGTGGAGGGGGAGTAAAAACTTTACCATTCTGTTTGGGGACCGCCTATAATGTATGTAGCATGGAAGATAGTGAGATCTCTTGGTTGTTATGTTGACAATGAAAGCATACCGCTCAAAATCATATTCATCTTTGTTTTAAAAGCTTCGAGCTCTGGCACCTCTGCAAATCCCTGCTTCCCTCTGCGAAGGGCCTATCTATTTACTTTTATTGTTGAGTCATCATCCTCTTATCAAAAGCACCAACTGGAGAGCACTATTGTCATTTATATGCTTTATTTTTAATTGATGTTGAGTATGAGTGTGACTGGATCTCTTTTGCCATGAATTATAATGTCTAGTCAGTCCTTAATCTTCAGGGGTGCTCTGCATTTATGTTTTGCGGTCTCAGAAAGGGCTAGCGAGATACCATTTTGTTATATTATATCATTATTGTTTTGAAAAAAAGTGTTGTCATCCGAGATTTATTATTATTGCTCCCTTGTTGATTATGCTATTGATATGAGTAAATGTGAGACCTAAATGTCATTGTTAATATGGTTAGATCATAATCTTTGCTGAAAACTGAATATTGGCTATACATATTTGCAACAACAAGATCAAACAGAGTTTGTAAAAGTTTTTCTTTGTCACTTTCAGTTTGTCAACTGAATTGCTTGAGGACAAGCAATGGGTTAAGCTTGGGGGAGTTGATACGTCTCCATTGTATCTACTTTTCCAAACTATTTTGCCCTTGTTTTGGACTCTAATTTGCATGATTTGAATGGAACTAACCCGGACTGACGTTGTTTTCAGCAGAATTGCCATGGTGTTATTTTTTTGCAGAAATCAAAGTTATCGGATTGACCTGAAAATTTACGGAGAATTTTTATGGAATATATAAAAAATACTGGCGCCAGAAGTTACCAAAGGGGGGCCACCCAGAGGCCACAAGCCCTGGGGGCGCGCCCACTCCCCTAGGGCGTGCCCTACATGCTTGTGGGCCCCCTGGACCTCCTCCGACCCTAACTCCAACTCTAAAAGTACCTATTCTGAGAGAAAAAACCCAGAGAGAAGGATTCATCACGTTTTACGATGCAAAGCCGCCGCCTCCTCCTGTTCTTCATCGGGAGGGCTGATCTGGAGTCCGTTCGGGGCTCCGGAGAGGGGGATTCGTCGCCATCATCATCATCAACCTTCCTCCATCACCAATTTCATGATGCTCACCACCGTGAGTGAGTAATTCCTTCGTAGGCTTGCTGGACGGTGATGGGTTGGATAAGATTTATCATGTAATCGAGTTAGTTTTGTTAGGGTTTGATCCCTAGTATCCACTATGTTCTGAGATTGATGTTGCTATGACTTTGCTATGCTTAATGTTTGTCACTAGGGCCCGAGTGCCATGATTTCAGATCTGAACCTATTATGTTTTCATGAATATATATGAGTTCTTGATCCTATCTTGCAAGTTGTAGACACCTATTATGAGTTATGATCCACATACCCCAAGGTGACAATAATTGGAATTCTTTCCGGTGATTACCGTAGTTTGAGGAGTTCATGTATTCACTAAGTGTTAATTCTTTGTTCCGGTTCTCTATTAAAAGGAGGCCTTAATATCCCTTAGTTTCCATTAGGACCCCGCTGCCACGGGAGGGTAGGACAAAAGATGTCATGCAAGTTCTTTTCCATAAGCACGTATGACTATATACGGAATACATGCCTACATTATATTGATGAATTGGAGCTAGTTCTGTGTCACCCTAGGTTATGACTACTACATGATGAATGCCATCCGACATAATTATCCATCACTGATCCAATGCCTACGAGCTTTTCACATATTGATCTTTGCTAAGTTACTTTCGTTGCTACTGCTGTTACAATCACTACAAAACTGCTACTGTCACTTTTGCCACTGTTACCGTTACTTCCATATTACTTTGCTGCAGATATTAAGTCTTTCAGGTGTGGTTGAATTGACAACTCAACTGCTAATACTCGTGAATATTCTTTGGCTCCACTTGTGCTGAGTCAATAAATTTGGGTTGAATACTCTACCCTCAAAAACTATTGCGATCCCCTGTACTTGTGGGTTATCAGCATGTCATACAAGAACAATTCATGCACATCAAGTAAAGGCCAATATATAGCATAAGTAGTTTATTGCAATTTTATCGTGTTGGAAACAAAGAGAGGCGGAGATGTAGTTCCTCTCTTATAATAATTGCAAGTAGGAGCAGAAAGCACATGCATATTATATTCATCAAAATTATCATGTGCAACGGTAAAAGGCAACCCATCAATGTAATCCGTAATAAGTGCAAACTTCTCCGATATAGTTTAGTTTGAAGATTTCAAAAAGGTAATAGGGCTATCATGTGTGGGTGTAATAGCAACAATTTCATTCTCAACATAAGGAACTATAGCAAGTTCATCTCCATAAGCATAATTCAAATTGGCATCATGGCCACAAGCATAGCAAGCATCAAGTTCATCAAAAATGGATATTTCAAACGATTCCAAGGGATCATAGCAATTATCATAGCATTCATCCTTCGGTAAGAACGAAGGGACATTAAACAATGTGTGATTTGGAGAGTTACTCTCATTAGAAGGTGGGCACGGGTAGCTAATCCGCTCTTCCCCCTTTTGTTCTTCGCTCTCCTCATCATCTTTTTCATCCAATGAGCTCATAGTTTCATCAATTTCTTCCTCCATAGTTTCCTACAAAATATTAGTCTCTTCTTGGACAGCGGAGACTTTCTCAATACATCAATATCAGCATTGTATTTATAATTCTCGTAGAAATATTTAAGAGTAGGAAAATTTTTAGGTCTATAAACAACAACATCAAAATCTTCATAGTTTTCAAATATAGATTCAATTTCACAAGCACCCTTAAAAGCAACAAATTCTTCTATTCATTCCACATCATAGTAATCATATCTACCATTAGCATAAGAAGCCAAGTTTTCATTATAGTTAAATTTGCATGAAAAGGGAAGGTGTGGAGCCTTCATCCTAGAGCAACAATTATAATCATATCGCAAGCATAGATTCCGAGCATACTAATGCAACATATGAATTTGATCCCATAAGGGTTTCCCTTTTTGAGTCAAGCGATAATCCCTAAAGTATTCAAGTTGATCCAACGTGTCTCCCATTATCAAGTTGAATGGGGTTTTCTCAGGATTACCAAAGTAGTGTTTAATATTTTCAACTTAGTGAACAACTTAGAACAACTTAGAACAACTTAGAACAGAAATAAAATCAACTTAGTGATAAAGCAAACAAGCACACACGAGAATGTTCACCCCATGCTATTACTCCCCCGCAATGGCGCCAGAAAAAGGTCTTGATAACCCACAAGTATAGGGGATCATTTGTAGCCTTTTTTGATAAATAAGAGTATCGAACCCAATGAGGAGCTAAAGGTAGAACAAATATTCCCTCAAGTTCTATCGACCACCGATACAACTCTACGCACACTTAACGTTTGCTTTACCTAGAACAAGAATAAAACTAGAAGTACTTTACGAGAATAAAACTATGAATAAATTGCAAGATAATAAAAGTAGATAGCTTTTGTCACGCAAGAAATTCATTTGGCTCTAGGTGATTGATAACTAAACCGGTTATCATTATTGCAATTTTATATGAGGGAGGGGCATGAGCTAACATACTTTCTCTACTTGGATCATATGCACTTATGATTGGAACTCTAGCAAGCATCCGCAACTACTAATGATCATTAAGGTAAAACCCAACCATAGCATTAAGTATCAAGTCCTCTTTACCCCATACGCAACAACCAACTTACTCGGGTCTGTGCTTCTGTCACTCACGCCACCCACCATAAACGAATCATGAACGTATTGCAACACCCTACAGCGGGGATCCCTCACCTTTGCGCGACACGGAGGGCACCATAGGACAACACCAAAATAAAACATACAACTCAAACCAATCACGATCATCAATCAACCCATAGGACAAAACGAATCTACTCAAACATCATAATATAGCCATAGATCATTGGGAAATAATATGTGGCACCCCGGCTCAGAGAACCGGTTTACCAGTGTTTCCAACCCAGAGATCAAGTCTTCTGGAAACACCCAACAACTTGGAACAGAACATAGCTGAACTTTTATTGATAATAGTTGAGTACAAGCTATATATTACATGATCATCGAGGCCAAAGGCACATCTAGTGCTATGACAATATCTACATTATTAATCCCACATATCAGGGCCTCGGTATTACTGCAGAATACTACAACGGAAGACTACTACGTAGCGAAACATGATAGTAACTCCATCCACAGGGACACTGCTTAGGACACATCCTAGGCATCGCAACACGGACGTTGAGACCTCCATCTCAGTCTTCTCCTGCATCTGGCATGATACGCCAGGTGAGTACTTTGAATGTACTCGCAAGCACATGACAACCAAATATGCAGCAAATAATAGCACGGCAATGAGCATGTTAAAACTTAAGTGATTCACTTACTGTCACCAACTTACTCATATCCGGGTTGGCTCACAACCCTCGGAATACTCGATCTCAATGAGTACTTCCGCTCATAAGAAAAGTTCTTCCATCATTACTATGATTATTACGGTTGATCACCTAGAGAGGTCTGGACGGGCTGTCCATTACCGAGGACGCGGCTATTCGAATAGATTTTACACTCTGCAGAGGTTGCGCACTTTCCCCACACTATGGAGCACTGACCTCGTGATCCCATTCGGGTGGACCAGCATTGCTCCAACGAAACCCGCCTGACTCGTGACTCTTCAATCGTACCACCGGCAATCATACTCCCCCGGAGTCAAGCCTTGGGTGGCCCCGTGTCACCTCGTGACCCCTGCCACCATTGTGGCC
The DNA here is from genome assembly GCA_011799875.1 of Thinopyrum elongatum. Lineage (NCBI taxonomy): Eukaryota > Viridiplantae > Streptophyta > Magnoliopsida > Poales > Poaceae > Thinopyrum > Thinopyrum elongatum. Next base: position 569,831,251 of record CM022303.1, read on the forward strand.
TAACTAAACTATCCCAAACGGGGACGCCGGCAAATAACTCAACTGGGCTCACAGGGTTATCGCCGTCTACCTGATCAGGGCAGCACGCACGCATAACCCTCCCTCCTTGGAGGTACCAGTGAAAGAGCACGAAGCCAGACCAAGTCAAGGCCGTCCCATACCGGCGAATGTGGCTGCACGGGTAAGCTCGGACAGGTGACTCTTGATCAACCAACTAAGTTTCATTTATCAAGTATGGTGGTTCAACATTTCAGCTTGAGTTATCAAGACAAGGCATTTGAATAATTTACTTTGAATTATCCATGATAACTTAAATGCAAGAAATGAATATGAATTATGCAATGCTATGAAATGCCTCATAATATGGATGTCCTGGCTTGCCTTGATCAGTTGGGTTGTTCAGAAATTCCTGGTCTTCAAATCCACAAGAATCTCCTTCTGAAAACATTTGAAAATAACAAAGGAAAATATCACATAAAGCCTTTTTATTCACCAACAATTCTGTGAGTGTGAGAAAAATACCAAACTTGGTGGAAAAATAAAGAATTATATTATGAACACAATGCAAAAAGAATCAGGTCAATTGGACCTTTCTGTAAAAAGTTATTAATGGTCAAAGTTTCTGTTCAACTCTGTTAATAAAATAAAAAAAAAACAGAAACGGGCCACGTCGAAGGCGTATTTGCCCTGGGTGCCTCCACTTACCGCTTCGGCCAGTCGCTGGCTAGTGGGGCCTAGCCCGTTTAAACAGGGGAGGGAGAGAGGGAACAGAGGGAGGCGGGGCTCCGGCAACGCTCACCGGCGATAGGGACGGTGATTGGGCTGGGAAACGACGGGGATCGATCGGGCACTTGAAGACGGTCCTCCCTGTACCCGTAGCTCTTCCGGAGACGGCCGGACGGCGGCGCGCCCTTCTTCTCCGGTGGACTGCAGCTATGGTGGTCGACGGAGAAGATGATTCCGGCGGCGGTTCGCTTCGGGGAGGGGTCTGGAAGTACCCATGGAACCCTACGAACTTGACGGTGGGCTCGGGCGGAGCTGGGATGGCTTGGAGAGAAGGCTGTAGGTGGAGCTCAGCTGGCGGTGGAGCTCCGGTGAAGCTCAAGGCTAGAGGGCCTCTCGGCCTTGGCTCTTGCTCTGAGGGGGCGATTGAGGAGGAGGGAGAGGGGTGAGAAGCTAGGTGAGGCCGAGAGGGGCTTTATATAGGCGGGAGGGACGAGCAGTGATCTCTCCCGAAGCGGCTCGATGCGGGCCATGGCACCGGCGACGTATGCCGCGCTGGCTGGCTGCTTGCGGGCGCGGAGACTTGAGCGAGCAGGGGCATTCAATGCGGGAGGAGACAGCACCGGGAGGAAGACGACAGAGTGCCCGCCACTGTGACCGCACGGGTGCCACAGTGCGGTGATGGTGTGGCGGCCAGCGAAGGCATCTCCGGCGAGGAGGAGGGTTCTGGAGGGGCTACGTGTCAACCAGGGACGATGTCGGCATGCCTAGACAATGCACCGCTGCGCGAGCGCTCAGTCTCGACGCGACCCGAGCCTGGCGCGGCTCAGAGTGCGGCGACGAGCATGCCAGCGCCATGCTCACCATGATGCTTGGCACCAGGAGGCCACACAAGCCTGGCATTTCTTGTCTGGCACGTCGACCTTTGATCCCTCAGATCACCTACAGCCTTGGTTTCGCTTGGTTCACACAGAGATGAGCAGGAAGATCAGTAACAGTTTCTGACAGCAAACTTGGGGAGGTTCCATAGAAGAGATGAGGTGGAGACTGAGCCAAAGATAGTGACTGGAGTGATCCACGTTAGAAGAACTCCAAACTGGTAGAGTTTGAGGTGGTTTGGATAAGAATTGAGGGTAGTTCATGTGTAAGTGACAGATCTGGTCTGAAACTGAAAGTTGAAGCACTGCTCACATAGAAGATCTTCAGATGCTGAAACTTGGTGGAGGAAGGTTGTTTGGAGGTGTCCTCATGCTATAAAAATTTGAGAGCAATTGGACAACCCTAGCATACACTTCCTTCACAAAGGTCCAGACTGACCAGGAGCTAAAATGAATTATTTTGCAAAGTATATGAAATATTTTATGGAATATTTTTGGAGATTGGAGCAAGATATAGTCCAAGGTATTTTTAAGAATTATTTGAGAATTTTCTGAGCATCCAAACCATAGGTTGCTTCACAACCCATAGTAATGCCCTAAATCCTCAAATAAAAGAAAAGAATTATTGAAAATAATTTAAATTGGAATTTGAGTCCTTGAGGTACTTGGCAGGGTTTTTGGCAAGATGCTGAGGCTTGGGATCACTTTGGAGAAGATTCAAGAATGACCAAGACCAAGTGAAAAATTCAAAACCCATTCAAATTCCAAATAAAACCAGGAAATGTTCGAAAAGAAAAAGTTGCCAAAATCAGGGTGTCACATAATATATAGCGTTGAGAACCATGTTTAAGTAGAGATTACAGTGGGTAAAAGAGAAGTTACACCGCTGCATAGAGGGGGAGAGAGTTGGTGTTGACGGCGGCGAAGTTGTTGGAGTAGATCGCCGTCACGATGATTGCTCCGGCGGCGCTCCGGCACCACCGGGACAGAGGGGGAGAGAGCCCCCCTCCTTCTTCTTCTTCCTTGGCCTCCCCCCTAGATGGGAGGAGAGTTCCCCCTCTGGTCCATGGCCTCCATGGCGGCGGAGGGGCAGGAGCCCCTCCTAGATTGGATCTATCTCTCTGTTCTCTTCTGTTTCACATTCCTATTTTCTGGCCGAAAACCGTTTCTTATATTCACGGAGATCCGTAACTCCGATTGCGCTTAGATTTTAACGCGATTTTTGTGACACCCTGGTTTTTGCCCTTTTTCTTTTTCTGGAATTTTATTGCAATTTGGTTTGAAACAGAGTTTTGAATTAGCTCATTTGGACTTCACACTTGGGCATTGTTTTGATTTTCACCCAAGTGACTCCACTCACTCTCAAAAACATATCTTGCCCTCTGATCTCTCATAATAGGGATAATTGGTTTTATACCCTTAGTTGTGTCCCCCTCATCAGGATTGCCCCTAGTTTCTGAAAACACATGGTCTTGCCCAACCCACTTTGGCGTATTGTGCTTTTGCTCTTTGACCGTTTGACCGTCACTTTGAAAACTTCATAACTAATTCATACTAAATCAGAAAAATGCAAATAAGATACCAAAATTCTCGAAAAAACATCACCTGTATGTCAATGTCACTTGCATTCATGACAAAATTGTTGTTAAGTGCCCATCCAAGTTTTGGCTCTTATGATACCACCATGAACAGTAAAATCTAAAAAAACAAAAAAATTTAAAAAAAGTTGGTGACAAAGAATGACAAATGTTTTAAGTGGTTGCCAAGTTTCATCAGGGAATGACGTTCGTGGAAGTCATGGCAAAAAAAATCAACACTCAAAAATAGATTTTTTTTTGCCACGACTTCCACGAATGTCATTCCCTGATGAAACTTGGCAAGCACTTAAAACATTTGTCATTCTTTGCCACCAACTTTTTTTTGAATTTTTGAATTTTTTTAGATTTTACTGTTCATGGTGGTATCATAAGAGCTAAAACTCGGATGAGCACTTACCAACACTTTGTCATGAATGCAAGTGACATTGACATACAAGTGATGTTTTTCTAAACATTTTGGTATCTTCTTTCCATTTTTTTGATTTAGTATGAATTATTTATGAAGTTTTCAAAGCGATGGTCAAACTGTCAAAGGGCAAAAGCACAAGACGCCAAAGTGGGTTGGGTAAGACCACGTGTTTTTAGAAACTAGGGGCAATCCTGACGAGGGGGACACAACTAAGGGTATAAAACCAATTATTCCCTCATAATATTGCCATGAGAATATTTTTCATATAAGGAAAATATTCATTTTCTCTCTGAAAATGAACTATTTTCACTTCTGCTCCAAAGCAACCCCTATTTTTCTTACTCACAAAAATCTGAGAAAATTCCCAAATATTCTTTGAACCATGCCCCATCTTCCTATGCAAAAATATCCTATGGTCATGTGAATTATTTTGCTGTAGAAAATCATTTTCATTCTGGTCAGAAATGGTACATGGTGAAGCAAGTACATTTTTGACAAATCTTCTTGGGCTGAAATTTTTATGGCTTAATGACCTTCCTAAGTAACCCTTAATCACCAAGTTTCAGCTCCTAACTCCCTCTAGAACTCTCTCAAAGATCCTCACAAGTTTCTGTCCAGAAACTTGCCAAGAAGCTCAAGTCTATTCTTGTCGACCTGGCTTTGATCCATCAGCATAGAGTGACTAGGCACTGCAAGGACAAGCCACTAGACACAATTTAACCCCTCGGGCGCGCTGTGTTGTGCCAATGCACGCGGTGACCGCGTGTGGCCATGGTGCCAGGCATGCGTTCGACGCGCTCTATGCGCCGGCAGCCTCTCTGTTTGGCCCGTGTGCTCGCCTTCGGCCATGCCCGTGTGTCTTGTAGTTTCTCCTACCTTGACTCGTCACCCATGACCACTCGCTGGAGCTCCCTGACACCAGTGACAACTCCTACAGATGCGGCCACAATGGAGCAGAGCACACAGTGCGCCCGTGTGCTCGAGCCGTCCCCCTCCCGCGTCCTGTTCTTGGTTCGCTGCCTCCTTTGTGTGCGCATGAACCCCTAGACCTCTCCCATCCATCCTGAGCACCATTCGTCGCCGCTCGCCGCTCCAGAGACTTCTCCGGCGACCTCGAACCCCTCCTCGGTCGCGCCTATACATAGAGCCCCTCCCAAGCTATTCTGGCAGCACCACCCACCTCCACTGACCACAAACAAGCTCGTAGAAGACCGCGGCCAGGCCAGGCGGGCCTCTGGCCGCCGTTCTGCTCCGGAGATCACCGTCAATCCCCTCTAGGCATTCTGCTTCCTCCGGCGCCCCTCAACTCCTTCCGACCCCTCCGGCGTGCTCGTGGTGTTCTCCTGGTCATGCTCGTGCTGCTGGAGCTGATGGAACGCCCCTGCCTTGCTGGAATCCTCTTCTCCGATGAGCCTCCTTCGTCGACACCTCTGGAGACGACCACCACGACGCCGTCTGTCCACCTTTGAACGAGCTACTGGTACGTGCGTGTTCGCCGTGAAGTGCCACATCCATCCATCCACTCGCCGGCGGCAGCCGTGGTCTCCTCGCCGGAGAACCACCGGTGACCGGGCCGCCATCCTCTGTTTCTTTCTGTCTCTCCTCTAACCCTTCCAGTGGGGCCCGCATGTCAGCCTCTCTGTTTGCCTGCCTAATCGGTATAAGTGGAGGCGTAATCCACAAATACGCCTTCGACGTCACCCCCTCTGGTTATTTTCAAAATTCATTTTAATTCAGAAATTTGACCAAACTTTGACCTGATCTAACTTTTATTTTAAAAGTCCAAATGAGATGATTCTTTTTGCATTGGTTTTGTCTTGAACTCCTCTGTCAGCATGCAAAAGATGAGATTTTTGCTTGCTGTAAATATTTTCTAGTGCATTTAAATGTCTTATGTGACATTTTCTTTTTGCTATTTTAATTATTTTCAGAAGGAACTTGCTGCCTTGAGGAGAACCAGGAGGATTGTGACCCTCCTTTGCACTAAGACAAGCCATCACAAATATTTGCAAGAGTGGCATTTCAATAACTATGATTTTCACTTGAATATGATCTTATATAGTGCATATAATAAATTAAAATAACATCACTTGTGCTAGTTTCATTTTCATGCTATGCTTTCAGTGGAAGTTAAGTTGTTTGGTTAAGATTATGCAGTAGAGTAACATGATTATGAGCATGAGTAAGTTCATAACGGCATTATGTTGAAATGGTGCATATGGAAATTGTTAAATCTTCATGGCATACTATGACTTAGAAATATTTCTTTGCAAGTTGAAACTTGATAATAATCCAACTTGAACATACTGTTGGTCAAGTCATGGTGCCACCGAATCAAGCTTCCCAGTGCAACCACATTTGCATTTATGGGGAGGCCCTTTCTCAGTCTGTTGTTATGCCTCTCGTCGGTGCCTCCAACTAGGGAAGGTTATGCGCTTGCGCTACCCTGGCCCGGCAGGCAGGCATAGCCTTGTGTGCCCGTAGTTGATTTGGTACCATTGTCCCCATTTGGGACCATTTTGTTTTGCTACAACGGTGGCCGTTGGGTGTCACGAGGTGACATCGGGGCCATCCATGACTTAGCCCAAAGGGGAGTTGGTCGGAGTAGCCGGGAGAGTGTCATGACAATAGATTGGTTCTGTCGGAACGTCGTTGGTCCACCCGAATGGGAGTTTGAGGCCATGGGTTCTGTGGTGTGGGTACAGTGTACTAACCTCTGCAGAGTATGTTTAATCTATCGATAGCCGCGTCCTTGTTCATGGACACAGTTAGTAGTAGGTCACACTGTGGATCAATAGAAATATTTAACCTGCACACTAAAGTTATACTTGTCGCACATGTTATGATGGTGAAGTTATTGAGACCGTCGAGATGGTTTCTTTTGTGATCCGGAGGTTATCACTGTGGTAAGATGATGGTCATGGTTACGAGGTAACCAAGATGGTAAGCGGGTCTGAGAGACCCTGTTATGAGCACTGTCACTTCATGAGTAGCATGCTAAGTTCTTGCATTTAACCTACTTAAATATCATGTTGTTGTTTGCCATTGTTGCTTTATTTGTGTGAGCTTGCGAGTACATTCAAAGTACTCACCTGGCGTGTCATGCCAGTTTCAGGAGAAGCCGTACCGGAGTTGGAGTTGCATCGTTGCATCGCAGTCTAGACCGTGTCCACATCAGTGTCCCTGTGAGATGGAGTCCCTCTACGTCGTTGTTTCGCTGCCGCATAGCTTTATTGTCATGCTCGAGGCCCCTTCCATGTTCATTAAATAATGTACATGTGTGCAGCAGTACCGTGTGTGCCGCTTGGCATCGCAATTTGATGTAATATCGAACCTATGCTCCAATAAAGCGGTTGTCTTTCTGTACCAAGTTGTTGTGTGTTGCCAGAAGACATGATCCATGGGCTGGCAATGCAAGGTAAACCGGTTGCTCTGAGCCGGGGTGCCAATTTTTTTTCTAGATATAAGCTTCCTTGTGCCCGAAGAAGGACAGCAACCGCCTTACAAGGTGACCACAACCCACCACCACCGCACGGTGGTGTTGTATACGGTGCTGTTGTGTACAAAAACAAAGAAGAGAATTCGGCCAACCCGGCCATGGCTCAGTGACTCCACGATTTGACCTCAACATATTAGTGCCCGTATACAACACCACCGTGCGGTGCCCCACGGTGGCGCCAACTGTCGTGGTTTTGTCACGGCAAATGTACTCAAAAAAGGACTTAGTTCTAAGCCATCGCAACTGGGTAGTAGCTTGAACGGGATTGGTCGGAATCAAGAGACACGAGTTTTACCCAGGTTTGGCCCCTCGCGGTGGAGGTAAAAGCCTACATCCTGCTTGATTGATATTGATGATGATCTCGATTACAAGGGCGATGTATCGCTACCTCTCTCCCGAGAGCTATATTGACTTGTCTATCTCTCTTAAACTTGTCCCACTTTTGGTGCCCAGCCCCTCCTTATATAAGTTGAAGGGGCAAGCTTACATGTAGAGTCCTAGTAGGATTAGGACTAGTCTATTAAAAGTCGAATCCTAGTTCAGTTCTTGCTTACCTTTGTCAAGAAACTTCTCCTCTTCATGAACCTTCTCTGCGAGCCGGCCCTCCAAGCCTCTCCTTGAGCTGGCCTTCTCACGAGCCGCCTTCTGGGCCTTGCCGCTTGTCCGACCCACTGACCGGATCACCAATGAGCCGCCAAGTCCGACTAGGTTACCAATGAGGCGCCAAGTCCCGGTCGGGTCGTACTTCAGGCCGGGTCGTGTGACGCCCCGGGCTCAATCGTGCACTAATCATACACGTAAATGCACACGATCAAGCCTAAGGACTCACGGGAAGATATCACAACACAACTCTAAAACACAAATAAAGTCATACAAGCTTTATATTACAAGCCAGGGGCCTCGAGGGCTCGAATACATAAGCTTGCGTACAAGCGTCAGTGGAAGCATCAGATATCTGAGTACATATATGAAACAGAAACAGATAAGCCCTTAGAAAGGCGGGGCAAAAGAAAACACTACGATCGAAAGGCGCAGGCCTCCTGCCTGGGACCCTCCGATCCTACTCCTGGTCATCAGCCAACTCGTAGTAGTATCCACCCTCGGGGTAGTAGTAGCGATCATCGGCTGGGGCAGCTATCTCAGGGGCTCCGTCATCTGGTTGCATCAAAAGGATATAGGGAAAAAGAAAGCAAAGCAACCGTGAGTACTCATCGGAAGTACTCAGCAAGCAAGGATCTACACTACATATGCAACATTATCAAAGAGAGGCTGTATTTCTGGACTGGGCTGCAAAAATGCCAGAATAGAGGGAAGGCCTAGTCCTATCGAAGACTAGCATCTTCAGCGGTCTTGCAGCATTAGAAGAGTGTAGATTAGTACAATATAAAGTAGTAATATCATTAAGTCTCAACCTCACCCAGAGATCCTTTCTCGACTCCCTGCGAGAAAGCAATCACAGAGCCTTACAGTCATCAACCTCGTCCTGAGATCCCTTCTCGACTCCCTGCGAGAAGCAATCCCAGAGCCATATATCCAGGTCTCATCTCACGTTCTAGTTGTATCGATCGGGATACAACTCCGAGTGTCCTTTACCGTAGGACCGGCTATCGATAGATGTGTTCTTCCCTGCAGGGGTGCACCAACTTACCCACCACGCTCGCTTAACTCCGACCGGTCACACTTTCCTCGGTCATGCCCGGCCTCAGCCAAACGATACACCGCAACCCTACCTACAGCTCAGCAGAGAGGTCCCCATCGGTCTATATCCTAAGCGCTCAGGGGTCTTGGGCCATCGCCCTGTGCACTCCGGGACGGTGTGTGCAGGGTCAGGACGAGCACCACCTCAGTCTTGGATGGCACTGGCCCGGCCCGGCCATGAGGCTGAACTGGACGTCTGACAGAGCTTTCGGCTGATGCTATGATGCAAAGTGCCCATAACTCTTCCCACGTGATGGTTAGTGCTATCTGGCCAGAGGCCAGCTCGGATCAAATATCCAAATCATTGGTGGACTAGTGGCTTGCGGTAACGAGCAGAGACTCATGATCGATGTGACCCCGTCGCCCTGTCTTGAGGACTTGCGGCAAGGGCCAAGAATGCCCGGCCACGCCTCGTATTCATCACTCGGGCAACCTCCAGGTCAACCAGTCTCCACAACACTCGCCACTTAGGCTCACGCGGGTACCCCTCAGGGTCGACCCGCCTTTCCAAGTAACAGTGTAAAGTCCAAGTATCCGTGTGTCCATAACATCAGGGGAATCCGAGGTATCACCCTCGTTGGATTCCTACTTGATGTATCCGTCAAGGTGAACTCAGAGGAATAACCCTCGATTGGTTCACACTTGATGTGTTGCACGACAGGGTCGTATCGAAAGTGGAGAAGGAGGAATCACCCTCGATGACCACGACCAAATAGCTACTCTACAGAGTTAACATCAGGAGTACTATATGAGGTATCACCCTCGGCACTCGATGGTATCGCTGCAGTGTCGTACAACTAAGGGGGTGATGTGCGGTGCCGGGGCCTGGTCTTTAATCCCGTTAACCGGGTCATCTGATAATCCAGCGGGGCAATCGGGACAAGTGGGGTCACTGATAGGTCTCTAACCAGCCTATACTAGACAGTTTAGGATAAGCAGGTAAGGTTTCAATAGCAGGTTACAATAAATAGGCTATGCATCAGAATAGGTAAAGCAGTAGCAGCAGCAACTCTAATGCAAGCATGAGAAAATAGAATGGGCGATATCGGGATGATCAAAGGGGGGGCTTGCCTGGTTGCTCGGCGGCATGGGCAAGGTCGTCAATGGTATCGTCGGTCACCGGAGCTGCGTCGGTCTCGGGGATGACGTCGGGGTCTAACGAGAGAGAAGAGGGGGAGGAAACAATATAAATACACAGCAAACATGAGCAACACAATGTATGACATGACAATATGCAGTGCCGGGTGTGTCCTAACGTATGGTTGCACGTCACCGAGGAAGGGGGAATCCATCCGGGAATGTTTTCCCGGTTTCGGACATTTGTTAAATAGATGACCGGAGGGGGACGGTTCCATGTTTGGATAGTTAGGGACGTGTGGCGGACGAACAGACTGCGTATTCGGATTCGTCCCGTCGTTCTGAGCAACTTTCATGTACAAAGTATTTCAATCCGAGTTACGGATTATTTAATATGATTTATTGAAGTTTGAATGCATTTTTATGAATTATCATTAATTCAGTCAACAGTCAACAACAGGGTTGATTGGTCAATTTGACCAGTGGGTCCCACTGTCATAGTCTCTAACACTAACTTACAGATTAGGTTAGCTAATCAGAGTTAATTAACTTTTAATTAATTACCTAATTAATTAATTAACTAATTAATTATTAATTTTATTATTATTATTATTATACATTTTTTTCTATTTCTATTTTCCCAGGGGGAGGGCTCCACTGGTCAGTGGCTGAGCCACAGGGGGGGTTGTGGGCGCGCGGCCCAGGGGGCCCACGATGCGGGCGTGGCCGTGGCCGGCCGGGGGCCGGCACGGCCGAGCGGGCGAACGGGAGGTCAGGCGGCGGCCGGAGGGGGCGCGGCCAGGCCGGTGCGCGGTGAGGTGGGGGGGTTCGGCCGCGGCGGGGCGGGGTGGCCGTGGCGGGCACGGTGCGCGCACCGACACGGGACGGCACGAGGCCAGGCGCGGCGGTGACCGCGGGCGGGGCGGAAGGGGAGTGCGACGGCGGGCGGTGGACAGAGGCGGCGCGGGGAGGCAAGCGAGGCTCACCGAGAGCCAAACGGGAAGGTCAGCGGGCGTGGGGAGGCCGGTGAGGGAGAGGGCGAGGCGGCGAGCGTCGGGCGGCGGCGTCGTGGTGGCAGCGACGAGGCGAGGAGAAGGTCCGGTGGCGGGGCGGGGCGGCGCCGGGGATGAGCGCCGGCGTCGGGGGTGCGGGGCAGTGCGGGATCGGGCTCCTCCCGATCCAGTTCCAGACGAGGGGGGAGGAGTGGAGCGAGGGGAGTGGGAGTGGGGATTTAGGGTTTGCGGGGTGGACCGAGGGGGGATGTAGGCTGGGCATCGGTGCGGGCCGGCCTGGTTGGTCCACAGGCCAGCTGGGTGTGGGCCGAGGCCCAAGGGGAGTCAGGGGGTCTTTCTCCTTTTCTTTTTTTATTTGTTTTACCTTTTAATCTTTTCTGTTTCTAATTACTTTTCATATTATTTTAGTTTTATAAAAAAATAATTCTAGCACCTAAATTAGTATCATTAAGATAGGCCACTGCCAAACCTGGTTTGGACCCAAAATAAGTTAGTTAAATATTTTATAATTTAAAAAGCAATTAAATTGTTATCTTAGCCACTATTTTTATTTAGTTTAGGGCATTTAAACACTTTGCAAAAATGTTGGTTCACCACCAATATTAAGAAGTGAATATTTGTCACATGACCGACATTTTAGTTTTCATGTTTGTGAACTTTTGGATTTCACTTAGTATTTAAATTAGAATTTGACCGGAATTTAAAATGAGATAGAAGTAAAGATGATCATGCACTGTTTAGCAAAAATAATTAGCTTAACCCCAGGGGTTACTGTAGCTCATCAGTACAGGGGTGTTACAACTCTCCTCCTCTAAAAGAAATTCTCGTCCCGAGAATTAAGAGGTCGAAGGGAAAAGATCGGGGTTTTCCGCACGAAGATTATCCTCGCGTTCCCAAGTGGCTTCATCTTCAGTATGATTAGACCACTGCACTTTTAGGAACTTAGTTGTCTTCTGACGGGTCCGACGTTCAGCTTCATCGAGAATGCGGATCGGATTCTCCTTATAAGAAAGATCATCATGCAATTCGAGCATCTCATGATCCACTGCTCGGTGCGGAGATTCCTTGAAGCAACGGCGAAGTTGCGACACATGGAAGACGTCGTGGAAATGAGAGAATTGCGGCGGCAACTCCAATTTATATGCCACCTGACCACGTATAGTAATTATGCGGAAAGGACCAATGTAGGAGGGAGCTAACTTGCCCTTGATTCCGAATCGGTGGGTGCCCTTCATAGGAGTGACATGAAGGTAAGCTTGATCACCAAGTTGATAAGTCAAACCCCATCGTTCGCGATCATAGTTGCTCTTCTGGCGGTCCTGAGCCGCCTTCTGATTTTCTCGAACAATATGGACTTGTTCTTCGGCGTGTTGAATAATGTCCGGTCCCACGAGTTGCCGTTCCCCAGTTTCTGACCAATTCAAAGGGGTTCGACACTTACGTCCATATAGAACTTCAAAGGGAGCCATTTTCAAGCTGGCTTGATAGCTGTTGTTATAAGAGAACTTGGCATACGGGAGAGATTCTTCCCATTTCTTGCCGAAGGATATAACACAAGCTCGAAGCATGTCTTCAAGCACATGATTGACTCGCTCAACTTGGCCTTGGGATTGGGGGTGATAAGCTGAACTCCAGGTAATATGAGTTCCCATAGCTTCTTGGAAACTTTCCCAGAACCGTGAAGTGAAAAGGCCGCCACGGTCCTAACTGACCTCCTTCGGAATACCGTGGAGTGAAACAATTCTGGACATATACAACTCTGCTAACTGTCTAGCACTGATAGTTTCCTTGATGGGCAGAAAGTGTGCAACTTTAGAGAGTTGGTCGACGACGACAAGAATAGCATCGTGACCCTTCTGTGACTTGGGAAGGCCAGTAATGAAATCCATTTGAACCTTATCCCACTTCCATAAAGGAATAGGGAGGGGTTGCAGAATTCCAGCAGGCTTTTGATGTTCTGCTTTAACGTGACAGCAAACATCACATTCAGCAACATAACGAGCAATGTCCTGCTTCATTCTAGACCACCAGTACCTTTGATGAAGATCACGATACATCTTGGTGCTACCCGGATGAATAGACAGCGGGGTATCATGTGCCTCCTTCATGACCTTGTCAATCATAAGCTCGAAGCGAGGTACCACAATGCAGTTTCTGAAATACAAGGTTCCATCTGCAGACAACAAGAAATCCCTGTACTTTTCTAGGTGAAGGTCTTTCTTCATCAGATCAATTTCAGCATCTTTAGCTTGCGCATTCTTAACAGCTTTCTCAAGATCTGGTTGTATCACAAGGTTATTAAGAGAACCCTATGGAACAATAAGCAGATTCAGCTTGCGCAGTTCTTCAAAAAGACGAGGTTGAGCTCGCCTAACCATGAGGTTGTCGCAATAGGACTTGCGGCTTAAGGCATCAGCCATCACGTTAGCCTTGCCAGGGGTATAGGAAATACCCAAATCATAGTCCGCAATGGCCTCCATCCATCTTTGCTGACGGAGGTTTAGAGATGGCTGAGTGAATAAGTACTTCAGACTTTTATGATCCGTGTATATCTCGCAACGATTACCGAGAAGGTAATGTCGCCACAAATGCAGTGCATAGATGACAGCAGCTAGTTCTAGATCATGTACCAGATAATTCTCTTCATGTGGGCGCAACTGACGAGAGCCATAGGCAATCACTTTACGCTCTCACATTAGGACACAGCCTAATCCTTCACGGGATGCGTCACAATAGATCACAAAATCTTTGCGAGAATCTGGTGGAGCAAGTACTGGGGCAGATGTCAGCTTGTCTTTGAGTGTTTGAAAACTCTCCTGACATTTTTCTATCCATTCAAACTTAACGCCCTTGTGAAGCAGATTAGTCAGGGGCTTAGCAATCTTGGAAAAGTTCTCGACAAATCGACGGCAATAGCTTGCAAGGCTGAGAAAACTTCTGACTTGCTTGACATTCTTTGGTGGAGTCCAGTCCAGAATAGCCTGAACTCGTTTTGGGTTAACGGCAATGCCATCTTTGGAAATCACATGGCCGAGATATGTCACTTTAGATAACCAGAACTCGCTTTTGGAGCACTTGGCATACAACTGGTGTTCTCGGAGCCTTTCCAGTACAAGACGAAGGTGTTCAACATGTTCTTCCTTATTCTTTGAATAGACCAGAATATCATCTAGATAAACCACGACGAATTTGTCGAGGTAGTCCATGAAGATGTAGTTCATTAACCGGGAGAAGGTAGCTGGGGCATTAGTCAAGCCGAAAGACATGACAGTGTACTCATAAGAACCATAGCGAGTAACGAATGCTGTCTTCGGAATATCCTCTCCACGAACTTGGATTTGGTGGTATCCCAACCTCAAGTCGAGTTTAGAAAACACCGATGATCCAGCAAGTTGATCATACAAATCATTGATTCTGGGAAGCGGATACTTGTTCTGAATTGTCGCTTGGTTGATTGGTCGATAATCTTGAACCAATCGGTTAGTTCCATCCTTCTTCTTAACGAAGAGTGAAGGTGCTCCCCAAGCAGAGGAACTGGGGCAGATGAAACCCTTCTTAAGTGACTTGTCGATCTCTTCCTTGAGCTCGAGAAGGTGGTGCGGAGGCATTTTATAAGGGCGCTTCACAATAGGGGTAGTGCCAGGCTTCAAGTCGATGACGAACTCAACAGCTCTAGCAGGGGGTATTCCTGGAAGTTCCTCTTGGAAGATGTCTTGAAAATCACGAACAACGGGAACGTTCTCGATGCCTTCAAGAGGTGAAGCATTCAACGCATTCAGAGTATAAATCTGGCTCTCGGCATTCTGTATTATCTTGGCTGAGTAGTTGATCACTTGACCAGAAGGGTGTGTGAGCTGGACTGTCTTACTAGCACAGTTAATCAAAGCATTATGGGCTGTCAACCAGTCCATACCGAGAATGATGTCTATGTCGGAAGGTCCAAGAGCAATAAGGGAAGCAGAGAACATCAACCCTTCAATTTTGATCTGATTGTTGTGACTTACCATCTTGGTTTGCCACCTGGAACGGGGAGTGATAATCTCTAATGGTGTGGGTAACAGCTCTAGATGTAGTTCATGCAGCTGAGCAAATTGTTGAGACACAAAGGAATGTGATGCTCCCGAGTCGAAAAGGACAGAAGCTGCAACTGAATTAATCGGGAGGGTACCCATCACAATGGTTGGTTCTTTCTGAGCCTCTTCTGTATTGACATTGTTAGCATGGCCCAGTACAAGAGCAGAAGGTCTGGCATTGGGATTACTGGGCTGATGAGCCCGGGCATTTCGATTTTGGTTCGGGCGGCAATTGGTAGCACGGTGCCCTGGTTGACCACACTTGAAGCAATTCCCATCATTATGGGGAGGAGCTACAGCATTGGACTGTCCACCCTGAGCCATTAGCTGTCTCGGCGGCGGAGGCAGATGAGGTGCAACATAAGACGGCCTTGGTGTTGGAGCAGGTCAGTGATGAACGTTGTGTGGGATCCAGACTCGATGTTTCTGAGCAGACTGACTCGAAGATGGACCAACATCTCGGGTACGCTTGAGCAACTCCTGGCATTTAGTCAGTGCAGTTTCAACTCGGAAAGATTGGCTGACAAGTGTTGTGAAATCTGTGCAATCATGGACAGCAAGTGCAAGGTTTATATCAGTACGCAGTCCTTCATGGAATTTCTCCTGCTTGCGGGCGTCAGTGCAGATGTCATCTTCAGCATAGCGGGACAATTCAAGAAATTTCCTCTGATATTCATCCACAGTCATTTTACCCTGAGAGAGTTTGCGGAACTCCTGCTTCTTCTGGTCCATCAGACCTGGAGGAATGTACCGTGCACGAAAGGCTGACTAAAATTCCTGCCAAGTGTTTACAGTCTCTGCAGGCAGCATACCGTTGTGGCTTTCCCACCATTGAGCAGCTGAACCCCTCAGGTGATATGTCACATAGGTGACGTAATTGTCAGGGATAACATTGGTCGACTTCACCTGGAAGGCAACGTCATGGAGCCAATCATCAGCATCCATTGGATCAATCGAGCTGCGAAAAGTGGACGGATTGAGGCGCACGAATTCCGGCAGAGTTATTGGTGTAGGCTATTGATGAGCATTCTGGTTTGTGAACTGAGCCAATAGTCCGGTCATAAACTGCTGCATCATGGCGGCGATATAGGGTGGAGGTGGAGGATCGTCAGCCATCCTGCCAAATCAACAGGGGCAGTTTAGCAAGAAAAACTGCAAGCGAATGGAGTTATTCATGATGTAACACGGGAAATGAATAGGTAGGGCATTAGATATATGATAGTAGTTGTTAAAGACATACTAATCCATACACAGAGTTAGATTCAAACAGATAGTACGCGCTCAGGAATGCTCGCAGCTAGACAAACTAGGCAGTGCGCAGGCACGCGGTGAGGATTACAACAACGTGACATAGCAAAGGCTACATCCACGTCGGAGAAAACTGCTGGGGCGAGGAATCTGCAAGTGACAATACAGGGTGCCCTCGATAAAAGGATCCTGTAAGCAGAACCTAGCCCACAATCTTGGAGCAAGGGGATATTTCAGAACACCGGGTGGATGTGATCACGAGAACCTAACGTTGGAGTTAGTAAATTTTTAACCCGAATAGAAGAGAGATCAGAGTCCCAGAGTATAGATGAGGAGTAAAAGATCCTAATACCACCCATTCGGCGATGTGGGCCCATAAGCCACACAGCCATGTTAGTAAAACAATTTTGGACAACTAGACTCAACTTCGGCCAAGGTGTTGGAAAGGGGGGTTCCTACAGTCAGTCGGCTCTGATACCAACTTGTGATGCCCCCAGCTTAATCGTGCACTAATCATACACGTCAATGCACATGATCAAGCCTAAGGACTCACGGGAAGAGATCACAACACAACTCTAAAACACAAATAAAGTCATACAAGCTTTATATTACAAGCCAGGGGCCTCGAGGGCTCGAATACATAAGCCTGCGTACAAGCGTCAGCGGAAGCATTAGATATCTGAGTACAGATATGAAACAGAAACAGATAAGCCCTTAGAAAGGCAGGGCAAAAGAAAACACTACGATCGAAAGGCGCAGGCCTCCTGCCTGGGACCCTCCGATCCTACTCCTGGTCGTCAGCCAACTCATAGTAGTATCCACCCTCGGGGTAGTAGTAGTGATCGTCGGCTGGTGCAGCTATCTCAGGGGCTCCGTCATCTGGTTGCATCAAAAGGATATGGGGAAAAAGAAAGCAAAGCAACCATGAGTACTCATCTGAAGTACTCTGCAAGCAAGGATCTACAATACATATGCAACATTATCAAAGAGAGGCTGTACTTGTGGACTGGGCTGCAGAAATGTCAGAATAGAGGGAAGGCCTAGTCCTATCGAAGACTAGGATCTTCAGCGGTCTTGCAGCATTAGAAGAGTGTAGATTAGTACAATATAAAGTAGTAATATCATTAAGTCTCAACCTCACCCAGAGATCCTTTCTCGACTCCCTGCGAGAAAGCAATCCCAGAGCCTTACAGTCATCAACCTCATCCTGAGATCCCTTCTCGACTCCATGCGAGAAGCAATCCCAGAGCCATATATCTAGGTCTCATCTCAAGTTTTAGTTGTATCGATCGGGATACAACTCCAAGTGTCCTTTACCGTAGGACTGGCTATCGATAGATGTGTTCTTCCCTGCAGGGGTGCACCAACTTACCCACCACGCTCGCTTAACTCCGGCCAGTCACACTTTCTTGGGTCATGCCCGGCCTCGGCCAAACGATACACCGCAACCCTACCTACAGCACAGCAGAGAGGTCCCCATCGGTCTATATCCTAAGCGCTCAGGGGTCTTGGGCCATCGCCCTGTGCACTCCGGGTCGGTGTGTGCAGGGTCGGGACGAGCACCACCTCAATCCTGGATGGCACTGGCCTGGCCCGGCCACGAGGCTGAACTGGACGTCTGACAGAGCTTTCGGCTGATGCTACGATGCAGAGTGCCCATAACTCTTCCCACGTGATGGTTAGTGCTATCAAGCCAGAGGCCTGCTCGAATCAAATATCCAAATCGTTGGCGGACTAGGGGCTTGCGGTAACGAGCAGAGACTCACGATCGATGTGACCCCGTCGCCTCGTCTCGAGGACTTGCGGCAAGGGCCAAGAATGCCCGGCCACGCCTCGTATTCATCACTCGGGCAACCTCCAGGTCAACCCGTCTCCACAACACTCGCCACTTAGGCTCACGCGGGTACCACTCAGGGTCGACCCGCCTTTCCAAGTAACAGTGTAAAGTCCAAGTATCCGTGTGTCCATAACATCAGGGGAATCCGAGGTATCACCCTCGTTGGATTCCTACTTGATGTATCTGTCAAGGTGAACTCAGAGGAATCACCCTCGATGGGTTCACACTTGATGTGTTGCACGACAGGGTCGTATCGGAAGTGGAGAAGGAGGAATCACCCGCGATGACCATGACCAAATAGCTACTCTATAGAGTTAACATCAGGAGTACTATACGAGGTATCACCCTCGGTACTCGATGGTATCACTGCAGTGTCGTACAACTAAGGGGGTGATGTGCGGTGCCGGGGCCTGGTCTTCAATCCCGTTAACCGGGTCTTCTGATAATCCAGCGGGGCAATCAGGACAAGTGGGGTCACTGATAGGTCTCTACCCAGCCTATACTAGACAGTTTAGGATAAGCATGTAAGGTTTCAATAGCAGGTTACAATAAACAGGCTATGCATCAGAATAGGTAAAGCAGTAGCAGCAGCAACTCTAATGCAAGCATGAGAAAATAGAATGGGCGATATCGGGATGATCAAAGGGGGGGCTTGCCTGGTTGCTCGGCGGGAAGGGCAAGGTCGTCAATGGTGTTGTCGGTCTCCGGAGCTGCGTCGGTCTCGGGGACGACGTCGGGGACTAACGAGAGAGAAGAGGGGGAGGAAACAGTATAAATACACAGCAAACATGAGCAACACAATGTACGACATGACAATATGCAGTGCCGGGTGAGTCCTAACGTATGGTTGCACGTCACCGAGGAAGGGGGAATCCATCTGGGAATGTTTTCCCGGTTCTGGACATTTGTCAGACAGATAACCGGAGGGGGATGGTTCCATGTTCGGATAGTTAGGGATGTGTGGCGGACGAACGGACTGCATATTCGGATTCGTCTCGTCGTTCTGAGCAACTTTCATGTACAAAGTATTTCAATCCGAGTTACGGATTATTTAATATGATTTATTGAAGTTTGAATGCATTTTTATGAATTATCATTAATTCAGTCAACAGTCAACAACAGGGTTGACTGGTCAATTTTACCAGTGGGTTCCCACTGTCATAGTGTTAGTGGCTGAGCCATGGGGGGGGGGGCTTGGGCGCGCGCGGCCCAGGGGGCGTACGACGCGGGCGTGGCCGTGGCCGGCGGGCGCGGGCCGGGGGCCGGCACGGCCGAGCGGGGAGGGCAGGCGGCGGCCGGAGGGGGCACGGCCAGGCCGGTGCGCGGTGAGGTGGGGGGGTTCGGTCGCTGCGGAGCGGGGTGGCCGTGGCGGGCGTGGTGCGCGCACCGACGTGGGACGGCACGTGCCAAGCTAGGCAGTGAGTGCGGGCGGGGCGGAAGGGGAGTGCGACGGCGGGCAGTGGACAGAGGCGGCGCGGGGAGGCAAGCGAGGCTCACCGAGAGCCAGACGGGGAGGTCAGCGGGCGTGGGGAGGTCGGCGAGGGAGAGGGCGAGGTGGCGAGCATCGGGCGGCGGCGTCGTGGTGGCAGCGACAAGGCGAGGAGAAGGTCTGGTGATGGGGCGGGGCGGCGCCGGGGATGAGCGCCGGCGTCGGGGGCGCGGGGCAACGCGGGATCGGGCTCCTCCCGATCTAGTTCCGGACGAGGGGGGAGGAGAGGAGCGAGGGGAGTGGGAGTGGGGATTTAGGGTTTGCGGGGTGGACCGAGGGGGGATGTAGGTTGGGCGTCGGTGCGGGCCGGCCTGGTTGGTCCACAGGCCAGCTGGGTGTGGGCCGAGGCCCAAGGGGAGTCAGGGGGTCTTTCTCCTTTTCTTTTTTTATTTGTTTTACCTTTTAATCTTTTCTGTTTCTAATTACTTTTCCTATTATTTTAGTTTTATAAAAATATAATTCCAGCACCTAAATTAGTATCATTAAGATAGGCCACTGCCAAACCTGGTTTGGACCCAAAATAAGTTAGTTAAATATTTTATAATTTAAAATGCAATTAAATTGTTATCTTAGCCACTGTTTTTATTTAGTTTAGGGCGTGTAAACACTTTGCAAAAATGTTGGTTCACCACCAATATTAAGAAGTGAATATTTGTCACATGACCGACATTTTAGTTTTCATGTTTGTGAACTTTTGGATTTCACTTAGTATTTAAATTAGAATTTGACCAGAATTTGAAATGAGATAGAAGTAAAGATGATCATGCACTGTTTAGCAAAAATAATTAGCTTAACCCCAGGGGTTACTGTAGCTCATCAGTACAGGGGTGTTACAGGTCATACCGTGGGGCATATTGCGAACAAATACCGTGGGCGATGACCTCAGACAACCCACACAGTTTCTAGGTAGAAAAGATGTTGTATCAATGAACAATCACACACGACTTCCTATTGAAAACTATTTGTGTTAGGCCACCTTGCGCAAACGTTTTCCACATAAAAAGTGTGTGTGATGGACAGCCTATGCCACACAGTTTCTTCTTCGCATGCGTGTGTGATGCATTCAATAACGCAAATGATAAAATTGTTAACATCGTTTGCAATGGCAACGCTATCACACACGATTTGATGGGGAAAATTGTGTGTGATGTATGTGCGGATGGAAACGTTTATCTGGGATTCATCATGTGGGATGTACATACGAACGGAAACGTTCTTCTTGGATTGACTATGTGGGATATACATACAAATGGAAACGTATTCCTTGGATTGACTGTGTGGGATGTACATACGAAGGGAAAGGTTTCTCTGGGATTCACTGTGTGGATGTACTTACGAACGGAAACGATTGGGCCTGTATAATTGTATGCAATGGCTAGCCCGATTGCACACGAGCTCATTTTGCACAGCGTGTGTGACCGGAGGGCCTATCCTCGACGGTTTCTAGGTCGTGTGGGAAGGACCCCCCTATCACCCACACTAGCAAGGCGACGGTTTAAAATGCCGTCGCGGAAAGGGGTTAAAAACCGTTTGTATAACAACTCGCTGTACTCGTGCGAGCCGTCTGGATGAGTGCGCGGTAATGGCCATCATGTCGGGAATGAAGGACATCGTTCTTTCGCCGCATCTTGGCCATCACAACGGTGGTTACACACTTTGCGGTGTTGTCAGAGACGGAGTCCATCGTCCCACTTCAGCGATGGCGGTCACCACAAGGGCGAGGTTGCATACCACGGTGGTGATGCTGAGGACCATCGATGGAGAGCGCGAGCGTGGACGCAGATATGTAAGTGGAGAGAGCTTGCCCGACGAGCTCTAGCAACCCCGACGTCCCATCCCAGCCGCTCTCCCTACTCGCGTATCTATGTTCTACTACTAGTATCTTCCACGCTGAGGCGCACCTATGCCGTCTTGAAGGCACTGACCTAGATAGAGATGGCATGTGCAAAAACTCATGAATGTGTGTGTTTGTGCGCGCATGCGTGAGAGCGGACACGGATGCGGGAGGACGCCATCCAACCGTAGCTGCATACATTTTGACAATAGTTCAAACCTACTACATGAAATTCATGCAAACACGGCCGGATTTCATATAAACTTGATAGATTTCATTACATTTTACACCAGATAAGTTGTGCTAGTCCAGAGCTAAAGGTATAATTAATATACCTAATGTAAATGGTCACCGGCAGATCTCTTTGTCTTCCCCATGTCCGGCAGCCCGATGATCGGACTGCCGGGAGCCCCGGAGGTATATGCTTCAGTGCAAAGGGCGGCTCGCTTCCCCACCGCTCATGGGAGTGGAGCCATCGACTGATGCTTTAGCCGGAGGGGAAGAGGGTGGCTCCGCTTCCATGGAGCCCATGCGGTGTAGACGATGGTTTGCACTGAAGAAGAATCATGCAAGACACCGGCTGTTTACGCTGGATTCGCCTCGACGGTGGCCTTCATGGGATACAAGTGGTGATGACCTCCTGTATTCTAATTCTCCTCGATGATGGCGGCGGGCGCGGACGTGCTGGTTGTCACCTCATTGACATCTGCGTAGCTGGCTTCTTTCTCTGTCTGCATGGCGTGGCTACGCGCGCGTCAACGGCAGATGGCACAGTCGCAGGCACTGGAGGTGCGGTACGACGCGGTGTCATCGACGGCGGCGACTATGCCCGTGCCGCCGTGCTCCCCGCCATGCCGGTGTGGAGCAACTCGCCACTCCTCCTCGAGCTGGATTGGAGCAGCCAGTTGCGAAACCACGCGCTGGCTTAGGGCGGTAACTAGCTCCGTCGGGCTAGGCGAGGGAGGTGGAGCAGTGAGCTGCCTCGGTCATAACCGCTGGCTTACATGGAGAAAATGGTGAAGGAAGGAGGACTACTTTTATGCCGGAGAACTGCTCTTCCTGCTCGTCGGATGCCCATCGCAAGAGTGGAGAAAATTGTGAAGGGAGGAGCTTGGCCGACGTCTTGCTCCTGAACGGACGTGTCGCCAGAGTAGGTTTCTCGGATTCCACGTGGGTTTAATGTAGGCATTTGAATGTGGCAAGGAGGCTCATTAAGCCGGGTGTGCAACGAGCGGGGCCCTGTCGCCCTCAGCCAGCGCGCCGCTTCAATGGCGGACGTAGTGAGAGGTCGCGTCCGCCCTGTGCCGCCTTGACCGTGGACCTTCACCATGTACATCACCTTATGTCCAGATATGAGATGGCACATGTACCAGATGAATGGCTCCGAGTTTGACCCGATGCTAGGTGTGAGCCGAGGAACACTGTCAGAGAGACCTCCGTGATATTTTTCTACAAAGTTAGTCAAACTTTACAAAACTTGACTTTGACACAATTTTATATGCAGACCTTAGGGCTCCTTTGTTTCGAAGGAATTTCATAGGATTTTCTAAGGGTTAGAATCCTTAGTACATTGTTCGTTTGATTCATAGGATTGAATCCTATAGGAATTTTTACTAGTATGGAATCACGTGTACTACTACATTTCATTGGAAATCTAGAATCCGCTCCAACTTTTTTTTTCACTTTCTTTGTTTCTCCTGTGGCATCAAACACTCAGTGCTAATCCTATGGGATTCAAGTGGACATGCCACTCGAATCCTTTATTTTTCCTATTCATGCATTTTAAGAATCCTAGTACGAATCAAAGAAAAGAAACGAAAGGAGTACTTGCTCTAAATGATGTGCCACCAGAATAGATCTAGCAGCCGGCTATACTAGTGAGTAGGTGACCTTGCGCTTGGCTCTTCGCCTCTTCCGGAAGTTGAACAATGATGATGGCACTAGAATATATACTTCTGGAATCTGACACCGAATGAACTGCTGCACGTCCACCGCCTGTATAAGCACACTATTGTAAATCAAAAGCTTCTCCTCATCCTGCGAGCCACCGTGCATGCGTGGGCGAGGGAGAGGTCGTAGTAAGCAAGCTTCTCCTCGTTCTGCGAGTTGATGGGACAATTCAAAGTAGTGTAGTCTCCAAAAAGGGCCGACCATGTCCATGGCTACCATCCCGTGCTCCGTCATTGAGTGCGTGCACGATTCACATTCCATTGAAGACAATAATATTGCGTACGTGCCATCAATGAGAATAATTTAATTTATAAATAACACGCCACCGCGTCATGGTCGAACTTTGATTCGTTCGCGCGTGGTTCCTGACCCTCCACTAAGTGAACAACTACTACACTCGCCAAATTATCATGTGAGCTGCCTCTTCGTAAAGAAATGAGCTCACCGTGTACCCGCACGTGAGTGTTAGGGAAAGAGGCAAAGAGTACATGCGTCGGTGCACGCACCTCTTCTCTTCGTGCATGTACTCCATTTTTTCGGGTGATTCATGCATGTACTCCACCTACGTTCGTTGTCATTGGTGAGTCTCTCCTACTACTTAGTCCATTTTCTTACATGACACGTGGACCTGGATGTCCCACGCGTCGGCAAAACAAAGAAGAACGCTTTCGGACGACCGAGAGGAGCAATGAACCTCGCAGTGGAGCGTCTGCACTTAATATTTTATATTCAGCGATATAAAATCAACCCAATCTTCTCCACATCTAGCAGACCGGAAGAGCCCGAAACACGCCAGCGCAGTGTAGTTACATCATACATGGCCCACCTCATGCTATCACCATATTTCTTGGCCTCCGTGCGACACCTAGCTCTAGTAATCCACCAGCCCGTATCGCTTCTCGCTCCTCGTCTCTCTCAAAGTGCGGCGGGCAGGTGATTTTGCCGTCTATTGAGGTTGGTTTACTCACACTCCCTCCCACATGTTAAGAGCATTCTAAAAAAATACTCTAGTGATATGCCAAGAGGAAGCCTTTTGACCGACGGACCAAACGAGAAGGCATTCTTGGTCATTGTACTCCTCACACATGCATGCGTTGCGACATGAGATACTAGTAACGCTCACCATCTAGTAGTTCATTGGTTGGTTTCGATTTTTGAATTGAGTCCCATACACTTGATGTTGTGCCGCTACCGTCTAATATTCATGTGTGGTGGTTTCTAGAATAAAAAAAGAGGTGCTTACTGTGGGAAAGGTGAAGTGATGGTTGCTTCGTCCGAGCAACTTACTCTAGGAATATTGGAGTACGAGCAGATTCAACGAAGAGTGAAATAATGGTTGCTTCGTCCGAGCAACTAACTGTAGCAAAGCTGGGGCTCTATGATTTGACTACTCACTAGTCATTATTACTGCGGTGCAATGACTGGGGTGAATCTCCCCTGTAGTTGTGCACTCAATATTGGTGCATGGCAGGTGGACCTGGATGCAGGATGTCCCACATGTCAGCGAAACGTAGTTGAATGGTTTCTAGCTTTGCTTTCAAGCTTTCATGATTTGTTTATATGTACGCATAATTTTCCAGCATAATGAAATTGTATTGTAATGCTATGAATGTTTCAACTTTGGTTCCCACAAAAAAAGGTTTCAACTTTGGTTTCATGTGTCCTCTTGCCTCATGGTTGTCTCATTACAACATTCCATCAAATACAAATGAAACTACCATGGCTGCTAATGCACCTCAATGATTCACAGATCAACGCCAATATTTGCATCACAACTGAAGACAAAGTTGTGAGACGGTGTACAAGTAAGGAAAAAATATAAAATTGATCGATGCTGTCCGTAGGCAGGGTTCCATTTCCTGGCCACATTGTTCATTGGTTGGCAGCTAGTTTCATGCAGCTCTGTAGCCAAGAAAGAGGTGTGTGGAGGACATCACAATCCGATCATTTTGTACAGTTCCACTAAAATCGAGCTGATCATCCCTGTTTGCAAAGATATTGAATAAGTGTGATTAAAATAACAGTGGCATTAGACACTAATAGGGAAAACCTTATACACAGAAGCTTATCAGTAGCGCTGTCTAAAAGGAGGTGCTACTGCTAATTAGTCGTAGCGAGGGGTATAAAACCCGCACTACTACTAAGTTGATAGTAGTAGCGAGGGGTATAAACCTGCGCTACTACTAAGTGGTCTCCATCATGCCCCCGGGACAGGCCATAGTAGTAGCGAGGGGTATAAACCCACGCTACTACTAAGTTGATAGCAGTAGCAAGGGCTATAAACCCACGCTGCTACTAACTACCTGGTTTTTTAAGAGCACTGAAATCCCCATCTCCTCCCCCAAATCCTTCCTCTCCCCCGTCACTCTCCCCCCTCTCTCTCCATAGGCTCTCACATGGACTTCCTACCCATGCGTGCCTCCTCCTCCATGGCCCCAAAAGAGGCCGCTGCCTCACGCCGTCGGCATCCCGGAGCTCGCCGGTCTTCCCCGCATCTCCATGCCACCCGCTGGAGCACCTCACCACCGGCGACCAACCCCGCTGCTACCTCCATCTCCTTGCTCTCTCCCTCGTTTTTCTTTTTCTCTCTCTCCCTCTGGGTTGACTCACCCACCCATGTCCTTGCCCGTGCAGGTCGTCGGAATGGACAACTAGGAGCTCGCTGCCTTGGCTGCGAAGAGGAGCCCCATGCCGCCTCCTTGCTCGGACATGGATCCGGGCCCTCTGTAGCAACCGTCACTGGATCTGGTCTACCGTTGCCCTTTCGCACCTCCAGCGACCCCTGCCTTCGCTGGATCGAAACATTGCTACCATTGATAGCACGCATGGGATCGAGTTTTTTTTTTAAATTAATAGTAGTAGCGCAGGCGGCACCCATGCTACTACTAACAGACGTAGTAGTAGCGCGGGTGCACCCGTGCTACTACTACAAGTTAGCTGTAGCGCCGTAGTAGTAGCGCGGGCACCCATGCTACCACTAGATGTTTAACCCGCGCTACTACTATGATTTTCCCTAGTACTGAGAGGATGAAACAACAGTCATCCAGATCCCAAACATCAACCGATGGTGCTTTATCTATAAAGCGGGGCGGAAGCCTATTTCAAGAGATGATGAAACATACACACACAAATAGAAGCCGATCACATTTGGAATCTCTCTTAAGACTAACTACTTGTTGGAGTATTTTTTAAATACTACTTGTTGGAGAAGATTAGACTGGGAGTTGGATGAGGAGGATAGAGCAAAACCAATCTCCCTTTGTGCAGTCCCACTGAAATGTAGAAACGTCGCCCGTGTGACATTTCAAAAAACCCGCACAAAACACTCTTAAGAAAAGTGTGATTTCTGAAGTTCAACTAAAGGTCACAATAGCACTAAGGTGAAATGGATAGCCCTGTTTGCAAAAAGAGGTAGAAAGGAAACAATTACTGGCCAATAACAGTTGATGACACATACGCCGACAAAAAAGAAGCATATTCCTTGTCCTAAGGGAAGATAGAAGCACAGTTGTTTATCTAAAATGGTGTGAGGACGATATTGCAACATGGAAAGTACGCCGTCCGAGCTACATTTTAGGCAAAGAACTAGGGAAGATCCACATGCAGGATTTTCCACATGCAGCGACGTGGCAAGATGGGCAGTGGAGCAAGGCCAGAGGGGAGGAAGCTGTACTTGGGTGACGGTGTCCTGGATAAGGGGGTACTAACCCAGTCAGCCCATTCTCCTTGGCTTGGGTCGACGAGCCTTCATTCATGATCAAGATGGACTCTGGAGGCCGTATGCAGGAGGCGTGATCAAGACTGCCTTCCCCTAAGACTTGATGTGTACTCCAAGATCTCTGCCGCCGCCTAGCTCCTAGCTACCGACCTTGTAACCCTAGACACCCTCCCTAGCGTGTATATAAGCCATACGGTTTAGGCCATAGAGGGGACATCAACGCAAAATCATTCAACTAGCCCTAGAGTTAGACCACACATTACGATCTCGAGGTAGAATAACTCTGTACTCAATACATCTTCATCAATATAAACAAGAGTAGGGCGTAGGTTTTTACCTCCATCAAGAGGGCCCAAACCTGGGTAAACAACGTCTGCTTTGTTCCTGTTACCCTCGATCTGAGATACACAGCTCGGGACCCCCTACCCCGAGGTTTGCCGGTTTTGACACCGGCACTGGTGCTTTCATTGAGAGTTCTGTTGTGCGATCACCAGAAGGATGAATGGCTCGTTTGCAGATCAACTGCTCCAACAGCCTCGGGAGCGTTTTTGCCCCGACTAGCTTTTTGTGTTCGGTAGCATGGTCTTTTGTGACGACTCGACAGGTCATCTGGCCTCTGTTGAGAACTACACCCTAGGTCGGATCATGACCTTTGGCGGCCTCAAGTACACTATGGATTCCCGTGCTGAGCTCTTCTTATCGGTATGAGCCCCCGGCCGAATTGAGAGCTCATCTGACTCCGGAGGCTCGACTCCAGAACCGATCTCCGTCGCGGCGTCTACAGAGATCCCCAAGGTAACTACTTCAGCCGGTCCCCTTCGATTCTTCGGTCCGGACGTAGATCTGGCTCCCACTTCGGGAATAACGTCAGCATTAGAACTGACCTCGATGCAGAACCTAGAATCACTCCCAGATCCTCTTCACGCTAAAGACACATCAAGTCACACATCGGGCATACTTCAAGTCAGCCCCACTTATAACACAACGATGAATCTCGAAGAGATGTCTCACCTCAATGAGATGCTTGACCATATGTAGAGTTTGTCCATCTCGGACGGCAAGACTTCGGTTTATGATCAGGTCGGACTTAAAGCCAACGATCGGGAAATTTATATCCCACCCACCACCCACCTAGTCGCCACGGTCGATGATTTAACCGACGTACTAGACTCTGGTGAGGCCACGGACGTGGATGAAGATGTCGATGGCCCTGCAGAAGACACCTCGCCTCTGGTAAACACCGGCAGGTGGAGTGCCACATCTACTTATGATGTCTACATGGTGGACACCCCCAATACCCCTCCAAGACGTCGGCGAAGACGCAGAAGAGGCAATAATGGGGAACCTAGCGGCAATAATGCAACCATCGATAATGACAAGGCTGAAGCCGGTGATGACGACAACCCCTAGGGAGACCATCAAGCTTTCCCAAGGCGGAACAGCACACCCGAAGGGGCCGGTGACAACTACATGCCGGAATCTGAGGAGGACAAACGCCTCGGCACCAAGGACTTTGTTGTACCCGAAGACCCTTTCGAACAAGAGCACTTCCGGCGGCGCCTCATTGCGACAACTCGGAGCATAAAACGCAAGCAACGGCAGCTTGATACGTCTCCGTCGTACCTATAATTTTTTATTGTTCCATGCCAATATTATACAACTTTCACATATTTTGGCAACAATTTATATGATTTATTGGACTAACATATTGATCCAGTGCCCAGTGCCAATTCTTGTTTGTTGCATGTTTTTTCTTTCACAGAATATCCATATCGAACGAAGTCCAAACGCGATAAAACTTTACGGAGTTTTTTTGAAATATATGTGATTTTTTGGAAGAAGAATCAACGCAAGATGGTGCTCAAGGGGCCCACTAGGCACTAGGGCACGCTAGGGGGTGCCCAGCGCGCCCTATTGGGTATTGGGAACCTTGTAAGGTGGTTGCTGCCCTTCTTTTGCTGCAAGAAAGATAATTTATGGATAAAAATCCCCTCAAAATTTCAGCCCAATCGGAGTTATGGATCTCTGGGAATTTAAGAAACGGTGAAAGGCCAGAAAACAGGAACGAAAACAGAAGAGAACAGAGAGATAGATCCAATCTAGGAGGGGCTCTCACCCCTACGCTACCATGGAGGCCATGTACCAGAGGGGAAACCCTCCTCCCATCTTGGGGGGGGGGGGGTCAAGGAATAAGAAGAAGGAGGGGGGGCTCTCTCCCCCTCTCTCCCGGTGGCACCGGAGTGCCGCCAAGGCAAGGATCATGACAGCGATCTACATCAACAACCTTGCTACCGTCAACACCAACTTTCTCCCCCTCTATGCAGCGGTGTAACATCTCTATTCCTCCTGTAATTCTCTACTTAAACATGGTGCTCAACACTATATATTATTATCCAATGATATGTGGTTATCCTATGATGTTTGAGTAGATCTGTTTTGTCCTACGGGTTGATTGATGATCATGATTGGTTTGAGTTGTATATTTTATTTTGGTGCTGTCCTATGGTGCCCTCTGTGTCTCACAAACATGAGGGATCCCCGCTGTAGGGTGTTCCAATACGTTCATGATTTGCTTATGGTGGGTGGCGTGAGTGACTGAAACACATACCCGAGTAAGTGGGTTGTTGCGTATGGGAGTAAAGAGGACTTGATACTTAATGCTATGGCTGGGTTTTACCTTAATGATCTTTGGTAGTTGCGGATGCTTGCTAGAGTTCCAATCATAAGTGCATACGATCCAAGTACGGAAAGTATGTTAGCTCATGCCTCTCCCTCATATAAAATTGCAATAATGATTACCGGTTTAGTTATGGATCACCTAGGGACAAATAACTTTCTTGTGTGACAAAAACCTTTCTACTAAGCTACTAAATTTATTATCTTGCAATCTATTCGTAGTTTTATTCTTGCAAAGTACTTCTTGTTTTATTCTTGTTCTAGGTAAAGCAAACATTAAGTGTGCGTAGAGTTGTATCGGTGGTCGATAGAACTTGAGGGAATACTTGTTCTAACTTTAGCTCCTCATTGGGTTCGACACTCTCATTTATCGAAAAAGGCTACAAACGATCCCCTATACTTGTGAGTTATCAAGACCTTTTTCTGGCGCCATTGCCGGGGAGCAATAGCGTGGGGTGAATATCCTCGTGTGTGCTTGTTTGCTTTATCACTAAGTAGTTTTTATTTCCTGTTCTAAGTTGTTCTCTATCTCTAGTTATGGATATGGAACACGAAATACCAAAAAAAATAGTTGTACTTGCTACTCATGGAGATGGGGAACCTCCTAAAACCCTCGATGCTCGTTATGTGAAAAATATTAAACACTACTTTGATAATCCTGAGAAAACCCCATTCAACTTGATAATGGGAGACACGTTGGATCAATGTGAATACTTTAGGGATTATCGCTTGACTCAGAAAGAGAAACTCTTATGGGATCAAATTGATTATTTGCAATGGTATGCTTGGAATTTATGCTTGAGATATGATTATACTTGTTGCTCTAGGATGAAGGCCCGACACATTCCCTTTTCATGTTATTCTTGTTCTAGGTAAAGCAAACGTTAAGTGTGCGTAGAGTTGTATCGGTGGTCGATAGAACTTGAGGGAATATTTGTTCTACATTTAGCTCCTTGTTGGGTTCGACACTCTTATTTATCAAAAAAGGCTACAAATCATCCCCTATACTTGTGGGTTATCATAGTTGTAGGCCAACACTGACGCACTGAATGAAAAGTGGGTCGAAGTGCTCTCCGCTAAACAAGACATGGAAGACCGGCGCCGTAGCGCTCCGAAATCATACCCACGCAGGCGTCTCCTGCGGGAGTTTGATGAGGAGCTGGCTGACGACCATGCACTACAAAAAAAAGACACGTCCGTGACATTATGGCCCGAATGAAAACTTTTTCTATCATCGTCATGACACTTCTATGATGATAATTGTGACAAAAACACGTATAATCATAGATGTGGTGGTCTCCTACTTCTATGACAAAAAATCATGACAGAAAATGGGCTTTTTGTCCTGGACGGGCCGGAGACGCACCTGCATGCCATTCTTCGGGCCATCCATGATGGAAAAAATCATGGTAGAAGCAAGGGCGAGGAAAATTTCAGGGAGTTCCTGGTTATGGTGGGTGGTCGTGGCTGAGCAATGCACTGTGGTTTGCGTGTTTCTCTCGTACGCGCATGTGTGTGAGGCGTTGGATCTAACTGAACCCGAGCGAGGCGTTCCCTTACTGAACCCGAGCGATTGCACTAGCTACGTTACTGAACCCGAGCGATCGATCCCTTGGCTATTAACTGAACCTGAGCGGTTCCTTCGCCGCTGACTGAACCCGAGCGATTCCTTTGCTACTGCTGATAACTGAACCCGAGCGATCGATCGCTGCTGCTGCTTACTGAAGCCAATCGATCCCCCGTGCGAGATGTAGCCAGCCGGCCGGTGTTGGGTTGTCTCTCGATGAACAGTGACTGTTGCTACCGCGTGCGTTATACATAGAACGTGTCGAGACATGGTGAGTCGAGCCGGTTGGTTGGCTGTGAATGAACAGTTCCTCGGTGGGGGTTGGACGAACAGGACCCCACGTGGTTGCTGCTGGATGAACAGGACCCCGAGGAGGCTGCCACACCCCAGCCGGTTGGGGGTGGATGAACAAGACTCAATGGAGGCTGGATGAATAGTAGCCGGTGGAGGCTGGATGAACAGTAGCCCATGGATGAACAGTAGCCGGTGGAGGCAGGAGGGAGCCGTGGTGGATGAACAGTAGCATGTGGAGGCTGTGGAGGAAGTCAATGGTGGATGCACAGTAGCAGGTGGAGGCTGGAGGAAGTCGATGGTGGATGAACAGTAGCCCATGGAGGCTGGAGCGAGGTAGTAGATGGTGGATGAACAGTAGCCCGTGGAGTCCCGTTTTGCGGTACGCCACACCCCTCCGGATGAACATGAATCCGTTTCGACCATAGGCGCTCGAACAGAAGTCCATTTCGTCTGTTTTGTGTTATGCCACACCCCTCCCGATCAATAGGACCCCGTTTTGACCATAGGCACTCGAACAGAAGTCCGTTTCCTCCATTTTGCGGTACACCAGACCCTTTCGCGATGAACATGACACCGTTTCGACCGTACGTAGTCGAACAGAAGGTTGTTTCCTCCGTTCTACGGTACGCCAGACCTCGTTTTTGTTGTTCACCTATTCCATCCAAGCCAGTTGGCTCCCGATGAACAGGACGTATTCTGACCTAGTCGGTTGCCTCCCGATGAACACAATGCTATTTCCTCCGTTCCGACCCAGTCGGTTGGCTGCCAATGAACATGATGACATCGCTGTACGCGTTAGAGACCCCGCACGTATGTATGTACGTAGCCGTATTTACTTTCTTGAAGCGTGGTTGTACATACGTGTACACGATATAGACGAGACTGTGTGACATGCTACGTCGGTGGCTCTACTACCACACGTGCCACTTCTTACTCGGCCACGGTTCATCGCTGCAGAGAGACCGATCGACCGCTATGTACATACACGTTTGCGACAAGACAAATAACGCTACCTAGTCAGGGGGTAAGGAGGCACTAATGGGTCCTAGCTGTCAGGGGAGAAACATTTTTTTCGCAAAATATAGAGGACCTTCCGGTGGGTCCCCGCTGTCAGGTGGAGGGATCATTATTTTGCGTGTAATAAGGAGGCACCTCCTTGCGTGCGGCCGTGGACCCAACTGTCAGCCTCTCCACGTACAATCCTCTTCCGATGGATGTCGTTCATTGACCACATTGACCATGCCGCACCGAGAGCACCAAGGCGGTGGACGACGGCGAGGCCTAGGAAGGGAACAACAAGGAGCCAGGGAAGACTTGGTAGTTGTTTCCCACGCGAAGGGGAGTACGAGGGTTAACTGGTTCGTCTGCCGTCGCCGAAGAATAACAGCAGGTGTGGTTGAATAGAGGGATGGCCAAGCCAGCGATAGGAGTAGGGTGGGGCGGTTGGGCCTGCGCGGTAGCACTACCAGCCATGGGAGGTAGGAGCAGGCGACACGGTCGACGCTGGTTTGGGTGGCTGGAGCAAGAAGAGCAAAGGTTGAAGAAGCAGCATGGCCATTGGATTAACATCGTACATCACTGCAGCTAGAATCGTTTATATTGACTAAGTTGAAAAATCCCTACGCCCGCGTCAACTTAGTAGGCCCACAAGTTAGCCTCCAAATATGGTGGCACCCAGCTAGCAGGGAGTAATCATTTTTTGTGTGCGTACTAAGGAGGCACTTCCTTGATTGTGAAGATATAGCTGGTGGCTCCGAGTTGTCAGTGGGAGGAACATTTTTTTTCACGAAATACAGAGGCCCTTCCGGTGGGTCCTCGCTGTCAGGTGGAGGAATCATTATTTTGCGCGTAATAAGGAGGCACTTCCTTGTGTGCGGCCATGACCCAACTATCAGCCTCTCCACGTATAGTCCTCTTCCGATGGATGTCGTTCGTTGACCACACCGCGTCGAGAGTACCAAGGCGGTGGACGACGGCAAGGCCTAGGAAGGAAACGACACGGAGTCGGGGAAGAATCGGCAGTTGTTTCCCACGCGGAGGGGAGTACAAGGGTTTACTGGTTCGTCTGCCATTGCCAGAGAAAAAAAACAGGTGTGGGTGAGTAGAGGGATGGCCAGGCCAGTGATGGGAGTAGGGTTGGGTGGTGAGGCCTGCGCGGCAGCACAGTCGGCCATGGGAGGCAGGAGCAGGCAGTCTCGCCGGCGCTAGTATGGGCGGCTAGAGCAGGAAGATCAGAGATTGAAGAAGCACGACGACCGTTGGATGGACATCCAACAGTCACTACGTTCGTGTGTTAACTAAGTTGACACGGCCTTGCGTGCACGTCATCCTTTTTTTAGGAAAGCGTACGCGTCAACCTAGTAGGCCCACAAGTCAGCCTCAAATATGTGGAAAACAGCATACAACCCATCTGCCATTATTTCTAATAAATTTACAGCCCATTGAACAATTCTTAAGGATTGTTTAAAGCCCATATTCTTTTTGTTAGCATTACAGCCCATATTCTCGCCATGATTAAAAAATTCAACAAAATTTTCATATTTCAGTGCGGTCCAAACTGTTTTTAATCCTGAAATTTTGAATCACGTTCAAACAAATTAAGAAATTATATCAATTTAAAATCTAACATAATTTTCCCCGCAAAAAACAATTAAATTTGAAATCTCGAAATCCTAAAAAAAAATGACATTTGAAACTAATTGCCGGTTTGTTGTGTTTTTAAAATTTACATCCCATTTCTTTACTTATAGCCCATTTTCTGGGCAAGCGAATACATCACTCTCATCTTGAAAGATTTGCAGCCCAACAGAGCTCAGAAAAGCAAGTAGGCCTCCATTGGGTATTCTTTAAAAAAAGTAGAACTGGGCTAGCCATTTTTAGAAAGAAAAAAAACAACTGGGCTCATCATATGGTAAACATAAAATAAAAGCATGGGCTAGACGGGCCACAGCCCCCGCACAGCCCATTGATACCCTGCTCCATCTCTAAAACTAGTCAATAATAACTGCGCGACCTGCTGGGTCCCTGGTGTCAGCCGCTCATTGTGTAATTCTCTCATTTATTGACTACGTTGACACTGGCGTGGGACCTAGATGTCAAATCATTAGAAGGAAGCATTTTTTTTTGGCTTATTATAACAAGGCACTTTCTTGCGTACTGCCATGAACCTGGTGGGTCCCTACTGTCATCCTCTCCACATACAGTCATCTCCTTATTCCTCTCGATTGTTGACTATCTTGACAACGCCAGACGGCAGTGCACCGCGCATGGCAAGCAAACCAAGTTAGAGGACGACAACGAGGCCTCGGACGGGAACGAACAGGAGCCGTGGAAGATGCAACAGTGTAGTCGTAGGCGGAGGGGAGTATGAGCAACTAGTTCGACTATGGGTGCGGGTTGGGGCTAACGTCGCCGGAGAATAAGAGGACGTGTGGGGGAATAGAGGGATGGACTGGCCAACGTTTGAGGGTACGGTAGGGCGGCGAAGACGTAGCCAGCCGTGGGAGGCGGGAGCAGGTTTGGTTTGGACGGCTGGAGGAAGAAGACAAGAGATAGAAGAAACACGACATATGTTGGATGTCAATATAATGGCTGGTAGGTAGAATCGTTTGTTGACTAAGTTGACACCATCTTGGATAGGATTTTTCCTCGTGGGTCCCAAATGTCAGAATCCAAATTTGTCATGGTCATGCAGCCTTTCTTATGAAAATTTATAGCCCATTTGGTGTGCTAGTTCAAAATAAGTTTGTGGGTGCTGGCGGGGGCAACAACATCTAACTCCAGGTTACAAACTGTACAAAAGCACGAGGGTTAATTGTTCATCATGTTTAGACAAAACCCAAATTGAAAAGGGCAACAACATCTAACTCCAGCTCTATTTTTGGCAGTCACAATCAAATGGATCGGTTAGGTCCATAGAGTGAACATCCTGGGTCGTAAAATTTACTGGATTATGACCACAAGATGTTGTAAATAGAAGCCGAACATGTTCAGAAGCCCTTTTGTCCACCTGAAACTCCTTTTTTTGCTCTTCGACATACCCATCCGTCAAAACCATGCTGCTGATAAACTTAAGCCTGGTGGACAATAGTAACCTCGCATTCAACAGGAAGAATGTGACAAATCCAGTGTTTGCATGGTTGGCTACATATCGTTCCAGCGTTATTGTCTTCAATCGAATGTCACGAGAACTGAGAAAATCCCGGTGCTTACGAAACCAAAGATTGGTTATACCTTTCTTACCCCGTCCTGTTGCCTAAATAGACATGAAGATTGAAAACAGTTAAGGTCCAAAAAAAGAGTGTCGAAAGAGCAACAGCCGAACGATTAATTCTAGTACACTATATGCGGGCTTCCAATGTGCGTGAAATTATCACCTTTAGATACAACTTTTCCACACATGGAAAGCATTGCAGCAAGCCAATAATCTTGTTCAGATCAAAAATATTCATATGGATATATAAGATCTTGACAGAATCCAGCACCATTGATAGGCCCATGGACAAACTCTTCATTGAGCATAGAACATAATATTAGTACAAAAAGTGTACTCCAAGAAGATATAGAACTTATGCATAGAAATTTAAAATGCAGCCTATGATTACAAGTGTAGATGATAATATACAGTACCTGAATAACTGTGGAGCCAAACACCATCTTGAAATGAGCACAAAGATCATGTATTACACCCAAGGTCTCCAGTTTAGGCACAGAGATGACAATTATTTGCGACGGTGAATAACGAGAATCAAGGATCAACCTTTGAAGTGAAGGGGCACCTTCCATGATGAGCTCCCTTCTGTCAAAAGAAATTCCAATTCTTACAAGGTTAGGCGACTTTATTTGGAGACAACCAATTCTAACTGTCAAAATAAGCACCAAGCACTCCAGGGCAGAGCAACTAGAGTGGATGATGCTGTGCAATGAGGCCTCCGACATACGAACCCGCACAAGTGAATTTTTTTTTAGAAGTGGGAGTCGAAGCTTTTGTACCAGATTGTCTGGTAGGTTGCATAGCGCAAAGGTGGCGGTGTGGAGAGAGGAGGAAAACCGCGAGATGGACATCGGTGCTAAGGGCACAAGTACATGGTGTTCGATATGTGGTATGTGATTTCTGGGGGAATAGTAGAACTCAAGCAGCTGTAGTTTTATGAATTCAGGGGATTTCAGCTAGGCGTCCACCGTGCAGGGCATGCACAGGTAGCATGCCAGGATGTAGAGGCCTTGAACGGAGCCCTGGTGGGAGGAGATGATGGCTCCGGGAAGTTCAAAATCATTAAAGAGAGATAGGACACGATAGTCGAGATTAAGAGGCGCGACATGCTATAGAGGGCACCACCGACATGCGAGTACTTGGGTGCGGCAGCCATCCTTGGTTGGGAGAAGGGAGATGATATCCCCAAGGATTGTTTCTGGGAGATCGCTGATGAGGTCCGCCCAAGATTCTTCGGGTTCCTTAGATCCAGGGGGTGGCCCTCGCCGCTTCTCCCCATGCTGCCGGGTGCGGGATCTACAGCAGGCGTCGCCACTGGCGGGAGCCTCATCTTCTTAGCACTGGGGTCAGCAGACTCCATTTTCCTTGAGGGCGTCGCGTCGAGCTCACGAATTTGAGCAGAGTAACGAATGACGAGCCTAGTTGTAGTGCAAGTGAAGAAGGGGAGCTAGGGTTTTCTGTAGTAGTGAGGAACTGGGGTTTTTTGTAGGAGTGAGGTGAGGAATTTGGGGGTACGAGTGGAGCGAGTTGACATGAAGTGGGTGGGAGTGAGGAGGAAGAAGAGCACCCAAGTTTTTTTGGGGCGGTGTACTGGGAGCGCCTCTCATTAAGTAAATATATGGGCTTTTGAATTGATTTTATTATTTAGGGTGGATGGGATCTTTGTCTTGGGCCCAGAGAAACAATTACTACTAGTACAATGGAGACACTCTACAGTTACCCAGAAAAATAATTACTACTAGTACCGTGGATACACTATCGCTTCTGGCTCCTCCTAGGTCATCGAAACGTCTCCCGCTACTGAATGTCTTTTTACTTTGGTTCGCCGACATGCGGGCCATGCAGCGCATGGGCCCAAATGCCATCCACCAAATTAGAAGGCGGTATGTAGGTGGAGAGTCACCCTGGTCGTAGCGCGCAAGTAACGAGCCGTCATATCACAAAACCCCACCTCCCCACAATCTAAGTTGTATGGACGAAGCAACCATCATTTCGCTCTTCGCTGAATCCCCTTCTCCCTCACCGTCTTCAAGAAAGCCAACACTCGCTTCTGCCATTGTCCTTCTCTCCCAACGAAGGGAAGGTAAGCGGATCCATGATGTTCGTATATTTGCTTGCAAAAAAAAACTTTTGCAAAGCAGTAACCGATCCTCACTCCCTTTTTTTGTTTCATTGTCATTGCGATTGTGTTTTCCTTTCAGTTGTCTTTTATTCGTCA
Organism: Thinopyrum elongatum; assembly: GCA_011799875.1. Classification (NCBI taxonomy): domain Eukaryota; kingdom Viridiplantae; phylum Streptophyta; class Magnoliopsida; order Poales; family Poaceae; genus Thinopyrum; species Thinopyrum elongatum. Next base: position 569,869,263 of record CM022303.1, read on the forward strand.
GTTTCATGATGGATCAAGGAGAACCAGGCAAAGATCTGCCAATGTTGGAGCAGACGCGGGAGGCTGATCCCCACGAGACAGAGAGCTCCAAGAAGATGGAGGCCACCACCGAGCCAACCCCAGATACGCTCACGACCACTACTGAGATGGTCAACGCCACATTTGAGGTTACATCCCCTGTGGCCCTGTAGGAGCAGTTTTCCCCCTTCGAGGGTGTGTCCCCCCCCCCACTGAGCTGACCAAGGTGAATTTCTGCTTTGCGATCTTGATTGTGGTTTTTCATCTAAGTATGTGGTGATAAATAATGCAAGATTTTATTAGCTCTGATGCCATGCTACCTTCCCTGTCATGCATACTTTTGATTCTACATAGTGGTTTAAATAACTTGTGTTTTTTATATTGGAAAGCAATTCAGAATTCGTTTCTATTTCAATTAGAGCCCTGATGTAGACAAGGATTGTGTGGTTGTACATGTCACTCGCTATGAGGCGGATGACCTGGATATACGCACTGGGAAAACTAAGTTCTTAGGCTGTTCGATCCTGGAAGCCAGTTGCACTTATACAAAAGATGAGATGTATTCCAGCCACACTATTGTCAGGCATGTTGTCCAGGGTGTACTGAAGCACAAGAAGTTCAAAGCTACTACTTCGTTTGTGAGGCATGTTGTTCTTGTCAAGCTTACGCAGGAAGATGACATGGCATGCCTCAACAAACAAGTTTATGAGTGGCAAGGCCACAAGGTTATCCTCAAGAAGGTTGACAGGATTGAGCTGCTGCTAGACGTCCTCGATGATGTTCATGGCAAGGTCTGTCTTGTGTCCATCTGAAATTAGATCGATGGCATGAAATAGTTGGCCCAGCTAGTGTTTCAACGTAGTTTGGATTGTTTTTAATTACCCAAACCTTGTGTATTATTGAGCCCTCTGGGGGTAGTACTCTGTTGGAATCCATCTATGGGAACTACTGCTACTTTTGTGTGCCCGTGAATCATCTGAGAACCATCATAATTGTTGCCGAAACAGATGCATCCTCACTAGTTTTTTCATGTAATATAGCATGGCAAGACATAAGTTGTCACGGTTTATCATACGAGTAGTGTGTGTTTGATGAAATAGAGTACTTGTTCGACAACTGTGCGCTGACATATACATAGGGTACGTAAGGTTGGTTAAGTACTTGCAGAACACTATTGGTGCTACCCCACTTGTAAGAAGTTGTGCAAAATATGGCACATTGGCTCAGCTCGCTTCAACACTAGAAAAGTCGGTTGTTGACCAGCTCACAATCAATACTCTGATGTCTAACATATAAGCAACTACATATCTTGTTACAGTGGTTCATGAAGTTAACTGAGGCCACAATGTAAATTCCAAACATTCACACACTAGTCCAACATTCATGTGGAACATTCACATTAAACTCGGCTTCATAAAATACTTCAAAAGCATAAATTCAGCAATTTTATACATCTCAATGATTCATAGAACATAACCAACATTTACTAGTTCACAACAAAAGACAATGTTATGAGAAGGTTTACAAATGAGGAAAAATCAAGCAAGGCTTCTCTGAGCAAAGGTCCTCCCTAGGCAGGATTTACTTTCCTGGAGTTCACTCTAGTTTTTCTTGTTGCAACCATCCAAGGTTAGGTTCTCTCATTCCATAATAACCAATTATAATTGTGTTCTCAGTTGGAATACTAAACTGAACCATGTAGTGGACTAACCATCTGAACTTCTTGTGCAGTCCACTAAATTTAAGCACCAGTATTTACAGAAATAAGCATACCACAATGCCTCTTGTCCGCGCACTACTCCCAAAAACCTCTGTGCAGTCGTGCCAGCTAGTCCTCTGTTCATCCTTGATCTGGGAAAAAGAGCATTCCCAACTAGGATGCAGTGCTTGTTTCCGCTCGTCCCTGCACTACAATCAGGAAGTAAACATATGAATCAGCTTCTTTTAGATTGCGTTGGTCATTCTACCTAGTTACTACCAATGTAGGAATACCTGGAACACGGGTGGTTAGACAACGGCAGCTAGGAATAGCCATCTCATTTTGTGTAGTTCTACTAAAATTGAGGTGTTTATTTCTGATTGCAGAAATAGAAACGATACGGAGATAGACATCCCTGTTTGCGCAAATATGAAATATGGTTATTTAAGCAATGAAAGTTTTTTGCAGTGGCATATGATTAACAGCAGCACCTATTGTGTTATAATTGGCACTATGTTGACAGTATGAAAAAGTTCCATTAAGTAAGAAGTAGCATCACATCACATCAACACTGCCACTAGATTAACATGCAGAGCAATAACATTAGTATTGCTGTCATGAGAGTAGCACATGGTTAGTAAATGTGCAATCAAATTTGTGCAGTTCCACTAGGATGAAGCAATGTTACCAGTGTGAGATTTATGTGTAACTGCAAAAACACAATTCATGGGAAATAAAGCAAGACAGAAGCACTTCATAAAATGGTGGGGTCATTGCTTCAATTTAACGATGACACTAGACTGACAGCAGCATTACTTAATAGTGACTTTCAGTGGCATTGCTTCATGTTTCATGTGATTTTACATTAACGGTAGCGATAAGGGCATAGGGATAGCAGGGGCATAAAGTGGCGAGGCAGATGTGGTTGCCAAGAGTGGCAAACATTCAGGCAGCATGTCTGCATTTGTCCCATTTTTTATCTCCTCGGCGACATTTCCCTATCTGAGCACAGGAAATCTAGACCTGCTCGTTCTCATTTGCGTTGTCCCCCCAACACCCCTCAATTTCTTTCCTTTTTCGACCAAGAGACAGGTCCACTTCCCCCCACCCTTCGCCATTCACCCTGCTTTCTTCCCCTTTTCAACCAAGAGACCGGCTGGGTAACCAGTATCTACTACTTTCCCCCGTTTCCTCTTAGAACCAAGTCCTAGATTCATGCTACAGCTTTCCCACATTCTTCCCTGTTTGAACCAACTCTTAGATTTGAATGTGTGAACTAGCTTTACCTCTAATAATAGTAAAAGTCTAGGTGGCTTTGGAATAGCCGATGGAAGTAGAAAAAGATCCACATGCAGCCACATGGGGAGTTGGGGCAGTAGAGCAAGGCCGGTTTTGAAGGAAGATATACCTAAGGGTCATCGATGTGGCAAAGACGGCGTCGGGAAGCTTCATCTTGGCCACAATACCGCAGGGAGGAAGAAGGGGTCGGAGGCCCTCCCGAGCCGGCGCTGTCTCGGAGAGAACGGCACGGCCGTCGATCAGGACGCACGACAGCTGTTGGTCTCCTCCCTCGCCGCCGACGACCGCGTGAACGATGCACCTACACCCCTGCCCCGGCCGAGATGGTCTGGCCAGATCTGTGACTAGCGGTGAGCAGAGAGAGAGAGAGAGAGTGGCCACCTCTGTCTTGTTTAGATCTGGAGAGCATGAGAGAGTGAAAGAGAGGAACCCTAGTAAAGCAAGCGCCGAGGCTCCTGCTTATATATATAGTGGAGTGATTTTGTTGTAGCAATCGTTATTAAATTGAATATGGGCGAACCACTATTTTCATTGAAAGTTCAAGTAAAAATAAAACTCGATCAATAACGTGCCACCGTTTTCAGGTTGCACTATCAAATCACCGCGTCCAGGATGCACTATGTACTGTACGTGTGGTCCCTGACCCTACATGAAGTTGAAAACTAGACGACTCAAAATGTTAATTGGGATGCCTCTTTGTAAACAAATGCACTCCTAGCTTAAAAAAATGCGCTCCTACGTGTACCCGCGCATGGGTGTGAGAGAAATAGTGCGTGCGTGCACCGCTTCTCTTCGTGAGAGTACAATGTACTACGCCCAAAGAACGTTCGCGCCAAGAGTAGTAGTATAAGTGTGTGACGTGTGAGTTAAAAAAAGGTGTGTGACGTCTTTTGTTTATAGAAGTTCTGAGGGTAGGGTGTGAAGAGCACATATGTGTGTGACGTCTACCTACAGATAGACGGTGGGTGCGAGAGGACTCGGGAGAGTCGTGACTCGTGAGGGTGCGTTGTGCGTGAGAGAGAGAGAGAGGGTGCACGCATCAATGCAATGCATGTGTCCGTAAATCATATCTGACAAACGTTCGCCACAAGCCGTTTCCTGACGAACGCCGAAAGAACCGTCAGATCAACATTTGATAGTGTTAGTTTTGCCATGGCATTTGACAGAACAACCACTCCTCCGACACACAAATCTTCCATGTGAGTGTTAGCAACTGCCGTATGCTCCTCCCTCCGTTCCAAAATGTAGTGCATATAGCTTTATTGAAAATTCAAACCTCGCAAACTTTTACCGAGTTTTCGTAGAACAAAATGCACATATAGAATACCCAGTATATATCATTTCATTCAGCATTGAGAGGTACCTATAGAGATGGGGGAGGAGTGTACAAAGAAAGACCGTCATATCACCTGCAGCAATTTCAACCATCCTTTGGTGTGGAGGAATATCATAGGAACTCTATATGATATGATTTTTATAGGAATTTTTCCTTTACAGCCAATTGGTTCATAGGAATAGATTCCTACGCTCCACATTTCAAAGGAAAATAAACATGATATGATTTTTATAGCTTTAGAGCCAATTGGTTCATATGAATGGATTCCTATACTCCCACAATTTCAAAGGAAAATAAACATTAGCTTAGATTAAATAGAAAAGTTCCAATGATGTGAACCAAATGACATCTCTTTTCCAATCCGTACTCATAGGAATTGAGATACATGTCACCTCTAGATTCAATAGAAAAGTTCCTATGATGTGAACCAAATGACATCTCTTTTCCAATCCCTACTCATAGGAATTGAGATACATGTCATCTCTAGATTCAGTAGAAAAGTTCCTATGATGTGAACCAAATGACATCTCTTTTCCAATCCCTACTCACTGGAATTGAGATACATGTCATCTCTTTCCCTACAACTTCCATATACATCTTCTATTCCTAAATAGCTAGTACAACCCACTGACTTTTTTCCTGGACATGCAACTATGGCACATGAACACGTCATGCATGCAAGTCATAAATTACATTGTTTTTGTACTCTCTGCATGCAAGCACCACATCATCAATTCGTGTATGTTACTCATAAGTTAATTTTTGCATTAGATTTTGTATTGACAATATATGTGTTGGTCACGTGCACACATATGTAGTTCACATTCACATTTTTGTTAGAAATGTCATTCTTTTAGCTGCAATTAATTTTTCTCTCTTTTTATTACTTTTTTATTTTATTTTTATTTTAAGCATACATTCGCTTTCCATTAGTTATAGATGTTTTTGGAGGAACTTTTATGCATTATTTTGAGTAGCAAATTTCACGCGGGCACGGGTAATACCAAAATGCGGGGCCCATGCGTCATTGCCTTTCGGTCGAACCTACATCCACAATTTTTTGTACGTATATCTCCATTGCTCCCCGAACCCAAAATTCTGCCTCGTTCCCGTAAAATAGAGCGGCCCACCCATATTAAGGCATCGACTCGAACTCAATCCCTCTCCCGTTTACTATGGCGTGGGCCCCGCATGTCGTAGTACTCCTAGAAACCCTACCCGCCGCACGCATCATCGATTTTCTTCAAGAAGACAAGGGAGAAGCGGATTTGTAGTGGAGGCTCCTACCCTAGGGCCTCTAGGTAGCTGCTCCATGCATCATTGGTTTTTGTTTTTTCTTTATGCTCTTGCGCTACTGCTACTGCAGTTGAAGTCCCAAGTCTATATGATGAGTTCATCTTCCCTGCTTCACCATCGCAGGTGCTTACTCTAAGTTGACAGTGTGATAATTGCACTAGTGAAAAAAGTGCTAGCCACAACTTCAATTTGTGGCGCGCCATTTTCAATCCACGCCACCACTATTTTTTTTAAATAGTGGTGGTGTTGGCGTATTTGGTATGTCACCAGTAATAGGTTACTGGTGGCGCGCCTCGTAAAGTCCACACCACTAGTATTTGGAATCCGACAGTCTGGCCCGGCGCAAGTTATTGCCGGCATGTGAAAATATGCCACGCCATTGATACTATAAGTAGTGGTGGCGTGAGTGAAGAGTGTCACGCCACCAGTAATCGGACCGGTCTATTTAAATTTTATTTATTTTTGAATCAATTACTGGTGGCGTGCGTTAATAGTGCGACGTCACTAGTAATAAAATCTGTGCAACTTCTATCCACGCCACCGATAAAATTATAATCTTTTTTTTTAGAGGAAATTATAATCTTTTTAAGAAATAAAAAAATTATAGCCGAAAAAGGCCAGAATGGCCACGAGGCCCATCCCAGTCTCCCACCTACACAGCCTGATTCCTCTCCTCCCCTCATCTCCCACCCCTCACAGCCGCTGTCCCATCACGCCCACCTCCTCGCCGGCTGATTCCGGCGACTCCGCCGCTGCCCAGCATGCTCCCGTGCTCGCAACGCTCCATCACGTCCGTCCCTCCGCCCAAATTCGTCGCTCGCAGCCTACAACGCCCACCCGCAACCCTCCCCCGCGGCTAGGGTTTCGGGCTGCAGCGTCCCCTCCGGCGGCTCCGCCTTCGGGATGGATGGTGCTCCGTTCGACGGCCATGGACATGGAGGCTTCCTCGCTGCTCGTCAAGGTGAGCCACGCCCTTCTCCTCTTGGATCTGATTTCATCCCCTTCCCTGATGTGTGCTCGCTTTCCTTGCCTTCCCCGTGCAGATGTGAATTGTGATGGTGGTGGTGCCTCTACTCGACGCCATGGACGGAGGCCACATCCACGGACGCCATGGACCCTAGTGCGTGCATCTCATCTATCTTCTCCTCCCTCTTGGCTGGATTTACTGCTAATTGGTGGTTGTTGCTCTTGTTTTTTGCAGGCAGGGTGACAGTGCTGGCTATGTGCAGGCCATGGAGGCGATGGTGAGTACTAGTAGGGTGGATGCTGCTCTTCTTCTCCTCCTGGATATGCTTCACCACATAGGCAGCAGCAACTCAGGTCCATCCTCTCCCTCTATGCTCTTCCTTTGTGGCACAAAAAATAAAATTCAGATTCAACACTTCACTTGTAGCAGCAGGTCTGATGGTTCAGTTCATGTGTTTTGCTAAATTTTAACAGTTGACAAAATATTCATCCAATAAAAGTTTTTTTAGAATCACAGTTCGTAATCAAACATAAGTTTATTGTGAGGTCGCATTTATAAGCTATCTTCCATGCAAATTAAGAAATTTACATAAGTGAAAATTGGTTAGGCTCTTCTCTTCACTGGATGGAAATCCAAGTCCTTTGCTTTGGAAAAAAATTATATCTGATACCATGCATATATTCACGGAGTCCAGTAAGAAAAAAATGCTTATAAAATCCAATGGCCCAATTGATTTTGTATCATATATACTGGTAGGATCAAGTGGATACTAAACCGCCAACTACTATAGGATATCCAATTATCCATACAGAATATCAAAAGTTGATCCAACAAGTGAAAGGAATTGGAAGTGTAATAATTTATCATGCGAGACAAGAAATTACTGAAGAATGATAACTGCTAACGAACTGTTGTTCATTTTTTGAATTTTTTTTAACTGCTGTAGAGAAACCAACAGATGCACTCATCACTCAAAGATGGAGCAGCTCATCTTCACGGCAAAAGTTTAAGCTGTTTATAGTTTATTATGTACACTGTAGGATTTTGCATCTCACGTATGTATGTCTAGGTATAGTAGGCTCAACTACTTTCACGTACATACATATATAATGTCATGTATGTACAAGTGACCAATCAGTATGGACAAATTTGAGAGAACATTCCATTAGCCTTATATTTACGTGCGTATATTATCAAATTCATATAGTACTAATATCACCTGATTACCAAAATGTGATTCAGTACTATGCAGTCATCGACTCTATTTTGCTTTTCTTTGATTTTGACTTGGTGTATAAACGTAGATATGCATACTGATTTTATATTTCAATTTAAGATAAAAAATAGAGAATAAATAATTATGCAATGTCGCAGATCAGTGGATACACCCAAGTGCCACTGACACCGGCCCCTGTCTCCGTTGCAATCTACTGGGACTGCCGCCGACGCCGAGGACCGTTTGGTACAAGGAGCTTCTTGCTGCTCTCCTTCAACCGGTGCCGCCAGGTATTTCTTCCTGACTGGCCTGACTAGTATGTTTTTGCTACCAATAGTTTGTTGAACTGAACCTAAATCTTAGGCTCCTTCTCGTGAGCAGCAGAGTATATTATTAGGAACTTTGGATCCAAAATGTTTCGCTGACCGAAGAGAGATCCTAGTTAGTTTGTCAAACAAGAGGTCCAACAGGCAATGCAAGCTAGATTTCTTCTCGCCGCTGACTTTCAACATAGCCTCCCGTTAACAAATGATGATTCACTATGATCTTGATTTGTACTACAAATATATACTTGAAGAGCTCGTACATACTAAACTGAATAAATAAGTTTAGGGGGCGATCTGGATCTGTACGACCAATATGTACTACCAATAGTTTGTATCTCTAGTGTGTGTGTGCGTCTGCTACAAAATTAAAGATGATCCATATGCCATTTCCAGTCCAATTTAGATTCACCTTGCTAGATGGCCAGATGGTCCAAGATGGTGAGTGACACAGTAGCATAGCGACTCAATCAATGGTTGACAAGGCCCTATCATAACATGGACTACTACATACTTTACGTCCATTTCTTTTCTTTCATTTTCTTGTGCATTGAAGATACCAAGTCTGAATGTATTTTTCAAAATTTCGTTCCAGCTTTTGCATTTCCTTCCAGGGTTTTATGCATGCTACAGAATACAAGTGTCAGCAGTTTTATGCATCTAATATATATATAAGGTTCCCTATTGATTTGAGTGCAAGGTCTCACAGTTTTTGGCGTATCGTGCCTTCTTGTTGCTTAACAGTGCCATAGCATACTTTGTTCCTAGTAGCATGAGCATGAATAGAACATCATTTTCTTATCTTGCTTTACTATCCATGATCACTAGTTTTGCTTGACATGCTCTGAATGTTTTCTTTCCAAATTGTATTTTCCTCTTCTAAAGTAGCTCATTCTAGTACTGCTTGAGCTAACTTGTTCATGAGCATACTTGAACAACATTTACACGGGGCTATGATGATGATGTCATCAACACGGAGAAGCGGCGATAATGACATCGACATGGGGCTGCGGCGGTGGCGGCGACGACGACGACGATGATGACTTCAACAATGACATCGACATGGTGCTACGGCGGCGGCAGCGACGACGACGACGATGATGACTTCAATTAGGGGACGATGATGACCCCATTGTAGAAATGATATATATGGATGAATGACCGAATTGCATAACTGATTTGAATATATGGATGAATGTATAGGTATTTGGATGCATGGGTGAATTGTATAACTGTTTTTTTATCCACAAATACTTAGTGGTGGCATTGGTGGGTTTTGCTCACGTCACTACTACTAGTGAATAGTAGTGACGTGGGTAAATGCCCACCCCATTGCTATTTCACTTGGTGGTGGCGTGAGTGAACAGTGCTACAACACCAGTATGTAAAATACCGATGGCATGGGGCCCGCATGCCATTGGTATTTTTTAACAGTGGCGCCATATTGGTGGCGTGGACCCCTCACGCCAGCAATGTGGTTTTTTGAACGCCGACACTAACGTTTTCTACACTAGTGTTGGTTTCATGTTGCATATGGTGTCTAGCTTGTATTTCTAATTTGATTAAACTGCATCTGCTGAGTTTATACGTTATACATGTGCATATGACATGCCTTTCTGTTTCTAGAATACATTGCATCTATCTATCGTACCATGTTCTTATCTTAAAGTACTGCTGTTGTGTATCCTGCATCAATCACTTATGATTGGACGCTTTTAACTTGACAGTGTGATATTGGTTGCATCTTGCATCGATTTCTAGGTTGTACTGCTTCTAATTTTTTGAAATGCCACTTATGACAAGACACTTTTAACTTGGCAGAGTGATATTGGTTGCATCTTTTATATGGTGTCTAGCTTGCATTGCTTCTAATTTTTTGAAAATCTTTCTGCTTAGTTTACACATCGTAGGTGTGAATATGTCATGATGTCCTGTTTTTCTTACATATTACATCCTCCTCGTCCGGTTGTCTTACATCAAAGTATTTCTCATATGTATCATGCATCAATGAGTTTTGAAGAGCAAATTTTATTCTTTTGTATTGTGGGTACGGCTTGACATGGCAAAGTCAAAAAAGAGCAAGGCAAATAATATAGTAGGGAATGGTGTTACTCGTCGGGTGCAACGGAAAGGGATCTTCCCTCGAGATTCTGCTGGTACTTGAAGTAGAAGGTCCCAAGTCCACCGGCTAAATCTACAAACACAGTATCCCCTGCTTCACCAGCTGCATCACCTCCTTCAACTGTACCGACGTCTCAACGAGTCACTCGTTCGTTTGGTCCGCAAGTGGCATGTTCCCAAGATGCCTTCACACCTAACACTACTTTCAAAGCACTGCTGAAACTACAGGATCAGATGAACCTCATGAGCATCAACACCAAGACGGTACCTGACCGAGTCAAGTTGCAGTTGCATGCTCCTTTGTATGTACTCTCACAGTTTGATGTGCACTAACACTTTCCATATTCGTTGTTGAACTAGCACCACGGCACAAGAGGAAACAGACATCAGGGATAATGCTTGACAGATTAACAAAAACTAAAGGAGAAAGAATGGAGATCCATTTGGAGGCAGGTTTAAAAAGGCCACGTGATGCTACAAAGTCAGCCAAGTTAGTATCAGAGGCAGCCATTGCCGTTAGGTGTCATGCACACATCCTCTCAACGTGGATCCAGTACAGGAATGAGAAAGACGATATCGAGTTTAACACCTTCCTTGACCATTTATCCGTAAGTAATGTTATTCATCGCAATTTGTAATATTGTTTTGCTCTGTCTCATACTTTCTAGCTTCCTCCTAATGAGACTCCCATTCTTTTTTCAACAGATGAGGTTCAAGTTGGATCCGAAAGATGATGCAACTAAACAAGCATGCACTCATGTTTTTCAGTTTGCTTTGCGACAGTATCGGTATCACCTTAGAAAAACCACTTTGAAGGCAAGGCTAACAATGAAATTGCCCAAACATCTCCAGTGGAATATATTATGGATGAAGACTGGATAGCCCTTGTTAAACACTGGTCTGATCCAAAGTATTAGGTAGGGTATATGTATGTGATCAGATCACATATTGAACTCGTATTTATGTATGTGCCTTACAAGTCTATCTTCTTCTAGGCTAACTATTTGAAGAACAAGACCAGCCGTTCTAAAGTGAAATTCTTACATACAACAGGATCTCGTAGCTATATTGCACACTGGAAGGCTCTTGTAAATAGATGCTAGTTCCTTCTTTTTGCTGTGCTATATTATCGTATCTATATTGACTTGTTCCAAATACAGAGGAAAACCCGTGTGGACCAAAAATAACCTGAACCGAATGCAGTGCAAATCTTCAAGGATTGTCACACCAGCAAGATGAAGGGCATGAGCACACCAGTTCAAGCCGTTGTTGTAAGTCCTTACTCCTCATGCCTTTGAACTGCTTGTTACTGTGATGTGTTCATTTAACTGCTTGGTTTGCACACCAGTTCAAACCGCTATTGTATCATTTCACCTTACAAGGTTTAAAAGAGAGGAAGGATATTCTTTTGGTCTTAATCTGTAATCTAGTTCTGATGTTCACGTGCCCACACAATGATACAATAGCCTGTTTGTTTGATAAATTTTTGCCCGTGATATGAATGATGTCATACTATGTTCATCCTACTTTAAACCATGTCTCTTTATCCTTAGATGTCGATGAATGTGAGGAAATAGACAATACAGTAGGCATGCTATGTGGACATATATTCCGAAAGTGATTTTATTATGTAGTTAGCACTACAATACATGCTAATGTATTACAGTAGTTCACCAAAATAAGTTATGTATAAACGTGAAATCTATTTTGTTTGTTCTTGTTTCATTAGTAACTTATTTGGTACACTAATCTACAAATTCGAACTTTCATCAAGCTATGGAACAAATGATTGAACAGCCACAACCACCTGAAGGTGATGAGGCTACCACATGCATAATGTCACCTCTTGCTGCAGTGCGTCAGTATCTCTCCACTAACAGTGCAAAAAGCACCTTCCTGCGTAATTCTGGGTTGGTTGTCAAGGTAACCTCGTCCAAATCGCCTATTGAACAAAATCTTCCGGCTAGACAGAGTGATATATTTGTGCTCCAGACACAAGTCCATCCCTAAAGGAGGTCATTTCTAAAACAAAAATAGTGGTTGACAAGTTCTTCATATTGCTGAGTTCATCCTTAATTTTAAATACAACCTATGGTAATTAATCGAAAAAACCTTGGGTGATGCTTGAAAGACATGATTTTTGGCCAAGATACATCACCTGCCATTTTCACATATTTGTGTGATTCACACTCTTGAAATGAAGTTAGAGGGGGGTTTCATAGAAGTAATGATAAAATGTGTGTACCTATTTTTGTTGGAATTTAACCCTAGGTTTGCATTTCATGTGTCTTGTCAAAGCTTTAGTATAATTGACGGTAAATTCATCACTTGGAGTCATCTACAATGGTTTAGCCATCTACCAGGGAAGGAAAATTGTTGGTCCAAGAGAGATTGACATGTTTGTAAGTTATAGTGTTGATGCTATCAATTAAGACAAAGAGGAACTTGACATAGAAGGAATAATGTTGTAGTCAATAAAGAAATGATGGAATGACATGAGTTGGCAGATGCGGGTTGGAGCCTCGTACACAGTTATTAAGGATAGATGGATTGCACTGACCACTTCATCATCAGTCATATAATCAAAATATTGAGTGCCTTCTGTGAGCTTCCATCTTGAGATATTTTTATAGCAGGCACTAGATATACAAGGTAATTCCTTATTGTGCGGGCATCTTTTGGATGCTCTGAGCGCCACCATCTTGGAAGCAAACGGGGCCAAACAGCTTCCCGAAATAGATAACTCCACCTTACTTCTCCTTAAATCACTTGTTAAGGTGTTGACTATGTATTTTGTAGCAAGCATGGAGCTTTTTTATGCCTTTAGGCATGTTTGTGGAAATCGATAGACCTTTGTTAGTTTTGGATGTGCCCTGAACAAATGCAGTCATATTATGCTTCCCTTGACCAATCCCAACAACCTCAACAGAAGTTTTTGGTCTAATTGTGGATTTCACAATGAAGATACATTCCTCTAAAGATGTTAGTTCAGAGCCCAAAGACCTTAAAATTGTAAGATGCAAAAGTAATTAAGCTCATATAGCCATGATGTATGAAACAAATATGCAAACGTTGGTTAATTGGGAACACTACGTGTGTGGAAAAGGTTGAATGTAGAATCATGATTAGTGAATCATGCTAATAAATTGGTGAAGAAGCATCAAACTAAAATTTAGTAGTTCTCTTGTGTTATTACACGAGGGAACATATTTGCCTCGATATCTCAATCACCAAATTCATAGCAACATTTAAGATGTCATATGATAGGAAATACTATCAAATTAAGTAAGCAACTCAAGTTAGACTAGTGTATTTAAAATTCATAGCTGTCGCGTGATAAAAAGTCCATGTATAATTACAAAGGAGAACAACTCATGTATATCTAATAATGAAACGTGTAGAGACATGTTGGTTTGTCATGTAGAAGTTGTTTCACATGATTGACGGTGTCCTAGACTAGAGGGTACCAACCTAGTTTGCCCATAGTCCATGGGCCGATCTCACAATGAAGGACTTCGAAAGCCTAGAACATAGGTGCGATCAAGATGGACACTGCTGAAGACTTGGTCTATACTTCAAGGACTAACGCAGCTGTCGTCATGTTTATTCCTAGTTGGTAACCGACTACATGTAACCCTAGATACCCTCGTGGGGTTTAGCCCGTAGGGGGAAGGAAAATCACAATTACTAGCCTAATTAGGGTTTAGAGCATAACATACGATCTCGAGGTAGATCATCTTGTACTCGGTACTCCATCATCAATATAATCAAAGCAGGACATAGGGTTTTACCTCTTCAAGAGGGCCCGAAACTGGGTAAACATCGTGCCCCTCATCTCCTATTACCCTTCGTTCCCAGATCCTCAGCTCGGGAACCCCCTACCCGAGATCCGTCGCTTTAGTACCGACATTGGTGGCCCATGAAGGTCCCGTTGTGTGGTAAAAAAGGATCGATGGCTCGTCTTCAGATCGATAGCTACATTGGTTGTAGTGACATCTTCATCCCCGGCCATCTTTTCGCATTTGGTGCATCGTCCTTCATGGCAATTCGACCGATCGACTCGACCGGGTAGAAAGCTTCGTGCCGAACCAAGTCATTACGTTCGGGAGTTTGGATATACCACTGACTCCAGCAGTGATCTCGCCCTCTCTGGATGGATGCCAAATTGACTTCAGAACTCTTCGGGCATTGTGGCCTTGACACCGGTGCCGACCCCTAATCCAGGCTTCAGGCCAAATCTCCCACCGGAGCCAACTTCGAGTATGGATCTGATCATCGTCGCGTCGGACCCAACTTCAAGCACGGTCCTGACCACTATCTCATTGGATCTCGACCTCGAGTCAAGTCCAACCTCGAAATCAGCGTTTCGATCTCATTGTCAGCAGACCAGGAGTCAACCCTGGCTAGCCAAAACTCCAAAGTTGCATTAAGCAACCCATGGAGCATACTTCAAATCAGTCCATCTTACAGTCCGGCCATGGACACGGAGGATCTCTCACACCTAAACGAGATGCTAGATCAGATCTAGAATCTTGTGGTTTCATCCTCGGTCTACGACCAGATCGGATGTAAAGCTGATAATAGGGAAATTTATGTCCCACTACCACCCATCTAGTCACTATGGTCGAAGACTTCATCGTCATATGCCTCTGATGAGGCAACTGACATGGATGAAGATGTCAATGGCGCATCAGGAGCGGCATCGCCTATGGCCATATCCCATATGGGCAACTGGGTCGCAACGTCTACCTATGACATCTACATGGTCGACACACCCAACGATCCCCCAAACGCCACCCTCGTAGGCAACCAAAGGGTACCGGCGGGGGCAAGCACTGGTACAATGAGCTGCTATACAAACAATTTTTAACCCGTTTCCGCGATGGCATTTTGAACCGTCACCTAGTGAGTGTGGGCGATAGGGGGGTCCTTCCCACACGACCCAGAAACCGTCGGGGATAGGCCCTCCGGTCACACACGCTGGGCAAAATGAGCTCGTGTGCGACGGGCGAGCGATCAAATATGATTATACGTACAGGTGTGTTAAAAAAATACAATTATACAGGCCCAATCGTTTCCGGTCGTAAGTACATCCCACAAAGTCAGTCCCAGACAAATGTTTCCGTTCGTATGTACATTCCACACAGTCAATCCAAGGAATACGTTTCTGTTAGTATGTACATCCCACATAGTCAATCCAAGAAGTATGTTTCAGTTTGTATATACATCCCACACAGTCACTCCAATGAAAACGTTTCCCTTCGCATGTACATCACACACAATTTTCCCCATTAAATCATTTGTGATAGCATTGCCATTGCAGACGATATTAACAATTTTATCGTTTGCGTTATTGAATGCATCACGCACGGTGCATAGAGGAAACTGCGTGGCATAGGCTGTCCATGTAACACCCCCAGTGGTTAGCCACAGTAATCCCCCTTTTGATAATGCCATGTCATCATGATCAACAGTGCTTAAACATCATTTGGATCATTTCTGTTTTCAAATTCAAATTCAACTGGAAATTCAAACTGAAAGTGCAAATAAAAGTTGTCCAAATCCAGAAACTAAAATGTTCATAATATTGTAAATATTCCAGAGATAATTCTAAAATTATTACCAACATTCACTAAATTAATTAATTGACTCTAACAGCAACAAAACAGAGATATTTAATCCATATTCATTTATTTAAAATCCAAATAAAATTCATTTGCCTCCAAACCAATTTCTAGCAGTGACAAATATTGCACTATATTTATGTGGCTAGTTCATATATTTTATAAAGCTATATATGAGCCCACACATTTTTGAAAAGCAGTGAAACAAAAGAAAACAGAAAAGGAAACAAAGAAAATGGAAAAAAAGTGCACTGTGTGCTCGGCCCAAGTGAGCTACAGTCGGGCCCAGCCCATCTAGCTCATCCCCTACCTCTCCCTGTTCACGCGCACCGCTGTCGTCCTCTGCCTCGCGCCCGCACCCCGGCCCCCCTTCTCTCTTGATCGACAGCGCGCCGGCGCCCGCCCTTCGAGGATAAAGCCGCAGCTCCCTCGCTCCACTGAGCCCCCCCCTCGACCCCTCGCTCGCTCTCCCCCTTCCCCAGATCCATTCCCCCCTCACCAGAACGCAGCCATCGCCACGGCCTCGCCGTGCGCGTGGCCACCGGCCGCCGCCGTTCGTTCGCCCGCGTCAGGGAGCTTCCTCGCTGTCGCCTACGCCGATTGCAGCCACTTCCCCGTGCTCGGAGGCCCTGCCCCGTCGGCTTCGCGGTCGTCTTCAACCTCCGTCCGCCTTGGGCCGCCGCACGCCAACGCCGTCTCCGGCCACCTCGACTCTTCCTCGGGCCTTCCCAGCAACGGAAGTGAGCGCCGCACCCTTCCCCTCTCTTCCCTACTTCTGCCACTACCCGTAGCTGCGTCCCCTGTCGAAGCCTGAGCTCGCCGCCGCCGCCTTGCTTCGCTGTCGCGGCCACAGCCGGTCAGGCTCGTCTTCGAGCGCGGCAACGTGCTCCGGGCACTGCCCTGCAGCCTCCTAGCCAGTCCGCTTCCCCTCCCATGCCTCCTATCGTTGTTTGCATCCACGGCCGAACTCCGGTGGCCGTCCACGTCGTCGCCGGCATCGCTCCAGCCACTTCTGCGTCCAGCCAATCACCCCGCGCGATGCGCGCCGCTCCGCTCAATCCAGCGAGCCAAAGAACGCCGAAAACCGAGCACCACAGAACGAATCCGGGCTCGCCGGAGTTGCTCGCCATCGCGCGAGTTCGCCCAGGAGCTCCGGTGGCCGGCGTCCAGCTGGCGCTGACCTTGCCAGCATGGGTCCCGCCCCTGTGCCGCTGACGCTGGGTCCTGCGGGCCTAGTTGACCAGTCAACCCCGCTGACTGGGCTGACTGGGCCACTGACACGCCAGCCCCACGGCTAAAATGTTTTAAAAATAAATGAAAATGTTAATTAAAATGTTAATTAATCTGTTAGTTAATTAGTTAACTAAAGCTGACACTGACAGTGGGTCCCACAAGCTAATTAGGTTAATTAGTTAAATTAATCCTCTGATAATTAGTACTGTGAATGACATGTGGGCCCCACCTATCATAGTTGACCCTAGTCAGCTGGATTTGACCCGCTGATGTCATGCTGACGTCATGCTGATGTCAGCTGCTACTATTCTAGATAATTCATATTTAATTATTTTAAATAATTCCAGAAAATGCTAAAATCTTTAGAAATTCATATAAAATAATCCGTAGCTCAGATCGAAAAACTTTCTACATGAAAGTTGCTCAGAACGACGAGACGAATCCGATTTCGCGGTCCGTTCGTCCGCCACACGTCCCTAGCATAGCGAACATGCAACCGTCCCCCTCCGTTTCATTTGTCCGAAAATGCCAAACTTCGGGAAAACATTCCCAGATGTTTTCCCTCTTCACCTATATCGTGTAGCACCGCGTCCGAACACCCCTAGCTCTGCGTATTGTCATGTCATGCTTTTGTTTGCTCCGTATTTACTGTTTCTTCCCCCCTTCTTCTCCGGTAGACCCCGAGACCGGCGCTGATGCCACTGAGTACGACTACGTCACCGACGACCCTTCTTCCTGTGCAATAGAGCTTCCAGGCAAGCACCCCCCCTTGAGCATACCGATATCGCCTATTCTTTCTCTCTCATGCTTGCATTAGAAATGCTGCTGCTACTGCTTTACCTATTCTGATGCATAGCCTGTTTATTGTAACCTGCTATTGATACCTTACCTGCTTATCCTAAACTGTCTAGTATAGGCTGGGTAGAGACCTATCAGTGACCCCACTTGTCCCGATTGCCCCGCTGGATCATCAGAAGACTCGACGACCAGGCCCCAGCACCGCACATCACGCCCTTAGTTGTAACGACACTGCAGCGTTACTATCGAGTGCCGAGGGTGATACCTCGTATAGCACTCCTGATGTTAACTATGTAGAGTAGCTATTTGGTCGTGGTCATCGAGGGTGATTCCTCCTTCTCCACTTCCGATACGACCCTGTCGTGCAACACATCAAGTGTGAACCCATCGAGGATGATTCCTCCGAGTTCACCTTGACGGATACATCAAGTAGGAATCCAACGAGGGTGATACCTCAGATTCCCCTGATGTTATTGACACACGGATACTTGGACTTTACACTGTTACTTGGAAAGGCGGGTCGACCATGAGGGGTACCCGCGTGAGCCTAAGTGGCGAGTGTTGTGGAGACGGGTTGACCTGGATGGTGCCCGAGTGATGAATACGAGGCATGGCCGGGCATTCTTGGCCCTTGCCGCAAGTCATCGAGACAGGGCATCAGGGTCACATCGATCGTGAGTCTCTGCTCATTACCGCAAGCCCCTAGTCCGCAAACGATTTGGATATTTGATCCGAGCAGGCCTCTGGCCTGATAGCACTAACCATCACGTGGGAAGAGTTATGGGCACTCTGCATCGTAGCATCAGCCGAAAGCTCTGTCAGACGTCCAGTTCAGCCTCATGGCCGGGCCGGGCCAGTGCCATCCAGGACTGAGGTGGTGCTCGTCCCGACCCTGCACACACCGACCCGGAGTGCACAGGGCTATGGCCCAAGACCCCTGAGCGCTTAGGATATAGGCCGACGGGGACCTCTCTGCTGAGCTGTAGGTAGGGTTGCGGTGTATCGTTTGGCCGAGTCCGGGCATGACCCGGAAAAGTGTGTCCGGCCGGAGTGAAGCGAGCGTGGTGGGTAAGTTGGTGCACCCCTGCAGGGAAGAACTCATCTATCAATAGCCAGTCCTACTGTAAAGGACACTCAGAGTTGTATCCCGATCGATACAACTAGAACTGGATACTTGTGATGAGTATGGCTCTGGGATTACTTTCTCGCAGGGAGTCGAGAAAGGATCTCTGGCCGAGGTTGATACTTGGACATTATGGCTCTGGGATTGCTTTCTCGCAGGGAGTCGAGAAATGATCTCTGGGTGAGGTTGAGACTTAATGATACTACTACTTTATGATGTACTAATCTACACTCTTCTAATGCTGCAAGACCCCTGAAGATGCTAGTCTTCGATAGGACTAGGCCTTCCCTCTATTCTGGCATTTCTGCAGCCCAGTCCACATATACAGCCTTCCTTTGATACTGTTGCATATGTAGTGTAGATCCTTGCTTGCTGAGTACTTCGGATGAGTACTCACGGTTGCTTTGCTTTCTTTTTCCACCATATCCTTTTGATGCAACGAGATGACGGAGCCCCTGAGACAACTGCCCCCACCGACGATCGCTACTACTACCCCGAGGGTGGATACTACTACGAGTTAGCCGACGACCAGGAGTAGGATCGGAGGGTCCCAGGCAGGAGGCCTGCGCCTTTCGATCGTAGTGTTTTCTTTTGCCCCACCTTCTAAGGGCCTATCTGTGTTTTCTTTTATATCTGTACTCAGATATCTGATGCTTCCGCTGACGCTTGTATGCGAGCTTATGTATTCGAGCCCTCGAGGCCCCTGGCTTGTAATATAAAGCTTGTATGACTTTATTTATGTTTTAGAGTTGTGTTGTGATATCTTCCCGTGAGTCCTTAGGCTTGATCGTGTGCATTTGCGTGTATGATTAGTGCACGATTGAGCCGGGGGTGTCACAGTCCATCACACACACTTTTTATGTGGAAGACGTTTGCGCAAGGTGGCCTAACGCGAACAATTTTCCAGAGGAAGTCGTGTGTGATTGTTCATTGATCCAACACATTTTCTTCCTAGAAACTGTGTGGGTTATCGGAGGTCATCGCCCACGATGTTGTCTCAATAACCGTTTGTAATAGAAAAACCCAATAAGCATGCTAATTGGCCTATTATTAATAATCCATTTATTAATCAAATTGACATTTCATATTAAGCACATAATATATTTCATTTTCGTATTATGGAACTAGGATTTCATAATTGAAATACATCATAGTACATATAGCTTCAGCACGCAGTTACCCCATATAGGCATATAGCTAGCTACCCCATTACACAACTGCACCAGCACCAAGTTTCACATGCAACATATATAACCTTTGGAAATTTGCATCAGAGACAGTAGATAGACAGATGAATCTCATCTGGAAAACTACTGAAGCGGAAGGCGAATATTGAGCCTTCATTGATGTTGAAGCTCCTTGCAACTTTAGGCCAGTGCCTGCGGATGATTTACCGTCCATCCTTCATCCTCTTGAGCAAGACTTCAATATTGTACCGTGGGTGTTGTATGAATACCTTCCTGGCCTCCTGACCATACAGGTGGTTTGAGAAGTAATCATCAGTGAACTGCTTTGGAAAGGCCTGAAAACAAAGATATGCATAAATATCTTCTCTAAATTCGGAAATGGCGCAAAGGAATAAAAAAGACAAGGTATAATAGTTAGTACCATCCTGTGGTGCACTGATGTCTTCTTCATTGTGCAGACACCGATCTTGTTGTTTCTCGTCACTAGTTTCTTTATCCTAACAATCTTTCTGAGTTTCTTGACTTGACTGATATTCATGGACAACTCATTTCCCCATATGCAAAATTGGTCGAAAAGTGGGTCAAAACCTCTAACAACAGGACCTATGATGTCTACTACGCAACCTTCTTCTTGTAGACTCGTGTTGGGCCTCCAAGCGCAGAGTTTTGTAGGACAGTAGCAATTTTCCCTCAAGTGGATGACCTAAGTTTTATCAATCCATGGGAGGCATAGGATGAAGAAGGTCCCTCTTAAACAACCCTGCAACCAAATAACAAAGAGTCTCTTGTGTCCCCAACACACCCAATACAATGGTAAATTGTATAGGTGCACTAGTTCGGCGAAGAGATGGTGATACAAGTGTAATATGGATAGTAGATTTAGGTTTTTGTAATATGAAAATATAAAAACAGCAAGGTAACTAGTAACAAAAGTGAGCAAAAACGTTATTGCAATGCTTGAAAACAAGGCCTAGGGTTCATATTTTCACTAGTGCAAATTCTCTCAACAATGATAACATAATTGGATCATATAACAATCCCTCAACGTGCAACAAAGAATCACTCCAAAGTTTATATCAGAGAACGTAGGACGAAAACGTGCATCAACCCCTATGCATAGATAACCCCAATGTCACCTCGGGAATCCGCGAGTTGAGTGCCAAAACATACATCAAGTGAATCAATAGAACATCCCATTGTCACCACAGATATCCCATCATAAGACATACATCAAGTGTTCTCAAATCCAATACCCAATCCAACATAACAAAACCTCAAAGAGCAAGACTCAATTCATCACAAGAAAGTAGAGGGGGAAGAACACCATATGATCCAACTATAGTAACAAAGCTCGCGGTACATCAAGATCGTGCCAAATCAAGAACACGAGAGAGAGAGAGAGAGAGAGAGAGAGAGAGATCAAACACATAGCTACTGGTACATACCCTCAGCCCTGAGGGTGAACTACTCCCTCCTCATCATGGAGACCACCGGGATGATGAAGATGGCCTCCGGTGATGGTTTCCCCCTCCGGCAGGTTGCCGGAACGGGCTCCCGATTGGTTTTTCATGGCTACAGAGGCTTACGATGGCGGAACTTCTGATCTAGGGTTCTTTTCAGAGGTTTGGGTATTTATAAGAATTTTTGGCGTCGGAAACAAGTCAAGGAGGTGCCCGAGGGGCCCACAAGCCCTTAGGGCGCGCCTAGGGGGGTAGGGCTCACCCCCTAGCTTGTGGACTCCTCGGGACTCTTCTGGTCCAGCTCCGGTGCTTCGGGGGTCTCTTTTGGTCCATAAAAAATCACCATAAATTTTCAGCCATTCCGAGAACTTTTATTTCTGCACAAAAAACGTCACCACAGTAGTTCTACTGAAAATAGCATCAGTCCGGGTTTGTTCTAATAAAATCATACCAAAACCATATAAAATTGTTGCAAACATGGCATGAATACTTCGTAAATTATAGATACGTTGGAGACGTATCAGCATCCTCAAGCTTAATTCCTGCTCGTCCTCGAGTAGGTAAATGATAAAAGAAAGAATTTATGAAGTGTGAATGCTACCTAACATATTTATCAATTTAATCTTATTTATTGTGGCATGAATGTTCAGATCCATAAGATTCAAAACAAAAGTTTAATATTGACATAAAAACAATAATACTTCAAGCATACTAATAAAGCAATCATGTCTTATCAAAATATCATGGCCAAAGAAAGTTATCCCTACAAAATCATATAGTCTGGCTATGCTCTATCTTCATCACACAAAATATTTCATCATGCACAACCCCGATGACAAGCCAAGCAATTATTTCATACTTTTAATGTTCTCAAGCTTTTTCAACTTTCACGCAATACATGAGCGTGAGCCATGGATATAGCACTATAAGTGGAATAGAGTATGGTGGAGGTCGTGAGGAGAAGACAAAAAGGAGAAAGTCTCACATCAACTAGGAAAATTAATGGGCTATGGAGATGCCCATCAATTGATATCGATGCAAGTGAGTAGGGATTGCCATGCAACGGATGCACTAGAGCTATAAGTGTATGAAAGTTCAAAATGAAAACTAAGTGGGTGTGCATCCAACTTGCTTGCTCACGAAGACCTAGGGCAATTTGAGGAAGCCCATCATTGGAATATACAAGCCAAGTTCTATAATGAAAAATTCCCACTAGTATATGAAAGTGACAAAATAGGAGACTCTCTACCATGAAGATCATGGTGCTACTTTGAAGCACAAGTGTGGAAAAGGATAGTAACATTATCCCTTCCTCTTTTCTCTCATTTTTTTTATTTTGGGCTCTTTGGCCTCTTCTTTTAAGTCCAGTGTCTCATCCCAACTTGTGAGGGAATCATAGCTTCCATCATCCTTTCCTCACATGGGACAATGCTCTAATAATGATGATCATCACACTTTTATTTACTTACAACTAAAGAATTACAACTCGATACTAGAACAAGGTATGACTCTATATGAATACCTTCGGCGGTGTACCGGGATGTGCTATGATCAAGAGTGACATGTATAAAAATATGAACGGTGGCCTTGCCACAAATACTATGCCAACTACATGATCATGCAAAGCAATATTACAATGATGGTATGTGTCGTAACAAACGGAACGGTGGAAGTTGCATGGCAATATATCTCGGAATGGCTATGGAAATGCCATAATAGGTAGGTATGGTGGCTGTTTTGAGGAAAGGTAGATGGTGGGTTTAATGCACCAGCGAAAGTTGAGCGGTACTAGAGAGGCTAGCAATGGTGGAAGGGTGAGAGTGCGTATAATCCATGGACTCAACATTAGTCATAAAGAACTCACATACTTATTGCAAAAGGTTATTAGCTATCAAAAAAAGGTACTACACGCATGCTCCTAGGGGGATAGATTGGTAGGAAAAGACCATCGCTCGTCCCCGACCGCCACTCATAAGGAAGACAATCAAAAAATAAATCATGCTCCGACTTCATCACATAACGGTTCACCATACGTGCATGCTGCGGGAATCACAAACTTTAACACAAGTATTTCTACCAATCCAAAATTACTCACTAGCATGACTCTAATATCACCATCTTTATATCTCAAAACAAATGCAAGGAATCAAACTTCTCATATTATTCAATGCTCTTATATGAATGTTTTTATTATATCCCTCTTGGATGCCCATCACATTAGGACTAAATTCATAACCTAAGCAAATTACCATGCTGTTTAAATATTCTCAAAATAATATAAGTGAAGCATGATAGTTCATCAATTTCTATAAAATAAAATCACCGCCGTTCTCTAAAAAGATATAAGTGAAGCACTAGAGCAGTGACCTAGCTCAAAAGATAAGTGAAGCACATAGAGTATTCTAATAAATTCACGATTAATGAGTGTCCCTCTCAAAAGGTGTACAGCAAGGATGATTATGGAAAACTAGAAAGCAAAGACTCATATCATACAAGATGCTCCAAGCAAAACACATATCATGTGGTGAATAAAAATATAGCCTCAAGTAAATTTATCGATGGATTGAAGACAAAAGAGGGGATGCCATCTGGGGCATCCCCAAGCTTAGATGCTTGGTTGTCCTTGAATATTACCTTGGGGTGCCTTGGGCATCCCCAAGCTTAGGCTCTTGCCACTCCTTATTCCGTTGTCCATCAAAACTTTACCAAAAACTTGAAAACTGCAAAACACAAAACTCAACAGAAAACTCGTAAGATCCGTTAGTATGATAAAACAAATCTCCACTTTTAGGTACTGTCAAGACAAGATTCAAAATTTTTCTCACATGATTCCTACTGTACCCTATCATTTCTACAATTTATATTGAGCAATATAAGCCATAGAAACTAGAAATCAAGCAAACTATGCATCGAAAACAGAATCTGTCAAAAACAGAATAGTCTGTAAAGATCTGAATTATACTCATACTTATTTTACTCCAAAAAATCTGAAAAATTATTAAAACATAAAAAAAAATATCAATATTTTGTAAAAAATTCAGAGTTTTTGCCCGTTCTATTGAATTTTGAAAATCCTGTTACTGGACGCCAAAGTGTATGTTTTTGCACAGAATCAAATCAACTATCAACCACACTATCCCAAAGGCTTTACTTGGCACTTTATTCAAACAAAAGCTATAAAACATGATTAATACAGTAGATTAATGATGTGAACACAAAAAAAAGTAGGGGTAAATATTGGGTTGTCTCCCAACAAGCGCTTTTCTTTAATGCCTTTTTAGCTAGGCATGATGATTTCAATGATGCTCACATAAAAGATAAGAATTGAAACATTAACGGGAGCATCATGAAGCATATGACTAGAACATTTAGGCCTAACCCACTTCCTATGCATAGGGATTTTGTGAGCAAATAAATTATGGGAACAAGAATCAACTAGCATAGGGAGGCAAAACAAGCAAAACTTCAAAAAATTCAACACATAGAGAGGAAACTTGATATTATTGAGATACATAGAACAATATATCCCTCTCTCATGATAATTTTCAGTAGAATCATGAAGGAATTCAACAATATAACTATCACATAAAGCATTCTTTTCATGATTCATAAGCATAGAAATTTTAGTACTCTCCACATGAGCAATTTTCTTCTCATTCATAATGATGGGAGTATCATAAGAGACTCGAATACTATAAATTATTTCCATATTAAAAGAGTAATGTTCAGAAAAAGGATATTCATAATTATGACAAGTTTTATAAATATTAATCATCACTACTTTTTATAACATAGGTGTCATCACAATAATCATCATAAGTAGCAACTTTGTTCTCATCATAATCAATTGAAACCTCTTCCAAGATAGTGGAATCATTACTAAATAAAGTCATGACCTCTCCAAATCCACTTTTATCATTATAATAAGATTCAACACCCTCCAAAATAGTGGCATCATTATTATCTAAAGTTGGCACTCTTCCAAACCTGCTTTCATAAATATTGCAATCATCATAAATAGGAGGCATGCTATCATCATAATAGATTTGCACATCAAAACTTGGGGGACTAAAAATATCATCTTCATCAAACATAGCATCCCCAAGCTTGGGACAAACATTAATTGCAGCAAATTAATTCTCAAACATGTCATTCTCATCAAACATAGCATCCCCAAGCTTGTGCCTTTGCATATCCTAAGCATAATCACTCTCATCATTAATAGTATGAATAGCACCAATAGTATAGCAATTATTATCATCACAATTTTCTAAGTTGGTGTCAAAAAGATTTTCAAGATTATAAGAAGTATCATTATTTTCCCAATCATAATCATCATAATGAGTAATAGGCATACCAAAATCATCCTCAATAGTTTCTTCGGACATTGTACCATAAGACAAAGAATCAATATCATCATCAAGTATATCATCTTCCACATTTATTTTTGATTCATTCTCATGAGGCAGGACAATAATAGGAGCAACATCATTTGGGAGGGATACCTTTTTACCTTTGCTTCTCCGTCTTTTCTTTTTCTTCTCCACATCATGTGTGGGTTTAATCAATTTTTTGGAGCACCTTATTGATGAGATTGGTTGCATAGGAAGCTCATCCTCGTAACCTGTTTCATCACGAGGGACAATAGGAGGGAAAGTGGAGAGCTTTACCCTTTCATTAGTATTCCTTTTATATTCTAATGGTTTTCCCATCTTTCTATAGTTGGCAATATAAGCATTCTCATTGCAATTTACCACACAAAACATATAGATTTCTTTAAGAGTTGTTTCAGCATGGTCGGTGAATATGAACGCTTCAAACCAACTATTTTTATGTGACAATTCTTCACACCCCAAAAATAAACAAAGTTCATTATAAAGTGCAAGGGTGATCAAGTTATTGCAATATTTGGCCACGATTCGATCATGAAAAAGTATGCATTGAAAATTAAGATGACCAACTCTATTGCAAAGTTCACAAGTAATGGGATGAAGAGTGCATAATTTTGTAGCAAATTTATCTATCACCTTAAGCCACCGATTGGTTTCATCATGTTTATGCTTCTTACAAAATCTATCATCCCTATAAGGCATGTCTTCACAAACTCTATGCACTCCACAAAAGTTGACATGCTTATAAGAAACATCTTTATCATGACTAGTGTAATCATCATTGGTATCATGAATATTCATAGCAAGCACACTAACAACATTGCAATCATGTTTATCATTCAACGATTTAGTGCCAAACATTTTATTGACTTCTTCTTCTAACACTTGAGCACAATTTTCCTTTCCATCATTTTCACGAAAGACATTAAAAAGATGAAGCATATGAGGCAACCTCAATTCCATTTTTTTTGTAGTTTTCTTTTATAGACTAAACTAGTGATAAAACAAGAAACTAAAAGAATCAATTGCAAGATCTAAAGATATACCTTCAAGCACTCACCTCCCCGGCAACGGCGCCAGAAAAGAGCTTGATGTCAACTACGCAACCTTCTTCTTGTAGACTCGTGTTGGGCCTCCAGCGCAGAGTTTTGTAGGGCAGTAGCAATTTTCCCTCAATTGGATGACCTAAGGTTTATCAATCCGTGGGAGGCGTAGGATGAAGATGGTCTCTCTCAAACAACCCTGCAACCCAATAACAAAGAGTCTCTTGTGTCCCCAACACACCCAACACAATGGTAAATTGTATAGGTGCACTAGTTCGGCGAAGAGATGGTGATACAAGTGTAATATGGATAGTAGATATAGGTTTTTGTAATCTGAAGATATAAAAATAGCAAGGTAACTAGTAACAAAAGTGAGCAAAAACGGTATTGCAATGCTTGAAAACAAAGCCTAGGGTTCATACTTTCACTAGTGCAAATTTTCTCAACAATGATAACATAATTGGATCATATAACAATCCCTCAATGTGCAACAAAGAATCACTCCAAAGTTTGTATCGGAGAACGTAAGACAAAAACATGCATCAACCCCTATGCATAGATTTCCCCAATGTCACCTCAGGAATTCATGAGTTGAGTGCCAAAATATACATCAAGTGAATCAATAGAACATCCCATTGTCACCACAGATATCCCATCGCAAGACATACATCAAGTGTTTTCAAATCAAATACTCAATCCAACATAATGAAACCTCAAAGAGCAAGACTCAATTCATCACAAGAAAGTAGAGGGGGAAGAACACCATCCAACTATAGTAACAAAGCTCGCGGTACATAAAGATCGTGCCAAATTAAGAACACGAGAGAGAGAGAGAGAGAGATCAAACACATAGCTACTGGTACATACCCTCAGCCCCGAGGGTGAACTACTCCCTCCTCATCATGGAGACCGCCGGGATGATGAAGATGGACTCCGGTGATGGTTTCCCCCTCCGGCAGGGTGCCGGAATGGGCTCCCGATTGGTTTTTCGTGGCTACAGAGGCTTATGGCGGTGGAACTTCCGATCTAGGGTTCTTTTCGGAGGTTTGGTTATTTATAAGAATTTTTGGCGTCAGAAACAAGTTAAGGAGGTGCCCGAGGGGCCCACAAGCCCTCAGGGTGTGCCCAGGGGGCTAGGGCGCGCCCCCTGGCTTGTGGACTCCTCAGGACTCTTTTGGTCCAGCTCCGGTGCTTCGGGGGTCTCTTTTGGTCCATAAAAAATCACCGTAAATTTTCAGCCCATTCCGAGAACTTTTATTTCTGCACAAAAAATGACACCACGGTAGTTCTGCTGAAAACAACGTCAGTCCAGGTTAGTTCTAATAAAATCATACCAAAACCATATAAAATTATTGCAAACATGGCATGAATACTTCATAAATTATAGATACGTTTGCGACGTATCAACCTACATGTGCAAGACCAAATTGTTAAAAACCTAAATACTAGAATGCTTCCTGCAATTGCACAATAATGTGCTATTAGACAAGGACCATGCATGTGCACACCTCGATTGTAAACCTCAGTGCTTCCCATTGTTTCCCTGCAACACAAATAAGGTAGTTATTGACCAGATTAAGTCAGGGTTGGCATACTATCAGTAAAATATGTTGATGAAAAACAAACACATTGCAGATTCAGCAGATTAATTTGAGCCACATGGAAAAGCCATTTATCGAAACCAAGCATGATTAAGAACTAGGAAATGCTGCAATTGTATATGTTTCTCATGTATTTAGTACAACCAAATTCGATTTATTCCTCACATGCATAACAATACAAAATTGTACCCACAACAATTGAACATCGCATTGCAGACTTGAACCAAACAATTAACTAAAAACCACAACAAATGAATCAAACATTAAGTGAGCACCACATTGCACAATATATAACATACTAGAAGATCAGACAGTTAAGGATACCAAGCATGCTTGACAACTTGGAAATATAGCAATTGTATTTGTTTCTCATGTATTTTGTACAGCCAAATTCGATTTATTTCTCACATGGAAGACAATACAAAATTGCACCCACAAGACTTGAACATCACATTGCAGAATTGAACTAAACAGTTAACTGAATACGACAACAAATTAACCAAACAGTTAATAAGTGAGCACCACATTACACGACATATAGAACATATATACTAGAGGATCAGATTGCATGGTAGAAGTACATGGGACAATTCACTATAATTTGTCAAGGAAAGGCAGGAGCAGCACCATGCAATAGGTAAACCGAACATGCTTAACCTGATTAGCTAGCTAACTAAACATAGGTCCTTATAGTGAGCTAATAAGACAAGCTACTCCTCGTCGTCGGAGAAATCGACGACGATTGGCTCCTTGGAATTGGAAGAGGGCGAGGCCTCCACATCATGAGTGCCCTCCTCATAGTGGTGAGTTGCTTGAGCCACTCCGGGCACCAACCTGCTGGCTCTCGAGTTGAGGTAAGCACAGGCACGCTGAGAAAACACCTCGTAGTCTTCGTCTAAGGCACCGACGGTGGCCTCGAGAAAACGCCACGAACTTTCATTTAAAGTAGCCAACCGCGTCGCGGCATTAGTGCGCGAGGCGTCGATGATGGCCTCTACGACGAGGTGCTCCTCCAAGATCTAGGGGTCGGCATGAATGGCAGCCATCGCGACCTCATCTGCGCGTGCGGCCACGATTTGCTTCTCCGCTGCCAAATGCTCCTTGAGCTCCTGGCTATACTGCGTGCACCATAGCTTAGGGCAGTGCTTATTTGGGGTAGGGGTCGGTGATTTGGGTGGAAGGTGTCGCATCGGCGGTCGGGGCATGTGGGATGTAGAAGGAGGAGGAGGATGGGGGTCGGTTGTGGATTACCTGCCAGGATCGATGAGGCCGAGCAGCGTGAAGGAGTGTCACCGGCGAGGAGGCGGCGCTGCAAGCAAGGAGTGAAGGTTTGAACTTGGAAAGGAAGGCAGAAATAGGGGAAATGTGGCTTTTGGTAAGGGGGAGGGGGCAGGGAGGTAGATATTTTCGAGGAAGCCAAATTTTTTGGCTCGGTGAAGCGAAAAACTGGCGCGCAAAGTGTCATCGGACACGGTCCCTTATTCAGCACTGTGTACGATATGTGAACATCACAACCGATTCATATAGCTTATCCTGTGTGTGATGATTTTGAACGTGCAAATTTTGGTCCAAATTTCCCTGGTTACAGTGGTCATCCACATCATTACATAATTTTGGGTACAGAAAAGATGCTACAACACACCCACACTTCTTAATCGAGCAAGTACAACAATTAAACAGAGCTAGCTGACCTAAACATTACTCTAACAAATTAAAGATCAACGCTCTAAACAAAGCGTACTACTCTGGCTGTCGCTCGTCGATCTCCGCCGCCTCCTCCATGTCCAGCTCGCACCCGACGATCTCCTGGGGAAGGGGCTCCATGGCATCCATCGCACCATACTCAGCAAGCATATCGCCATCCGCGTCTGCCATCTCTTTGGAAAAGGCTGCCACGAGCTGGTCGTGGGCGGCCGTGGTCTGGCTTGGACGGGCTTCATCGTGGCAAGGTATGCCTCGAACGAACGGACGGCTGTTCGAACACTCTCGGCGATTGCCAACTCTTCGGTCGTGGGTTGTCGACCATTGTCGGAGAAGCTTCGTGTGATTTGTGTGGTGACCGCCAGGAGCTGGGCATGGGCAGCCTCCATCAGGGCTAAGCCGGCTGCTGCGGAACGGATAACTGTTGTGCCGCTCTCGCCTGTTGCTATCCCCGTCGCAGATGTTGCTGCTGCCACCTGAGCAGTAACAGTGGCCGTTTGCGCTGCCTTGGCCGCCCGGTCGCAGATTGCGGCCGTGCTATGCAGGTTGTTAGCACCCTCATGGCGGCTGCGGCCGCGCTCTCTCCGGAGTGGGCCGCCGAAGTTGCCCTCACGACGCGGGTCCACGTCCCCATCTTTGACCGGCGACGATTGAACAATGAAATGATATTTGGGGAGCGAGCTAGTGTGCTTGACGCAACGGCTATGGACTGTAGCCGACAAACCTTCTCGTGTAAGCCATATACTACTCCGACGGGGCTCCAAGATATTTTGTACTGCATCACACACGGTTGGTGATAATAAACTGTGTGTGACCAACTTGATTTTTCATCTTGATTTGAAATACATAATGGAGCATAGCGGCAAAGGAGGGTGTTTAAATTGGTAGAACTTTTATGTGCAATGAACATGCAACTATGGGAGTGTCGTCAAAAAATTGAAATTATTCGGGGTTCATTTGGACATTTCTATACATCAACTATGTTTTTAGGCATTTAAGGTGCATAATTCAAAATTAAACTATATGCACATGCTCCGCTGCACCAAAATGGGTTGTAAAATCATATATGTGTCCATGGATGGATGCTTATGTACAATGCAAGAAATGGGAATGAATTTCAAACACCTCGGAACCGTGGGTCGCCTGCAAACATTCAGATACTTGGTTTGGAAATTCCATTAAATCAAAAACTCATCTGAAATTCATGAAACTTGGCATGCTATCATGGAATGGCACCAAAATGCTGTGGTAAAAAAATTGTCCCATTTGGGGCAGATTTGGATATTAACTTCTCACAAACCAGAGTTTCTCACAAGAAGCCTCATGGTTCCGGTAGGGAACATGTCACCTTTGTGGACGAAACAATATTCGTTGCCTCTTTTTGCTTTCAAATTTTTTCTAGTGTCAACATAGAACGACAGGAGTATCGTTTTAAATTCTGTAATTTTTGGGGTTCGTTTGGACATTTTTATAAATTAACTAAGTTTTCTAGGCATTTTATGTGCATAATTCAAATTTGAACTACATGCACATGCTCCAGTGCAAAAAAATGTGTTGAAAAATCAAATGTGTGTCCTTGGGTGCATGCTTAGGTCCCCCGCAAGAAATGGGAACGAATTTGAGACACCTCGGCACCGTCGCTCAGCCGCAAACACTGAGATACATGGTTTTTAAATTCTAGTAATTCCAAAACTCGTCTGAAATTCATGAAACTTGGCATGCTATCATGGAATGGCATGAACATGATGTGGTAAAAATAAATCCCATTTGGGGCAGATTTGGGTATAAGCTTCTAACAAACCAGAGTTTCTCACAAGAAGTCTCATGGTTCCGGTAGGGAACGTGTCACCTTTGTGGATGAAACGATATTCGTTGCCTCTTCTTGCTTTCAATTTTATCTAGTGTCAACATAGAACAACAGGAGTGTCGTTTTAAATTTTGTACTTTTCCACGGTTCGTTAGGACATTTTTATACATTAACTGAGTTTTCTTGGCATTTTATGTGCATAATTCAAATTTGAACTACATGCACATGGTCCAATGCAGAAAAATGGGTTGGAAAATCAAATGTGTGTGATTGGGTGCATGCTTAGGTCCCAGCAAGAAATGGGAATGAATTTCAAACACCTCGGCACTGTCGCTCGGCCGCAAACATTGAGATACATGGTTTTTAAATTCTAGTAAATCCAAAACTTGTGTGAAATTCATGAAACTAGGCATGCTACCATGGAATGGCATCAACATGTTGTGGTAGAAAAATTGTCCCATTTGGGGCAGATTTGGTTGTAAGCTTCTCAAAAACCAGAGCTTCTCACAAGAAGCCTCACGGTTCCGGTAGGGAACGTATGACCTTTGTGGACGAAACGATATAGGTTGCCTCTTTTTGCTTTCAAATTTCCGTCTAGTGGCAACATAGACCAACAGGAGTGTCGTGTTAAAATTTGGAATTTTTCTGGGTTCATTAGGACATTTTTATACATTAACTGAGTTTTGTAGGCAGTTTATGTGCATAATTCAAATCTGAACTACATGACTTGCTCCAGTGCAGAAAATGGGTTGAAAAATCAAATGTGTGTCCTTGGGTGCATGCTCAGGTCCCATGCAAGAAATGGGAATGAATTTCAAACACCTCGGCACCGTTGCTTGCCGGCAAACGTTGAGATACTTGGTATTTAAATTGTAGTAAATCCAAAACTCGTCTGAAATTCATGAAACTTGTCATGCTATCATGGAATGGCACCAACATGTTGTGGTAAAAAAATTGTCCCATTTGGGGCAGGTTATGGTATACACTCCTCACAAACCAGAGCTTCTCACAAGAAGCCTTGTGGTCCGGTAGGGAAGGTGTGTCACCTTTCCAGACGAAACAACATCTGTTGCCCCTTCTTGCCTTGATTTGTTTTCTAGATACAACACACACCGACAGGAGTGTTATGTTAAATTTTGGAATTATTCGGGGTTCGTTTGGACATTTTTATACATTAACCGAGTTTTCTAGGCATTTTATGTGCATAATTCAAATTTGAACTACATGCACATGCTCCAGTGTAGCAAATTGGGTTGAAAAATCATATGTGTGTCCTTGGGTGCATGCTTAGGTCCCATGTGATGACCCACAAGTATAGGGGATCTATCGTAGTCCTTTCGATAAGTAAGACTGTTGAACCCAACAAGGAGCAGAAGGAAATGACAAGCGGTTTTTAGCAAGGTATTCTCTGCAAGCACTAAAATTATCGGTAACAGATAGTTTTGTGGTAAGATAATTCGTAATGGGTAACAAGTAACAAGTGTAACTAAAGTGCAGCAAGGTGGCCCAATACTTTTTGTAGAAAAGGACAAGCCTGGACGAACTCTTATATAAAGCAAAGCGCTCCCGAGGACACATGGGAATTATTGTCAACTTAGTTTTCATCATGCTCATATGATTCTTGTTTGTTACTTTGATAATTTGATATGTGGGTGGACCGGTGCTTGGGTGCTGTCCTTACTTGGACAAGCCTCCCACTTATGATTAACCACTCTCGCAAGCGCCCGCAACTACGAAAGAAGAATTAAGATAAATCTAACCATAGCATGAAACATATGGATCCAAATCAGCCCCTTACGAAGCAACACATAAACTAGGTACCAATCTGAGGTTTTGAGACAAAGATCGGATACAAGAGATGAACTAGGGTTTGCGAGGAGATGGTGCTAGTGAAGATGTTGATGGAGATTGACCCCCTCTCGATGAGAGGATCATTGGTGATGACGATGGCTTCGATTTCCCCCTCCGAGAGGGAAGTTTCCCCGGCAGAACAGCTCCGCTGGAGCCCTAGATTGGTTCTGCCCAAGTTCCGCCTCGAGACGGCGGTGCTTCGTCCCGAAAGCTCTCTCCTGATTTTTTCCAGGTCAAAACCCTCCATATAGCAGAAGATGACCACCGGAGGCCTGCCAGTGGGCCCACAAGCCACAGGGGCGCGCCTAGGGGGTAGGGCGCGCCCCCAGGCTTGTGGCCTCCTGGTGGGTCCCCTCTGGTATTTTCTTCACCCAATATTTTTTATATATTCTAAAATAATTCTCCGTAAATTTTTAGGACTTTTGGAGTTGTGCAGAATAGGTCTCTCAGATTTGCTCCTTTCCGGTCCAGAATTCCAGCTGCCGGCATTCTCCCTCTTTATGTAAACCTTGTAAAATAAGAGGGAAAAGGCATAAGTATTGTACCAAAATGTGTAATAACAGCCCATAATGCAATAAATATCAACATAAAAGCATGATGCAAAATGGACATAGCAACTCCCCCAAGCTTAGACCTCACTTGTCCTCAAGCGAAAACAAGAATCGATAATCATGTCCACATGTTTAGAGATAGAGGTGTCAATAAAATAAAATACAGACATGAAGGCATCATGATCATCTTTAGAGCAGCAACATATTTCGTCATATAATTTCTTTTGCCAAAGTAACAATTCATTCACAAAGTAAAGTATGGAAGAAGAACTTTATTGGAAACTAACAAACTATGATCTCAGTCATTGAAGCAATTGCATTTTATCATAACGTAGTAAAGAGTCAATATAAGATCTTTTCAGCAAGTTCACATACTCAACTATCATTTGGTCTTTCATAATTGCTAACACTGACGCAATACTTATGAGATCAAACTTTCAATCGGACACAGAGAAAGATAGGGGCTTATGGTTCCGCCTCCCAACCTTTTACCTCAGGGGTAATGTCAACAATAATAATTTATGAATGTCTACATCCGAGTGGATATATATAGCTGGATCTCCCCCCAACATATAGTGCTTGCCAAAAAGAAAAGTGTAAAAAGAATAGGTGGTGATCACCATGACTCTTGCATTAAGGTAGAGGAAAAATAAAAGATAGGCCCTTCGCAGAGGGAAGCAGAGGTTGTCATGCGCTTTTATGGTTGGATGCACAAAATCTTAATGCGAAAGAACGTCACTTTATATTGTCGCTTGTGATAAAGAACTTTATTATGCAGTCTGTCGCTTTTATTTCTTCTATATCACAAGTTTGTATAAAGCTTATTTTCCTCACACTAATAGATCATACATATTTAGAGAGCAATTTTTATTGCTTGCACCGATGATAACTTACTTGAAGGATCTTACTCAATCCATAGGTAGGTATGGTGGACTCTCATGGCAAAACTGGGTTAAGGGATGTTTGGATGCACAAGTAGTATCTCTACTTAGTGCAAATGATTTAGCTAGCATGGGATGAGAAGCAAGCTCAACATGTTGGAGGATCCATAACAATATAACTTCTATTCAGATATAAAGAAACATAAACCATTACGTTGTCTTCCTTGTCCAACATCAACCTTTTAGCATATAATATTTTAATGAGTGCTCACAATCACAAAAGATGTCCAAGATAGTACATTTATATGTGAGACCTCTCTTTCTTTATTACTTCCTATTAATTGCAACAATGACCAAAACTATGTTTGTCAACTAACAACAAGTTTCATGCGACATACTTCTTATATGTGAAGGTGTCACTTCCCATAAGATCATTATACAATCTTTTTTCTTTAATTCTTTATTTCTTTTTCTCATGATCATAGCAAGAAAGCAAAAGCCCTCAACTCAAAACTAATCTTTATTATATAACTCTCGGACTCGATTACATAGAGGGAACATAAAGCAAAACTCAAAGCTAGATCACACTAAAACTTTATTCTACTAAACCGAGATATAATCAAAAGGATCGAACTAAGAAAAATGATAAAGGTAAAGATGTGATGGTGATACGATACCGGGGCACCTCCCCTAAGCTTGGCAGTTGCCAAGGGGAGTGCCCATACCGATGTATTTAGGTCTCTTTCTTCGGAGGTGGTGATGATAGAGTTGTTGATGATGAAAGAATTTTCTCCTCCGTCTTCCAAGGCATAGGTTCACCATCGTAAAAAGATGAACGAGTCTCCGGGACCCTCAAATCTGCAGCCAAACTCATCCTCTTAAATTTGTATTCATACTCACAGTTTTGGTTTTGCAGGTGATAGATCTGGGCTTGGAGATGCTCGATTTTCTCATGAAGCTTAAAGATGGCCTCCCCAATGTTCTTGGCATCCAGCTTGTGATCATGGGTAAATTTAGCGATCATTAAGTGATTGGCATTGAGTCCATGTTCCACCATCCCTTGGCACTTGAAGACTTGCTGCTCCATTGCTTCGAGCATTGTCTCCACGCTTCCGGTCCTCTTTGATCCTTCAACATCATGGATGTGCAGCACACCCTCACGCATCTCAATGGATGAGGGTGTTGCAGCACCTCCGCGAGGTAAGGGTTGATGACCTTCTCGAAAAACTTGTCCTTGGGGGCGCTTGGAGATGTCATGGCGATCCGGATCTGCCAGGAAAAATAGCTCGAAACATGAACAAGAGATATTGCCATGGTACGGTGGTCAAATCCTTCAGGAGATTATACAATGAATTTATACCGACCAAAAGGAGTGTACTGCAAGAAAACGGAGTCCGAAGGGCACACGGGGTGGCCACAAGCCAGGGAGGCGTGCCCCCAGGGCTTGTCGCCTCCTCGTGCACTTTTCGGACTACTTTTAATTTTCCTAATTTTTTAAATATTCCAAAATGGAGAAAAATTGCCATTGAAATTTTTTTGGAGTCGGTTTACTTACCGTACCAGATACCTATTCCTTTTCAGAGTCTAAAATGTTCTGGTAGGTTTCCCTTATGTACTCCTCCGGTGTTATGGTATTAATAATATTGGTCTCAACATTTATGGGAGTACCTGAGATATAATGTTTCATTCTTTGCCCATTCACCACCTTCGGGTTGGTGCCTTCGGCGTTGTTGATTTTAATGGCACCGGAACAGTAAACCTCCTCGATAATATAAGGACCTTCCCATTTAGAGAGAAGCTTTCCTGCAAAAAAATCTTAAACGAGAGTTGTATAGCAAGACAAGGTCACCGACATTAAATTCACGCTTTTGTATCCTTTTGTCATGCCATCTTTTAACTTTTTCTTTAAACAACTTAGCATTCTCATATGCTTGGGTTCTCCATTCATCAAGTGAGCTAATGTCAAATAACCTCTTTTCACCGGCAAGATTGAAATCATAGTTGCGCTCTTTAATTGCCCAATAAGCTTTATGTTCTAGTTCAAGAGGTAAGTGACATGCTTTTCCATAAACCATTTTATATGGAGTCATACCCATAGGGTTTTTATAAGCAGTTCTATAAGCCCATAATGCATCATCAAGTTTCTTAGGCCAATTCTTTCTAGATCTATTAACAGTCTTTTGCAAGATCAACTTTATTTCTCGGTTACTCAATTCTACTTGACCACTAGACTGAGGATGATAAGGAGATGCAATTCTATGGTTAACATCATACTTAACAAGCAATTTACGGAAAGCACCATGAATAAAGTGTGAACCACCATCAGTCATTAAATATCTAGGGACTCCAAACCTCGGGAAAATAACTTCTTTAAGCATTTTAATGGAGGTGTTATGATCAGCACTACTAGTTGGAATAGCTTCTACCCACCTAGTAACATAATCAATAGCAACCAAAATATGTGTATACCCATTGGAGGAGGGAAAAGGTCCCATATAATCAAAGCCCCAAACATCAAATGGTTCAATAACAAGTGAATAATTCATAGGCATTTCCTGGCATCTACTAATATTACCAATTCTTTGACATTCATCACAAGACAAGACAAACTTACGAGCATCCTTGAAAAGAGTAGGCAAATAAAAACCAGATTGTAATACCTTGTGTGCAGTTCTATCTCCAACATGGTGTCCTCCATAGGCCTCGGAGTGACACTTGCGTAAGAATTGTTCCTGTTCATGCTCAGGTACACAACGTCTAATAACACTATCTACTCCTTCTTTATAAAGGTGTGGGTCATCCCAAAAGTAATGTCTTAAATCATAGAAAAACCTTTTCTTTTGCTGGTATGTAAAACTAGGTGGAATAAATTTAGCAATAATGTAATTAGCATAATCAGCATACCGTGGAGCATTACGAGAAGCATTTATGACAGCTAATTGTTCATCAAGAAAACTATCATCAATAGGTAGTGGGTCATCAAGAATATTTTCTAACCTAGACAAGTTGTCTGCTACGGGGTTGTCAGCTCCCTTCCTATCAATAATATGCAAATAAAATTCTTGCAGCAAGAGAACCCATCTAATAAGTCTAGGTTTAGCATCTTTCTTTTCCATAAAGTATTTAATAGCACCATGATCAGTGTGAACAATAACTTTGGACTCAACTATATAAGGTCTGAACTTCTCACAAGCAAAGACAACTGCTAAAAACTCTTTTTCAGTAGTAGCATAATTTCTTTGAGCACTGTCTAGAGTTTTACTAGCATAATGGATAACATTTAATTTCTTATCAACTCTTTGTCCTAGAACAGCACCAACAGCATAATCACTAGCATCACACATAATCTCAAAGGGTAGGTTCCAATCAGGTGGTTGAACAATAGGTATAGAAATCAAGGCTTTCTTAAGGATTTCAAATGCTTCTACACAATCATCATAAAAAACAAATGGAACATATTTTTGCAAGAGATTAGTGAGAGGCCTAGAAATTTTAGTGAAGTCTTTAATAAACCTCCTATAGAAACCAACATGACCAAGGAAACTTCTTATACCTTTGATATCTTTAGGACACGGCATCTTTTCAATAGCATCTACTTTAGCTTTATCAACTTCAATACCTCTTTCAAAAAATTTATGCCCCAAGACAATACCTTCATTAACCATAAAGTGGTACTCCTCCCAATTCAAGACAAGATTAGTCTCTTCACATCTCTGCAAAACTTGATCAAGGTTGCTTAAGCAATCATCAAAAGAAGTTCTGTAAACAGAGAAATCATCCATGAAAACCTCAACAATCTTTTCACAAAAGTTAGAGAATATAGCAGTCATACATCTTTGAAAGGTAGAAGGAACATTGCATAAACCAAAAGGCATATGTCTATAAGCAAAGGTACCGAAAGGGCAAGTAAAAGTAGTTTTTTCTTGATCCTCTTTTGACACAGGTATTTGAGAAAAACCAGAATAACCATCTAGAAAGCAAAAGTGTGTATGTTTTGATAGTCTTTCGAGCATTTGATTAATAAAAGGTAGAGGATAATGATCTTTCCTAGTAGCTTTATTCAACTTTCTAAAATCAATAACCATTCTATAAACTGTAACAATTCTTTGTGGAATCAATTCATTCTTGTCATTAGGAACAACAGTAATACCTCCCTTCTTAGGGACACAATGAACAGGACTTACCCATCTACTATCAGCAATAGGATAAATTATACCTACCTCCAGAAGCTTTAGTATTTCATTTCTTACCACCTCTTTCATCTTAGGATTTAACCGTCGTTGGTGATCAACAACTGGTTTAGCATCAGGCTCCATATTAATTTTGTGCTGACATAGAGTGGGACTAATGCCCTTAATATCATCAAGAGTTTATCCAATAGCGGCACGATGCTTCTTCAGAGTTTTCAATAATTTCTTTTCTTCATGCTCTGAAAGGTTAGCACTAATAATAACAGGATATATCTTCTTTTCATCAAGATAAGCATATTTCAAAGTATCAGGTAGTTGCTTAAGCTCAAACACGGGATCACCCTTGGGTGGAGGAGGATCCCCAAGAATCTCAACAGGCAAGTTGTGTTTCAAAACAGGCATTTGGTTAAAGAATATTTCATCTAATTCCTTTCTTTCATTCATGAACATATCATTTTCATGGTCTAGCAAATATTGTTTTAAAGGATCAATAGGAGGCACAACAATAGAAGCAAGACCAATAATTTCATCTTTATTAGGCAATTCTTGATCATGGGGTTGTCTACAAAATTTAGAGAAATTAAAATCATGAGACACATCCCCAAAACTTACAGTAACAGTTTCTTTTTCACAATCTATTTTGGCATTAACAGTGTTCAAGAAAGGTCTACCAAATATAATGGGACAAAAATCATCTTGTGGGGAACCAAGAACTAGAAAACTAGTAGGGTATTTTATTTTCCCACACAAGACATCAACATCTCTAACAATCCCAATTGGTGGTATAGTATCTCTATTAGCAAGCTTAATAGTGACATCAATATCTTCTATTTCAGCAGGTGCAATATCATTCATAATTTCTTGATATAATGTAAAGGGAATTGCACTCACACTAGCACCCATATCACATAAGCCATGATAACAATGTTCTCCTATTTTAACAGAAATGACAGGCATGCCAACAACATGTCTATGTTTATCTTTATCATCAGGTCTAGCAATTCTAGCAGCTTCATCACAGAAGTAAATAACATGCCCATCAATATTATCGACCAAGAGATCTTTAACCATAGCAATACTAGGTTCAACTTTAATTTGTTCAGGGGGTGTAGGTGTTCTAGTATAACTCTTACGAACCACAGCTAAAGCTTTAGCATGTTCCTTTATTCTAACTGGGAAAGGTGGTTTCTCAATATAAGTAGTAGGAACAATAGGATCAACATTATAAGTAATAGTTTCTTCTTCAGCTTTAATTGGTTCTACTACTTTCACTTCAATGGGAGGATGATATTTAAACCACTTCTCCTTAGGGAGATCAACATATGTAGCAAATGATTCACAGAAAGAAGCTACTATCTCAGAGTCAAGTCCATATTTAGTGCTAAATTCACGAAAAGCATCGGTATCCATAAAAGATTTAACACAGTCAAACTTGAGGTTTATACCTGACTCCTTACCTTCGCCGAGTTCCCAATCTTCAGAGTTGCGTTTAATTCTTTCCAACAAATCCCATTTGAATTCAATAGTCTTCTTCATAAAAGAACCAATACAAGAAGTATCGAGCATGGATTGATCATTACGAGAAAGCCGAGCATAAAAATTCTGAATAATAATTTCTCTTGAGAGCTTATGATTGGGGCATGAATATAACATTGACTTAAGCCTCCCCCAAGCTTGAGCGATACTTTCTCCTTCACGAGGCCAAAAATTATAAATATAATTCCAATCACGATGAACTAGATGCATAGGATAAAACTTCTGATGAAATTCCAATTTCAATCGGTTGTAGTTCCAGGTCCCAATATCATCGCATAGCCTATACCATGTCAATGCCTTCTCCTTCAAAGATAAAGGGAAGACCTTCTTCTTGACTTCATCCTCGGGCAAACTTGCAAGCTTAAATAATCCACAGACTTCATCCACATAGATTAGATGCATATCATGATGTAATGTTCCATCTCCTGCATAAGGATTAGCGCAGTTTCTCTATCATACCCAAAGGAATTTCATAATAAATATTTTCAGTAGGTTGAGGGGAAACTCTTTGCTCTTTCGGTCGGGGGGAAGATACCCCAAACAAACCCCTCAAAGGATTATTTTCCATAGCAACAAGTGACAGTAAATTTCAGCACAATATATAAATGTTTCCTTACCAAATTCCACTTACCAAAGGTGGTTCACTCCCCGGAAACGGTGCCAGAAAAGAGTCTTGATGACCCACAAGTATAGGGGATCTATCATAGTCCTTTCGATAAGTAAGAGTGTCGAACCCAACGAGGAGCAGAAGGAAATGACAAGCAGTTTTCAGCAAGGTATTCTCTGCAAGCACTGAAATTATCGGTAACAGATAGTTTTGTGATAAGATAATTCGTAATGGGTAACAAGTAACAAGTGTAACTAAAGAGCAGCAAGGTATCCCAATCCTTTTTGTAGCAAAGGACAAGCCTGGACGAACTCTTATATAAAGCAAAGCGCTCCCAAGGACACATCGGAGTTATTGTCAAGTTAGTTTTCATCATGCTCATATGATTCATGTTCGTTACTTTGATAATTTGATATGTGGGTGGACCGGTGCTTGGGTGATGTCCTTACTTGGACAAGCCTCCCACTTATGATTAACCACTCTTGCAAGCATCCGCAACTACGAAAGAAGAATTAAGATAAATCTAACCATAGCATGAAACATATGGATCCAAATCAGCCCCTTACGAAACAACACATAAACTAGGGTTTAAGCTTCTGTCACTCTAGCAACCCATCATCTACTTATTACTTCCCAATGCCTTCCCATAGGCCCAAACAATGGTGAAGTGTCATGTAGTCGATGTTCACATAACACCACTAGAGGAAAGATAACATACATCTCATCAAAATATCGAACGAATACCAAATTCACATGATTACTTATAACAAGACTTCTCCCATGTCCTCAGGAACAAACGTAACTACTCACAAAGCATATTCATGTTCATAATCAGAGGAGCAATAAATATCATTAAGGATCTAAACATATGATTTTCCAACGAATAAACCAACTAACATCAACTACAAGGAGTAATCAACACTACTAGCAACCCACAGGTACCAATCTGAGGTTTTGAGACAAAGATCGGAAACAAGAGATGAACTAGGGCTTGAGAGGAGATGGTGTTGGTGAATATGTTGATGGAGATTGACCCCCTCTCGATGAGAGGATCGTTGGTGATGACGATGGCTTTGATTTCCCCCTCCAGGAGGGAAGTTTCCCCGACAGAATAGCTCTGCCGGAGCCCTAGATTGGTTCTGCCCAAGTTCCGCCTTGAGACGGCAGCGCTTCATCCCGAAAGCTCTCTCCTGATTTTTTCCAGGTCAAAACCCTCCATATAGCAGAAGATGGG
The DNA here is from genome assembly GCA_011799875.1 of Thinopyrum elongatum. Classification (NCBI taxonomy): domain Eukaryota; kingdom Viridiplantae; phylum Streptophyta; class Magnoliopsida; order Poales; family Poaceae; genus Thinopyrum; species Thinopyrum elongatum. The sequence continues at coordinate 569,912,356 of CM022303.1, forward strand.
CACCGGAGGCCTGCCAGTGGGCCCACAAGCCACAGGGGCGCGCCTAGGGGGGTAGGGCGCCCCCAGGCTCATGGCCTCCTGGTGGGTCCCCTCTGGTATTTTCTTCGCCCAATATTTTTTATATATTCCAAAATAATTCTCCGTAAATTTTCAGGACTTTTGGAGTTGTGCAGAATAGTCTCTCAGATTTGCTCCTTTTCGGTCCAGAATTCCAACTGCCGGCGTTCTCCCTCTTTATGTAAACCTTGTAAAATAAGGGAGAAAAGGCATAAGTATTGTACCAAAATGTGTGATAACAGCCCATAATGCAATAAATATCAACATAAAAGCATGATGCAAAATGGATGTATCACCATGCAAGAAATGGGAATGAACGTCAAACACCTGGGCATCGTGGCTCGGTCAATAACATTGAGATACTTGGTTTTAAAATTCTAGTAAATCCAAAACTCCTCTGAAATTCATGAAACTTGGCATGCTATCATGGAATGGCACCACATGTTGTGTTATTTTTTGTGTCCAATTTGATAGAAGGCATATGAATTAACAACCAACAAAGGCATTTTGAAAACAAATAGTTGCCTCGTTATATATCAAATGTATGTATAATTTAAATCATGGCCGTTCTGCTAACCATTCACGCGATGCCATGCGTCAAACTTTTAATGGCTCGGAGGTGCCGTGTGGACAACTGCTTGAGTAGACGGGAGGCGTGCGAGCGCAGTCTGCTGCGTAGGCTGACCGGGAGGCGTGCAAGCAGTCCATCGATGTGCAGGCTCACCGGGAAGCGTGCCAGCTGTACGATGCGCAGGCTCATTGGGAAGTGAGCCCTTTGACTTCCATGGCCGCGCGCCCTCCTCACCGTCATGGGACGCCGCCGTCGACCGCTACATCGCAGTGCCGTGAGTTGTAGTCCTCCTGCGCTGCGGTCTTCGATCACGACGACGACACGGTCTTTGATTTCCAAGTGAAGAACATTCTGAGCTGGCTTGAAGACTTCAACAACGGTGTCTCGGAGGACGACAACGACAACGCCGGCGCAGCACGCCACCTCCGCCGCCGCCGCAATTAGTATCTCGATCGTATGAATATAATTAAAGTCATAGCGTTACTGAATGAAACCTATGGTTTGAATGTACAGACTTATCAAATATATTAAAAAAACATCAATGGTTTTCAAATTTCAAACACTCATCACAAACGATTTAGATAGAACACCCGTATGCAAACCGACAGCTTCCTCAGTAAGCCAAGGTAAAATGTGCTGCATAGGATTTGTGCATCTCTTCATCGCAAATATTTTAGATAGAACACCCGTATGGAAAGCGAGAGTTATGGTCCTTCCCCACTAAGCCAAGGGAAAATTTGCCGCAGGATTTGTGCATCTCTTCATCGCAAATAGTTCAGATTGAACATGGTATGCAAAGCGAGAGCTATGGTTCCTTCACCACTAAGCCAAGAGAAAATGCGGCGCGCAGGATTTGTACATCCCTTCAATGCAAACAGTTTTTTCTGATGACCCGTGTGCAACTACGCACAGACAATTTGGTAAGATTTGCATCTGTCATATTGGGTATATTGCCACTTGTCAAGCTGGAAAGATTGACATCTGTCGATCTAGTAACATTGCCCTTTGTCAACCTTGTAACCCTGCCATTTGTCAAAATTTGTAGCTAAAAATCACCAGCACTATCTAATTTTGCAACTAAAATTTAGTAAGCATAGATTTCATTCATAGATTAGGCAGACGTTCTTTATACAAAATAGTTGAACTCGACAGCTGAATCGACCAAACTTTTCCCCAATTGTTGCTAACCACGTACTGAAATAGCTAGTTCAACTATATATACTAGCTAATTTTAAGTACGTATAGTACAGTTCAACCACATCTATAGTCAGATGAACTGAACAAAATAGCCCCTAAATTGTACTACTATGGAGGGGCTTTGTACTACTTCCAGCAGCCTCTCCTCTGCCGAGCGCGCTCAATAAGAGGCAGAGGAGGAGGAGCCTACCGACAAGCTGGACAACTGGAATACGGTGCCTACTGCTGCTGCACCTTTAGCGACGCTCACCTCGAACGCCCTCTGCCGCTCCAGACGACCCCTCTCGAAGCGGCGGGACTCCTCGTAGATCTCCTCATTCCGTGCCTCTGCGGCGGCATGTGTTGCGGCCACGGCGATGGTAGGACTCTTTGCGTGCTCGACCAGGCGCTCCTCCTCCTCCCGCAGGAACATGATGTCGCGCGCAAGGTCGCTGACGCACATGCGAGGCTCCACCTCCCCCTTCCACCTTCGGGCGGCGGTGGCGGAGCGCGTGATGACCTCGGAGGTCGACGGTGGGGTGGCGGCCATGGCGGTAGACGGTGGGGTGGTGGCCACGACGGCCACCTCCCGCCTTCGGGCCGCGGTGGCAGAGCAGGTGATGGCCATGGTGGCCGACAGTGGGGTGGCGGCCACAACGGCCACCTCCCGCCTTTGGGCCACGGTGGCAGAGCGGGTGATGACCCTGGCTTTCGACGATGGTGTGGCGGCCACGGCGGCAGACGGTGGGGTGCCGGCAACGGCGGCCGGCAACAGCTGCCGATGGGCAGTGACGGCGGAGCGTGTGGTGGGGTGCCGGCAACGGCAGCCGGCAGCAGCTGCCGATGGGCAGCGGCAGCGGAGCATGTTGTGGGTGTTGCGCGCACACCCAACAGGGATGCCACGCGCACTACACTACGCCGGGGACTGCACCGCCGCCGCAGTGTAGCCTCCTAGCTTGAGTTGTCCTCTGATGACGGCGGAGTGGCTGAGCGACGATGACGGACCGATGCCATTGGCGATTGTGGGAGAAGCAGACGAGATAAGCTACAGGGAGGAAGGGGAAAATGCGATGCAGGACTCGCCGACCGTGAGGGTTTATATAGCAGGCCGATAAGCATTGGGATTTTTGGGGATTTCGCCGAGTCGGGCGGGAAGCTTGCGCGGGAACCTACGCGGTTGCGCAGGAACGGGCTCACTGACGATTCATTGGCGCCACTTCGAGCCATTGTTTAGCCAAAAGAACGCCTGCGCGGTGCTCAAGCTTGCGCTCGAAGCCGTGTGCGACAACGGGGTGACAAGACGTGCGAGAGGAGGATGAAATGACACATACACATACGGTTAATAAATAAAAAACGTTTGCGATTTAATTACCTACTACGTCCGTCCTGCTTTATAAGTCCTGTTTGTATTTTTGTGCCAAATTTTGACTAGAGATTTAACTAATAAAATACGAATGCATGTCACCAAAGATTATATCGTTGGATTCGTATTCGAACATAGTTTCCAGTTATATTATTTTGATAACATGCATTAACATTTTGTTAATTAAATTTAAGGTCAAAATATGGCATAGAATATAAAGGGGACTAATAAACCAGGACGGAGGTAGTAGCACACGACCGCTCTCTACGCATGTCACAAATGATTGTTCGACCACCGTGTGATGTGGAACGCGACGTAGTTTCACATCATGCCGCCGGCTCACAATTGCCGGTTGAACTGCTCTATGCGTGTGGTTGCTCGCAGTTGAGGCGGCCGCGGCGCGCTCTGCTCGCGTCCCGCCGCATGCGCTTTGCTCTTGCATCCCTCTGTGCGCTCTGCCAGCGTCCCTCCGCACACGCTGCCAGTGTTTGGGGCTGACGCATGATCACATATGTTCGTGTTGCCATTATGCATGCGTTTGCACCGGGCGCGGCGCCACGATGCAGTTACCCACTGTAAAAACTGCCATGCGGACGTGCCAAGAATCCAGGCCACCCGGCCCCCATTTATTCCCGCGGCCATTTACCATGACAAAAAAAAGACACATCCATGACATTTTGGGCCGAACGAATTTTTTTCTGTCATGCTTATGACACTTCTATGACGATAATTGTGACAAAAGCACGTATCATCATAGATGTGGTGGGCTCCTACTTCTACGACAAAAAATCATGACAGAAAATGGGCTTTTCGTCCTGGGCGGGCCGGTGACGCACCTGCATGACATTCTTTGGGCCGTCCATGACGGAAAAAATCATGGTAGAAGCGAGGGCGAGGAAAATTTCGGGGAGTTCCCGGTTACGGTGGGTGGTCGGGGCCGAGACATGCATGGAGGGTTTGCGCATTTCTGTTGTACACATACGCGTGTGTGTGCGAGGCGTTGGGCTCTAACTGAACCCGAGAGCGAGGTGTTCGCTTACTGAACCCGAGCGATTGCACTAGCTACACGTTACTGAACTCGAGCGATCGATCCCTTGCTATTAACTGAACCCGATCGAGCAATTCCTTCGCTACTGCTGCTAACTGAAGCCGATCGAACCTGCTTCCTCTTGATGAACAATGACCGTTGTTGGGGGTTGGATGAACAGTTCCTGGTGGGGGTTGGGTGAACATGACCCATGGTAGTAGAGGCCATTGTCACTGGATGAACAGGACCTCGATCGAGGAGGCCGGTGGAGGGTGGATGAACAGGACCCCCGTGGAGTGCTAGTTGAATAGTAGCCGGTGGAGGCTGGATGAACAGGACCCCCGTGGTGAACAGTAGCTGGTGGAGGCCGAAGGAAGTCGACGGTGGATGAACAGGTGGGGGCTGGAGGAAGTCGACGGTGGATGAACAGTAGCCCATGGAGGCTGGAGCGAGGTCGTAGACGGAGGATGAACAGTAGCCCGTGGAGTCCCGTTTTGCGGTACGCCACACCCCTCCCAATGAACAGGACACCGTTTCGACCGTAGGCGCTCCAACACAAGTCCGTTTCCTCCATTTTGCGGTACGCCACACCCCTCTCGAACAACAGCACCCCGTTTCGACTGTAGGAGCTCGAACACAAGTCTGTTTCCTCCGTTTTGCGGTACGCCAGACCCCTCCCAATGAACAGGATCCCGTTTCGACCGTAGCCGGTCAAACAGAAGGCCGTTTCCTTCGTACTGCGGTACGCCAGACCCCATTTCGGCTGTTCCGTCCAAGCGGTTTGCTCCCGATGAACACGACGCATTCCGTTGCCTCCCGATGAACAGGACACAGTTTCTCCGTTCTGACCCAGCCTATTGGCTTCCGATGAATAGGATGATGTTGCTGCCGTCCGTTGCCTCTCCATGTACATGAGCCCTGGCCGTATGTTTGCGTGAGTAGGCGTTCGAGACCCCGCCTGTATGTACGTACGTGGCCGTATTTTTTGGCATGTGGCTGTACGTACTGTACACGGTTTAGAAGGGACTGCCTGAACTACTACGTCGGGGGCTCTACTACTACACGTGCCGCTGCTTGCTTGTCCATGGTTCATCGTTACAGAGAGACCGATCGACTAGTATGTACGTACATGTTCGCGACAATGCTACATACGCTTTGATCGGGTGGGTCCCAGTTGTCAGGGAGGATAAGGATGCACTTCCTTGCGTGCGAAGATATGGCTGGTGGGTCCCGGCTGTCAGGGGGAGGGAGGAATCATTTTTATTTTGCGAGTAATAAGGAGGCACTTCCTTATGTTCGAAGATGTAGCTGGTGGGTCCAGCTGTCAGCCTCATAGCCTAAAAGTCCACTTCCGATGCTGTCCTTCGTTGACCATGAGGCGTCGAGAGCATCAAGGCGGTGGATGACGGCGAGGCCTAGGAAATGAAAGATGAGGAGCCAGAGAAGGCGAGGTGGGTGGATGCCCATGTGGAGGGGAGTACAAGGGTTCACTGGTTCGGCTGCGGCGTAAGGCTGCCATTGCCGTAGAATAACAGGGGGTGTGGGTGAGTAGAGGGAAGGCCTGGCCAGTCGTAGTATGGTCGGTCCGTGAGGCTTGCGCGGCAGCACAACCGGCCACGGGAGGCTGGAGCAGGCGGTACGGTGGGCCTGGTTTGGGCGGCTGGAGCAAGAAGACCAGAGGTCGAAGACGCAGCACGGCCGTTGATTTAACATCCAACGGTCAGTGCAGCTAGAATCATTTTGACTAAGTTGACAAAGCCCGTACGCGTCAATTTAGTTGGCCCACAAGTCAGCCTCCAAATCTGGTGGGTCCCAGCTAGCAGGGGGAATCATTTTTTTGCTCGTAATAAGGTGGCACTTCCTTGCGTGCGAAGATGTTTTCTGGTTTTTTTAATTTCTTCTTTTTCGAGTTAGAATAAAAAGAAAACAATTTAGCATCTTTGGTACAATCTATATTTTCGCAAAATGGATCATAATAAAGCTGGTGGGTCCCAGCTATCAGGGAGAGGTAACTTTTTTTCCGCGTAATAAAGGAAACACTTCCCTGCGTGCGAAGATGTAGCTGGTGGCTCAAACCTGTCAGGGGGAGAAATCATTTGTTTTCGCATAATAAGGAGGGACTTACTCGCGTGCCGCCATGGGCCATGCGGGTCCCTACTGTCAGCCACTCCATGTACATGCCTCTTCCCATGGCTGTCGTTTGTTGACAAAGTAGACCATGCCGCGCCGGGAGAACCAACGCGGTGGATGATGGCGAGGCCTAGGAAGGGAACGACCCGGAGCCGGCGAAGATATAGCAGTGGATGCCCACGCGGAGGGGAGTACGAGGGTTCACTAGTTCGGCTACGGTGTGAGGCTGTCGTCGCCGGAGAATAACAGGAGGTGTTGGTGAGTAGAGGAATGGCCTGGACGGCAATGGGAGTAGGGTGGGCCGGTGAGGCCTGCGTGACAGCACAGCCGGCCACGGGAGGCGGTAGCAGGCGGTACCGCCGGCGGTGGTTTGGACGGCTGAACATGAATATCCGAGATTGAAGAAGCACCACAGCCATTAGATGGACATCCAACGGCCGCTGCTACTAGAATTGTGTGTTGACTGTAAGTTGACAAAGCCTTGCATACGCGTCAACTTAGTAGGCCCACAAGTGACCATCACATCTATGCCACAGAACATACATCCCATTTGCGATTTGTTATAATGTACAGCCCATTTTTTAATTCTAATGGAATTTACTCAGCCCATTTACTGTTTGTTAAAATTACAGCCCATTTTCTAGCCAGGACAACGGTTAATAATTTCAACCAACCGCTCAAAAAAATTCAACAAAATTTCCCACATTTTGATGGGATCTGAAATATTTTTTAACCCAAAATTTTGAGTCAGATTAATTATAATTTCAAAATAAATTTGTATTAGGTAAAAATTCAATGAAATTTTGCGCGCGCAACAATTAATGAAATTAAAAAATTTACCTATTCGGTGCATTTTTTATATTTACAGCCAATTTTTTTAATTACAGCCCATTTATTATTTCTTAAAGCCCATTTTCTTGGCAAGTCTATTACGGGGTGGAGAATAACAAGTTGACCTATGTTGGGTATTCCAAAAAAAAGTATAGCTAGGCTAGCCATTTTCACATTGAAAAATTAATATCTGGGCTGGATATTTGGTCGACATAAAATAATAGCCTGGGCCAGACGGGCCACAGCCCGCCCAGTTGATACCCTGCTCCTCTGAACAACAACAAAAATATCGCTTAAGAAAAACTCTGCTCACACCTCAAAAAACAAATACTGCTCGAGCTACTGGGTCTAGCTCTCGGCCGCTCCTTGTGCAATTCTCTCGTTTATTGATTATATAGGTTTACAATGGTGTGGGACCATGATGTGAGGAAACCAGGAGGAAGCAAAAAAAATATAGTTGTATATAATAAGGAGGCACTTGCGTACGTGCGGCTATGGCCCTGGTGGGTCCCCACTGTCATCCTGTCCAAGTTAAGTCATCTCCTGATTCCTGATGTTCGTTGACCATGTTGATAATGCGAGACGGCGGCACCACGGCGAGCGCAACAACTCGAAGGACGACGGAGAGGGCCTCGCGGGCCCTACGGATGGTCTGATACAGCTCCCGCTGGTCGTTCAGGAAGCCAGGATCATAGGACCACTATAAACACCTTCGAGAGACTGAGCCGACATGAAATGGTAAGGCCACGCTTGGGAGCTCTAGATTGTTTCACACCTGTATTAAGGATACAAGTGTAATTTACTCGTCACCGGAAACAACGCGTAAAATACAGGCGTAATGAAACCGACGGCCCGAGGTCTGTAACGAAAACCGGCGAGTTACGCCTGTAATCTGAGAAACCAGTGTATATTTTATCAGTCAAAAACGACCAACCAAGCGCTTCGCCCAAGACCATCTACTTTTATTTACAAGCATCAGTTTTACAAGAGGTTTTGGTTGGAAAACGATGATCCAATCACGGCCTAATACGATGAGTTGATCGGAAGATCATATCGTTTCACCTCTAACCTACCCGAGTTGTCGTATAGGCTATGAATGAAAGTATGAAACATAAGACGATGAACTTCTTAAGCACAGAAACAACAGAAGAGGATGATCTTCTTAACATGCAAATCACTGGCATTAGATTAACGTGCAAAACAATACGAAGCATTATTCTCAGGAGGCATGGTGAACAGCTCGTGATGCCGCATGCCACAACATTCCAAGCTCAATTTTGCAATCAAACTCACAAGGCCTGGCATTTCATAGACAACATTCAGAACAAACTCTTAAAATACCTTACATAAGTCAACATTCATGACTATGCATCTCATCAGAGTAAATATTTACTTCTGAACTGAACACACGAATAGGAAAAAACGATCGACGCTCCTCACAGCAAAGGGCGTCCCATTCCAAAATATCAAATGCATGTCTTATGGCTATCATCAATGAGCACAATTTGACAAGGTTTTCCAATTCCAAAATATTAAACGAATGTCTTCTTGCCAACATCAATGATTAAACTTTGACAAGATTTTCCCATTCAAAATATGTAATGCCTATGATTGTCATCAGTTTGCACATTGAAATAGCACATGGAGCCGGATTAACCAGCGTATCTTTTTGTGCAGTTCCACTGAAATCAAACAATGTCTTGCGTAGCATGGTGGATTTCATATTTATATGTTGCAAGGCGTTGAACACATTGGCAGCTCCATTCAAGTAGATAGTCCGGTGGCTCAAGGTGACGACGAATGATTAGAGAACCATTCGATGTATTGTGCATGATGAAGTATTATGGAGGACACGAACCATCTGAACATTTTGTGCAGTTCCACTGAAATCAAGCTGAGCATCCCTGTCTGCATAAATATAGAAAAAGTGTGATGAATATAATAGTGGTACTAGTTGATTAAACATACGCTCACAACTATAATCATCTTCATTATCTTAACAGGAAAAGATAGCAATACAATAGCTTCAATTAAACATTTATTCAAAACAATACAACAATATAATTAGCACAACATAACAAAGCACAATCATGTGGATGAAGGCCAATACTGACCTCGTTTGTCACAGCTGCGTCGGCCACTGACTTGGTCATAACTTTCCTTGTGGAGTGAATTTTGCACTCCACATGCTGTTGAGTTTCCCATGCTCTCTACAGACTAGTCATGTCACCAGCGTCTACTAATACTCTGTAAAGCTTCTTGATCATTCCTTGTGTAATGTAGTGCAAACAGTGACTGCTTCTTTATGCAAAGTGGAAAGACCAACTGGGCCCAATAATGCAACAGTTTGCCTTAAACACATTGGCTCCTTTTGTGCAGTTTAACTAAAATCAAAGTCAAAATAGAACCGAACAGAAGTTTTGATATCCCTGTATGCAACAATAAGTATAAAGGAAACAATTACTGAGAAATATCGGTTGATGACTTATACTCCCAGAAGAAAAAACATCTACCTTATCTTAATGGGAAACAAAGCAGGACAGTAGCAATTCTCAAACAGTGTGATTCATTCATATGAACTGAGACATTATCTTAACAATACCTTGTTTCAACATGTATAAATAACAACAAAGCAGAAAAGTATCATTCCTAAAACAATGCAACTGATTCATATTGTCATGGTATCACACGGCCACCTATGGGGCCATCGGCCCCTTGTGGTTCGGCAAGGGGGAAGAGCGCATTGCACAAAGAGCAGAAAGCACAGAGCAGCACGACAATGATGACACGGGCAGTTTTACCCAGGTTCGGGCCGCCGCGAGGTGTAAATCCCTACTCCTGCTTGGTGGATTGATGGAAGGACAGTGGTGGAGACGCAGCGCTCTAGCACGGCAAGGTCGCCTCGGGGCGGGAGCAGCTACGCACGTACGAGCGTACACGGGTCCGAATCCTTTCCAAGGTAGCCACGGCCCTCCTTTTATAGGTCAAGGGGTTACCGCAATGGCAAAACAATCATTTATCCAGCGATTAGATAGCCACAGTGCTATCATACCTAACTCTGCAGACAGGACAGGGTGCATTAAATGCGCCGCTTAGTGTCACATCGTGGCGTAGCCCGGCAGGCTTTGGCATGCCATTCAATCACCTTTTTGCCTATCCGCGCGACACATCACCTGGACGGGTGTCATTCAGGGATGATCTTCCTCATAAATGGCCTGCCACATACCAAATAATAGCCGCTTAGTCACTTGGGGGCTCGACACCACACCGATGGGTGACTTGCGTTGTTGTGAGGTGGAGCGGTGGAGCTTTGGTGGGGTAATGTAACACCCCCGGTGATTAGCAACAGTAATCACTTTTGATAATGACATGTCAGCGAGGTTAACACTGCATAATCATCATTAGCATCATATTGCATTTCAACTCCCAAGTCAAATTCAAATTTAAATGAAAGTGAAATATAAAAGTTGTCCAACATAAAAACTAAAATGTTCAGTAAATAACAAATATTGCAGAGACCATTCTAAAATTGAAACTAACAAATAATAAAATAATTAGGTGGCACTAACATAATTAAAACAGTGAGGATTGATGCATTTTCATTATTATAAAAATTTGTGGGAGCTCCAATTGTCCAAACTAATTTTTGGTAGTGCTGGATAATACCTAGTATTTGTTGGAGCAATTGTTGTGTTTTACAAAAACCATTAGGAGGCCTGACTATTTACTAAACTGAGAAAGGAGAATAAAGAAAAAGATAAAAGAAAAATGAAACAGAAAAGAAGAAAAAGGACCCCCCCTTCCCCCCCGGCCCAACTGGGCCCCAGCCCAGCCGGCCGGCCCAGCTCCCGGCCCACCCCGCGCCTACTTGGCCTCCCCCTGGAGGCCACCGAAACCCTAACCCCCACTCACCCCCTCGCTCACTCCCCTCGTTCGCCCCCTCCCCCGATCCAGAACTGGATCGGGCGCTGCTCGCGCCGACCGCGCCCCGCCGCTCGTCGTCGCCCCATCGCCGGACACGCCGCCTCGCCCCGACTCCGACCCCGTCGCCGCTCGACGCCGTCGCCTCTCCACCACCGTCGCCGCCGTCATCCCCGGCTCCTCTCCGCGCCCACTACCCTGACCCTGCCCCCCCACGGTGAGGCCCGGCCTCGGCCTCTGCCTCCCTCCCTCGCGCGCGCGACCGCACCTGCCCGCGCCCCTCGCCTCGCCTCTCCCTCCGCTACTCGCCGCGCCTCGCGCCTGCTCGCGCCGATGTGCGCACGCGCACGCTGCCCGCGCCCTGCGTCGGCTCGCGCTCACTGCGCCGTCCGCTGCGGCCGCCTCCACAGCTGTCGCCGCGCGCTGCGGCTGCTGCTGCCTGCGCTGGCCGCTGCCTGCTGCCCCACACCGCGCGCCGCCGCCCACTGCTGCTCCGGCCACCGCGCCGCCCCGCTCGTCTCCGGCCCCGCCGCCTGCGCCGCGCGCCGCCAACCCCCCTGCCACTCCGGCCCCGCGCGCGCTGCCGCGGCCTCGCCCGCCCGCGCCCCTGTTCGCGCCCGTGCCCGTGCGTGCCATTTGGGCACCGGACCTGTCCGGTCCCAAATGGGCACGCCCCAGACATGTCCGCCCCTGGTCCACTGACCAGAGGGGCCCACGCCCAAAAAAATGGAATTAAAATTAAAATAAAAATAAAAGTAATTAATTAATTAGTTAATTAATTAGTTAATTAATCCTGATTACGTTAATCTAATTAACTAATTAGTGTTAATTAAACAGTAATTCGTAATTAACTTAATTAACCGCTGACATCAGCATGATGTCATGCTGACATCATGCTGATGTCATCATCAGCACTGTTTCAGATAATGTTGAATTAAATAATTAATTAAATTCCAGAAATTAATAAAAACTTTAGAAAATCATATTAAATAAACCGTAACTCCGATGAAAATATTTTATACATGAAACTTGCTCAGAACGACGATACGAATCTGAATACGTCCTCCGTATTCCCGTCAGACGCTCGCAGCTATAAGAACATTGAACTTTTAGACCGATTTCAGTAAATGAATAGTGCCCAACTTTAATTAAATAAATCCAAATAAATTCCTAAATTAACTAAATCATTTAGTTAGGCAGTAGAACACCCCGGCATATCATTTAGGCATGTCATACATGTTGTTTGCATTATCGCCGTGAATTTATTGTTTCTCTCCCCCTCCTTCTCTCTCTCGATAGACGCTGAGACCGACGGCGCTGCACCAGGTTACGACTACTCTACCGACGAGCAGCCCGTTGACGACCTTCCCCTCTTGCCAGAGCAACCAGGCAAGCCCCACCCTTTGAGCATTCCAGATATCGCCCATTCTATTCTCCTGCTTGCATTAGATTTTGCTACTGTTAATGTATGCTCCTATTCTTATGCATAGCCTGCTGTTGTAACCTGTTCATTGCTACCTTATCTGCCTATGATAAACTGTTTAGTATAGGTTGGTGATGAACCATCAGTGACCCCACCACCTTACCCTTGTTGCCCCTGCTTGATCATCGATGACTCGATCAACGTGATCGTCGACCAGAGACCGACACCTCACTTCACACCCCCATAGTTGTACGACTCTGCATAATTATTATCGAGTGCCGAGGGTGATACCTCGTAACACACTCACGATGAATACTCTGCAGTATAGCTGTTCGGTCGTGGTCATCGAGGGTGATTCCTCCTTCTCCACTTCCGATACGACTCTGTCGTGCAACCCTTAGTGTGAACCTCGAGGGTGATACCTCATACGTTCGCCCTGATGATTTCGTCGAGTGGAATCCGCCGAGGGTGATTCCTCGGGTTTCTCCCTTGATGTTATGACCACACGATTACTTGACCTCTGTTATAGGCGGGTCCACCCTGGTGGGTACCCGCTGGGGATCTATGATTTCGGGTGTGCCGGAAGGGCACTCGAGTGTGACATTGTGGCGGAGCATCAGAGACTCTGATTGTCTCCGCTTGATACCAATTGAGCCTATTGGATTTGGGTGTGTGATCTGAGTGGGTCGACGTGCCCTATACGCACTACCACCACGCGGGATAATGGTTATGGGACCCTCTGCGAAGTACGTTTCTCCAAAAGCTCGTCTGACGTCACGATTCACCGTGCGGGCTGATTGTCGGGATTGGGCTGGATACTTCACTGACGAGTTCAGTGTCGCGCCTGCACCCCGGCCAGTCTCGCAACGCGCAGGGTGCCCAGGGCGATGGCCCGAGACCTCTGGGTGCATAGGTTAGTCCGGCGTGCTGACCTCTCTGCCGAGCCTAGGTAGGGCGCTGCTTTGTGTTGATCTTCCGAGGACGGGCATTACCCAGCAAGTGTGTCCGGCCAGAGTTGATCGAGCGTGTTGGGTAACAGTAGTGCACCCCTGCAGGGATGAATCTACTATCGATAGCCGGTCCTACGGTAAAGGACGCTCAGTTTGTGTATCCCGATCTACTACTTAAACTGGATACTTGTTACTCAATTGAAGCTTCGGGATCGCTTTCTCGCTTGGGAGTCGAGGAAGGATCTTTAAGCTGTACTACAACATGTTTGTTAAATAAAATGCTATTCTACTCTCTTCTACTGCTGCAAGATGATGGCCTTGTGAAGATGTTTGAAGATGCTAGTCCTCGATAGGACTAGGCCTTCTCCCTATTCTGGCATTTATGCAGCCCAGTCCACATATACAGCCTTTCTCCATTGATAATGTTGCATATGTAGTATAGATCCTTGCTTGCTGAGTACTTCGGATGAGTACTCACGGTTGCTTTACTTTCTCTTTTCCCCATATACCCCACATTGATGATACATCAGACGATGGAGTCCTGGAGCTAGATGCCACCACCGGAGCTTACTACCAGGAGGGTCCAGAGGGTACTTACTACTGGATCGAGCCAGATGACCAGGAGTAGGATCGGAGGCTCCCAGGCAGGAGGCCAACGCCTTTCGATCTAGTGTCGCTGTTTGTGCTAGCCTTCTTAAGGCAAAACTTGTCTAACTATGTCTGTACTCAGATAATATTTGTATGACTGACTTATGTATTCGGATCTTCGGATCCCTGGTTTGTAATATTGTGGACCTCCGTTTAAATTGTGTTAGAGTTGTGTTGTGATATCTTCCCGTGAGTCCCTGTGCTTGATCGTACACGTTTGCGTGTATGATTAGTGTACGATTGAGCAGGGGGCGCCACAGGTAATCCGCCCTTGGTGTCCCCGGCAAGCCTGCCTGGGGAGTCTTGAGGCTTGTCTTGGGGTAACCTCGACCCCGCCAGGCTCGCCTGCCCGGCAAGGGAGGTTTTCCTTAGTGATATCTTGCGTGTTTGGTTGGTCTTGGTCTTCTTGATCCGCCCTTTGATTTCTAAAAGAGACATCTCTTCTGCTTGGTATTGTCTTGAATGTCGTAACCTTGCTCTTGAGCCTGTGTACAGTCCGGGCAACACACCTGGGGGTTTGTTGCACCGACAGGAGCCCCCGGGCCTGGCCTGAACATGCTGCCGAGCGTCGTCGGGGTAGGCCCTGTCTAGTAAATAGGCAAGCGGGTTGTGGTAGCTCGTCCTTTGAGATCTTCTTTGCTTCTCCAGTAACCTGTGCGTGAGTCAGTTTTCGGTTTTCCCGCGCGTCGCGTGATGCCAATTGCAGTGGGGCCACCTTTGTAATGCCCCGTGAATGACTTTAACGCACGGGGGAGTAACTGCCAATTCACTCCTCCCACCACATCCTTATCCTTTGCCACGTATGCTGCATGCATTGAATGGGGTAGGTGACGGAGGCGCGTGGTGAAGGAGGGAGAGTCATGGCAGGGGCTCAGTCTTCCTTGGATTGGTGGAGAGGGGTGGTTACCTACCGAGGGATCGGCCTCCCCTCCCGGCCATGTCTTCTGCCGTGCGGTGTGAAGTCAGCCCCCAGCCACGTTCTTCTATAAAAAGGGAAGCGGGCGAGGGGCTAATTCCACGCATCTTTTCCCCCTTCTTCCCAAAAAGGATGCGGTTGCGCCTTTGTTGAGGTAGGGTCTCCTTCCCGTTCCCACACAAAGCTTCCAGCCTGGAGTGGCGGTCCTATGCTCGGTGTGGTTAAGAAAGGCTCTGGGTGGGCGCGCGGGTGGCGCGGTGGCAGTGTCGGAGGTAGCGGCTCTATCGTGCTCGTCGCCGGGCCGCCCGCGGTCCCAACCTTGGTGAGGGGTCCTCCGGAGTGCTTGGCGTCCGCCTTGGTCACCGTATCGGTGGTTTGAGCAACGGCAGGCATGCCTCTTCGAGCGGCAGCAACAAGGAGGGTGGTGGCAACCCACGACGCATCAAGAGCAGAGATGACCGCTCCGACGTGGCGTGATTGCCGGCAGCACTATCATCACCGGCTGGTTCCCGGGAGCACCACAATCTGCACCTGCCCTCCGGTTCCTTCCTCCCAGCCCAGGAGTGGCGTCCTCCTGATCCTGGGGAGGCGCCGAATCCCAGTCAGGTCTTCCCTCCGTCTTCTTCATCTCCCCCTACGATTCCGAGGAGGAGGAGGACAGAGCAAAGGCATTACGGGGCACTTATCTTTTTTCAGTCTAAAACATGTAGGCATTTGCCAACCTTTAGTCTAAATTATGTAATCTTCTTTATCCATGTTTGCGTTCTGTAAGATATGTACTTGCTTATCAGCATATTAATGAAAAGACAAGCCTCGCTGGGTACTTGTGCATGTATCATGTCCATGCAGAGGTGAGGTGCCTCTATACGTTCAAGTAAACAAGTTTCCCCCGGCAAACTATCCTGCCAGTACCCTTAGTTTGCTGCCGTGGGGAAAGGCCTGCTGGGCATAAAACTATAAAAAGGGACTGGCCCCTCATCAAACCCTCTCCATCAAAGGCAACTGCGACCACCTTGCCCGAAGCAACGTTCAGGACAAAGGATGGGAGCACCTATGTTTCGAAGGTAGCGAGGTTTTCATATGCACAAGTTTTTACCTTACAGAACAGGTATGGATAAGAAGAAACTTATCTGTTTGGCTTGCCGGGGATTGTTGTGTAGGCTTGTCTTCATTTCTTCTCTTCAGGATCAAGTCCACGGCAAGAACCCTACAACTTAGTGCAGATGAAAACAGTGCTACATGCGACCTCATCTACATGATCATGCTGTGCTCATGATATGCTTATGCATGCATGCAATCTTGTCGGGGGCCCCCCAGCGCTTCGTTTATTCATCTGTTGCTCAGGGTCTGCGCCTGGCTTTGTACAAAGGGTTACATGCAACATCGGCAAGGCTTGCACAAAAGGGTGGCTGCCGGGCAGGCTCGGCAGCCGCACCTTACGGGTAGAACTTACGGAGATGCTCAATGTTCCATGAGTTTTGCAACTGAATGCCATCTCCGGTCTCCAGATGGACTGCGCCGGGTCTGGTGACTCGTACTACCCGGTAAGGGCCTTCCCACTTCGGCATCAACTTGTTTGCACCCATGGTGGACTGAACATGCCTAAGGACAAGGTCGCCTTCCTCAAGGCTCCGGGCATAAACCCTGCGGCTGTGATAGCGATGCAGGGCTTGCTGGTAGCGTGCAGCATGCGTAGCAGCCTGGAGACGGTTCTCCTCAAGTAGCACAGCGTTGTCATGCCGGTGTTGTTCCTGTGCTACTTCATCGTAGGCAAGCACTTGAGGTGATCTGTATATGAGTTCCGTGGGGATAACTACTTCTGCCCCATAGACTAGGGAGAAGGGAGTCTGCCCGGTAGCTTGATTTGGTGTCGTATGGAGGGTCCAAAGAACCACCGGTAGCTCGTCGATCCATCGCCTGCTGCACTTCTGTAGCCTATCAAATGTTCTTGTCTTGAGTCCTCACAACACTTCAGCGTTTGCCCTCTCAGCTTGTCCGTTGATTCTAGGATGGGCAATAGAGACAAATGAGACTTTGCTTCCGAGGGCATGAACATATTGCATGAAGGCGCGGCTTGTGAATTGGGTGCCATTGCCAGTGATGATCCTGGCGGGTACTCCGAAACGGCACACCAATCCTTTCAAGAACTTGATAGTTGACTATGCGGTCACCTTCCTCACGGGCTCCACCTCTAGCCACTTTGTGAACTTGTCGATAGCGACGAACAAGAACTCAAAGCCCCCGGTAGCACGGGGGAAGGGGCCCAGGATGTCGAGCCCCTAGACCGAGAAGGGCCATGACAAAGGGATCGTCTGGAGAGCTTGAGCAGGCTGATGGATATTCTTGGAATAGAACTGGCAGGCTTCACATTTGGTGACTAGCTCAATTGCATCTTGGAGGGCCATGGGCCAGTAAAAACCTTGCCGGAAGGCTTTTCCAACCAGGGCCCTCGATCCAATGTGGGAGCCGCATATACCCTTGTGTATCTCTGCCAACAGTTCCTTTCCTTCTTCCCGGCAAATGCACTTCAATTTCACTCCGTTGGGCCTTCTTCTGTATAGCGTGTTGTCAACGAACTGATACATACTGGCCCTTCGGGCTACTCTTTCAGCTTCTTCTTGCTCTTCGGGAAGTTCTCCTGTTTGGAGGAAATGGACTATGTGTCGCGCCCAAGTTGGAGCCTGAGGCTCAGCAACAAGAACCAGCGGCACCTCCTCATTCGTGGGAGCGCACTCCTCAACCGTAGACATTGGTAGTTTGGCGGGAGGGTGCAGCTCACCATTCGAAGGGGAGTTGTTCCCGCCAAGCTCTCTGCCTGCGACCTCAGAGGGCCCTACCGGGAGAGGCCTAACGGAGTCCAGTTTCCTCCTCTTCCTGGCCATTGTTGCCGGGGATATGGAGGGTTGAGTCAGATGGAGAACAAAAGTCCCTGGTTCCACAGGGAGTTTTTGCACATCGCACATTGACAGCTGATCAGCAATGCTGCTTTCCGCATGTGGTATGTGCTCTGTTTGCAATCCATCAAAGCGCTCCTCCAACTTTCTCACTTCCTTGATGTATGCCTCCATCAATGGGCTTTGATAATCCTTGTTCACTTGCCTCACCACAAGTTGCGAATCTCCACGAATGATCAACTTCTTGATTCCCAGTTCTGTTGAGATCCTGAGCCCGGCAAGGAGTCCTTCATATTCTACTGTATTGTTGGTAGCCTTCTCCCGGGGCAAATGCGTTTGAACCACGTACTTGAGGTGCTCCCTAGAGGGAGCAGCAAGAAGCACGCCAGCTCCTGTACCTTGTAGGGAGAAGGCACCATCAAAGTACATGATCCATTCTTGGGGCACTTCCTTGCCAGGGATAACTGTCTCCAACATGTCTTCGTCAAGGGTAGGCGTCCATTCCGCAATAAACTCCGCCAGTGCTCTGCTCCGAATGGTTGACGTGCTCTCGAACTTCAAACCAAAGCTGGATAACTCCAAAACCCATTCCACTATCCAGCCAGTGGCCTCAGGGTTCCTCAGTATGCGTTGCAAGGGGAAGAGGGTGACAACCGTGATCTCGTGGGCTTGGAAGTAGTGGCGCAGTTTCCTTGAGGCCATGATGAGGCCAAAAATCAACTTTTGCATGCTAGAGTACCTCGACCTAGCCCCCTGCAACAGGGAGCTGACGAAGTACACTAGTCGCTACACCACTTTCTTCCTTGCCACGACCTTGGAGCTGTCTCCATTACCCCGCTCCTCCTTGTTCTGATCTGCCTCTGACCTTGCCGGGGCGAGTTCACTTCCTTCTCCAGAGGGGACGGCAGTTGCAGCTGCTTCTTCATCTACTTCCCGCTGCGCCACCAGCGCTGTGCTAACTACTTGATTGGTTGCCGCTAAGTATAGCAGCAACGGTTCTTGTGGTTTTGGAGCGACTAAGGTGGGGACAGAGGAAAGATAGGTCTTCAGATCCTGCAGCGCAGCGTCTGCCTCCGGGTCCACTCCATGGGCCCAACCTTCTTCAAGATTATGAAGAACAACAGGGCATGTTCGGCGGACATGGAAATGAACCTGCTTAGCTCGGCAACACATCCAGTCAAACGCCTCATGTCTTTAACTGTCTTGGGTGCTTGAATCTGCTCAATTGCCTTGATCATGTCGAGGTTGGCCTTTTTCCCCCGGTGGGACACTAAGAAGCCAAGCAGCTTGCCAGAAGGAACGCCAAACACACACTTCTCTAGGTTCAGCTTCAAGTTGATCTTGCATAGATTTGCAAAGGTCTCTTCCAAGTCCTGAATGAGAGTTGATTTGTCCTTGGTTTTGACCACTATATCATCCATGTAGGCTTCAATATTCCTGTGCAACTGGGACTCAAAGCCAATCTGTACTGCTCTCGCGAAAGTGGATCCAGCGCTTTTTAACCCAAAGGGCATACGTACAAAGCAGTACGTGCCGCATGGGGTTATAAACGTGGTCTTCTCTTCGTCTTCCTCGGACATGAAAATCTGGTGGTACCCGGAGTAGGCATCCAAGAAGGAAAGTAGGTCACATCCAAAGGTGGAATCCACAATCTGATTGATGCGCGGCAAAGGGGAATGGGTACTTCGGGCATACTTTATTCAGATCTGTGAAATCTATGCAAAGCCTCCATTTCCCATTCGCCTTGCGCACCACCACTGGATTTGCCAACCAAGTTGGATGCAATACCCTCTGACCAAACCAGCAACTTCGAGTTGCTTGATCTCCTCGGCAATAAACTGCTGCCGCTCCAAAGCTTGCTTTTGGACCTTCTGTTTGACGGGTCAGCCATGTGGGTAGACAGCAAGGTGGTGCTCGATTACCTCTCTGGGAACACTGGGGATGTCAGATGGTTGCCAAGCAAACACATCGACATTCGCCCGCAGGAAGGCAACGAGCGCGCTTTCCTATTTGTCATCAAGGGTGGAGCTGATAGTAAATGTACCATCAGCGCCAACCAACCCTGCTGGGACCTTCTTCACAGTAGGCGCAGCAACCTTTGATCTCTTGCTATTGGAACTCCCTGGTAAATCATCAACAGGCACAGCGCAATCCGAAGAGGCGCGCTTCCCGGATTCTTTGTTGGTGTCCTTGCTAGCTTTCTTCCCTTTCTTGCTTTCCTTGGCGGGAGCAGTAGCTTCTGCGGCCTCTGCAGCGACTGCTTCCCGGTACATCTTATCCATGCATATGACTGTGTCCTTCTTGTCTAATGGAAAGGAAATGACGCCCATCGGTCCTGGCATCTTTAGAGTGTTGTAGGCATAGTGGGATGCCACCATGAACTTTGCCAGGGCAGGGTGGCCAAGGATTCCATTGTATGGCAGGGGGAGGTCGACCACATCAAGCACGATCTTCTCGGTCCGGTAGTTCAGCTCCCCTCGAACGTTACCGGCAGCGTGATCTTCCCCTTGGGGCGACTCCTGCCGGGGTTGATGCCTTGGAAAGTACAAGTAACCTTGAGCTCTTCGTCTGCTATCTGGAGCTTGCTGATGACCTTGGAAGATATCAGATTCAACCCGGCCCCACTGTCAACCAACATCTTTGTGACTTTGAGGTTGTGAATCGTTGGTGAAACAAACAATGGCAAACATCCTACCGCAGTGGTGCGGTCAGGGTGATCCTCTTCATTAAAGATGATGGGCGTGCGGGACCACTTGAGCGGCTTCTGAGAATCTGTCGCTGGCTCCACGGCACTGACCTCACGTGCCCACTGTTTGAGCTGGCGGTGAGAGGAGTGCAAGGACGCACCTCCGTCAATGCACAGGGCGTCAGTAGCCTTCTGGAACTCCTGCTTGCTGGTTTCCTCTTCATCTCCTTCATCACTCCCAACATTGCATCCCTTCATCTCACGGCCTCTGGCCAGTTTCCCCTGATACTGAGGGGCCTTGCCGGGGCGACCTCCTCCACCACCTCGGCCCTTCCCGCCAACACCATCTTGGTTTCTCTCTTTGTCACGCTTCTTGTACTCAGCTTTCTGCTTCTTGACGAGTTGCTCAACTTGATGACACTCTTGAAGATCGTGTCCCTTAGTCCGATGGATCTTGCAGTACGGCCCGTTAGCCTTCCCAGCCTTCTCAGCATCCACGGCTTCCCGGCAGTCAGCACACGCGGCAACTTCCTTGCTGGGAGCCTCGGTCTTGGCCTTCTTGCCGGTACTAGGAGTGCTCGCTCCTTCAACAGCCATCACTGCTTTATCTTTGCGTTTCTTGTTGTGTTTCTTGTTCTTCTTCTTCTGATTGGTGGCATCGTCGTCGTCCTCTGAGTCAACGTCGACGCTATCCTCTTCACCGGGGAGTTGCCTCCCCTCCTCTGTTCGGGTATACTTGTCCACCAGAGTGTATAGCCCATTCACAGTCTTGGGCAACCGAACGTTCATTTTGGAACGTATCCTGCGGTTGCGCATGTTGGACTGGAACGCAGCTATCACAGCTGCTGGATGGATGTCTGGAATGTTCCTATGCACCCGGCTGAACCTCTGCATATACTTCCGCAAACTCTCTCCTTCCATCTATGGGAGGAGCTGCAAGTCGCTGGGCCATCCTGGTTCTTGATGGCCGCCCGTGAAGGCGTCAATAAACTCATGGCACAGATCAGCCCAGTTCGAGATAGAGTTCTCTGGCAAGTGCATCAGCCATGACCTCACGTTTGGCCTGAGTGCCAAAGGGAAGTAGTTGGCGAACACCCACTCGTCCCTTCCTCCGGCAGCTTGAACAACGATGGTGTAGATGCTCAAGAACTCTGCTGGGTTCAATCATCCATCGTACTTTTCTAGTATCTCTGGCTTGAATGTACGGGCAGATGGCCAACGGACTTGCCGCAACACATGAGTGAAGGCAGGGCACCCAACCTCGAAAGGCAGGTACCCACCCCCATCGGGCAAGGGTTCGTCGACGTCGAGGCCATTGCGCCTATCAGACTGGTGGCGGGTGTCGCGGCGTCGCTCGATGGTGACGCGTGCGTTTTCCCTCCGCCCGTCTTCCTGGACCAGTCGCTGGTCTCAACGTGCCTGAGGATCAGATGAAGCCATTGATACGTCGTCGGGTTCTTGGTCGCGTGGCCCTGGCTGTGCCCCCTACGCTGGCTATCATGGAGAGGACTGCACCGTCGGAACGGCTCCCTCAGTGCGGCTAGCGGCTTTGGCCGTTGCCGCCGTTGGTGGAGGCCGTGGCGGGCCTGCCTGCTGTGATCCTCCCGCCTCAGCGAAACCAATCAAGCTCTGGATAGTGGCCCTCCACTCATCCATTTGATTGGCCACTGGCGGAAATCTCAACAAGAGCTGGGCCCGCGCCATGTCCTTCGAAGCGGTGCTTGGCATGGACGACGACGCAGATCACGACGTCGCCCGACTTCTGATCGTGCCTGTAGTGGCGGCGCCATGTTATCGCTGCCGCAAGCCAGTCGCCAGGGTGGCGTGACGACGAGGCGGATGTGCTTGGGGGTTGACGACACCATTCGGCACATCATCTCGGCTGGCTTGTCCTGGGGGTGGCGCAGGCCCCGTAGCCACACTCGCGGCGGGGCAGCTAGGTGATTACGATCCGCTTCAGGGCGAGCGCCACCGCTGTGGCTGTGTCCCCAAGTGAGGTGGAGAGGCGGAGACGGAGCATTCTCCCCACCCGCACCTTGCGGAGCATGGCCGCCAGGTTGTTGTTGGTGTCGCCCTCCTCCGGCGCCTCCTGCTCCTACTTCGGCCGTAGGGGGAATGGTGATGGCGCCGCCTGCGCCAGTCACGTTCCCCGCGGTGTCGGCATTCCCATGTTCCCCCGCAGCCCCCACGGCATTAGTGGCCACATGCGAGGGGGCCTTCGAGGTGGACGGGTGAGCTGAAGCATCGGATTTCTTCTAGGGCGCCATGGATGATGAAGCCGTTGATGAAGAAAACTATGATGAAGATGACGCATTGCTTACACTCTCGAGTTCGCGCAAATGCTTCCCCCTACGTGGCAAGCCAAAGATGTCGTGGTATCACACGGCCACATATGGGGCCATCGGCCCCTTGTGGTTCGGCAAGGGGGAAGAGCGCATTGCACAAAGAGCGGAAAGCACAAAGCAGCACGGCAACAATGACACGGGCAATTTATACCAGGTTCGGGCCGCCGCGAGGTGTAAAACCCTACTCCTGCTTGGTGGATTGATGGAAGGACCGTGGTGGAGACGCAGCGCTCTAGCCCGGCAAGGTCGACTCAGGGCAGGAGCAGCTACGTGCGTACGAGTGTACAAGGGTCCAAATCCTTTCTAAGGTAGCCATGGCCCTCCTTTTATAGGTCAAGGGGTTACCACAATGGAAAAACAATCATTTATCCAACGATTAGATAGCCACAGTGCTATCATACCTAACTCTGCAGACAGGACAGGGTGCATTAAATGCGCCGCTTAGTGTCACATCGTGGCGTAGCCCGGCAGGCTTTGCCGTGCCATTCAGCCACCTTTTCACCTGTCCGCGTGACACATCGCCTGGACGGGTGTCATTCAGGGATGATCTTCCTCAGAAAAGGCCTGCCACGTACCAAATAACAGCCGCTTAGTCACTTGGGGGCTCGACACCGCACCGATGGGTGACCTGCGTTGCTGTGAGGTGGAGCGGTGGAGCTTTGGTGGGGTAATCCGCCCTTGGCATTCCCGGCAAGCCTGCCGGGGGAGTCTTGAGGCTTGTCTTGGGGTAACCTCGACCCCGCCAGGCTTGCCTGCCCGGCAAGGGAGGTTTTTCCTTAGTGATATCTTGCTTGTTTGGTTGGTCCTGGTCTTCTTGCTCCGCCCTTTGATTTCTCGAAGAGCCATCTCTTCTGCTTGGTCTTGTCTTGAATGTCGTAACCTTGCTCTTGAGCCTGTGTACAGTCCGGGCAACACACCTGGGGGTTTGTTGCACCGACACATATTAACAGAGACATTATCTTAACAATACCTTGGTTAAACATGTAGAAAGAACTACAAAGTAGGATAGTACCATTTGTAAAACACTGTAACTGATATATAATAACAGAGACATTATCTCAACAATACATTTCTTAAACATGTATTCCCGCCGATCCCTAACAGAAATGGTACTCCCGCCGATCGCTAAAAAGTGTTGCAGTTTTGAACTAAGATTCAGTAGTTAATTTTAAGAGTGGCATTTCTTAATTTTACCAGTGGCATTATTTTAACAAAAAAGCATAAACAGTTGCAGGGGAGAGAGGGCGCAACAGCACCATGTGCTTCCATCGACTTATAAAGGGGTGATGCAGAGTTTTGTTGTAACCAAGAAATAGGCATCATGTCTGGGTTGGTCCCATTTTTGTTCACTTAATCGTAAATGACAGCAATTCAATAGCTTCAATTCACCATTTATTTAAAACAACGCCAATACAAGTAGCACAGCATCTCAAAGCACACTGCACGATCATGTGGATGAAGGCCGGTACTGACCTTTCATGATGCGGTCAAGATCAATTACGAATCTGCCAACACGAATAGGAAATCCAATCTCGTTTTGTGTAGTTCAACTAAAACGAGCAAAGTCGCCGGTGTGACATTTAAGTTGAACTGCACAAAACACTCTTAAAACGAAAGTGTTTCGCGTAGCGAAGCAAAAGGTCCCAATAGCAACAAGTTGAATAGATATCCCTGTTTTAACAGAGGCAAAAAAGGAAACAATTACTGGCCAATAAAGGAGGATGAAACGTACGGCAACAAAAAGAAGCATCTACCTTATCTTGATGGAAAACAAAGTAGGACAGTAGCATTTCTAAAATGGTTGCATTGATTCATATTAACGGAGACATTCTCTTAAAATAAGATTCATTAAAAATGTAATTTACTTTTAATAGTGGCATTGCTTCAATTTTCCAGTGGTATTCTTAAATTAACAACAGCAAAATAGTTGTATGGGACATGGGACATGCCAGCACCATGTGCCTCCACACGTATAATTGGGTGATGCAGAGTATGTTGCCAAGCAGCATATCTGTGTTGGTCCCATATTTGTTCTCTTCGAACCTTTTTCCTATGTGCGGGCAGCAAATCTAGTCCTGCACAAACTCCCGGACCACCCGGTTTATTTCCTTTTTCAACAAAGAGATTGGTTCCTTACAGATGTGTGTACTGGGTTACCCCCTTTTCCCTTTTCGACCAACAGAACGGCTAGATAGCCAGTCTGTACTACTTTCCCTTCTTCCTTTCCTCATTGAACCATGTCCTAGATTCATGCTCCACCGCACCCCCCTTTCTTTCCTCTTTGAACCAAGACCTAGATTTGACTACAGAATCGAAAAATATCTGCATGCAGCTAGAGCAATACGGTTTCAAAGAAAGTTAAACATTAGGGTCGTTGGGATGTGGCTAGGCGTGCGGCGGGAGGCCGGATCTGCCCACACTATGTATGACATCAAGGAAGAAGTGGTCAGAGGCCCTCCTGCACAGGCGCTGGGTGAAAGAGAATAGCGCAGCCGATAGTGGATTGCCTCCCTCGCCGAAGGCGACAGAGTGAATGCTGCACCTCCTCCCCTTCCCGGTGCGACGGGATCCGGACGGCTCCTTCACCAGCTATGAGGGGGGAGAGAG
The DNA here is from genome assembly GCA_011799875.1 of Thinopyrum elongatum. NCBI lineage: Eukaryota > Viridiplantae > Streptophyta > Magnoliopsida > Poales > Poaceae > Thinopyrum > Thinopyrum elongatum. The sequence continues at coordinate 569,937,901 of CM022303.1, forward strand.
AGAGGCCAACGCAGTCTTATTTAGATCTGATGAAGAGGGTGAGAGATTATGAATAGAGCAAACCCAAAGGAACGCTGAGCCTCCAGCGTGTATATATATATGCAGTGCAGCGAGAGTGTGAAGAGTGCAAACCCTAGCGAACAAGCGCTGAGGCTCCAACTTATATATAGTAGTACTCGTATATAGTACTAATATAGTGGAGTGGTTTTCTTTTCCTCTTTCTCTCCATAACAATCATTTTAAATTGTGTACGAAATGAAACTCTTTATTTAACGTGCCAGTGAAGAAAACTACGATCAACTAACGATCTACGCGTCCTGGTCGCACTTCCTGTCGTTCACATGCGGTACACTACCCTCCGTTAAGTGAACAACCACACATGCGCCAAATTATCAGAAAGGTGTGAGAGTGTGTACAAATAAAGAAATTTAATTTCAATTATTTTGTACTATGTACAGTTTGCCCTCTCAATAATTATGGTTTGTTGTGTTCGGCCTAAACTTGGTCAAACTTTATAAAGTTTGACTTTAGTCAAATCTAATATGCAGAGTACATAAAAACGGAGGGGTACTACCTCCATCCGGGTTTTTAGTACACACCATATTTTTAATCAAAGTCTGACCACATATTTAGTTAAAAGATAGACAAATAAAATTACAGGGTAGCTGAAGACAAAGTTGTGAGAAGGCTTAGAAATCAATACAAAACTTTTGCTCTTAGTACCAACGTCAATGCTTCTTCGAGGAAACATTTGGTTCATATCCAATTGTGTGACAAAATTGCACCAACGTAAATGACTGCTCCAAGATGAACTGATGAAGGATATCATCTTTGTGGTAACAAGCAAAGAGCACTGGTGGAAGATAGCCCGTTCTTCATTGAACATCGATCAACTTCACCAGCCGATGCAACCATGAGACGCAAACATGAGCATCGATAGGTCATTGTGGTGATGCATCATCGATTTTGGCATCAAGTTTGGGTCAGGCACCAATGAAGTTTGACAATCCTCACTATGGTTTGTTTCTTCTCGGTAATCATGCTCAAGAAAGGAAGAACCACTTGGCAAAGGACAGTGAGGCTGAGCAACAGTGGCCATCCAATTTTGTGCAGTTCCACTAAAATTGAGGAAGACATGACTGAGTATGGAGATACGCATCCCTGTTTCCAAAAATATAAAAAAATGATATTTAAGTAGTGTCGTTACTGTGTTTTAGCAGTGGATCAAGATTAACAGCAGCATCTTAATTGTCAATAAGAATTAATGAAACATACACCAAAAAATAGAAGCATCATGATTATCTTGATGGGAACTAAAGCAGGATACAAAAAAAAACTAAAGCAGGACAGAAGCATTTTTTGACGCCTCTACATGGGCATTGCTTCATTTTACCAGTGATAGTTTTAGATTAGCAGCAGCAATAGGAGCATCTGGACAATGACCACACAACCACCATGTACTTTTTGTCGAAAAAAAACATGTATACCTCCACCGATGCATAAATGATAAACCAGGACAACTTTTGGAGTGGCCTTTCCTCTATAATAGTAAAAAATAGGTGATGTTGGACCAGCCGACGAACCCTAGCTACTGTCCATGGGGAGCTGGGGAGTAGTGGTATAGAAGAAAACCCGCATGCAGAGTACAATGAAGCATGAAATCCAAAAGAAGTTATACCTCAGGTGGGGGAGATGTGGCTTAGGCGGGCGGGCGGGATCTGCCCACACGACGATAGCGAACAAGGGCGCGGAGGACCTTCGTCCGCGCCGGCGCCGGCTGAGAGAGGATGGTGCGCATCGGCTTCCTCCATCACCGACGGCGACAACGTCAACGCTGGACCTCCTCACCTCCCGCAGCGGACGGGATCCGGCCGGATCTGTGACCACCGGTGAGCAGAGAGATAGAGTGGACACTGTCATCTTGTTCAGACTAGCAAGAGGCCCATGCGTTGCACGGAACATCAAGATGCATTCATACTAGTTTTTTATCTTGTGGGAGACAAAGATGAACGAGGGAAGGCCTTATTTGCAAATGTGGAGAGGGGTGCGAGTATCTTTTTGCAAAATTGCCTTAGTTTGCTTTCTATTCCTCAGATATAGTTCGGATGGTCTATATTGCAGGATGGCAGGCACACCATCATCACCAACTCTGTTTTTATAAGAGTAAATAAGTAGAAGTAGAGAGTAGAGATACACGCATTCCCGGAAAAAAGAAATGAAAACTGGCGGAGAAATCTTTTTTTAACGTACCAAGGAAGAAAACTCGATCAATAACACACCCCCACTTCCAGGTCGCAGTTTGTATCACTTTATTAAGTGAGCAAATTAAAGGGTCAAATTATTACGTACGTAAGCTGCCTCTTCGTGTACAAATGCGCTCCATCGTGTACTCACGGGTATGTCGGAGGCAGAGTGAGTTTGTGTACATTTCTTCTTGTACGTAGTACTCCATTTATCTCACTTCATATTGTTTCCCACTCCTATGATATTCCTATCCTAGGAACAAAATGAGGCGGTACTAAGTTTGTGTGTGTAGGGAACGAGACATCGATGTTGTGTACGAGTAGTCGCGAGAGTCGTCACTATGTGTGTGAGCGCGCACACACACATAGACATGCATATCCATGTTTACTTAAAATTCTTACTTTCATCTCCATCTCCATCTCCATCTCCATCTCCATCTCCAATCATATTTGTCCAACTGGCACATTATTTACATTATTAATTACGCAACAATATTTATGTACGTCCAGCCTGACCGCCCTGGCCAACCCGAACCCTCTTCATCACCCGCGCGCGTTTCCCGCCTGAAATGGTCAGTGCCGCATTCATGCCCGGCCAGAGCGGACGCGACTTCTCACTAGCGCCGGCATTGAAGCGGTGCGCCGGTCGAGGGAGCGCCGCCCGCGCCGCTTCCCGGTGCACGCGACTGCTCCGTGTTCAAATGTCACCATGGCTGGCCACAACATGCATGTAAAAAAGTTCTTGGGAGGCCGTGCTACAGCTAGCTGTCCTCCCCCTCCTCGTCTATCTCTTCCAGTAGTGCTAGTACTGCATGGCGCGATGCATCGAGAAGCAGGCGGGAAAGTTTGCGTATACTCGGTTTGCGGTGAGTGGCATGCTGAGCGACCGTGTGGGGTGGAGGAGGGTGAGACACGAACGCGACAGACGTGATTTAAACATTGGTTTTGCTCGATGGTGCGATCCAACGAAACGAAACGTTGGTTTCCAAAAGAATACTGTACTGCATGAGAGAGATAGAGTGATGGTTTGCTTCTTCCGTCCAACTAACTATACCGGGTCTATGTGATTTGACGGCTCATTGGTCACTATTACTACGGCGGTAGAGCGTCTGCACTCTTATTTATTTATTCTGTGATAAAACTAACTTTCTCCACTCTTACACCGGAGGAGTACGAAACACGGCAGCCCAGTGACTACATGGCCCACCTCCCACTATCACCGTATTCCTTGGACATCGTGCGACACCTTCGGTCCTTTTTTCTTGGCGTAGTACTCCCTCTTTTCCGGTTTATATAGGGCTTAAATTTGAAATCTCATCAACCAAGGCAGATGATGAGTGGAGAAATGTATCTCGTAGTTTACAAAATTACTCACACTTTAATCTGCATTAATTAGAATATATGCATGGATGACCACTAAATGAGTAGGAATGGTTACATGCATTGGTTGGTTTCTTTTAATCCTTGCATGCATCAATTTAATGCACCTTGGAATGTGAACATGTGGTGGAAAGAAGTGAAAATAAGACTTACAATATGGTATAAGACTAAGAAAATGAGATGAGCCCAATAAACCAGAAAGGAGGGAGTACATTTTACCACATGACCCACCATACACTCTCACATACTACCTCCGTCCTGGTTTATTAGTTCCCTATGTAATTTATGCATGATACTAGTATATATGATACTCCCCACTATGAGTAGCCTTATATGCATACAAAAAAGGACCGGAGGGAGTACGAAGCTTTATGATTTTGTTTCATGTATGTATCCTGACTCCAAGGTTGCCCCGTTACAACATTCCATCAAATACAAAGGAAACCTAACACGCATGCTGCTGCATCTCAATGATTCACAGATCATAGCCAATATTTACTTCACAACTAAAGACAAAAGTTGTGAGAGTGTGTACAAAAAAAACAACTGATGGGGTCTCTACGACTTGAACCCTAAACCCTAAACAGGATTTAATTTCCTGGCTAGGTAGAACCTGTCGAAGGAAAGAAGCCTGGCCCCCTCGGATCATACGATGCTTTTGTGCAGTTCCACTAAAATCGAGCTGAGGATCCCTGTTGGCAAAGATATTGAAGAAGTGTGATTAGAATAATAGTAGTGGCACTAGTTCATGAGACATAAACTCATCACAAATAGAAGCCGGTAGAAGTAGAGAAAGATCCACATGGAGATGGAGCTACGTGGGGAGCTGCGGTAGTGGAGCAAGCCGGCTCCAAAAGGAAGTTGTACCTGGGATGTCAGGGTGTAGCTAGAAGGGCGGTGGGAGGCGGCATCAGCCTATACCGTAGTACAGTGGGTTTTCTTCCTCGCCGCTCTCAACCGCGTCTACGCAGAACATCGTCCGCTTCCCCTGGCGGCGGGATCAAGCCGGATCTATGACCAGCGGTGTGGCCACCGTCGTTCTATGCTTGTGAAGAGAGCAACCCAAGCAAGCAGGCTTGTAGCTTAGGCTCCTGCTAGTGTATATATAGTGGAGCGGTTTTTGTTTTCTCTCCATATCAACCTTTTAATGGTTGCTTCGTTTGACTAACTTACTATGTGATTTGATTGCTCCTGAGTGGCCCCTGCACATACTCCCCCTATGTGTATGACCGTTCCTGAGTCTCACTTGTACTTATCTCTATTTTCTTGCATGACACGTAGACTGGATGCGCATAGAGGAATTTTTTTACTGCACGTTGTTTACGTAGTACCTACTTCCTCCTTCCGGTTCACTACTAGTACTCCCTCCGTCCTGGTTTATTGGTCCCCTTTGTACTCAATTCATGGGCTTGTTTTCCTCAAGAAATTGTCTTTACCAACGTATTAATATCGGGAATGCGTGCGTGAACAACGAATGATTAAACCTTGCATCACTACAAAAAAAAGACACATTCGTGAAATTTTGGGCCGAATGAATTTTTGTCATGCTTATGACACTTCTATGACGATAATTATGACAAAACCCGGTATCATCATAGATGTGGTGGGCTCCTACTTCTCTGACAAAAAATGGGCTTTTCATCCTGGGCGGGCCGGAGATGCACCCGCATGACATTCTTTGGGCTGTCCATGACGGAAAAAATTATGGTAGAAGTGAGGGCGAGGAAAATTTCGAGGAGTTCCAGGTTACGGTGGGTGGTCGGGGCTAAGCGATGCATGGAGGGATTGCGCGTTTCTCTCAAACACGTACGCGCGTGTGTGTGCGAGGCGTTGGGCTCTAACTGAACCTGAGCGAGGCATTCGCTTACTGAACCCGAGCGAGTGCACTAGCTACGTTACTGAACCCGAGCGATCGATCCCTTGGCTGTTAACTGAACCCGAGCAATTCCTTCGCTACTGCTGCTAACTAAACCCGAGTGATCGATCACTGCTGCTGCTTACTGAAGCCGATCGAACCTGCTGCTTCTTGATGAACAATGAATGTGGGGGTTGGTTGAACAAGTCAAGACGTACGTGGTTGGGGTTGGATGAATAGTTCCTGGTGGGGGCTGGATGAACAGGACCCCGTGGTAGTAGAGGCCATTGCCGCTGGATGAACAGGACCCCGATCGAGGAGCTGGTGGGGGTGGATGAACAGTAGCCGGTGGAGTGACCCCGTGGAGGGCTGGTTGAATAAGACCCCGTGAAGGGCTGGTTGAACAGGACCCCGTGTGGAGGGCTGGTTGAACAGGAGCCGGTTGAGGTTGGATGAACAGGACCCCATGGAGGGCTGATTGAACAGTAGCCGGTGGAGGCTGGATGAACAAGACCCTGTGGATGAACAGTAGCTGGTGGAGGCAGGAGGAAGTCGACGGTGGATGAACAGTAGCAGGTGGAGGCTGGAGGAAGTCGACGGTGGATGAACAGTAGCCCATGGAGGCTGGAGCGAGGCAGTAGACGATGGATGAACAGTAGCTCCGTGGTGTCGCGGGAAACTGCGGCCACCTATGGGACCAGGAAGCCCCTTGCTGGTTCGGCAGCGGGGCGTCGCGTTGCACAAAGAGCAGACGAGCGTGTGGCAGCACGGCAGAGATCACACAGGCATTTTTACCCAGGTTCGGGCCGTCGTGAGGCGTAAAACCCTACTCCTGCTTTGATGGATTGATGGTGGAAAGGTGGTGTTGGAGCGTAGTACACTTTCCCAGCAAGGGTTGCCTCAGGGCGGCAGTGGCTACGCGCGTATGGGGGTCTGAGTTACCCAACCTTCTAACTCTCTCTACGGTCACCATGGGCCTCCTGTTATAGATTAAGGGGTCACCACAATGGCAAAACAGTCATTATGCACTGATAAGATAGCAAACAGTGCTATCATACCTAACTCTGCGGGCTGATAGGGCGCATTAAATGCACCGCTCAACGTCACATCGTTGGTTGCCCAGCAAGGCTTGCCGGGCTATCTCGCCAGCTCCATGCCTGCTCGCTTGACACGTCGCAGGACGGGTGTCATCTGCAGGTGTTTCCTGTAGGGAGAGGCTGCCATGTGGTGAATGGCTGCCACTTAGTCACTCCACGGTTCGACACCGCACTGATTGACGACGTGGGTCGTGGTGGAGTAGTTGGTGAGGTGGTTTTGCCTCCGTGTGCCCCGGCAGGCCCTGCCGGGACGTCTTGGATGTCGTCTTCCGGGGGTGGCCTTGCCCCTTGCCGAGCTCGCCTGCCCGGCAAAGGAGGCCCTTCTCCTGATGGTGCCTTGCTTCTTTGGCTTGATCTTGGTCCCTCTGATCTGCATGTTAGTCCTTTGAACCTCTTAGTCCCTTGTATTCTGACTTGGGTTGGTGCTTCAATCTCGTCCCCGTGCTTGTGCACAGTCTAGGCAACAGACCCAACGTTTGTTGCACCGACACGTGGAGTCCCATTTTGCGGTATGCCACACCCCTCCAGATGAACAGGACCCCTGTTTCGACCGTAGGCGCTCCAACACAAGTCCGTTTCCTTCGTTTTGCGGTACGCCACACCCCTCCCGATCAACAGCACCCCGTTTCGACCGTAGGCACTCGAACACAAGTCTGTTTCCTCCATTGTGTGGTACGCCAGACCCTTCCCGTTGAACAGGACCCCGTTTCGACCATACGCGGTCGAACAGAAGGCCGTTTTCCTCCCTTTTGTGGTACGCCAGACCCCGTTCCGGCTGTTCCGTCCAAGCCGGTTGGCTCCTGTTGAACATGACCCATTCCGACCCAGTGGCTTCGCTCCCGATGAACAGGACGCGTTCCGACCCAGTCACTTGGCTCCCGGTGAACACAACGCTATTTCCTCCATTCTGACCCAGCCGGTTAGTTGCCGATGTACATGAGCCCTGGCCGTCCATATGCGCGAGTACGCGTTTCGAGACCCCGCTCGTATGTACGTATGTGGCCGTATTTTTTGGCGTGTGGCTGTATGTACGTGTACACGGTTTAGACGGGACAGCCTGAACTGCTACGTGGGGGGCTCTACTATGACATGTGCCGCTACTTACTCAACCACGGTTCATCGTTGCAGAGCGACCAATCGACCAGTATGTACGTACACGTTCACGACAAGACAGACAACGCTACATAAGCTTCGACCGGGTGGGTCCCAGCTGTCAGGGAGGATAAGGATGCACTTCCTTGCGTGCGAAGATATAGCTGCTGGGTCCCAGCTGTCAGGGGGAGGAATCATTTTTTTGCCGTAATAAGGACGCACTTCCTTGTGTGCGAAGATGTAGCTGGTGGGTCCCAGTTGTCAGGGGGAGAAAACATTATTTTTCAGGGTAAAAAGGATGCAGTTGCATGGATGCGTCCACGGGCATGGTGCGTCCCCGCTGTCAGCCTCTCACGTACAGTCATCTTCTGATGACTCTCGTTTGTTGACCACATTGACCACACCGTGCCGACTGCACCAAGGCCGGTGGATGACGGTGAGGCCCCAGACTGGAATGACCCAGAGATGGGGAAGATGCGGCAGTGGAGTCGCAGATGGAGAGGAGTGGGAAACTTGACTGGTTCGGGTGCGCGGCAGCACTGCCGCCCACGTGAGACAGGAGCAAGAATAGAGGTTGAAGAAGCAGCACGGCTATTGGATTAACATCCAACGGTCCAGCTGCTAGAATCATTTGTTGATTAAGTTGACAAAAGCCCTGCGTACGTGTCAGCTTAGTAGGCCCACAAGTCAGCCACCAAATCTGCCGGGTCCCAGCTGTCATCGGGAGGAATAGTTTTTTTTTGCATAACAAGGAGGCACTTCCTTCCATGCGAAGATACAGCCAGAGGGTCCCAGCTGTCAGGGGGAGGAAACATTTTTTCAGCTTAATAAGGAGGAACTTTCCTTGCGTGCGACCATGGACCTCGTGGGTCCCAGCTGCCAGGCTCTCCACGTATAGTCCTCTTCCGATGCCTCTCGTTTGTTGACCATGCCACGCCGAGCGCGGCAAGGCGATGGACGACGGCGAGGCCCCAGATGGGAACGACCCGGAGATGGGAAGACGCGGCAGTGGAGTCGCAGATTGAGAGGAGTACAAGGGTTATATAACTGGTTCTGGTGCGGTGTGGGGCTGCAGTCGGTGGAGAATAACAGGAGGTGTGGAGGGGTGGAGGGATAGCCTGGCTGGCGGTGGGGTAGCGCTTCTCAGCGATGCATGCTAAGCAGAGCCGCTAGCCACCGGAGGCCGGAGCAGGCGGTCCCAGCGATGCTGGAGGAAGAAGACGAGAGAGTGAAGGTGCATGCTGGCCGTTGGATATAAGGCCAATGGCTGTGGATGCCAGAATCATTTGTTGACTAAGTTGACAACGCCTTGCGTAGGCTTCGACCTATTGGCCCACATGTCAGCCTGCAAAAATGTGGCATATATTTAACCCATGTTTTCTAGAATTTATAGTCCATTTGCTGGGCTAGGTTAACAAATAATTTCGCGTCAATGCGGCCCATTTAATATTTTCTAAGAAATCCCAGCCCATTTGCAATTTCTTGAAATACACGAATTAGCTGGGCTTGTTCTATATTTAATGTTAGGTTAGAAGGAGCAATTAATATCAAAAAATAAACTGGAGCTATACATTTTATTATATATAAAATTAACAAATTAGCGAGTTATTGCTCAAAATAAAAATGAGCGCGTTATTATTACATTGGTCCTTAAAATCTTCCCAAACTTTTGTATGCAATCACCAGGATTTTCCTTGCCTGTGAGTCAAAAACAACCAGGATTTTCCTTGCCAACTTCTGTTAAACATTTACTTTTATAAGTTAATAAGACGTGGGATGTTTTTATAATGTATATATAAGTCTCTATTAAATATACGATAATAGTAATAATATAACTATATATATAATGTGGTTAGATGGGAAAACATAAATTGGACACTGCATTATTATTCTTATATATAGATAAATAGAACAGAGATCTGCGTTTTATTAAAAAAATACATTGGGCTGCCGATGTTTAAGAAAAAGTAAAACCTATGCTGGGAGGCCCATAGGCCAGTACGTACATATGATGGACCTCAAAATATAAGTTGAAACCACTGTCTCGGTATGTCGTGGGCTACGCATGTTAAAAAAACAAAACCTAGGCCTAGCTGATACTTGTTCGCCCTCTGAAAAAAATGATACCAGCTAGATACCCGATACCCCTTTCCCTCAACAAAAAAAATCCCCAATACCCCTGGAAAAAAAAGCTCCATGATGACAGTCATTGTTGGAAATTTATTTCGTTTGTTGACTAGGTTGACAAACCCGTGGGCCCCAACGTCAGTATACAATTAGGAGGAAGCTTTTTTTTCCAATGAGGCACTTGCTTGCGTACGCCTTGGACCTGGTGGGTCCCCATTGTCAGCCTCTCAGCGTACAGTCCTCTCTGGATTCCTCTTATTTGTTAAGCATGTTGACAACGGCATATGGCGGCGCCACGGCGAGCGCACACGGACGGGAAAGAACCGGAGCCGGGGAAGACGCCTTCATTCGTTCGAACATACCGCACTAGCCCGGTGGCTGCAGCCCTCTCACCCAAAAGCTGTACTGCCCGAGTTTGATTCCAACTGGTGCAGTTGAAAAATATCTAACACTTGCCAAAATTTCGTCCCTAGTTTACCCAGTTTTTCGCACACTCAACATTGTCTTGCCATTTTGAAAATAGCATATCTTTTTGACATTGCGTCATATGAAGATGTGCTATACATGAATGTTGATCAGCATGATGTTAACTTGTTGTTAGTTCCATTTTTTACCATGAATAAAATTTCCAACATTCTGTTTTCCATGTTTGAAAAGTGCGTGTTGATTTAAATGCTCTGCCTCTAAAACATGCAAATTCTTATCTGAAAATCACTTGGACAAGCAGCCATCACCGGTGTTGGATTCGATGCCGCGCTTCTTCAATCCCCCGGCAGCGTGAGGGGGAAATAAACTTCCGTCCCATGCTGCCGGTTGGGGAATGGAGCGAACTGGATTAAAGAGGGGGCCGGCGGCGTGACTGAAGAAGCACGTCAGATGCGATTTTTTTTCAGTGGATGGCTCTCGATGGCGTTTTTTTACTTGCCTCTGCACCATACAACTTGTATTTTTAGCCTCACAGTCCGTGGTGGACTAGCAGCCCATTTGCTGGGCGGGCCAACCTACAGAAAGCAGCACTTGATTTTTCATCAAGGCCCAAAAACAACGCAGTACTATGTTTGTTTTGGGGCCGAAAACATTACGGCAGGGGTTGAGCGGGGGAGGGGGAAGACAGAGCAAAAAGATAAAAAAGAGCTGATGCGCCGTTGCTACCCTAACAAGCAGGTGCAATTCTTCTCGGGAAGAAGGTGTGCCGTTGACACTCACACGTCACAATCCCACAGTAGACATTCTAACAAGTTCACACACAAGTACAATAGAAAAGGTAAACATTCGTATCAAACTCAGGTTCACAGGACACGTTCATATTCATAGCCAACATTCACAATCAACAACTCAAAAGATTCATATATACACAAGTTCAGCATGTCTATGCATCCAAATGATTGATAGATCACAAGACAATATTCATAGATAATTCACAAAAAGATTCAGATATACACATGTTCAGCATGTTTATGCATCCAAATGATTGAGATCATAGCCAATATCATCTATGGACAAACTTTAATTACCTAGGGTACAGACTGGTAAATGGTGTTCACTCGGTGGTACTTCTTGCTAAAATTAATGCTTGTACGAGTAAACTTTTGAGTACATAAGAGGCAGCACAGACAATCTGAACTTTGCTTGTAGGTTTATCCTCGAGATAGTGGCCTTGATGCCGAGGGAGGTTTGAGCAACTTGGCCACTACTTTCATCCAACTAGTTTACTGGCTCATCTTGGTCCTGTAGCTTGCCAAAATTCTACATTGCAAACAAGAAAGGAGGCGGTCGATAAAATGAACCACCCAAATTTTTTGTGCAGTTCAACCGAAATGGAGCATCCCTGGCGTGTAGACTGATTAAGTGCCAGATGAATATACGCATCAACCAACTTGTCTGGAATCTTTAGACTCCATGCCATATAGTTCGCTACCATATGTGCCGATAACCAAAAGGCACAAGTTGGGACCAAAGACTGGACTTTGTTTTTTCTGGGCTATGCGCCAAGCAATATTGTTGTCGTTCACTCTGGCACTTCTTCTTGTCAACATCGATGCTTGTCTGAGTGAACTTTGGAGTACATAGCAGCAGCATAAGTATCTGTCCATCTGATCTTTTTGTGCAATTCTACTAAAATCACCCAATGTAATGATTTGCCTACGAGTTCAGGCTCCAAGTTACTCCTTTATGAAATCGGCAAACAGTAGCAGAATACCAAATTACCAATACATATGACAAGCACAATAATCAGGATAAAGACCGGTACCAACCTGTGTGAGGTAGCATATCAAATACTATTTCCTTTGACTGGAAGCCGAGATAAGCGACTGACAGGAAGGAAGCAGTCGAGGCAATGAAGCACCCAAAGTTTTTGTGCAGTTCCACCAAAATCGAGCATCCATGTTGGCACATATATTGAGAGAGTGAGATTACTGTAATAGTGGGACTAGTTGATGAAACATACACTAACAAATAGAAGCACCGTCATTATCTTAATGGGTAAAGTTAGCAAAATAGTAGTCTTGCTTAAAGAGAGGTATTAGTTTATTTAATCAATGCCAATTAGCTCAACACTCAAAGCATTGCCATGTATCATAGGTTGCAAAACTTTAACGTGCAAAGATAAAGGAGTTTCTCATGACAGTAGCAACACAGTAGCACGATACAAATAGAGATGACAGCAAACTAATATGGATGAAGGCCTTAGGCCGGTACCAACCTGAGTAAAAAAGCTTATTCAAGTAGTCCCAGAAGAGATGATAAAGCGCTCACTGGAATCATTCAATAGTATATATTTTTGTGCACTTCAAATGTATGGTTGACATCACTCTTGTTTACCAGTGGTGAGATTATACCGAAAGATTATCAAGAACTTCCAGCAGAGTTAAAGCACTGGCTAGGATACAATTCATTGTATTCTCTTGTGCAGTTCCACTAAAATGTACGATTGGCACAACATGATCCCTGTTTGCACAAGTAGGAACAAGGTGAAACCTTCATTAGCTTAGTGAGAAAGGATAGAAAGATATTAGCATATTACTTTAATAGTAGCATCAAATTCATGATGGAGATTACGCAAAACATTGCCTCATTGAACCAGTGGCAATAAATTGACATGCAAAACAATAGCATTATTATGTCATGACACTACCAAGATTCCCTCCCTGCTCCACCACATGATTTACCTCCATAGACACACATACACACGTGCATGATTCAGCATAGGGTGCTACTAAAGATTTTTTTAACTCCGACAGGAAAATTAGGCAGCAATAAACTAGTGCTACTTAAGTACTCCTAATTAATTAAGTGACCTTACAGGAGAGACGGCAGAAGTGGAAGGGATCCTGGAGGATCGTCTCACATGTAAGGGAGACATTGCCGGAGCCCTTGAATGGCCTCGACTGAGGCCTCGGCTTCAGCAAGATCACCTTGTCACTGTTGATCGTGTAGAGCTGGGTCACACATGCATCCAGAATCCAGTTAATTAGTATGATGTGTCGTCAAGCCAAGTACTACTCTACTGCATTTCTCTATCTATCTCTACTTCTCTACTTTTATAAAAACAGAGTTGGTGATGATGGTGTGCCTGCCATCCTGCAATATAGGCCGTCCGATTTATATCTGATGGATAGGAAGGAAACTGTGGCAATTTTGCAAAAAGATACCCACACCCCTCTCCACATTTGCAAATAAGGCCTTCCCTCGTTCATCCTTTTCTCTCACAAGATAAACTACTCATACAAATACATCTTGATGTTACGTGTAATTCACGGGCATCTTGCTAGTCTTCCAAGTAAAGTAAGACTAGTAGCAACACAGCAATACAATACCACTAGCAAGATGTCAGGATAACATAGGACGGTACCATCGTGTGATCTTCTTCATTTCCTCCTTCTTCTTCTTTTTCATCTTCCTCTTCATGCTCTGTTTCTCTTTATCCTCACCAGTTGGTGAAACCAAGTACATGATTGGCCTTCTATTTCAGAATTGGTTTTGTCAGTGAGGGAGTACAAGTGTACTAGTAAACAATAGCATTATTTTCTCATGGCAGTCGCAAAATAGAGGTGAACATATGCATTAAATATCATTCTTACCTAAAGGAAGGTTATGGTGCCAATATGGAGGATGAAGATTGGAACACAGATCTCCCTTTGTGCAGTTCCACCGAAATGAACCAACGGTTCCATTCTGACATTCTAGTTAAACAGCACAAAAGTCACTTCTTTTAAGAAGTGTTTTGTGCAGTGCACCAAAAGGTCGCAATAGCAACGAGGTGAAATGGGTATCCCTGTTTGCACAAAAAGCTATAGAGAAAACAGTCAGAGTCTCAAACAATTACTGGCAAAAACAATTGGTTAAACTTGTCATGGCTTATAACAGTGGCATGGCTTCATTTTACCAGGGGCATTAGATTAAGAACAGCTAAATATTTGCTATAAGGGCATGGGACAGTGGGTGCACCAGCAGTCCAGCCCCATGTCCCTAAACCGGGGCATAAAGTGGTGATTCAGAGTTTGTTGCCCCGAGAAACAAACATCCAAGAAACATATCTGGGTTGGTACCATTTTTGTTCACTCTAGCCACCTATTCCTATGTGTGGATAGCAAATCTAGTCCTGGTCATACCACTGTGTATAGCGTTTCCCCTATATTTCCCTTTTCGACCAAGAGACCGGTTGGATGACCAGTCTGTACTACTTTCGCCCCCTTTCTTTCCTGTTTGTACCAAGTCCGATGTACATACTAAATTTTCCCCCTTTATTTCTTGTTTGAACCAAGTACAAGATTCGACTCCATGAAGTAGCTTTACCTCTAACAATAGAAAAAAAATTAGGTAATGTTGGACCATCCGATCGAGCCTAGCTACGAGGGGGGCTGAGAGGTAGAAAATGATGCACATGCAACGACATAGCAAGCTGGGGAAGTAGAGCTAGGCCGGTTTCGAAGGAAGATATACCTGAAGGCCGTCGGGGTGTGGATAGGTGGGTGGCGGGAAGCCGGATCCGCCCACACTAGGGCAGCGTCAAAGGGATTGGCGGACCTCCTGCGCCGGCGCTCGGCCAGAGATAACGGTGCGACTAGCAGTGGGTCTCCTCCCTCGCTGTCGACGACGACCTAAACGCTGCACCTCCTCCCCTTCACCGGCGGCGGGGGATACGTCCGGATCTGTAACAAGCGGTGAGGATAGAAAGACAGTGTTACCATCGCTATCTTGTTTAGATCTGGAGAGGATGAGAGAGTGTGAATAGAGCAACCCTAGCAAGCAAGCGCGGAGGCTCCTGCCTATATATATACATATAGTGGGGTAGTTTTCTTTTTCACTCCATCAAAACAATCGTTTAAAATTGTGTACGTGACAGGTCGCCATTTTTTTTGAGTTGTTGATTTTTTTTGAGATAGCTACCTGCTTATTCCAAGTGGTGTTACAGTGTGCTAGGTCACACTTTGTATCGTTCAAGTCTGGTACTAGACCCTCCATTAAGTGAACAACCACCGCCTCGTAAAAATTGTGAACAAGCCCATGGCTAAAATTATCGGAAATGTGGGCTGCACCAACATGCATTATTATTTATATTTTCTATGTGGGAGTATCCTCAAAACAAAATGTGAGAGTACAATCTTTATTGGGCCCCTTTGTAATTTGTGCTATATTTTGACCAAAGATTTAACTGGCAAAATGTTAGTGCATGTTAACAAAAATTATATCCTTGGATTCGTATTTGAACATAGTTTTCAATGATGTAATTTTTTGTGACATGCATGAACATTTGGTTAGTTAAATTTATAGTAAAATTTTGGCACAGATTATCATAGGGACCAAGGACCAATAAACCAGGATGGAGCTCCTCGTCTGTCGTCCAAACTACTTATATGACTAGCCGCTCTATTACATGCGGGACATCAAGTATCTGGGCCCGCGTGCCATCCACCAAATCACAGCGAGGTGCTACAGTCGAGACTCACCAGTCACCCCGGTGTGGCCGTCATGACCCGTCATATCACAAAACCCACACCTTTACCAGCAGTAGTAAAGTGTCCTCGAAGTTGGACTAGATGAAGCAGCCATCATTTCACTAGAACGCTCGTTGAAGCCCTTTCTCCCCTTTCTTGAAGAAAACCTCACTCCAGGCTACTCACTTCTGCCATTTTTCTTCTATACCGACGAAGGAAAGGTGGGCGAATCAGTGATGCTACTATATTTTCATTCCAAGAATCTTCTTTTTGCGAAGCACCGACCGATTCTCACTGCCTATTCTTTTCCCGTTTTCATTGCGATTGCGGTTTCCTTTCGATTGCTTTTTCTTTGTCAGTTTATTGATGGATCCTGGAGCACTAGGCAAAGAGTTGTCGGTAGACAACCCACTCAAGACAGAGATCTCCAAGAAGCGAGCACCGACCAACGAGTTGGTCATGTTGGCAGGCCAACCCATGGAGACAAAGAACTCCAAGAAACAAGCACTGGCCAAAGAGTTGACGACGTTGGAGGACGAACTCCTGAAAGAAAGCTAGAAGAACAGCAAGGGCCCCACCGTGCCTACCCCAGAAACTCTAATGGCCACCTATGAGAGGCTCAAGGCCTAGTTTGAGGAGATAGTCGCCGTTGAGAAGCAGTATTTCCCTGGCAAGGCGATGGCCCCTAGAGGGATGGGATCCCCCGGTGAGCTGCACAAGGTAAAAAAATGGCTTACCATAGTTGTGGTTTTTGATTATTTGCAATGTGCTTGCTAATATGTTAGGGTTGTGCAGGTGCCGGTGGACGTCCTTGATGATTCTGATGTCGCGGTCCGTCCTGTGGACATCGCCCTAGAGATCGATTCCGATGCTACTATCCGTCCTATGGACATCGCCCCGGAGATCGATTCCGATGCCGCTGTCCGTCCTGTGGACATCGCCCCAGAGATCGATTCCGATGTCGTGGTCCGTCCTGTGGACATTGTCCCAGAGATCGATTCCCATGCCGCTGTCCGTGCTGTGGTCATTGCCCGAGAATCGATGACAAGAAATAGTTGGTCGCGCTAATCCTTCAAGGTAGTTTGCATTGTGTTTAATTAGCAAAATGATGCGTGTTATCAAACCATCTTAGGGCTAGTGCACTGTCTTGTGTGGGTGGTACTTGCTACTTTTGTTTGATAGTGAATCATGCGAACCCTCTCCGAGTTATGGAAACAGATCTATCCTCACCAGCTTTTGATGTAATATATGGCATGCTTAGATGTAAGTTTGAACTATTTAACATATCAGCAGGGCTTGTTTGATGATTCTTGGTGTTAGTAGGCTAGGTACTATGCGAGCTATAATACTTGCAAACACTCACCAAAGAGAAATGTTGGGGCTGATGAGCTCGTGGTACGCTTATAGGTCTGATCCGTCGTCTATCAGCCAATAGCCCAAGCTCCTAAAATTGTAGGCTTAGTGATCGATCAGACAATAGTCCACAATTATACATTAATTCACAGACTCAAAGAGTTGGTTCATGGATATATTCACATTAATAGCCAGCAAAATTGGCACGTACTTGTAACATGCGTGAATGTGTAATTTTTTTGTTGGAAGCGTGAATGTGTAGTGACGTCGTACTTTCAGAGTGGCTACAGAGAGTGTGTAGGCGTGCTAGAGGGGTTGTGGGATGGAGAGAGATCTAGAGAGAGAGAAAGACCCTAGGCCTCCTTTGGTTTGTAGGAATTTTATAGGAACTCTATAGGATAGGATTTGCAAAGGAAAAATTCCGTTGAAGCCCTTTGGTTTATAGGAATGGATTCCTATTCATATGTAGGATAGGAATCAATCCTTCATATTTTGGAGGAAAAAAATTAGCCTACACTCAATGGAAAAATTCCTATCCTATGCACCAAATAACATCTCTTTCTCTGTAGGAATTGAGATGCATGTCATCTCACTTCCTATGATTTTCCTATTCCTATAAAATTCCTATCCTATGAACCAAAGGAGGCCTCCATTTCTTTCTACTCCTAATCGTTAGATTGACAAAGGATATTTTTTGAGAACACAAAATCATAGCAGTACAGAGACATACAAATCCTAGGCGGGCTAGTTTGGCCTAGTGGGTTTCAGTGATATGACGTGCTACAGTGCCGTCCAGTCTTTGCGTGTGGTAGCAGTATTGCGTGTACAGTAAGTTTTCTTGAAGAAGCAGAATTCAATGAAGTCATGATGGTTCATTCATCCAACCAACTTACAATGGGAAAGGTTGGGCCTGCGCTACGACCGGGGTGGACCAGAATAAATTTGTGCATGGCAAGTGGACCAGGATGGTCGATGTCCCACATGTCGGCGATTGAAAGTATTCTTTCCGATATCGAGGACGAGCAAGGAGTATTCATTGTTTATTTTTTATGAAAGCTATTGTCTCCACATTTACGACGAAGGAGTGTGAAACACGGCAGCCCAGTGAACTTGGCATGTGCACAACTCCCTCCTTCCTCATGTACCATAGTGTTGACTATAAGGTTGGCTATAAGGTTACAACTTTTTCTCACTTTCTCTCTATCTATTTCCTCTCAAATGTTTTTTACCTTCTTTTTTTTAGACACAATTGTTTTTTTATACCTTTTTTAGAATTAGTTTTTTTATACCTAGGAGCATGTGTAGAGACGGGCTCTTGCAGATCCCACTCCTTCACTTTTTCAATGCCTCTCTCCTCCACATAAGCGGGCTTATAGCCCACTATTGTACTTGCTATGAATGCGGGCTGCTGGCGCCTGAGGGGGAGCATGCGTGGGAGGGGGGAGGGGTTTTCTGGTGGGCTAGGGCGGTCAGAAGCGGGCTTGGAAGCTGTCCGGACTCCCGCATGGCCCACCTCACATTATCACCATATTTCTTGGAGTCCGTGCGTGGCGGGCGGGCGATCTCTTCTCCCTCCCCCGTCTCTCTCTTCTCAGCCAACGCCCGCCAAGCGATTAGATTTTGGCTATCAACGGTTTATTCAATTGCAGTCTCACATGTCAGTGAAAATGCAAGACAACACGTGTCCCCTTTGGTGAGCGGCGTGAGATCCGGACTATCGGGGGTGCGACGCGAACGCGACTGGCGTGCTTTAAGTGTGCCGCCTTTTCCTTTTGAACTTGCAAAGTGTAACATTTTCGTGCGATCGATCGATAGAAATCCAGAACAAAATGACGAGGGCGGGGCTTTCCGCGCGTTAGGCGGGCTAGTTTGGCCTAATGGGTTTGAGTGATATGATGTGCTACAGTGCCGTCCACTTGCTCCATTTTTATGTAAGCAAGCGTCTCCACTCTTATGTGGGAGGAGTGCGAAACACGGCGGATCTGATTTTGATCGAGGGATAACTGTTCCCTGCGAAATAATGGAGCACTGTTAGCGATTATAGCATGATAGTTAGGGCATCTCCAGCGCTGACCCACAAATTTACACCGGCATCTATCCGAGGACACTGATGCCAGAGGATGCCATCCAATGCTGCCCGCATACCTTTCGACAACTATATGAACTAACCGGACTAAATTCATGCAAACAAAGCAAATTTCAAATTAACCGAATGAAATTCATTACATTTCAAAAACTTTTCCTATAAACCGGATGAAATTCATTACATATTTCGCACAAACCGTACTAAAACATACTGTAAACCTAATCTAAATGATCGCCGGCGCCCGACCACCATGTCCGGCCATGAGCCCCGAGAACTGACGCTCCGGCTATTGCCTTTGCCTCCTCCTCATCCGCCTCAGCTTTGTCCAGCTCCGCCTCGATAACCTCCTCCTCCGGAGCACAAGGTTCTGAAGATTTCCGCCTCCACGTCGCCATCAAGCGACTAATCGGCCGCCGATGTTTACCCCACCAAGCTTGGAGTCGACTGAGTGGAGGAGCGATGGCCTTCCTGGGACCAGAGCGGTGGTGACCTGCCATTTACTACTCTTCCTCGCTACCTGCTGCGCCGGCTTCATGGTCTTGGCAGCGGAGGGCGGCAGGGGGGAGCCGGTGATGTCTTTCGTCTGCTCCTGCGACAGTACGTCCAAGAGAGCTTTGGAGCGCACCCGGAGCAGAGCCAGTGATGTCCTTCGTCTGCTCCTGCGATAGTACGTGCAAGAGAGCTTTGGAGCGCGAGGAGGCCATGGTTGTAGTGGTGCCGACAGAAGGAAGGGACCGGAGGAGAATGACTGTGGGTCTTTGGCTATGGCTGGGGGCTGGGGCTGAAGTTAATATAGCGGGTGAATGGCAATGAGCCGCGGCAGACGGATGGACGGCTGGCGCTGGAGTAGGTTCGTCGGCAGCCGCGTGTCATTAATGTGGGCGACGGACGAACGAATGGCCGTGGTGTCGTTAACACGGAGCAGTCGCTTGCACCGGGATGCCGCGCGGGTGGCGCTCTCTCGGCCGTCGCGCTGCTGCAATGCCGGCGCCAGTGAGAGGTCACGTCGGGCGTGAATGCGGCATTGACATTCTGGAGCGACGGTGACTGTTTCAGGCGGGAAGCGCGCGCTAGCGATGGAAGGGGTTTCGGTAGGCCAGGGCGGTCAGACGCTGGCGTGGTGGTATATTGTTTTTGTAGTTTGCAAAAGTACTCAATTAATGTGGTAGTTCACTTTTTTTTTCTACGATCAACATACACTCTACAAAGCACCATGTTCAAATTTGGCACTTCTCCGGGTTCATTTACCATATTTAGGCCATTATGTGCATTTTGTAGAAATTTACTACCACTATAAGAATTAACGAACATCTACATCATGCATATATGGCTCAAAGCTTACATGCTATAGTGTGGTATTTGCCAAATCTCATGCGTGCAATGCACGTGTACCTTACTAATAAATATAGTTTCTAGTGATATTATTTGTAGTTACATGCATCAACCAGGACGGAGGTGCAGAAACATCAAATCCCAGCTACAGCTACACGGGTGTGATGATAGGGACCATATAATCACCATATCTCATATATAATGACCGTATTGACCGTATTCTTAAGTACAATGATAAAAGTGAGCTATCAAGACAAGTTCGATGACCGCGAATGCATTGTACTCGGTAATAAATGACTAGGATTGAAGGGGAATCCAAATTTCCTTCGTCGTCTGTCCTTGAGCTCTTGACAAACCAATGCACTATACGGTTGTCTGGCCACTCCGCCCCAGAGCTCTCACCAAGCGTCGTTCATGCCACCGTGCCGCACACTAACCGGTAAGGAAGCGATGGCATCCCACCGTGCTGAGTTCCTCGCTGCCCACGACCGCACACAAAATGGTAGGGAAGCGATGGCATCCCGTCGTGCGGAGTTCATCGCCGCTTGCGACCTCACGCCTACGTAGGCGGACTTTGAAGCTGCCAAGGCCGAATGGGTGGTAGAGCAAGAGGCGGCCAAAGCCGCACAGAGGGAGCGGAAAAGGCAAAAAGCACTCAAGAAAAGAGGGACCCGCCGCCCAAGAAAGAAGAGGACGCACGCGCTGCTGCGGAGAGCTCGGCGGAGATCCAAGCACGATGGGGTGTCGCCGACAAAGCCGGGAAGGAGAACGACGGCGTCTGACCAGCACGTGAGAAGTAGTAGTACTAGTAGTTAGTGTGTGTATCTGTGTCGCACGTACGTTTGTTTAATTAATTATGAGCATGTACCAGTACTAGTTACTACTGTAGTTTTTAGAGCAAATTACCAGTACATTAGCCTAGACTCAATGGAAAAATTCCTATCCTATGCATCAAATGGCATCTCTTTCTCTATAGGAATTGAGATGCATGTCATCTCACTTCCTATGATTTTGATATTCCTATAAAATTCCTATCCTATGAACCAAAGGAGGCCTCCGCTGGAGTACAGTACTACTGTAGCTAGCAGTATTGCTGGTACAGTAGTTTTCTTCAAGAAGCGGAATTCAATGAAGTCATGATGGTTCCTTCGTCCGAGCAACTTTACAGTGGGAGAGTCTGGGCCTATGATGGCTCATTAGTCATTATTACTGCGGCACGACGACCGGGTGTAACACCCTGGTTTTCGCTCCTGTTTTTTTTCCTTCGCGGGATTTGACTCCCGTCTTTTTCCTCGGTGTTATCGGATTTCTTTAGCTCTTGGGTATATGAAGATGGTCATTTAACCTTGCCTTTCCTATCCAACCAGATATTCTCTCCAGTCCAATCTTTCCACCCAGGATCTATTCTCAGAGTTTTGCCACCGAAACCCTACCTTCCGAGTTACCGGAAGGGAAACCCTAATCTCTTCCGTTACAACGGAACCCCAATTTCCTTTGATCTGTTGCCTCCCAAACTTTTCCCAGTGATCATCCTTTATTTATAAACCCAGGATATGCAAAAATATTGCCAAGTCATTTGCAATATTTTTCACTTATAATTAATTCTTTTTCTGCCAGTTAAAGGAATTAAATCCAGGAAAATATCTATCCATCTCCAAAGTCCATGAAAACTTGTGGAGATATTCATTGTGATCATATTGAGCTCCCACAAAAATATTGGCAATAATTAAATAAGGGAAATTGCATTTTCCTATTTAATGCCAATATTGCATTTTGGGCCCTTTCTAAAGGAACTACCATTTTGGTAGCCAAGAAAAATCCCAAATAAATAGTGGAGCTTCTCCTATCCATATCTTCACCATTTCCATCAGAACCCAAATCCCATAGTTCAAAGTTTGAGCACAACATCCATTTGCAAATTCTGTCCAGATTTCTAGTTTGCAAAGGAAGTGCTTGAACCCTTGATCCATTTGAGTTGAAATTTTTCATGGTGATTAAAATTGACAAATCAATAATGGAAACCAAAAACCAGCTCAATTCATCTATCCATGCTTCCACAACAATTTTCCTAAGTTTCAGTCCATTTGAAAGCTCTGTGAAGGAAGTATCTTCATAGTGTATCCAAATGAGCTGAAATTTTACCATCTCATTATATTACCTAAATCATTGGACTCCACCAAAAATCAGCGCATTCTACCTAGCCATTTTTCCCCAGCACCATCATCTTCATTTCTGGCCAAATTGCAAGGTTACAAAGGAAGTACCAGATAACCTTGTCCATTTGAGCTGAATTTTTGTCAGCATGGCCACCTTGGTAGATGATTAACCCCTGTCCAAGATGAATCCAAGAGGAGCACTGTGGTAGCCACACCACCTGTCCAAACTTTGCTGCTGGAAACTATTTGACCTTGGTGAAGTCACCTCAGAGCTCCCCCGTGTCTTCCAGATGAATAGGTCAACTCAGTGATGCCTGGAGAACACCCTAGACACCCTTTGGCAACTAGTGGAGCATGGCACTGCCGTGGCCACGTGGTGACCATGGGCAGAGCGTGCCAAACCAGAGCTCTGTGCATTGGAGTCTTCGGGAGGGCGCCTCCAGCGAGTTCCAGCTCATCCGGGCGCGCCGGCGAGCTCTCCACCGCACGCGTGTGCTCTCCGGTTGCTTCACCCCTCGTCCTCAAGCCCTTGGACGCTTCTGCCGACGCTGATGCTCCCCCAGAATGCAGCCACCTTGCCGAGCTCTCGAACCTCCGTCCGTCATCGCCTAGCCCTCCCCGCAACTATAAATAGCGCGCCCCGAGCTCCCCTCCTCACCATCAGCCTCCTTGCCCTCTCAGCCAAGCTCGCCGAGCTCTCCCGTCCTCCATGGCCGAGGCAGCCGCCGCCAATCCCCTCGGCCAGTTTCTTCCCCTGGCCTTCCCCTCTGCATCTTCGGCGTCCGTGTCCTTCACCGGAGTCCCTCGAGCCGCCACCGCCCCCCAGTTCCTCCATGGAAGCCCTGCCGGCGCGGCCCGTCGAAGCTCCTCTGCCACCGTGCTTTGGCTCATGGCGTCGGCGCTGTGAGCCGTCCCACAGGGCCCCGTGACAATCTTCGGGAGTGGCGAGGTGCGCTGATTCCAGAGAGCCCGCCGGCCGGGTCTTGGGTGCGGCGAGGTAACGGCTACGCCGGCGGCCGGCCGCCCCTGCCTCTGCTCCGGTCAGGGGAGGAGAAGACGGTTCAGAGGGAAGAGAGAGAAGGGGATAAGGCGGGCCCCGCCCGTCAGTCTCTATAGCCCGGGCCCAGTTTTTTTAAGTGGAAACATACTTTCGAAAGTACGCTTCCCAGCTCCGAAAGCGTGTTTGGGCTCAACTTCAGACAAGAGTGCGCTTTCACTACAGCAAACGCGTAAACCCGGAAACACGCTTTCAGCTCAGCCTCGCCGGCCGAAACCACTGTATAGTGAATGTTCACTAGCTAAGCACCAGAATGGACAGATTTTGTCTGTTTTATCGCTTAACGAACGAACGACCCTAACTCCACGACCGTAACTCCGATCGAGGTGAAACCAACGCCCACGTCTTCAGTTTGTCGAGCCCGTTTCGACAGTATCATTTTCATAATGTTTCCACACTGTGAAAATGACCATTTTGCCCTTGCCCTCAATCAGCCCTCCGGGGAAGAATCCTTTCTGGCGAATACTTCCGCGAGGTGATCGCACTTCTCCTCAGAGTATTCTTTGACCCCAGGCAAGCCGACCATTTGATATATGCCCTAAAGCATTGCTCTGTGTTATTCTTGCGTTATTAATTAATGATTATGCATGTGATAGAAGTAATTAAACTTATGCTAGATTGCACTTACTATTTACATTACTTGCACTAGTTTGCTATGTGATAATTCAAAGTAATTTACTTAAAGGCATAGATGCTGCCACCTCAACTTGTTGTGATAAACAACCATGCTTGCTAAGTACCTGCTAAAACTAAACCTAGTTGGTTGATCCAGAGTCACCTGTCCGGACTTATCCGTGCAACCACATTTGCCGGTATGGGACGGCCTTGACTTGGTCTGATCGCATGCTCTTTTATCGGTACCACCAAACAGGGAAGGTTATGCGTGCGTGCTACCCTAGCCCGGTAGGTGGTGATAACCTTGTGAGCCCAGTTGAGTTATTTGCCGGCATCCCCGTTTGGGACAGTTTGTTTGGCCATGACGGTGGCAGGTGTCACGGGGTGACACAGGGGCCACCCAGGGCTTGACTCCGGGGGAGAATGATTGCCGGTGGTACGGTAGAGGAGTCACGGGTTAGGCTGGTTTCGTTGGAGCAACCCTGGTCCACCCGAATGGGATCACGAGGTCAGGTGCTCCATGGTGTGGGTAAAGTGCGCAACCTCTGCAGAGTGTAAAATCTATTCAAATAGCCGTGTCCACGGTATTGGACAGTCCGTCCAGACCTCACTAGGTGGTCAACCGGAACAGTAATAATAATGATGGAAGAACTCGTCTTATGATCGAAAGTACTCAGTGGATTGTGAATATTCTGAGGATTGTAAGGCAACCCGGAAGAGAGTAAGTTTATCAGACTTACAGTGGAGATGCATAGACATCGGATGATGTCAGGGATATGATATGTTGGCCATGGAATGGCTATGAAAGTGATGGTCGGATGACCGAAAGACTTGGATTGGATTTGGTTCAACATCGGATTGGATCATGAGAATGTTCGAAGTATGGATTATTTACTGGATATGCTTTACTTTACTTTAGTGGTATCACACTGGATAAACCTGTTATGACATAATAATTAATATTGCTAGATAGTTATGCTATGTCAGGATAATTAATGTTGCTCTAATAACAAATGCATGCTTGAATGTCATGGATTGCTTTGCTTGGTGTATATGTTAGTTGGTTTGCTTGCGAGTACATTCAAAAGTACCCAGCGGCCTTTAACGTGGCCAGGTTCACATAAGGATCCGTCGTTCGTCGTTGAGGAGCTGGAGCGTTCACGAGTTAGAAGAGTAGCCTAGTCAGATCCCTGTGGATTGGAGCCGCACCAGGACCCTGCTGCCTTAGATAGATCTTTTCCGCTGCCATCACCCTTGTAAAATATCATGTAAGACTTATATATCCATTAATAGAAATGCCTGTGTTCATGATACTTGTTGTAAACGCGCATGCCAGAGTGATTTCCTGGGCTGGTATGCGTGGCGACCGTCTGGCTACAATGGTAATCAGGCGGGGCGCCACAATGGATGGTATCAGAGCAGCCAGGCTGACTATAGGTTACCCTAGCTGGACATTATTGTCTTGTGCTTAGTAGAAAGCCCAGATGGATTTCAGCCATCTTTGCCAACTGGCACGGCTACTATTGATCATAAGGCAACCCCATAGGTCTTTGGCTCCATCAGACCCAACTCTCGTGGCCTTTGCTTCCGGTGTGAAATGCTCGCACTAGGCAACTTTAGGATCGAAAGTAGGTCTAGAGGGGGGGTGATTAGACTACTTGACCAAATAAAAATCTAGCCTTTTCCCAATTTTAAGTCTTGGCAGATTTTAGCAACTTAGCACAAGTCAAGCAATCAACCTACACATGCAATTCTAAGAGTATAGCAGCGGAAAGTAAAACATTGCATATGAAGGTAAAGGGAGGGGTTTGGAGAAGGCAAACACAGTGTAGACACGAAGATTTTTGGTGTGGTTCTGATAGGTGGTGCTATCGTACGTCCATGTTGATGGAGACTTCAACCCACGAAGGGTAACAGTTGCGCGAGTCCACGGAGGGCTCCACCCACGAAGGGTCCATGAAGAAGCAACCTTGTCTATCCCACCATGGCCATCGCCCACGAAGGACTTGCCTCACTCGGGTAGATCTTCACGAAGTAGGCGATCTCCTTGCCCTTACAAACTCCTTGGTTCAACTCCACAATCTTGTCGGAGGCTCCCAAGTGACACCTAACCAATCTAGGAGACACCACTCTCCAAAAGGTAATAAATGGTGTGTTGATAATGAACTCCTTGCTCTTGTGCTTCAAATGATAGTCTCCCCAACACTCAACTCTCTCTCACAGATTTGGCTATGGTGGAAAGATGATTTGAGTGGAAAACAACTTGGGGAAGGCTAGAGATCAAGATTCTTGTGGTTGGATTGGAATGTCTTGGTCTCAACACATGAGTAGGTGGTCTCTCTTAGAAAATGAGTAGTGGAAGTGTAGGCACGTTCTGATGGCTCTCTCTTAAATAGAGAAGGGGGTGGAGGGGTATATATAGCCTCCACACAAAATCTAACCATTACACACATTTGACCCAACTCGGTCAGACCGAATAGGATAACTCGGTGAGACCGATACAGTTCAAAATGTGAACGTTAGGATTTTCGGTGGGACCGGCATGATCAACTCGGTAGGACTGATGCGCTAGGGTTAGGGCGAAACCTCATCTCGGGGTGACCAATTTCATGAACTCGGTGAGACCGATTTCAGCAATGAGCAAACAGAGAGTTGGTCAGGCAAACTCGGTGGGACCGATCGCTCCTTTCGGTGATACCGAAACGTTACGAAAGGTAAACAGAGAGTTTGCATTGTGAACTCGGTGGGACCGATCACTCATTTCGGTGAGACCGAAATGTTATGAAGGGAAACAGAGAGTTTGCAATCCCATCTCGGTGAGAACGAGATCCCTATCAGTGAGACTGAACTGATTAGGGTTTCTGCCTATGGCTATGTCAAAAGAACTCGGTGGCGCCGGATAGATCAAATCGGTGGGGCCGAGTTTGACTTTAGGTTTAGGACATATTAGGAATTGAGAAAGTAGTTGAGTGCTTTGGAGCATATCACTAAGCATTTTGAGCAAGTAGACCATTAAGCAACACCTCATCCCCTTTTAATAGTATTGGCTTTTCCTATGGACTCAATGTGATCTTGGATCAATAAAATAGAAATGAAGAGTCTTGATCTTTTGCCAATATTTGTCCTTAGCATTTTGAGGGGTCCACATCTCTAGTCCATGCCATTGCTAATCATTGAACTTTCTGAAATAATCAACTTGAATGGATATTAGTTCAATGAGCTATATGTTGTTATGAATTACCAAAACCACCCAGGGATTAGTTGCACTTTCAAGCTCCCCCTTTTTGGTAATTGATAACAACATATAGATCAAAGCTTCGACAAATGATAATATGAATGAAATATATCGTCGCTTTGAGAAGTATGTGATAAGCAAGAGCTCCCCCTAAATTTGTGCATTATTTAAAGTTTGGTTTTGAATGCAAATGCACAATCGATTAGGATCATGGGTTACTCTTCCATGTCACATACATCTTGGTGGATCGCTCAAAATGATAGAATATAAATAGCATGCACTCATCACCAAGGCAAACATGATTGATCATACACAAGTGATAAGATATCATCGTTCAAGCACACATTAAGGCATAATATGATCAACCACATGATCATAAGAGTTTGAGATACTCTTATCTCACACACAAGCATAAATATTGTAGCAAACAAACGATCAAATAACAAGTAGCAAGAGAGGCAAATAAAAGCAAAACACACTTTCTCTCGAAGCCTATGATCTATACACTTTCTCCCCCTTTGGCAACAAGTTACCAAAAAGCTTGAAAATGCATAGAGCTATGTGGCACTCTAAGCACGATCTCCGGGAGCTCCGTTGTGCGAAGATGGCGTGGAGAGAACAGCATCTGCAAAAGCTTCCGATCATGACTGAGGAACTGGAGGAGTTGTAACTGGAGGGGCAACTGGGGCAGTGGCTGCAGGTGCTGAAGTGGTGGCTCTTGTGTCACTGACTGGCACAGCTACAGACCTGTTGGCTCTAGGCACTCTCTGAAATGCCTCTGTGGTAGCTCTTCCTCTCCTGTCCTCAGCTTCTTCTTGGAGTTGCTCAACAGCGGTCTGAATCTCTGTGACCTTCAATTCTAGATCATAAAATTTTGTTTCAATGATTCTCTCAAGACTTTTCTTGATTTTGAGTCAGGGTAGCTAGTCCTTTCTCAATTCTCACAGTGGCCTCAAG
Organism: Thinopyrum elongatum; assembly: GCA_011799875.1. Classification (NCBI taxonomy): domain Eukaryota; kingdom Viridiplantae; phylum Streptophyta; class Magnoliopsida; order Poales; family Poaceae; genus Thinopyrum; species Thinopyrum elongatum. Next base: position 569,966,425 of record CM022303.1, read on the forward strand.
CAGATAGCTGAGCTGATCCTGCTTGGTCTTGAGATTTACAGCTGAGACATCTGGAACCTTGGAAATCTTTGCCGCCTTTGCTTTTTCTCTCTTCTCCTGAGCCTCCACAGATGTAGGATGTGATGCATCCATGACAACTACATTGTCCTCAAAGTCTAGCCTCAGGAGAAGGTGCTCTCTGTCTAGTAGATATGTGCCTATGCCCATCTTGGAGTTGATGAGCATCTGAATGTGTGGGGCATATCCACATGACCTCTTCTGATCTGCTGCTGTCCTCTTAACTGTTTCAACAATCAATTTCATCACCTTGAACTTCTGTGGCACATCAAACATATGTAACAAGTTAATTGAGTGCCCTCTGATCATCCTGTCATCTCCAGATTTGGGCAACAAGGTGTGCCTCAATATAGTGTTGATGGTTGGCAGCCCTGACAATAGATAGTAAATGGACCCAAACTTGTGAGTACCCAAAGCATCATCTGGAATCTCCTTGTACATGTGTGCCATGGAGTCATGGCCTTTCCTGGGATTTGCATAGACATCTGTGTCATCCTCTGCTTCTTCAGGGGCATTGATCAGCTTGGCCCACTCAGCAATTGAAGATTGGTACCTAGTACCCTCAATCATCTAGACTATCTTGCCATCTCGGTAAAAATGTGCAGTTGAATAAAATTGCATCACCATCTCATCATTCCATTTTGCCAATTTCTGACCAACAAACTTGTCAACTCCATTCATCCTGAAGCTCTCATGAACTCCAGGGAAGTAGTCTTCATTGTCATCAATGAACTTCCAGTCAACCCATCTCATGTCACTAACTATGGGCTTCTTGTCTAAAAGAACTGTCTCATAGAAGTCTTGCTGCTCCTTGGTGTGGAACCTGTAATCCACAGCAGTCCTTCTCCTTGTAGCATAGGGGTCTGTCTGCCTCCATAGTCTGAGACCTGCATCTTTTCTCACTTTCATGTTCTCTGCAATTGGATGAGTGTCATCATGATCTGATATCTTTGGTTTTAGCTTCCTAAGCACTTGCTGCTCCTCATCTTCTTGAGCTTCAGGCACTGGGGCCTTGTTCTTCTCTGTAGCTGAGATATTGCTTGTGCTTCTCTTAGGTGTTGTTGGCTTTGGAGCTTGAGCTTGTGAAGATTGCTTGGGAGCTGTCTTGGGCTTGGATGGAGCAGCCCCAGACTTAATAGCATCTCCCATCAATTTCTAAGATTTCTGAGATGGTGCAGCATCTTCTTCTTCCTCATCATCTTCATCTGGATCTCTCATCATTGATGATCTGCCAATCACTCTGGCCATGGTCTTCTTGACCCTTTCTTTCCTCTTCTTGCCTCCAGCAGCCTCTTCTTCTCTTGGTTCAAGAGTGAACTCCATGGTTTCCTAAGTTGAGGCTCTAGCTTTGGACATGGGCACTCTCTTGGCAGGAACTTTCTTCTTCATTCCAGGCTTGATGCCAGCAACAGCTACTTGCTCTTTCTTGATCACTTTCTTCTTGGAAGTGACCTCCTCATCAACCACAAAGTCTTCATCTTCAGAATCTGAGGTTCTCTTCTTCCTCTGCCTAGTTGTAGCCTTAGGCAGATTACTTGGGGTGCTTCTGCTACCCTCATCATAGCTACTGTTTGAGGGGCTAGTGCCCTCACTCAGATATGCCTGCTCCTCTGATTTGTTCTGGATGTCACTATTGTCTGACATCTCTGACACTGAAAGCTGACCCTGTGAATTGATAGGTTGAGATAGAGTGGATAAGCATCACAAAACACAGCCATTTTGCAAAACAAATGAGTCAAAAACTTAGTTTTAGTTTTCTACAAAAAGCATTTCGGAGCTACCGATATTACAAACTCGGTGACACCGAAGCAGCTTTAGAGTCTAAACATGTGAAATCGGTCAGACCGAGACACAGTTCGGTGACTCCGAGATGCTAGGGTTTCACAGAGAAATGAACTCGGTCACACCGATTGGTATGTTTCGGTCAGACCAAAAAATACTTGTGCTATGGCCTGAGCCAAATCGGTGAGACCAAAATCCTAATATCGGTCGGTCCGAGATGAGTTCGGCGGAAACCTAAACCTAAATTTTTGCATCAAATATAATCTAACGGAGTTTGCAGTGGATAGAGTTGTCTCAAAACGTGGAAAGAATATAGGCATTGATCTTTGTGCTCGGAATCGGAGTGGGGAAGGCACAAAGGGACGAGTTCATACCCTAACTTGGCGATGAACTCGCTACGGCGACAACGGCGGTGAGGATTCCCGTTGACGGCGGCGAAAACCAGCGGCAGGAGGACGCTGGCGATGAGAAGACGATCCGGAGACCTCGAGTCGGCGGAGCTGGACAGGCGCGGGCGAAGCATTTGGAGGAATTTTCAAATTTTCAGCCCGTGGGAATATATGTCCAGTCACTGTCGGTGTGACCGAGTGGAACGACTCAGTGGCACCGAGATGCAGAATCGCAAGCGGTTGCTGCAACTCGGTGTGACCGAAAGGTTCAAATCGGTTGCACCGAGATTAAAACTTAGATCAACTTAATGAACTCGGTGTGACCGAATGGGATGGATCGGTCAGACCGAAATGCACTAAGAAGTTTTGGAAGTTAAGTCTATGACGAATCGGTGGCTCCGAGTGCTTCTCACTCCGAGGGTCCAAATATGACTTGATCAAACTTTGTGATGTAGCATGAATAGAGTTTGAGACAAGAAAAGCATAGATAGCTAGAGGGAGTACTTAGGCATTCTTGTCCATCCATTTGGCAGAAAGAAGAAAAGCCAATCAATCAAAACAGCAAATGGATGTCCTCGAATGGAGAAAAATTATGCATTCAACTTGCTCACACAATAAGATAGCAAATGAAATATATGTCAAAGCATGCACAAACACTCTAGCATCTATCAAGCAATTGGTGATGACTAGGTCATCTATATATGAGTATATTGACTTAGGAGTCAAATGAGAACATTTGATCATAGGTCATACTCATCGTTTAGGCACAAGTGGGGTTACCACTTTTACATAAAGCATTGTTGTGTTCACACCATTAGAGTTGCTTTGGCTCAATTCTTAGAGTAAAGCTCCCCCTAGATGTGATATCCCCCCTAAGAGGGGTGAACTAACCTTGGGTTTTGTCGATGATGACTTCATGTAGATGTGGATGCTCAATGTTGATGTAGATCATTTGGAGCAATCCATTGGAGTGAGTTGCACTTTCAATACCTACATGGGTTAGTCCCACAAGGAACACACAAGGATATCCATAGACATAGAGTGAAATACACATATGATGTTGTCCGTGAAAGCATTAGGTTACCTTGTCCCTTGTCTTACCAACAAGAGAGTTTGCGACTCCTTGAACTAGTGCAAGATATGGAAGTTGATTGCACTTGTCCTTGCCAAAATAAATATGAGTGAAGTATGTTGGCGAAGTCATCCTCAAGAACTCTCTAGTTCTTCTTCTTTGGGATCCACATCATCTTGATGGGAATCCTTGGAGTTGTAGTTGTACTTGATGAAGTAGAACTTGATGTAGTCTTGGGAACCCACTTGACCAAGGCCTTTCGAGCTTCTTCAAATGAATCAATCTCCTCTTGAAGCTTATCCTTGCCTTTTAGCTTGTGGTCTTGTGGTGGAAGATCATCTTGAGCTTGTGTTCCCTTGAAAGAAGTGGGATCATACTTCTCTTGTTGAGGAACAAACTTCGTCTTGGGGTATTGATCTTCTTCCCACTCAACTCCATTGGCATTGAACTTCCGTTCAAAACCAACACCTTGATTCTTCCGGTGCCTTCCTTGCTTGCGTACAATTTCCTCAAATTGCTTACTTCCGGCAAGGCTCTTGTAAACACCTTTCTCTATAATTCCCTTCAATAAGCTACTTTCTTGCTCAAGTGTAACTTGGCTAAGAGAATCATTAGTGGAATCAAGAGAATTACTAGATGCAACAATATTGGATTTAACATGATTATTGTTACTACTAGAAGAAGAATCTTTCTTGCTCTTGTTGCTAGATTTTATTTGTGGCATGTAAGTAGACAAGAGTAAACGCTTGGCAATGTAAGAAGAACTTTTCTTACGAAGATCATCATTGATTGCTTTTAAGAACCCATGCTCTTGCTCTAGATTGAGCTTTTCAAAGCGTAGCTTCTCATGAGTCTTTAAAAGCTCTCAATGATCCTCTAAGGTAGTTTCATGAGCTAACTTAAGAGTGTTTAATTCTTTAGTTAGACGCTCAATCTCCTTCTTATCATTGTCATTCGTTTCATCTTGATTAGCATGATTAACAGCAATTTCATCATAGTTTTCGTCACTAGAGTTGTCAACAAGTAAATCATCATCACCTAGCAAATCATCATCATCACTATTGAAATCAACATACTCGTGGTGTGATACCTTGGGGCCTTTAGCCATGAAGCATCTTCCAATCCCTTCATTTGGTGAGTCAAATATGTCGTAGGAGTTGGATGACACAAGTGCAAGACCGGCAACACCTTCATCTTGAGTATGTTCGGAGTCGGAGTGATAACTTCTCTCGGAGTGGTGTTCAGAGTCGGAACCGGATACCCATTCACCAACATGAGCTTGATGTCTTCATCTTGGGTAGCTCTTTGAAGACTTGTCCTTCCTTTCCGAATCCTTGCTTCTGCGAGAGGGCCTTCGTTCATAATGATCATCTCTACTCCTTCTCTCTCTTGGAGGTGATTCCTCTCTTTTACTCCTCCTTTTAGGTGAGTATTCTCTTATTTTGTAGGGAGCCATACACTCATTGGAGTAGTGTCCGGGTCTTCCACAATTGTAGCAATTTCGTTCACGACTAGAAGATCTCTTGTCATAGTAGGACCTCGACTTGGAACTTCTCTCTTTGCTTCTACTCTTGTAGAACTTGTTGAAGTTCTTCACCATTAGGCTCAATTATTCATTGAAGACTTGTTTCTCACTTGATGATGTAGGAGCATCACATGAAGCTTTGTAAGCACCACTAGACTTGTTGTGACGCTCTTCTTTATCCTTGAGTGACATCTCATGAGCAACAATTCTACCAATGACTTCCGTTGGCTTGAGATCTTTGTAATTTGGCATCATTTGGATCAATGTGCACATGGTATCATATTTTCCATCCAAGGCTCTTAGGATCTTCTTGATGATGAATCGGTCGGTCATCTCTTCACTTCCTAAGCCGGCAATCTCATTTGTGATGAGAGCAAGCCTAGAGTACATTTCAGCGACACCTTCACCATCCTTCAATTTGAACTTGTCAAGTTGACTTTGAAGCACATCCAATTTGGATTCCTTGACGGACTCGGTACCTTCGTGGATATCAACCAAAGTATCCCAAATTTCCTTTGCATTCTCAAGATGGCTGATTTTGTTGAATTCTTCGGGGCACAATCCGTTGAAGAGGAGATCGCAAGCTTGAGCGTTGTATTGCAACATCTTCAATTCTTCCGCGGTTGCTTCACGATTCGGTTCTCTTCCATCTTCAAAGAATTCACCTTGCAAACCAACACACACAATAGCCCAAACGGAGGGGTTATGTCCAAGAATATGCATTTTCATCTTATGCTTCCAACTAGCAAAATTAGTACCATCAAAGTAAGGACCTCTACGGTGGTAATTTCCCTTGCTAGTGCCATACTCTCCTAGGTTGTGAAACCAAGGCTATGATCACCAAAGCTATGGAAATCAAGGAAAATGGAGACCAAATCTCTGATACCACTTGTAGGATCGAAAGTAGGTCTAGAGGGGGGGGGTGATTAGACTACTTGACCAAATAAAAATCTAGCCTTTTCCCAATTTTAAGTCTTGGCAGATTTTAGCAACTTAGCACAAGTCATGCAATCAACCTACACATGCAATTCTAAGAGTATAGCAGCAGAAAGTAAAACATTGCATATGAAGGTAAAGGGAAGGGTTTGGAGAAGGCAAACTCAATGTAGACACGAAGATTTTTGGCGTGGTTCCGATAGGTGGTGCTACCATATGTCCACGTTGATGGAGACTTCAACCCACGAAGGGTAACGGTTGCGCGAGTCCACGGAGGGCTCCACCCATGAAGGGTCCACGAAGAAGCAACCTTGTCTATCCCACCATGGCCATCACCCACGAAGGACTTGCCTCACTCGGGTAGATCTTCATGAAGTAGGCGATCTCCTTGCCCTTACAAACTCCTTGGTTCAACTCCACAATCTTGTCGGAGGCTCCCAAGTGACACCTAACCAATCTAGGAGACACCACTCTCCAAAAGGTAATAAATGGTGTGTTGATGATGAACTCCTTGCTCTTGTGCTTCAAATGATAGTCTCCCCAACACTCAACTCTCTCTCACAGATTTGGCTATGGTGGAAAGATGATTTGAGTGGAAAGCAACTTGGGGAAGGCTAGAGATCAAGATTCTTGTGGTTGGATTGGAATGTCTTGGTCTCAACACATGAGTAGGTGGTTCTCTCTCAGAAAATGAGTAGTGGAAGTGTAGGCACGTTCTGATGGCTCTCTCTTGAATAGAGAAGGGGGTGGAGGGGTATATATAGCCTCCACACAAAATCTAACCGTTACACACATTTGACCCAACTCGGTCACACCGAATAGGATAACTCGGTGAGACCGATCCAATTCAAAATGTGAACGTTAGGATTTTCGGTGGGACCAACATGATCAACTCGGTAGGACCGATGCACTAGGGTTAGGGCGAAACCTCATCATGATGTGACCGATTGCATGAACTCGGTGAGACCGATTTCAGCAATGAGCAAACAGAGAGTTGGTTAGGCAAACTCGGTGGGACCGATCGCTCCTTTCGGTGATACCGAAACGTTACGAAAGGTAAACAGAGAGTTTGCATTGCGAACTCGGTGGGACCGATCGCTCATTTCGGTGAGACCAAAATGTTACAAAGGGAAACAGAGAGTTTGCAATCCCATCTCGGTGAGAACGAGATCCCTATCGGTGAGACCGAACTGATTAGGGTTTCTGCCTATGGCTATGTCAAAAGAACTCGGTGGCGCCGGATAGATCAAATTGGTGGGGCCAAGTTTGACTTTAGGTTTAGGACATATTTGGAATTGAGAAAGTAGTTGAGGGCTTTGGAGCATATCACTAAGCATTTTGAGCAAGTAGACCATTAAGCAACACCTCATCCCCTTTTAATAGTATTGGCTTTTCCTATGGACTCAATGTGATCTTGGATCACTAAAATAGAAATGAAGAGTCTTGATCTTTTGCCAATATTTGTCCTTAGCATTTTGAGGGGTCCACATCTCTAGTCCATGCCATTGCCAATCATTGAACTTTCTGAAATAATCAACTTGAAAGGATATTAGTTCAACGAGCTATATGTTGTTATGAATTACCAAAACCACCCAGGGATTAGTTGCACTTCCAGCAATGACCCTTGAGCCCTGACCCCTAGGTAAACTAGATATCCTTACCCTGTCCAGATTTCCAGTTTGGAAAGGAAGTGCTTGAACCCTTGATCCATTTGAGCTGAAATTTTTCATGGTGATTAAAATTGACAAATCAATCATGGAAACCAAAAACCAGCTCAATTCATCTATCCATGCTTCCACAGCAATTTTCCTAAGTTTCGGTCCATTTGATAGCTCTGTGAAGGAAGTACCTTCATAGTGTATCCAAATGAGCTGAAATTTACCATCTCATTATATTACCTAAATCATTGGACTCCACCAAAAATCAGCTCATTCTACCTAGCCATTTTTCCCTAGCACCATCATCTTCATTTCTGGCCAAATTGCAAGGTTACAAAGGAAGTACCAGATAACCTTGTCCATTTGAGCTGAATTTTTGTCAGCATGGCCACCTTGGTATATTATTAACCCCTGCCCAAGATGAAGCCAAGAGGAGCACTGTGGTAGCCACACCACCTGTCCAAACTTTGCTGCTGGAAACTATTTGACCTTGGTGAAGTCACCTCAGAGCTCCCCCGTGTCTTCCAGATGAATAGGTCAACTCAGTGATGCCTAGAGAACACCCTAGACACCCTTTGGCAACTAGTGGAGCGTGGCACTGCCATGGCCACGTGGTGACCATGGGCAGAGCGTGCCAAACCGGAGCTCTGTGCATTGGAGTCTTCTGGAGGGCACCTCCAGCGAGTTCCAGCTCGTCCGGGCGCGCCGGCGAGCTCTCCACCGCACGCGTGTGCTCTCCAGTTGCTTCACCCCGTCGTCCTCAAGCCCATGGACGCTTCTGCCGATGCAGATGCTCCACCAGAACGCCACCACCTCGCCGAGCTCTCGAACCTCCGTCCGTCGTCGCCTAGCCCTCCCCGCGACTATAAATAGCGCGCCCCGAGCTCCCCTCCTCACCATCAGCCTCCTCGCCCTCTCAGCCAAGCTCGCCGAGCTCTCCCGTCCTCCATGGCCGAGGCAACCACCGCCAATCCACTCGGCCAGTTTCTTCCCCTGGCCTTCCCCTCTGCTTCTTCGGCATCCGTGCCCTTCACCGGAGTCCCTCGAGCCACCACTGCCCCCCCAGTTCCTACGGGGAAGCCCTGCCGGCGTGGCCCCTCGAAGCTCCTCTGCCACCGTGCTCTAGCTCGTGGTGTCGGCGCTGTGAGCCATCCCGCAGGGCCCCGCGACAATCTTCGGGCACGACGAGGTGCGCTGATTCCAGAGAGCCCGCCGGCCGGCCCTCGGGTCCGGCGAGGCAACGGCTACGCCGGCGGTCGGCCGCCCCTGCCTCTGCTCCAGCCAGGGGAGAGATGGTTCAGAGGGAAGAGAGAGATGGGGATAAGGCAGGCCCCGCCCGTCAGTCTCTATAGCCCGGGCCCAGTTTTTTTGAGTGGAAATGTACTTTCAAAAGTGCGCTTCCCAGATCCGAAAGCGTGTTCGGGCTCAACTTCAGACAAGAGTGCGCTTTTACTACAGCGAAAGCGTAAACCCGGAAACATGCTTTCAGCTCAGCCTCACCGGCCGAAACCACTGTATAGTGAACGTTCACTCGCTAAGCGCCCAAATGGATAGATTTTGTCTATTTTATCGCTTAATGAACGAACGGCCCTAACTTCGCGACCGTAACTCCGATCGAGGTAAAACCAACGCCCACATCTTCAGTTCGTCGAGCCCGTTCCGATGGTATCATTTTCATAACGTTTCCGTACTGTGAAAATGACCATTTTGCCCTTGCCCTCAATCAGCCCTCCGGGAACGAATCCTTCCGTGAGGTGATCGCACTTCTCCCCGGAGTATTCTTCGACCCCAGGCAAGCCGACCATCTGATATATGCCCTAAAGCATTGCTCTGTGTTATTCTTGCGTGTTTAATTAATGATTATGCCTGTGATAGAAGTAATTAAACTTATGCTAGATTGCACTTACTATTTACATTACTTGCATTAGTTTGCTATGTGATAATTCAAAGTAATTTACTTAAAGGCATAGTTGCTGCCACCTCAACTTGTTGTGATAAACAACCACGCTTGCTAAGTACCTGCTAAAACTAAACCTAGTCGGTTGATCCAGAGTCACGTGTCCGGACTTATCAGTGCAGCCACATTTGCCGGTATGGGACGGCCTTGACTTGGTCTGATGACGTGCTCTTTTATCGGTACCACCAAACACGGAAGGTTATGCGCGCATGCTGCCCTGGACCGGTAGGCAGCGATAACCTTGTGAGCCCAGTTAAGTTATTTGCCGGCGTCCCCGTTTGGGACAGTTTGTTTGGCCACAACGGTGGCAGGTGTCACGGGGTGACACATGGGCCACCTAGGGCTAGACTCCGGGGGAGAATGATTGCCGGTGGTACGGTAGAGGAGTCACGGGTTAGGCTGGTTTCGTTGGAGCAACCCTGGTCCACCCGAATGGGATCACGAGGTAAGGTGCTCCATGGTGTGGGTAAAGTGCGCAACCTCTGCAGACTGTAAAATCTATTCGAATAGCCGTGTCCACGGTATTGGACAGTCCGTCCAGACCTCACTAGGTGGTCAACCGGAACAGTAATAATAATGATGGAAGAACTCGTCTTATGATTGAAAGTACTCAGTGGATCGTGAATATTCTGAGGATTGTAAGGCAACCCGGAAGAGAGTAAGTTTATCAGACTTACAGTGGAGATGCATAGACATCAGATGATGTCAGGGATATGATATGTTGGCGATGGAATGGCTATGAAAGTGATGGTCGGATGACCGAAAGACTTGGATTGGATTTGGTTCAACATCGGATTGGATCATGAGGATGTTCGGAGTATGGATTATTTACTGGATATGCTTTACTTTACTTTAGTGGTATCACACTGGATAAACCTGTTATGACATAATAATTAATATTGCTAGATAGTTATGCTATGTCAGGATAATTAATGTTGCTCTAATAACAAATGCATGCTTGAATGTCATGGATTGCTTTGCTTGGTGTATATGTTAGTTGGTTTGCTTGCGAGTACATTCAAAAGTACTCAGCGGCCTTTAACGTGGCCAGGTTCATGTAAGGATCCATCGTTCGTCGTTGAGGAGCCGGAGCGTTCGCGAGCTAGAAGAGTAACCTAGTCAGATCCCTGTGGATTGGAGCCGCACCAGGACCCTGCTGCCTTAGATAGATCTATTCCGCTGCCTTCACCCTTGTAAAATATCATGTAAGACTTATATATCCATTAATAGAAATGCCTGTGTTCATGATACTTGTTGTAAACGCGCATGCCAGAGTGATTTCCTGGGCTGGTATGTGTGGCGTCCGTCTAGCTACAATAGTAATCAGGCGGGGCGCCACACCGGGGTGACTCTCCCTTGGAGTTCTGCGTGCATGGCAAGTGGACCAGGATGGTCGACGTCCCACATGTCAGCGAATGGAAGTATTCTTTCCAATATCGAGGAGCAAGGATACCACGTGGTATAGTATCACTGCTGATTTATATTTATTTTTTATTTTTGATGAAAGCTAGCGTTTCAACTCTTACGACGAAGGGGTGCCAAACACGGCACGTGCTGGATGTCCCACGCATTAGCGAAAGGAGTGGGACATGAACAGCGTGGTAGAGCGTCTCCACTTCTTCCACTTCTAGGTCGGAGACCACATGTAGTACTAGTAGTATGAACGATACAAAGTGCGACCCGGAGAGAAAGACGCGTCTAGTTGGAAGGTCTCAGACCATACATGTAAACAAATATAAAACCTAATATGTGCCTCCAATTAATATAGTAGTAGAGTACTTAGGCACGTACATCATAATATCACCGTGCATTGCACGTACAACATTTAGTGGTAGTAAAAGACAAATGCCTATATGCCACGCATGTTCATACTATTTGTGCATTTCTACTTCACTTACTGCGCTACATTACTCAGGTTCGTACATCCCTGGGTACATGTCCATCATGTAGTTCCAGTCCCACGTGTTCTTCATAGATGGAACGATCCATAACGGTGGGCAACGGGAGTCCATATCATCACAACTTCTTAAGTGTGGCTCCCTACGATGGAGACTCATCCAAACTGAAGCGGCATAGATCATGGATAGGGGCGTTCAAGATATGAATCTGTCGGTGCGCAATGAAAAAGCACCTGTTCTTCATGAACGACAGGCCGTCGGCGTCGTGCACGGAAGGTGGCATCGTTTGCACTATGGGGTAGTTGTCCCCGATGAAAATCGAGTACTCTTCAAGTGTGTTCATCCGCATCCAGGTAGCATCACGAGGGTCGAACACGCCGCCGTCCATCTGATACACCTGGCATCTCAAACCTGGATACATGCTGACGTGCATGGTTATGGTCCATGCAGTATAATAAGGTGACGTAAGCAGGGGATACGGATTAAAATAAAATCCTTTATATTGCTTATTCTATGTGGGGGAACGGACACAATGTATAGACCAGCTGCGGCACGGGCGACGACAAACAATTTGAGAGTGTTACCTGGGCCATGTACATTAATTAAAGTAGGAGTAGTTTTGTTTGATGGGATTATGGCTACCTAGCTAGTACTACACAGAATTGAAATTGTTACGTCCTTTATAGTTTATACAACTGGCATTATAAAGTTGCGTAGATGACTATCCCAATCAATAAAAAAAAGGAAAGAACTACTCCTGCTCCTGGAGTGCAAAGAGACATGTACTGAAATGTTATAAGATGACATGGCAATAAGATGTGGGAGACGAAGATGAACGAGGGAAGGCCTTATCTGCAAATGTGGAGAGGGGTGCGGGTATCTTTTTGCAAAATTGCCATAGTTAGCTTTCTATCCGTCAGATATAGATCGGACGGTCTATTTTTCAGGATGGCAGGCACACCATCATCACCAACTCGGTTTTTTATATTTATTATTTATTATTTATTACTAGCAAGATGCCCGTGCGTTGCACGTAACATCAAGATGCATTTGTATGAGTAGTTTATCTTGTGAGAGAAAAGGATGAACGAGGGAAGGCCTTATTTGCAAATGTGGAGAGGGGTGTGGGTATCTTTTTTGCAAAATTGCCATAGTTTCCTTCCTATCCGTCAGATATAAATCGGACGGCCTATATTGCAGGATGGCAGGCACACCATCATCACCAACTCTGTTATTTATAAGAGTAGATAGATAGATAGGTAGATAGATAGATTATTATTATAAGAGTAGAGATAGAGATTAGGGAGCTGGCGGGCGGTTCGTTGTACGGCACGTTTGCGTCCATCCACTAGCCCAGAATTAAAGCACGCACGACATTTACAGTGACTGGGATTAGTTGTTTTCCGGGCGCATGGACCAATGCGGACTAGCAGACCTGGTCACCCTTTTTTGAGCACGCCTTCGACAAGTACATGCGTGACATGCTTGCATGCAAATCTTGCGTGACCAAACGATGCGGAGCGGCTGTCGAACTGCATCCTGCATGTTGCAGCCATGTCATCGACACGCAACCTAAAGGCCAATTCATACTCCGCTGGACTATACTGTACTACTATGCATTGTTTGGCACGAACGTTCCTTGGAGCTCATGCTGCAACTGGCGTAGTCCACAGCCTGCGTCCCTTCTCCTTCCTCTTCCACCGCCTGCGCACGTCCGCGGGAAGCGACCGGTCAACCCTTATATAGGAGTGCTAGAACAAATACATGCATGCATGACCACTAAAATTTCCTTTCTTTATCTCTATGAAATAAATATGGCGTGAAACTCAAAGCCTTTAAGTCTGAGTATAATGGAAATCATCGTCCTCCTCCGGCTCCACTTTGCCCGCATCGTCATCCTCCTGTTCTGGCTCCGCGTCGTCGTTCTCCTCCTCCGGCTCCACGTGCTGCTCTGCCTCCAATGCCTCCTCATCCGGCTCTGGCTAGTCCGAACTCCGGAGGCAGGGCGGCTGTGATCCGAGCTTCACGCCGCATCCAGACCAAAGCGCCGCTCCGGTGTGAGCATGGCGTATGTCGTTACCTTCGGCCGGGCCATGGCTATCGGGTGACGGCGACCAGAGAAGAGGCAGCGGGAGCGGAATGAATGCAGCTACTGTTTGGGTTCGCCGTCCGGCTTAAATAAATGCGCACCATCACGTGTACCCGCGAGTGCACAAATTGTAACATACGGGTCTGCTTAGGGGGCGTCACGTAACTGGTATGTGTGTGAGATTCCGAGAGACAGAGTGCGTGTGTGCGACTCTACTCTTCGGACATGTACTCCACCTTTTGCATCGGGATATAAGTATAATGGTATTACACTTTAGCTTGTGATTTACGTGGCCATGTTAACGTGGCTGTGTAAAAAAAATGTCACTTCCTACTCGTGATTTGCATTATATAATTATGAGAACTTTGCTAACTACTAAAATAAAGTGGAATTTGTCCATGTTATATAAGTAAATTAAGGTGATTGTTTATCATACGGGTAAGGTTGGACGAAGGGTGGTAGGAACAAATGCTCCACCTAGAGCATGTGTGTGTGAGATGAAGTCTTAATGTGTGTGTGTGTGAAGCGGAGTCTTTGGTGATGAAAGTAATTTAAGTGTGTGTGGCTTCATCATAGAGAGGTGATGTGTATGGCAGAGGCCACCAACGAGGGGGGTGCGAGAGAGAAGAGGCCCGAAAAGAGGGAAGAGAAGGCGTGTGTGCATGAGAGGAGTCGACATGGAGATAACATGTTTGTTCGAGAGACACCGAGGAAGACTACTATATATCGATGGTGCATGTAGGCGGGAATCAAACGAAGGGATGGTCTTATTGGTTTCGGGGATATAGGGGAAGAGTGAGAGAGGGGGTAGCTAGAAGGAGATTGTTAAGTGTGAGTGTGTGTTTTAGAGAAGAGACCCATCCAGGCGGAAGTCATGTGCACACAAGAAGAGAACGATTCGACGTGGGGTTAGGGCTGAGGGTAATTAACTATGTATGGAGATGTCGTGGTATTCTCACAGGGGGGTTGCGAGGCGACAGATGCCATAGGGTGGCTTAAGGTGAGGGCAAGACTGCCGCTGGAATATCCGAGGACGGGTATGCGAGTAGCACGCGCTAGTTTACCCAGGTTCGGGGCTCTTCGGAGAGATAATACCGCTACTCCTGCATGTCTGAATATATGTGATATATCTGGTACAGAGTGCTCCTGGAGCTGTATCTGAAATCAGTGCCATGGGCTCCTGATCTCGTGTATATGCAGGTGGCCGGATGAGCATGCAAGCTCTAGTGGCCGAATGGTTTGTGCCTGTGAGCATGTGTGCATGCGTGAGGGAGTTCCCCTCTGGGTGGATGGATGGCTATGTGCTCATATATATAGGCATGGCTAGTTTGGGGTAGCTTACTTCCTAAGCTAGGTAGTGGCATGGGGGCAAGTGGGCATGGGGCATCATGCCCATGAGGGGCGTGGACGTGACGTGCATGCCGCCTTGTCCCTGGTGCACTTTATAAAACAGTGCCCAGGGACAAGCACACTGTAGATGATGTCGCCACTACTATTCGTCAACAGTGCCGGGTACGGCCGTCTTGTCGGTGTCGGCGGTTGACTTCGGGCAGCCGGCTGGTTGGAGCAGTCGGCAGCCGGCTGGCTAGGGCAGCCGGACAGGGAGCAGGCCGGGTGGCGAGTCGTCCCGGGTAGTCGGACAGGGGGCCGCCTGGGCGGCCTGAGCAGTCGGACTGAGGTGCTTTGCTAGCCCCGATGTCTTGAAATATTGTCTTGCCATCTTCGGGGTACCCGTGGTCAATTACTCCGACAGTAGCCTCCGAGCCTCTAGGCAACTTGGCAAAGTTGGGCGGAGGCTCTTTAGCGGGTGTTGATGTAGAAGATGCTTGATGACGGCCGGCTGCGGGCCGCAGCCAGCGCGGCTTGCTTCCGGCGGGGGCGCGCGAGCGCACCCGCTGGGTGTAGCCTCCGAGCCTCCGGGCAACTTTGGAAAAGTTGGGCGGAGGCTCTTCGTGGTTGTTGGTGCAGATGATGGCGTCGAGGGGCCGGTTGTAGCCGGCAGCGGGTGTGCAACAGGCGCGGCATGTTCCGAGTGGGGGCGCGCAAGCGCACCCGCCGGGTGTAGCTTCTGAGCCTCCGGGCAACTTTGGAAAAGTTGGGCGGAGTGTCTTGTTGTTGATGATGAAGCCGATGGTAACATCGAGGGTGCCGGGCGCGGACACAGGGTCCGCCGGCTGGTGCTGTTGGGCGTGGACGCAGGGTCCGCCGACTGAAGCTGTCGGGCGCGGATGCGGAGTCCGCCGACTGATGCTGTTGGGCGCGGACACGGAGTCCGCCGACTGATGTTGACGATGACAGCCGGCTGCGGGCTGCAGCCGGCGCGGCTTGCTTCCAGTGAGGGCGCGCCAGCGCACCCACTGGGTGTAGCCTCCGAGCGAGGAGGGGGGTTCCCCACGGAAATGATCATGCAAAAGACAAAGTTAGTCCGCGCAGATATATCAAACTTTTGCTTTTAGTGGTGCAGGTTTTATGCGGAGGGTGCGGACTCGGTTTCGTCCGAGCCCCCTTCAATCTTTTTCCTGTCGTCTCCGTTCTTTGGCTTGCGCTCTCGCTAGCCGGATAGCCGCTCTGCGGTCTGTGGCTGAGAGTGGGCCGCGGGGTGGAGTGTACAGTACTCAGACTCTGGGAGCGGATTTAACTGAGCAGATACTCGTAAAGCAAACGGCCGGGTTGCCCGAACCATTTTTTCTCCTGAAATGTTTTTTCGCGTGGGTGGCCTCCAGCGTTCGCTCTTGCTAGCAGGACAGCCGCTCTGCGGTCTGTGACTAAGAGTGAGCCTTTGGTACCGTGCACGCTACTAAGCCGTCTGCGGGAACAAACGTCTCAGGCCAAGCAGCTAGCCCCCGGGTCAACTCTGGTTGGCGACGGGGCAAACAGTGATGCAACTGTAATAAAATGCAGAGATAGCCCTCTGAGCATTGCTCGGGGTTATCCGTGTTTGCGCGGTGCAAAAATATGCGGGTGAGGAGCTCACATTGGTTTTCGTGTAGGCGAGGCAGAAGTTGCCGGAGACAGCCGGCGCGGCTGAGCGCTTGCGGGGCGCGCCGGCGCACCCGCTGGGTGAAGTCTTCAAGCCTCCGGGTGCTCGAAGGGGGTCCCGACCGGTCAGGTCCGACCGAACGGGCGTCGAGGCAGAGGGGCGGCCGAGCTGGCTCGCCTGCCGGCCAGGCATCGGAGCGGGAGGCGGTCGAGCCGGCCTGGCACAGCTGGCAGTGCGGGTCGCGGCTGACCGTCCGAGTGACGAAGCAGGCGGACGGGCCAGCAGGATGTTTTTTCTTTAATAGCCGGATGGATCCCGCGAGTAGCCGGACTATTTTTCTTTTCCTTTCTGTTTAAACATCCGGCCACTGACTTTCTGGCCGGCTCCACGCGGGCAGCCGGCATCTTTTCTTTTTTCTTTTCTTCTTCGGGCACCCGACCGCAGCAGGCGGCCGCAGTGGGAGCGCAGCAGCCGGCCTCTTCTTTCTTTTCTCTTTCTTGCAGCACCCGGCAGGAGGGAGCCGGAGCCGGAGCCATAGCCGGCCACAGGCGGAGGATGCCGGCGTGCGAGTGCATGGCAGCAGGCGGGCGAGGGCAAGTGGGCGCGGGGCGATGCAGCCGGCTGCGGAGGTGCTTGGGAGCGGGGACCGGAGCCGACAAGGAGCACGGCAGGCGGAGCGCCGTAGCAGGCGGGCGCGGGAGACTGCCCGGGGTGGCGCACGGAGGCGGACCCGGCTAGCGGCGAGCTGGAGGCGACGAACGGCGGGGCCGACGCGGCTGTGGCTGGACGGCCGCAGGGGAGCCGAAGGTGGGGCGTGCGCAGCAGGCGGGCGCGGGAGCCGGACCGGGGAAGCGGCGCGGGGCCAGTGCGGGCAGGCGGCCCGGCGGAGCAGGGGGTCGCGCACGGCCGAGCCGGCGCGGGGAGGCGGCCCGGCGGAGCAGGCGGCCACAGGCGGACCCGGCGGGAGCGGCGCGCACAGGCGGACCTGGCTGGGAGCCGGCTAGCGGCGAGGAGTCGGAGCAGCGCAGCGTCGAGGGAGGGAGCGTGGGCAGCAGCCGGTGCTGCGGCAAGGTGGAGGGAGCCGGACCCAGCGCCCCGTGGTCGTGGCTGGAGCAGAGGACCCGCCAGAGGCGCGCTCGCCAGCAGCCGGTGAAGCAGCGAGGAGGGGCAGCCGGCGTGATGCGATGTAGGAGACCGGAGGAATTGAGGGGCTTGGACGCCGGTGCGGTGGCGCGCGGGAGGCCTGCAGCGGACGACGCGGCACGGTGGAGCAGCAGAAACGGAGGCAAGGCGAGGTGGCACTTGCAGCGGCAGGGAAGAAGCTCGGTGGTGCGGGCACACTAGGGGACGCGAGGACGTGAGTAGCAGCAGAGGGCCGGGCGGAGCTGGATGGCGATGCTCTCTGAGCAGCTTACGAGCAGCGTCTGGTTTGCATCTAGGAAGCGTCTGGCCATCGAACGAGAAGCGTATGGCCATTCTGGACATGTATGGGGATTATCTGGCTGGCCAACCATCGTACAGGTAGTGTATGGGGAATATCAGTCATTATCTGACTTGTGTATAGGCATTGGTATGAGATTATCTGAGGCATGTACGGGGTACATATGCGCCATGGACAAGCTCGGGTAGCGAGGCACGCGGCGCAGAGCGTCCTTGGAAAATAGAGTGAGGCGGACGAGGCCGAGGCCGTCGATGAGGATGCGCCGTCCCGCGCAACCGCCTCGGGGGCGTGTCGATGTAGTGCCCCTGAGCGCGACCGGAGAGATGACAGACGTCGCGACAGAGATGATGAAGATGGCGAGGCCGACGGCGAGGACGCGCCGCCCCTCGCGGCCACTCCGGGGGCGTGTCGATGTCGAGCCCCCGACCGCTACTGGAGAGACGGCGCGACGCCGCGGTGGTGAAGACGAATATGGTCCCGCCCAGACTGCGAAACCAGCAGCAGCTTGCCCCACGATGGGCGCTAACTGTCGTGGTATTCTCACAGGGGGGTTGCGAGGCGACAAATGCCACAGGGTGGCTTAAGGTGAGGGCAAGACTGCCGCTGGAATATCCGAGGACGGGTATGCAAGTAGCACGCGCTAGTTTACTCAGGTTCGGGGCTCTCCGGAGAGATAATACCCCTACTCCTGCATGTCTGAATATATGTGATATATTTGGTACAGAGTGCTCCTGGAGCTGTATCTGAAATCAGTGCCATGGGCTCCTGATCTCATATATATGTAGGTGGAAGGATGAGCATGCAAGCTCTAGTGGCCGAATGGTTTGTGCCTGTGAGCATGTGTGCATGCGTGAGGGAGTTCCCCTCTGGGTGGATGGATGGCTATGTGCCCATATATATAGGCATGGCTAGTTTGGGGTAGCTTACTTCCTAAGCTAGGTAGTGGCATGGGGGCAAGTGGGCATGGGGCACCATGCCCATGAGGGGCGTGGACATGACATGCATGCCGCCTTGTCCTTGGTGCACTTTATAAAACAGTGCCCAGGGACAAGCACACTGTAGATGATGTCGCCACTACTATTCGTCAACAGTGCTAGGTACGGCCGTCTTGTCGGTGTCGGCGGTTGGCTTCGGGCAGCCGGCTGGTTGGAGCAGTCGGTAGCCGGCTGGCTGGGGCAGCCGGACGGGGAGCAGGCCGGGTGGCGAGTCATCTCGGGCAGTCGGACAGGGGGCCGCCTGGGCGGCCTGAGCAGTCGGATTGAGGGGCTTTGCTAGCCCCGATGTCTTGAAATATTGTCTTGCCGTCTTCGGGGTACCCGTGGTCAATTACTCTGACAGGAGACATAGGAGACCTTGAACGTGCATGTGCGAGAGGTATACATGTATACATGGGATGTGTGTGTGTGTGCGCGCGCGCATGATCGAGATAAAAGAAAGAAGACATAAGTCATAAGATCAACGACATGGGAGAGACGGATCGGTATGACAATATGCATGCATGTGAGAGTGGAGGGAAGAAGGCCCGATAATTGAGCATGTGTTTTTGTCTTTAAGAGATAGTGGCGTGGGCTGGAGCATGCATCTATGGCGAGCAGAGAGAGCGAGACACAACGATTGTGCAAAAGAGATCAACCTATAGATGCATGTATAGAGAGACAGATATAGTGTGCGTGATAGGAAGCGAGAGTGCGTGCGAGAAAGAAAGGTTGACGGAGAAACTGCAGATAGATAAAGAGATAGAGATGCTAGCTAGAGGGACATCGGCTAGTTTGTGTGTTAGAGATGACCGCCGAGTGGTTCAGAGGGGTGAAGTTATGTGTGTGTGAGAGAAAGATAAAAAGAGGGCGCATGACTGCATGTAGAGAGAAACAGATATAGTGTGTGTGATAGGAAGCAAGAGTGAGGGCGAGAAAGAAGGTTGATGGAGAAATAGATAAATAGAAAGATAAAGATGCTAGCTAGAGGGAGATTGGCTAGCTAGTGTGTGTGTGTTAGAGATAAGAGTTGAGTGGATCAGAAGGCTGAGTTATGTGTGTGGGTGTGAGAGAGATAGAGAGAGGGTGCATGTGAGTCACATACAAACAAATATCAGAGAGATATGAGATCCCGAGAGACGGAGTTTTGTGTTTGCGAGAGAGAAAGATATTTCACAAGGAGCGTGATAGCTAGAGACAGGGAACGCGAGATATCTCTAGGGAGAGAGAGTGTGTGTGAGGGACATACAAGGGAATGGTGGAGAGATATGAGACCCTGGGAGACCGAGTTTGTGTTTGTGTGTGAGAAAGAGATATTTAAGAGGGAGAGTCGTAGCTTCTCATACCTAAGGAGCGCAAGACATCTCTGTGTGAGACGGGGTGTGTGAGTGGCACACAGGGGAATAGTAGAGAGAAATGAGACCCCGGGAGATGAAGTTTGTGTTTGTGTGAGAGAAAGAGATTTCACAGGGAGAATCATAGTTAGAGACACATAGTAGGGAGCGAGATATACTTGGAGAGAGATAGAGTGAATGTCGAGGCAAAGAGTACCGTCAGTGTGTTATGAAGATAAAAGATCATTGTCGACATACAAGTAGCACGAGAGATACCCGAGAGACGATGAAGGCGTATAGGTCTAGAGAGATATACAAGCATGAGTGATAGCTATATGAGACAAATATCTGGATTAATAGGGATTCAAATATTTAAACTAGAGATCACGGCATCGATAATATCATAACGAAAATTGGTCTATCAAACATGCATGTTCATTTGAATTTGGGGACATGTGTAATGTTATATAGTTTATTAATATTAGTGATCCATAGATTCTTTAATTAGAGGCAATACATGGTTTATATGCAATTAATGTCTAAATGGGATTACACTATATGTTGCGTGTGTCAAACACATTATACGTGTTTGAGAAGTAAACAAAAAAACTGCATGAAACACACATTAATTGGAGACAGTTAGCGAGGAATGCATACATTGGATTTCAACATAAAGTGGTTTCAAATATTTGAAAATCCAAATTAAGATGGATCTAGCCTTATGAATCTGAGATCATGCCATTTGTAAACCATATTTATGTATAAAGGGTGCTGTGCTTTTGAAATTATATATAAAAAAATGATGTATATAGATTTGTATTCGAATACAAAATGGATCCTGCCCGAAAAAAAATACAAACTGGATTCGAATTGAGTTGGCATGGTAAACATGCACTCTTTCTCTATAAAAATTTGA
Source organism: Thinopyrum elongatum (assembly GCA_011799875.1). NCBI lineage: Eukaryota > Viridiplantae > Streptophyta > Magnoliopsida > Poales > Poaceae > Thinopyrum > Thinopyrum elongatum. The sequence goes on from CM022303.1 coordinate 569,987,433, forward strand.
ACGAAGCGGGGAAACTCGCAGTAACTTCCCGAAACCAAAATCTGCGAGATGGAAATTACTGCCTATTCCTGACATGCAAAGCCTATCAGCTCGATTTCTATAGGTTTCGATAGGGGTAGGCTTGTAATTTCACTCAAACATGACATAACCTCCTCCGCCTCTCACCTCCCCGGATTCATACACAGTGGGCGCCAAAACACAGTTTCTCCTCGGCTGAAATCGCCTCTCACCTCTCTCCCCGATTCATACACGGTGGGCGCCAAAGCAAACTCTCCTCGGCCGAAATCTTCGTCGGCAAATATTCGGTGTATGCGAGATTACCGTCCCATCCCCAACTGACTAATATTGTTGTGATGTAGGAAATTTTAAACATCACATTTGAGAGAAGCGCGCCCTGAAGACATGGTTCCCAGCTTCCTCTCTCCCTCCATTTCCCCATTCGTACTCCGTGGGTGCCAAAACACCCTCTCCACCGCACTCTCCTCCGTCCGCCACCCCATCCATCGCCGTCCTCCTCCACCATGCCGGAGCTGATACCCCGATGCCGTCGTCCATTACAAGAGATCGACCACTATCATCCACGGCTTCGGACCAGAATCTTTGCATTGCATTCTCTCGCTTCATCCGCGCCATCGTCCACCTTGCCGAGGCCACTCGTACGACCGTCTCGTCTACCGCACTGGGATATTTCCCTCGCCGGCACCGTCTGCCCTCCTAGATCTGCTTCCACGCTGTTGACAGCCATCGCTACCGCAGCACCCTCAACGCCTCAGCAGATGCTTACACGGGGCCACACCAGAGGTGGTACTCTTTCGTATCTGCTCAAGTTATTTATCTCAGCAATTAAATAGATCGCCACTGCTTTACTGTGATTTCTTGTCCATCACTTAGAATCTTACTTGTTAGTTGAAACCAAACATTGGTTGCGAAGTTGCCTTTGTCCGGTTTGCACCTTCCGATCCGCCATGGCACGCGCACCACTATACTCGCAATGCTTATGGTTTTCCCCTTTTATATTCCACATTATCTTAAATGACAGTCGACTGAATTTCAAATTGGGGTCAGTCCATTTTTGGGAGTTCGCCGGAGGGAAGGAAGGGGCTCACCGGAGGGCTGCCCCATTATCTAAGGGTTTCGGGTGGGGACCATGGTTGTGGGGGGCTGTCGTTAGGCTATGGTGGGGCCTCGCCGGAGGCAAAACTCGACGCGGGTGGGGGGTGGGGTTAGCTAGAGGGATGGCCGGGGGCGGCGGAAGGCCGGAGGTGGTAGGCGGTTAAGGGGAGGCCGGGGGCCGGTGGTTCGGCCGGAGGCCCGTGCGGTGGTCTTTAGGGGAAGAATAAGAGGTGAGGAAGAAGAAGGGTTAGCAGACTTAGGATCTTCATCCAGCTGCCTGAAATGGTCGACTGACCCAAATGAGGAAAGTCAGGCGACTTGCATGTAGACATTCCCATATATTCAGTACCATTATCATAGGTGCTTCGAGACGTATGTGCAAGCAGTGCTCCTCAACCCATCAAGCTAAACAACATGCCACTCATAATTCCAAACTTAGTTGCTCAAATACGAATCCGATATGATGCTGACATGTACTAAAACAGAGAATGTTTAATTGGTCAGCTAATGTCCCTACTTTACTTTCGAAAAGCACATGCGCACATATCGAGGGACAGCAGGGAGTTGCGTTCTTAATGCACTCTGGTTCATCATGTGTGGCCAACCAACATTTTATTATCCAAAATCTGCTTGCTCTTCTTTAACATGCTCCTCTTCTGTTCTTCTTTTGTAAGTACTCTCTCCGTACCTAAATATAAGTCTTTGTAGAGATTCCTCCATGGACTACATACAGAGCAAAATAAGTGAATCTACACTCTAAAATGTATCTATATACACCCGTATGTGATCCATAGTGGAATCTCTACAAAGACTTGTATTTAGGAACAGAGGGAGTATAATAGTTGTACAGTATGTTCTTTGTAGTGAAGAGGAGCAGGGACATTTGCAGTGTACAGGACTATTTGGTCGCTTGTCATGGACGTTTTCAACTCTTCGTGTTGGTCTTCATGTCGATTGTCATGGACGCTTTCAACTCTTCGTATTCGGTCATATGTGTCGCCTTTGAGAGTTAGACTGATAGTAACAGTACTGCGCCTTCAGTTGTAGAGAGCTGGTATCCGAAGCCTTTCTAGCCGTACCAGCAATACTAGCACATATATTCCAGCAAGTTCCACTTTCCTGATTTTACTCCTGATGCTTAGGGTTTTCCCATTATATCTACACTATTATCTGCGTAGGTGCTTTGTGTCCTACTAGTAGCTGTCCACCCTTTAAAGCTAAATAACACACCAATCATAAGTCGTAAGGTTCTGCAAATACGAATGTGATATGATATTGACATTAGCTAACAGACACACATTTAATTGGTTAGCTAATGCTCCCACTTGAGTTTCCAAATGCATGTGGCCACATATAGAGAGACATCATGGAATGGCATTTCTTTGGGCGCTCTGATTCATCATGGGCGGGCAACCAACATTGTATAGAAAGAAGGGGAATCTCAATAATATGCTTCCCCTTCTATTCTTTAACATGTTCCTCTTTTGTTCTTCTTTAGTAAGTACAGTATGTTCCTTGTCAGGAAGGGGAGCAGGGACATCTGCAGTCGACAGCTCTATTGGGCCGGTTCTGCTACATGATTTCACACTTCGAGTTGGTCTGCCATAATATCCCGGAAATGGTGGGAGCCGCGCGGTCTTTGATAGACTAGACTGATAGTAACAGCTGTGCGCCTTAAGATGAATAGAGCTGGCCTGTAGGTGATCGATAGGCTGCATATTAGTAGCGGCAAAACCCTGTATTTTCCAGCCAGTTCCGCTTTCCCGATTTATTTATGGTGGTTATGCTGTACCCCTATTATCTACGCGACGATCTGCCTAGTGGCTGTGCGCTCTCGTTATCATGGTTTGGCAATAAACTTTCTATATGGTATATTATGAACCTATCATCTGCCAACTATCCTTACATCTGGAGCTCCCAACAGGGAGCCTATTTTTTGTGTAGTTGTGCCAGATTATATTAATCTACTCAACATTTTACAGCACACATGGGCTGTCTCATCAGAATCCAGTGATAGCACACAAGGGTTTACAGGGAGCCCCTATTATATTACAATATCCTCTGCATTACAAATATAATCTCACTACTATTTATGTTTTCATGCTTTTCAGATATTGTACATAATCACAATGAATATAAGAATGCGCACATCAGAAGAATATTGCGGAATAGTTCAATGGGTAACAAACTTGGCATCAAGGGATTGAGGTCCATTGTGGATGCAATGAAACCCACATGCTCCCGACCTATAGATTCGTCATCAGAATATGATCCTAATGACTATTGTGAGCTCAAGGAGTCAAAGGCAGATGGCCTATCCTGTTCACCCAATAAGGTGTCTATTCTAATTTGGCAAGGTTTTATTTGTTGCACATATCTTGCATAAGGTGTCTTGCATTTCTTTTGCTTCGTTGCACCACCATCTGCTTAGTTTACTCATGATATATGTGAAGATGCCATGCCCATCCATTATCAATACCTATTCCATTTGTCGTCATATCATGTTTTTTCATTCAAATGTTGTTCTTGTGTTTCAGACATCCAAAAGGAAGAGGGTGATTGCAGAACCTGAAGGAGTACAAGCCAAGTCCTTGAAAAAGGTGGTGCTACCGAAGAAATCAAATAGCACCCCACGCATATTGGCGATAGAACCAGCGCCCCAAAACCTAGGATATCGCAACTATGCTGGTCGCTGCTTTGCTCTTGTGAGTACCTATTGTCCTATCATTGTACTTACATTCATACCTGGTGGATTATGTGACATCATTGTGCATTATAGCTTGCTTATCCACTGTTCGCTCCAAATTATCAGATCTATATTAATGCTTACATTAATGTAGAATAAACCCAATGCTTATGAAGAAATTTAGTTCTACATTGTTCTTGTAAGTATCTGTTGTCCTTCATCATTGTACTTATATTGTCAGCTAGTTCTTCATGTACAGTTTGCAACTTATTTTCCCTTGCCCCCCATTTTCTACACATCAGATCTACATTTACTCTTGCAAAAATATTGAATAAAACCAATGTTACTGAAGAAGTTTAGCTCCGCATTGCTCTTGTCAGTGCTTTTTGCCCTTATGCTATATTTACATTTGTACTCTACATCTTAGGTTAAATAATCGCCATTTGTTCCTATATTTTCACATCTATATTTACTCTTAACAAAATGTAGAATAAAGGCAATGCTCTTGAAGAAGAGTGTGCGGTAAACTTCTTGAATTGCCCCCCCCCCCCATCAATATGGACAAGGGCTTTATAGAGCTGGTCTTCACTCCTAATGTAAGTTTGTCCTCCTCGAGCCTTCAAACTTTGTTGTGTATATTTGGATAGCTATGAGTGCAAATGCTGTTTATTTTTGTCGTCTACATCAAATTGCTTGTTCAAAGTTTATAACGAAGAAGTACATAAACATAAGTTTGTCCTTCTCAATTTCAGTCTTTAGTTGTACAACCTAGTTCCTTATTCATACCATGTAAACTAAACTAAACATAGCAAGTTATCTTCTTTAGCACTGTGTGTATGCTTGTGTTCTTGATCTGTAATCCAGTGGTGTGGTGAAACTACCAACTCCAGCACAATGTCATGTCCTGCTATGTCTCAACTATGAATAATGCCATATTATATTAATGTTATTTAAATCATGTCTCTTTATTTGCCAATCTGAAATGGTATGAATTGACAGTACACTCACCATTCATGCTTATACATTGTTTAACACTACATGTATGCTTGTGTTCTTGATCCGTAATCCAGTGGTATGGTGAAGCTGGCCGCTCCTGCACAATGCCATTTCTTGCCGTCTTAACTATGAACAATGCCTATTATGTTAATGCTATTTTAAACCGTGTCTCTTTATTCCTGACAAAGAAATGAGATGAATTGGAAGCGCTGATGCATATACATGCAAAACCTGTTATCTACCTACTTGTTTCTCTTTTAGGGTGACATCACTGATGCTAGGAAGAACTGCCACAATGATAGTGAGACAAAACCATTGTTTGTCCCTCTAACATATATTCCAGAGAATAAGGCAACAAATCTTGAGGGTAGGGATACAACCAAAAAGTCATGTCTTGATGTAGTGTCAAACTTACTCAGTGACACAAGCTCGATGAAGTCGCCGCCTGAATCTGTTCGACTTCTTCAGTCTGAAATTCAAGAAGAAAGACATGCTTCCGCTCAAATCCGACTGGAACTCCAATCTCTATGTAAGATTAACCATAAGTACATGACGTCTATTGATGCTATGCAGCTTAAGTTAGTGGATATAAGCGTCAAACAAGCGCAGTCTCATCAGGTTGCTAAGCTGCTTGCACTGCAGCTCCTGGGCCGGGCTAACCTTTCTTGAACTGTGTTGAAGTGCTGTCGGTTCTGTCTATTATTTTGTCGGCCTGTTTACTTCCACTAGTGGCGACCTGCCCAGTTTATGGAATCTGTTGTCTGGTTGCCCTTTATTATCACTGGTGACGAACTTTGATGCCCAGGGGATGTAATATGCTGTAATTTCTTTGTTCTATAGTCTAGGTTTATTCTTCGTCACGATGCTGTAATTTAATTGTTGTTTATTTCATCGCTCTGAGAAAAGGTCGTAATCTTCGATCGGAACACAATGAGCCAATAGGTTAGGTTTATAAAAAAATAATTTTGGTACTAAAACTGGTCGGTCGCCAATCGCTAGTACGGGCCAAACTGTGGGCCTACAATCATCTTGGGCCATTAGTTAGGTCTAGTCTTAATCTAGCCCACTATTAGTTTCGGGCCTTTAAAAGGCCGAGTAAACCGCTTGCCTTAATTGGGCCGAAAAATTAAATTGGCTATTAACAGGTTGAGAACTAGATTGAGCCTTAATTGTGGCGAACAATTCACGGGCCAACAGCACGCTGTAATATACATCGGCCCATTATTGGCCCATTTGTGTGACGAGCCATTAACAGGCTGAAATGTTTTTGGGCCTTGGCTGACCCAATTACATGACGTGCGGGAAGCAGGCCGGATGTATAATGGGCCAAAATTAGGCTCAACACTCTCAAGGGCCTTTAACGGGCCGATAGGCAGTTTGGTTTAGAATGTATCCACGAAGACTACGGGCCGTTAAGAGGCCGAAAGTAACTACGGACCAGAATTAGGCCCAGGTGCAACTCGGGCCTTTAAATGGCCGAAAGTGAAACCGGGCCGAAAGAGGCCCATATGTAGACAGGGCCGCTGACAGGCCGAAACTAATATCGGGACGAACTGTTAAATGGGCCATTAAGATGCCGAAGAGCAAATCAGGCCCCCAATGGGCCCGATGGCACAGTAGCTGTTAAAGGGCCGTATCTGTTATGGGCCGTAATTTGGCCCAAGAAATGAAAGTCAGTTAAAGGGCCGGATTCGGTATGGACCGTAATTTGGCCCAAACTATTGCAGGCTATTAATGGGCCGGATCTTATATAGGCCATAAACTGGCCCAGAATATTGCAGTCCTTTAATGGCCCGTATCTGATGTGGGCCGTAATTTGGTCCAGAAAATGTTAGGTTGTTAACAGGCCGGCCCATTAGATCTGACGAAATCTTGTGGGCCTGTTCCTGGGCCGGCTTTTAAACCTATATGGGCCTCTATTGGGCCATCCCACGTGTCAACGTTTCATTGGCGATTCTTGTCCAATGGACGGTTGACATCTGTGCCAACGCGGAGCTGACACGTGGTTCCGTCGGCCAATGAGAATTTTACACAGGGAAAATCGCCATTGGTCGTGGCTGTTAGCGGGTTATCGGATCCAAAACTGGACCCGATAGCTTAACGGCGACCCATGACGGTGGATGCCACGTGTCGGTTACCCTTGACGAAAGCACTTCTATGACGAGCGATTTATCGTCATGGAAGTGGACACTTCCATGATGATAATTTTGGTAATGTCATGGAACACTTCTACGACAGCACAGGTATGACTATCTTGATTCTGTCATAAAATCGTCATGGATGTACATGCATGATAGAAAACGTGACCTACTGTGACAAACAAGTATCATCACGAAAGTGTATTTTTTTGTAGTGCATGCAACGTTTTGACAAAGCATTGACATATGAACATGTGAATGTGAGGGACTACAACCTCGTGCAACAGTCACACGTACACATGCACGCAAAAACACGCGTGACGCCCTAATGCATGCATGTCTGAGCACACGGTGGAACACACACGGTCACGCTCAAGTGCTCAACCTACACGTGCATGCGCCCACATACTCAGCTAGGGTGAGCTAGTGACCGTATAAACACCGGAAAATCTATATATTGACCGCAATGAGCATATTATGAAGTCCACTGACCGTATTTTTGCAAATATACAGTGACAGCCAGTGTATTTATCTCGTTTCAAATCAAGCCATATTAACCGGAAAGGAGGCAGTATGGACTAGCATTACTTTGTTGTGTCCCATCAACTTGCAGAACGAGAAGAAGCTTGCAGGACGGGAGAAGCTTGCGCGCGGTGGCTCGCAGGACAAGGAGAAACTTTTGACTAGGCAAGCTCTCCCTCGCTCAGGTGGTGGATGTGCAACAGTTAATTCGGTGTCAGATTGCCAGAAGCATGCATACACTGTACTAGTACCATCATTGTTCGACTTCCCGAAGAGGCGAACAGCCAAGCGCAAAGTTTACTACAGTAGTAGAGTACTTCGAGTAGTATTACGTACTACTAGTACTGTACAGGTAGTACTACTAGGAACTGCATGGTGGAGCGTCTGCACTCTTATTTTATTTTAATCTGTGATAAAGCAATCTTCAACACATTTGCTTCTCTTCGAGGGTTCTCGCAGGTGATAATAGAAGTTGATTGCATGGAACACTCACCACAATTCTCGCTTAATTCTGGCTCCTATCCTGTTAGAAATAGGAGCGCTCAGTAATATTTTCTCTTTTTTTGTTATTCAGCATGTAAACAGGTCAGCAAACCTTGCGGTGCATCTTTGTGCGAACCGTGCTTGCTGCACTTTGAATGTGACCGAGAGCTGGCTTGATGAAACACCTCGCTTCCTTTTTTTTGAGGGGTACCTCGCTTCCTAGTGACCAGTCTCTTGGCTGATTATCCTAAGAATGCTTATATATGAATAAAACTCACTCATTTACCCGCAAAAAAGATTAAGCCATATTAACCGGAAAGGAGGGAGTATGGACTAGCACTACTTTGGTGTGTCCCGTCAACTCGTAGAACGAGGAGAAGCTTGCAGGACAAGGTGAAGCTTGCTTACACCCTCTCTGTCTACCTCAAGCGCGGTGGCTCGCAGGGTGAGGAGAAGCTTTTGACTAATGCAACCTACCCTCGCCCAGGCGGTGGACGTGCAGCAGTTCATTCGGTGTCAAATTGCCAGAGGCATACATTGTAGTACCATCATTGTTCGACTTCCCAAAGAGGCGAAGAGCCAAGCGCAAGGTTTAGTAGTACTACTAGTATACAGGTACTAGGAACCGCATGGTGGAGCGTCTGTACTCTTATTTTATTTTAATCTCTGATGAAGTACACATTTATTCGGGAGAAGTGCGGAAAACGGCAGCCCAATAGTACAATTAAAAAAACATCAAACATGTAATGATAATATCGATCAACCATGCTCGAATATATCTTGGCCTCCGTGCGAGCCTGTCTGTGTGTTCTCGCTCCTCGTCTCTCTCAAGGAGCGGCGGGGTTGGCCATTTTGCCATCCTCTTCAATTGAGATCGGTTTGCTCACACTCCGGTCCCACATGTCAGTGATATGCCAAGAGGAAGCGCATTGACCGACAGGCCATACGCGGACTTGGCTTTGCACCTTCATACTAGTATGAGTGGATTCAAAGAAGAGCGTATTGATGGTTGCTTCTTCCGAGCAAATTACAGTGGGAAAGGTAGGGCTTATGAATTGACTGCTCATTACTCACTATTAGTGCGGCGCAACGACCGGGCTGAGTCTCCCATGCGGTTGTGCACTATAATTTGATGCATGGCACATGGACCCGGATGCTGAATGGCTTCTGGCAATGCTATGAAGCTTCCAGCATTTGTTTACATAATTAACGTATACAAATAATTTTCCAGCGACATGAAATTGTACAATGCTCTGAAACTTTCAGCTTTTGTTTCATGTGTCTTGCCAGCTGGAAGGTTGTCTCGTTACAACATCAATCAAAATACTAGAAAGGAAACTAACCTCATTGCTAATGCATCTCAATGATTAGCAGATCAGAGCTAATATTTACATCACAACTGAAGACAAAGTTATGAGAAGGTGTTAAATTAAAATTGACCCATGCTTTCATTGGTAGCAACTTCCCCCCAGCTCTGTCTAAATCAACAAGGCATGTTGGGAAAAAAGTAGCTGTCAGGAGCATGCAACATTCTGATCATTTTGTGCAGTTCCACTAAAATAGAGCTGAGTGTCCCTGTTCCAAAGATATTAAGTGTGATTACAATAATAGAGGATTGTTGATGAAACAATAAACACACAAATAGAAGCCGGTCACCTTTGCAGTCTCTCTTAAGACTAACTAGTTGGAGAAGATTAAGCAAATAGTTGGAGAAGATTAGGCTCGGAGTTGGATGAGGAGGATAGCGCAAAACCAATCTCCCTTTATGCAGTCGCACTGAAATGTAGAGATATTGCCCGTGTGACATTTTAGTAGAACTGCACAAAACACTCTTAAGAAAAAAGTGATTTGTGCAGTTCACCAAAAGGTCGCAATAGCAACGAGGTGAAATGGATAGCCCTGTTTGCAAAAAAGAGGTAGAAAGAAAACAATTACTGTCCAATAACAATTGATGACACAAACAACGACAAAAAAGAAGCATATTCTTTGTCCTAAGGGAAGATAACATCACGGTTGTTTATCTAAAACGGTGTGATGATGAGATTGCAATATGGAAAGTACGCCAGACGAGCTACGTTCTGGGCAAAGAACTAGGGAAGATCCACATGCAAGATTTTCCACATGCAGCGACATGGGAAGATGGGCAGTGGAGCAAGGCCATAGGGGAGGAAGCTGTACCTGGGGGTCATTGGGATGTAACTAGGAGGGCGGCGGTGGGCGGGATCTGCCCATACTGCGACAGCGAGCAAGTGGCGAAGGCCCTACCGCGCCGGAGCTTGGTCAGAGAGAATGGCGGGTACCGTAGATCGGGACGTGCTGCCTCGACGCCGTCGAATGAAGGAACGAAGCACATCCTCCCTTTCCGCCGGCAGACAGGATGCGGCCGGATCAGTGACCAATGGTGAGAGAGAGAGGCCACCGCCGCCTGGTGTGGGATAGTGTGATGAGAGACAAACCCCGGCAGGCAGGCTCCATTGTATATAGTGGAGCGGATTTCTATTTTCCCGATGACAATCATTTTATATTTTGTACTTGCCATTGAGGAATATAACTTTATTTAATACTAACGCGTCTAGTCGAACTTTGTTCCGTGTACGCGTGGTACATGACCCTCCTTCGAGTAAACAACCGCTACACGCGTCAAATTATCACGTGGGCTGCCTTTTCGTACAGAAATGAACTCCACCGTGTACCTGCGCGGGTGTGGCCGGGAACGAGACATGAGTATGTGCGTCGTGCGTGCACCTCTTCTTTACGTGCAGGTACGTACGTGGGTGTGTGTCAGAGAGATGGTTTGTGCGAAACAGAGGCAATGTGTCGATGGTATCTCAAACAAAAAAATGTAACATATGCAATGTGTGTGAAACACAGTCATGGATATATCATATATAGAGGGAGCGATCCACGAGAAGAGAGTGGAGGGATCATCAGCATGAGATATCGATAGAATCAAAAACAGGGATGAAGTGTGTGGGTGCGTGATCGATAAAGAGTGCCATCGAATTTGTGTTTTCCCACGTTAAAGATACAGGGCGGCTGGCTTACTGGAATGTGAGAGGGCAGAGGTGCAGTTTGTCTTTGTGGCATGGATACCTACCTACAACGTTTGACTATCGGTGTGTGTGGGGGGGGTGGGGGGGGAGGGGGCAGAGACCTAACTATAGAGAGGTAGATCGACTGGTATATGTGTGGAGAAGGAGAGAGACCTAGCTATGTATTGAGGGAGATCGATCAGCATCCATGCATATGTGTAGCAGAGGAATAAGGTTGGGAGAGAGACAAAGGTAGAGTGTCGGAGGGTTGGTGGTGGAGTTGCTTCTCACAAATAGTGGGAGAGGCCTCCTAGACAAACGGAGGTTACGAGTGCAATATCAATAAGAGAGGGGATGTCTACCTGTCTATGCACGTGCGTGTGAGAGACGGGTCGGGAGGTATGCAAGGATGATGAGGGGGATGATATGGTTGTGGTAAGCAGACGTAACTACATAGGAAGATCAATCATCGTGTGTCGGAGAAAGGGAGAGACATAACTAGTGAGGTACGTCGATCGGTGCGTGGGGAAAAAGACTTATAGTTTACCTAGCTATATGTAGGGAGATCAGTAGGTATACATGCATGCATGTGTTAGAAGCAAATAAGGTCTGGAGAGAAGGACATGGGGAGAGGGATGCGGCTAGGAGGTGGTGCGAGAGGCCTACTATATCGAGGGGGGAGGAGTGTGCGAGTATGAGATCGATGAAAAGAGGGGCGGGAGTGTGCACCTGCATGGAACTGTATTGGACATAGGGGGGCATGGACGATGAGAAGAGAAGAGGGAAAGTGTGTGTTTGTGTTAGGCACACTTGGCTAGAGAGGTATATCGACCGGTGTGTGCCGGAAACAAGGAGCCGGGGGGCCTACACACACCATGGGTGAACGACCTAAAGAGAAATAATGAATGTGCGCGATGGAGGGGACACTGAGGGAGGGTGAGAGGGGGGGCGGGCGTGTGTATGCACGAGAAAAGTTAGTGCTAGCTACAAAGAGAATAGGATTGTGTGGGTGTAAAAGACGAACAGAGATCATAATTCATCATAAAAAAGTGGATTCGGATATTTGAAGAAGATATCATAGTGTTTTAAACTGACGCATGCATGAATATATATAATGGTGATACGCATGGTGTGGATATGAACATGTTATACTACATATAATATACAGAACATTTATTTGAATTTGTGATAATGTGTGGCTTTTGCAGCTCAGGGCTAAATACTTGTCATAATGTAGGGGGCGGGGCACTATACTCTGTGTGATAAACACAGTGTACGTATGAAACATGGTTCAGATTATGAAGATCTAGTTAGTACATCAAATGTACTATTATTTGGAATCAACATCAAGTGTATTCAAAGTTTTGAATTCGAGTTCATATAGTACACATAGTTCATATCTATCTCTATAGTAATCATGTGGTGTGTTGTTAAGATAATATACGAATGATGGTTTAAGTTGGCAACAATCATGATTGTAGATTCTTATTCAAATAGAGAAACGAATTCAAATTTAGTTCGAATTGCAGCGGTAGTATAGACATTTGGAATGCACTAAAGTGTTCGTATGAGTAGGTTACATGCATTATACAGTCAGCGAAAAAATTTAATTGGACATAACATGGATTCATAGCTTTGAATAGCATTTGTACAGTAAAACGGGACAAGACTCTCTCTTTGTGCGATGCGAATAGTTTTATTTTTTTCGTTTTTTTTTGTTGAGGGAAGTGTGAATTGATTTGGTACGTGCATAATTACATGTTAGGCTTGTCCCTAAAATTCAACCCGCGCCTTGTTATCCCGAAAATTCAGATATCGTGCTCCCAAAACTCGCGCCTTCACAACCCGTGCCTTGCTATCCTGAAATTACAACGCGCGCGAAAACTCCCTCCAGCTGCCAAATCCCGACACGCGAAATCCCCCTTCTAACCCTAAGCCGAAAGGGCCGCTAGTTCAAATCGGTGGGGGTACTTTTGTAACACACCCTACATTTTGGACAAGCGCGTCCCTAAGTCATGGTTCCCCCACTCCCATCACCTCCTTTTCGCCATTCGAAATCCCAGGCCGCCATAACCTCTCTCCTCCAGCCGTGAAACCCCACCCTCCTTCGTCTGCCACCCCACCGCTGCCCAACCAGAGCCTCTTCCCCGACGACATCGTCCACCGCAACAGCTCGACGTCCCTCATCCACCTCCCTGGATGAGGATCCGTCGTCGATTTCGTCGTCCCGCTGGTCCAGCCGCCCCGTCCTCCACCTCCAAGGAGCTGCTCCAACGATCGCCTCGTCTATCACGGCTGATCCATCCCCACAGTGCCGCCTTAACCTGCTCCACCAGAACCGCAGCATCCTCACCGACTCCTCGGACGAAGCCGAGGCCTACTCGGCACCACTAAAGAGGTTGTACACTCATCGCATCGCACCTTCTCCTTAACTCGACCTCCCGACTTCGACGGCGCTCGATCCCGCACCCCCATGTCGCGGCTACCTCGAAGCTGGCGCCGCGGGTGACATCTCCATGGCGGCTCTCCCACAGTGCAAGGCTCCTTCGGCGGCAGCGTCCATACCAGCCGGATCTGCTACTACTGCTCCGGCTCTCGCTCGCTCGCGCTGCTGCTACTGCTGCTGCTGCTGCTTCGGCTCTCGCTCGGTCGCGCTGCTGCTCTGCTCTTCCCCTCGCTCGTGTTGCTACTCTGCTCTTGCTCTCGCTCGCGCTGCTGATGCTGGTACACGGGCTGCTGCAGCTACATGAGTTGCTGCTCTGGCTCTAGTTCGTGCTGCTCCTCCAGGCGCTGCTGCTCCGGCTGCTATCTGCTACTGTGTTCCCCGTCGATCGCCTGCTGATTTAGATCACTGTTTCTCTACTACTAGTGCTCGAGCGGCCTAAACTACATGTGAAGTGCCTCTCTACTACCAGTGCGTTCAGTTTCGACAGTAACATTCATATTCCACAGTAAATTTTAGTTTCGACAGTTAAGTTTAGAGTCAACAGTTTTTACCTCATCTGTTGTAGTCAGGTGTTTTTTGGTGATGTAAATTTTACATCTATCACATTTTGGTAATGTATTTCACATCATCTATTGGAGATGCTATTCGAATCCCACTTGAGATTAATGATGTCTGTCTTGTACTGCTTCAGCCTCGACGTCTTACGGCTCGTCGGCGCTGCTCCAACGACGGAACCATCCATCACAACAAAGAAGTGCCCTGGACGCCATCTACAGATGCCTCAGATCTTCCTCCACACCTCCGACAGCCACCTCTACCGCAACTTCTTCAGCGACCAACCCAATGATGCTGAGGTCGACACGGCTACGCCAAAGAGGTTGTACAATTGTCGCATCACTTATTACTCTACATTCATGTCGATCCATTAGGGCTATTTTGGTTCAAAGGAAAAAGTGAAGGAAAAACATTGCAATAGGAGATTTTCCTATGGCACTCTACGATTCAATTATTCATGCATTTCGTTGAAAGGACTGGAGCAAAACATCCACCTGGACCTATTTTTCAAAATCCTATGCATGAAAACAAGACTAAGTGCATTAGTTGCAGAATAACATTCTAACTGTACACACTTTCATATGGTTTCACTTTAATTTGGCCATGTTTCTTTGCATTCCTCTGCTCTTCCAATTCCTGTGAACCAAACACCCAAGTTGACAGAAATCCTGTGTTTAGAAATGCTCTATTTCCCACGTGCATTCTTATCCTATTCTAGTGTTTTTCCTATCCCTACGTTTTTAGAATCCTGCAAGCCAAAGGAGCCCTTACAGAATTACTTCAGTTACAGATAGGTGTCGAAGAAAACTTTGTGTGGTTTGTCTTGCTCCTGTCGTGATGTCGTCCACCTCACCTGAGCTGCTCCATCGATAGAAGCATCCACCGTACCAGACATCACGACTCCTGACCGTCTTTCGCCGCCTCAGATCTCCTTCCATGCCGCTGGCACCCACCGCAATTGCATCACCATTATCAACTCAGTAGATGAACCTGAAGAGTACACGGGTCCACAAGAGAGGTCGCACTCTTTCATTTTTGCTTATGTAATGCATTGCTTAATATTACCTGCTACTTTATCGTCCTGTTCACCTCTTAGACTCCGAGTCAGGTCCAAATTAATGTTCAAACTTGAGTTTTAAAATTACTTGTGGGGTACATATCAAGGCAACAATGAATAGTATCTCTGTCTATTATCTGGTTCACCTAGGGTATGCCTATGTTGTTCATCTTGGGTGGGAAACAAATAGTAAAGCAATCGTCATCTGTCTTTTTATTAAATTAAAGCTATCATTAGCCTGCTATCATTATTTTTCGATCCATCCACTGGTTGTTACCATCACTCTAGATTTCTGCATGCTCTCCTTACATAATCTCACTATATTTTTTTCGTATGCATGTCAGATATTGTACACAGTCATGCTGAACATGTAGAGAAAAAGAGAAGAGTTTTGCGCATCAATACAATGTCATGCAGAGATCGCTCCATGGTGGGTTCAATGGCAACCCCTCCCCGCCCCCCTCCAGATTGTAATCGAGAGGAAGATATTTGTTCTGAGGCGGATTCAGACGCAGCTGACCACTCCTATTTACCCCCCGAGGTGTTTGCTCTAACTTGGCATGGTGATGTTGGTCATATCATGCATATGTTACCTTGCAGTACCTACTTTCAACATCATATATGTCATCTGCTTAGTTTAGACATGTTCTGTAATGCCACATGTTTAGTTTCTATATCATATATGAGAATTATGCAATCTCATCTCTTTTAGCCAGCCTTAATATATATGAAATATGCAATGCCATCCTGTTTAACAAGGCATCATATATTTGAATGATATCTTGCCAATCCTTTTCTTCATTACATTTCCATTTGTCGACAATGTTTGTACATTCAACTACTCTTCCTATGAATCAGCCATTTGAGTGGGTGATGGAAAAATCTAGAGTGAAAACAAGGTCTTCAGAGCAAACAGATCTACCTGTCGAAGCAGATCTCTTGCTGGGTCTCGATAGCTCCTCATAGATGGATTCAGAGACTGATGACCAGTCCTATTCCCCCACCGAGGTGTATGCTCTAACTTGGCACGTTTATACTGCTCATATCATGCATATGGTGTCTTGCATTGCATAGTTTAGACATCATATACACAATATTCAACACCATGTTCTTAGTTCAGACATCATATATGTGAATGCCATCTGCATAGTATATAAATCACATATGTGAATTAAATCATACGATCCTAATTACTTAGATACATGTATGTGAATTATGTCATGCGAACCTGTTTACTGAAGACATCATATAATTATCTCATGCCATCCTGTTTAGGTAGTCATCATATCTTTGAATTATGTCATGCTATGCTATCCAGTTTAGATAGACATCATATATGTGAAATTATGTCATGCTATCCTTTTTAGTTAAACAATATACATGTGAACTATTTCATGCCCTCTTTTTTCCACACTATCTATTGCATCTGTCTCTCATACAAGGTCTGTACATTCAACTATGTTTCCTGTTTATCAGCCATTTGAATTAGAGCGGGTGATGGCAGTATCTAGTGGAGTAAAAACACGGTCTTCAAATAAAACAGTGCTACCTCTTGGTGGAGATAGCACCCCGGTTGTACATGCACGAGAACCAGCCCTACCACACATAACCCAGACTCTCACAGATTGTACCCGTACTGCGATGGACAGAGAACCAGCTTCACCCAATCTAACCCCAACCCCATCAGATAGTAACCCAGTTCCTGTTGAGACAGCACCATCTCCACCACAGAGCTCCCAAACAAGAGCAGTTAGTAAGGCAGCTCCAGTGCCCAAAGCGCCAGTACTACCATGGCGAACCCCAACTCCACCAGTTAGTACACCTATTCCTGTGGAGGAAGCACAACCAGCCATTCGTAGTTTAGCATCTATCGCATTTGATGTTGTTAAATCCTATGTGCGTATCTTCCCATCATGGAAATATTATACTGAAGATGAAGGAAAATGCCAGTTGCAGGTGTTCGTCTAGGAGTTATGTGTAAGTAATGTTATTCATGGCAATTACTTTGCTTTGTCCCATACATTCTACCTCCATGATGGTTATAATACAACAACTGTCCATTTTTCTCTATAGAGAAGGACCGATTTGGAAACTCAGGATGAGGTAACCTGTGCTAATACCTCTGCTATCTTCAAGAATGCTTGGTGGCAGTATCGGAATTACCTGAAGAAAACGTACTTCACTGGCAAAGAAACTCATCAAATTCCCTTACGTTCTCCTGAGACACATTTACGGGACAATGACTGGGAACGCCTTGTTCTGTACTGGTCCCGAACCAAGAATGTGGTAAGGTCTATGAGCTCATTTTTTATTTTTAAGTACTATATGCCTGCGTCTTACTGTACTCTGTTCATGTAGAACAAGTGCTTAAACCTGAAGAACAACTGTTCTCATTTAAGATTCCATTGCTATCGTGCAAACTGCTTTGCTCTTGTATCACTGTATTTACTCATGCAAACTTATTTTTAAATTGAAGGATCCAATCAAAACTCCAATGGCACAACAGGTATGTTTAAGCATGTTCGTTTAACAAGTTTGCTCTTATAAATAGCTCTATTGATTTCAATTTCAATTATGTATACAGTTGACTTCTCATATCATGCTCATTACTGGCATCACAACAGAGCCAATAGTGTTGTTGTACATGTAGACCCGTGGTACCAATCTGAAATCTTGTTGTGCCGTGTAGTTTCCCACGCTTTGTATTCTTTCAATGCTGCTTTGTTTTGAACTGATATGATTTGAACTAAACCTATTATGTGTCTGCTTGTTTCTTCTTTTAGAATGCTGACGGAATATTGGGGAAGAGTACCTTATTAAGCCATGGTAAAGGAAGTAATGCAGATAAGGTTCAGGATAGTGAGACATCCTTGTTGGTCTCCAACAAAGCTGATAAAACATCTAAGGAAAACTATCTTGAAGACAGTGAGACAACCCCAAAGTCCTGTCTTGGTGTAGTGTTCGAGTTACTGGCCACTACCGCTGGCACAAGCTATTCGAACTCACTGTCTGAATCAGTTCAGTTTCTTGAGTCTCAACTACAAGCTGAAAGACATCGATCAGCTGTGCTGCGACAAGAAGCCGAAGGACTACAGAAGTCCCTAGAGAATTCAGATGCATACTTTCTGGTGCAACAGCAAGCGTTGGAGGATTTTAGCGCCAAATAGGAGAAAGCTAATAAGCTTGCTAAGCTTATTACCAGCATGGTGGATACCCAGGATAACATTTCTTGAGCTCTTCTGAAGTTGTTTCAGTTATGGACTTGTTTTGCTACCGCGTTTATTTGCACTGGTGGCCAATTTATACGGTCAGTGTATGTAATATGCTGCTTTGTTCCCTATATTTGCACTGGTGGCGAACTTTGATGCCTAGTGGATGTAATATGTGTAATAGCCGTAATAGCCTAGCGTTAGTTGCTTGCTTATTTATTTCCTTATTGTCTTGTTTAGTTGTTTGCTTGTAGTCACTGCAGTTCTTTTTTAGCGTTTTTCTAGTGGCCACAATAACCTATTTTTATAACTAGGCCACAATAACCTTGGCAACATACGGACCGTTGTAACCATGGTCCTGCTACCTGCTATAGTGACCATGGGCCTCCTACGGGCCGTAGGATCCACGGGCCTTCTACGGGCCGTAGGATCCATGGGCCTTCTACGGGCCATATAATCAATGGGCCTTCTATGGGCCGTATAATTGTTTGGCCAAACATGGGCCTTACTATTCGTGGACCAATAACGGTCCGCAAAATGGGCTGTAAATGGGCTAGAGTGGAAATTGTCTGTTTATTGCCCGTCCATAACGGTCCGTTAATAGGCCGTATTTGATGACGCTATGAAAACAGCCCAACGGGTTAACGGGCCACAAACGGGCTGACTATAACCACGGGCTGAATTTGGCCCACAAGCGGAATAGGCCAGTAACGGACCGTAAGTAACCGAATTCTGGAAATGAGCCCAAGAATAAATGGGCCCTTAGAAGGCCGAAAGTTAACACGGGCTGGAAACGGCCAACGGAATAATGGGCCGTTAATGGGTATAAAGGGATACACTGTTCATTATGGGCCAGTTTCACCTCGGGCCTTTAATGGTCCCAGAGTTACAAAGGGCCTCGTATGGGCCGAAAGACGTCATGGGACATACATGGGCCGGAAGTTACAACGGGCTGGAATCATATTGGACGGCCCAGATGACACTACTGGGCCTAATTCGGATAGGCCATAACGGGCCGTGAGTTAGCGGGCTGTAAATGGGCTATATGCGAACAGGCCGTTAACGGGCTTTCCGTGGGCCGGCCCGCTACCTTTTGACCAAGTCAAATGGGCCGGCCTTTTCACCGAAATGGGCCTCTGTTGGGCCGTGCCACTTGTCGACGTATCATAGGCGCCTCCTGTCCAATGAGTGGATGACATATGTCCCAACGGTGAGCCAACACATGGTTTCTTTGGCCATTGAGAATTTTACACGTGGAAAATCCCCATTGGTCCCGGCTATTAACGGGTTATCGGATCCAAACCGAAACCTGATAGCTTAACGGCGACCCGTTATGATGGATGCCACATGTCAGTTACCCTTGACGAAAGCACTTCCATGACGCGCCATTTATCGTCATGGAAGTCGACACTTCCGTGATGATAATTTTGGTATTGTCATGGAACACTTCTTCGACAGCACATGTATGACTATCTTGATTCTGTCATATAATCGTCATGGATGTACATGCATGACAGAAAACTTGACCTACTGTGACAAACATGTATCATCACGGAAGTGTTTTTTTTTTTTGTGACAAACACGTATCATCACGGAAGTGTATTTTTTTTTGTAGTGTACCTTCATCTCTCGCACCCCACGACACAATAATCAAGCACACCCACGATGACACGTACTGGGAGGATATCCAGCGGCTCCAATGTCGCTCCCCGTGGCTCCAATGGTGCTCCCCATGGCTGACGACGACAACGGACGGCAGTTCACCTCGCCTCACATAGTGGACACCCACGAGAGGGGGAAGAACCTCTCGGTGGTGTACACGAACAAGCCGATCTCGGTGGAGAGCTCCATCCAAACTATGGAGCAGTTGCTTGCCGAGGACTAGTACCATGTGGTCGGCTTCGACCTCGAGTTCATCGGCGGTCGTGCCGGGCGTGATCAGAAGGTTGCCGTCACCCAGTTGTGCGTGCGCCATCACGTCCTCGCCTACCACTACTGCCTGGCCACAAGGCCTTGCGAGTGTTTCGCCAGGTTTATCAAGAGCCGCGACTACAGTTTCGCTACGGTGGACATCATCAATGATCTAAACGCGCTCGAGGTTTCGGGCTTGGCCTGCCAGAACCTTGTGGATATCCGTCACCACTACAGGGTCTGGGCAGCCTGAAGAACAAGCAGAACTCCCTGGTTGACCTCGCCTTGGCCATCATCGACCCCTACTACAAGAACATGAAGGCTGCGTGCAACAAGGACAAGATCGTGTCGCACAGTGCCTGGGAGCAGAGACTAGATGAAGAACATGTCAAGTACGCGGCCAAGGATGCGTACACAAGCTACGAGATGTACAGGCGGATCGTTGACATGAGGAAGTGCCTTAGTTCTGGCCTAGATGAAGGATCGAGCCACGGAGCAGTGGCGGCAGCCTCAGAAGAAGTAGATGGTTAGATAGAATGCACATAATTGTTTATTGAGGTGTGTGCGAATGTTTTGTATAGTCACTAATGTAATTGGATGTTTTTTTTGGTTATATATGTTGTTCATCTGAAGACAAAGCAAATCACATCGCACACGGAGTAAAATAGGGAACCCGTCGATGATGATTTCATCAATCACTGAGAATTGCATACCAGCAAGCGTTTGCCCACAACACACACGGCTTATTAGTAGCAATCATTTGCCCACAACACACACGGCTTATTAGTAGCAATCGTTTGTGTTATTACCAGTCTTCCCACACATTTCTGATTACTGACCTGTTTGCCGCGTATCACACACATCTGGTTAAGTTGAACCGTTTTTGTTGTCTTGGCTCATCGCAAATAGTTCATCCGAGTAAACTGTATGCCCTATATCGCACACACCTTGATCTGGGTTGCTATTTCTCTTGTGTTGCCTAATCACAAATAGTTCATCCGAGTGAACTGTATGCCGTATATCGCACACACCTTCATCTGGCTGATCGTTTCTGTTGTTACGCTCATCGCAAATAGTTCATTCGAGTGAACTGTATGCCGCGCATTGCACACGTAACTATAGTCTGAATCATGTTTGATGTCTCCACCATTGCAAACAGTTTGTCTCATTTTTGATGGTTTTCTTACACCACCGTTTGTGATTAATGCATCGCACACAGTTTTGTTGAAGGGTCTCTGATCGTAGTGTCGCGTTAGGACCATCCCGTAGTAGTGAAGAGCCAGACCAACAATATGGGTGCCATAGATGACGGCTCCACTCCAGACAATGCCGATGACCAGGTCAATCGCAACGATGCCATGCCCGCTCAGGCTAATGGCCATTTAGGGATGTCCGATAATGAGGACCCCGAAAATGTCGAGGATGGGGAGGATAGTAATTACCTCCCTGAATCCGAGGAAGATGTCAGCCTTGGACCCAAGGATTTCATTGTCCTCGAGGACCCATAGGGGTAGGAAAGATTCTAGCAGCGACTTGTTGGAACTGCCCGCAGCATGAAGAAAAAGCAGCAGCAGCTTCAAACTTACCAGAACACGCTAAACAAAAAGTGGGAAGAGATCCTCACAGTCGAACAAGACCTCGAGTTGTGGCATGAAGGCCAAGCTAAATCCTACCCACGTCGGGTTCTACTTCCCCAGTTCGATGATGAAGTTGCCAAAAGTGTGTTGTTAAAGCACGATCGGGCCGATGATTCTGACTGCCCTCCTTGGGGGCGGGACAGGCCAACAAGAGAAAATAGAACACCCCCCCACCCCCCCACAATACCTCGATGTGAAGTCAAGGACGCAGTCCAATACCCTGATTCGTACTATTTGTGAAGGCAACAAAACGCAAAACCAGTCCCAGGACAATCCATTTATGGATCACGAGGACACGCGCCTGCTAGACAGGTCGGCTATGAGGCCTGGCTGGATAGGCATGGTAGGGTCGGGAGCAAGCGCACACTCGGATGCCAATCGATATCCGGCACGAAGCGCCTTGTTTTCGAGGGCCTGTGCACCCATTATGCTTCACAAATGAGGTTACAGAGCATCAGTTCCCCGAAGGGTTTAAACCCGTAAATATTGAAGCATATGATGGAATGACTGACCTGGATGTATGGATTGAAGACTTCCTTCTGCATATTCATATAGCTCGAGGAGACAATCTCCATGCCATCAAGTACCTTCCGCTGAAGCTCAACACTACAAAAAAAAACCACTTCCATGATGATACGTGTTTGTCACAGTAGGTCACGTTTTCTGTCATGCATGTACATCCATGACAATTTTATGGCAGAATCAAGATAGTCATACTTGTGCTGTCGTAGAAGTGTTCCATGACAAAACCAAAATTATCATCACGGAAGTGTCCACTTCCATGACGATAAATGGCACGTCATGGAAGTGCTTTCATCAAGGGTAAATATTTTCCTGCTCATAAGAAACAAGCTGCTTTACAGGAAATATTTAACTTTGTGCAAATTGAAGAAGAGAGTCTCCCACAAGCTTGGGGGACGCTTCTCCAATTACTTAATGCTTTGCCTGATCATCTTCTCAAGAAAAATGAAATACTTGATATCATTTATAATGGACTAACCGATGCCTCTAGGGATGACCTAGATAGTTGTGCTGGTTGTGTTTTCAGGGAACGAACTATTGAACAAGCTAAAGAATTATTGAATAATATATTGAGAAATGATAATGATTGGACTCTTCCCGAACCACCACCTAAGCCAACTCCGAAGAAGGGGGGTATTCTATTTTCTAAGTCCTGAAGATATGCAAGAGGCAAAGAAATCTATGAAAGAAAAAGGTATTAAAGCTAAAGATATCGTGGTGGGCGCACGACAGATGCCAAAGGATGGATAAAGAGAGGGACATGCTCGAGGGAACCGGTGGGCTCCAGAGGCGAGGTCGGTATGAGCGAGCGAGGGATGCAAGACATACCCAGGTTCGGGGCTCTCCGGAGAGATAACACCCCTAGTCCTGTCGAGCGTGGTTTTTGTGTGGATGTTACAAGCTTGCTCCTAGAGCTGTTTGGGGGAGGAAGGAAAGCTGCCCAGGGCTCAGGCTGCTTCTTCTCCTTATGTATGTGTGTATTCTACTGATGGTCGACCCTTTGCACGGAGGCCTCTGGGGGGTTTTATAGGTCAACCCCCCAGGGCTACAATGGTAAAGTTACACGGGTGCGGGGCCGAGATGTCAGTGTCTGGGAAGTCGGCGCTGGGGCCCGCCGGGTACCAGGGTACGCCGGGTTCTCCGGGCGCGGGCCCCGTGCGCCAGGAGGCACTATTCTTCGTCTTGTCATGCGTCACGGAGTGGTTGGGCCGGCTCGGCTACAGTGGCACGTCGCCCGGTCGCCATCGGCTTGCGTCAGCGGGACGAGGGATGCACTGTAGCCATGCCGGCCCTGGTCAGTGGTGTAGGTGGGCCACTGTTGCCACACTCCTGCCAGTCAGCGGGGTTGGTGGGCCACTGTAGCCATGCTCATCTCTTCGTGGGGACTTGTTCCGTCATACGTCCTGGATGGGATGGGAACTGACCCGTGGCCAGGTTGAGGGACGCACTGCGGTGGCGCTTGCTAGTTGGAGAAGTCTTGGCTTGTCGGGGCCGGCCGGCATGCGCCAGTAGGCCTGGCCGTGTCGCAGTTTTGACCGGATTGCGGAGCTTGGCCGGGTTGAGGGACTTGGCCGGGTTGAGGAACCCGGCCAAGTACGAACCGGATTGAGGGGCGATGTTGGCCCCGATGTTTTTGAAAAGGATCCGGGTTTCGTTGCCTGCCCAGGGTTCATCCCCCCGACAGTAGTCCCCGAAGCTGTGAAGGCTCGCTGGCTTCGAGCAGGGGGGCCTTCGAAGTTTCACCCCCCTGAGGAGGCGGCAGATGCTAATGAGGTTCGCGACCGCCGGGTTCGGCAACACCCACTGTTTGCCGGCTTCCGGAAGCCGGATCGCAGCATCCTGGTACGGGTGGGAAACCGAAGAGCCCCCAAATCTTGAAGGGGAAGGGACACGCCTCCTTGGTTTCGGTGCGGGCGCCATGTGGCGCTCGGAAACTGAAGAGGCCCTGACAGCCACGCGCGGGACGGGACGTGACAGTGGGCTGGGGCCCGTCACTCCGCGCCCTCGGCCCCCGCGCGGGGATTTAATGTGGCAGCCGTGGGTGGTTGCCCTTCTCGACACAGGTGATTTGTGCGTGGATCGTGCCCACTTAATGCGGGGAAGTGGGAGGGGTGGGCGCAGCCGATCCCACTTTCCCATGTTCTGTCTGTGGCTATAAATTGGGGGAGGGGGCGGCGGAGATCATTCACGCACACGTCCCCCCGCTCCCTTCTTTCTTTTTCACCCAGCTCTTGAGCTTGCCACCCATCGAAGAGCCAGACGCCGCTCAGAGCGCCCGCCTGCCGCGCCAGCCCTTTCTCGCCCACGCCCCTTGCACTCACGCCGAGTGCCGTGGAATGGCACTGCCGAAAGGCTCGTGGGAGGGATCCACCATCACTGACGACGACATTCAGTACCTCCGCGACACCCGACGCCTGTCGCCGGCGGCGGAGGTGGCCGCGCGCGCGCCCGAGGGGGAGATGGAGCCGCGGTCGCGGGACGACGAGCACGTGGTCTTCTCCAGTCACTTGAAGCGCTAGTTCGGCCTCCCCGCCAGCGCCTTCTTCCGTGCCTTCCTCTCCTTCTTCGAGCTGCAGCCACACCACCTAGGCGCCAACACCGTGCTGCAGCTCTCAGGCTTCGTCACCCTTTGCGAGGGGTATTTGGGGGTGGAGCCAGACGTGGAGCTCTGGAGCCGCCACTTCTTCCTCAAGCAATACGGGCCAGACGTCGGGGTAATGTCGGACTATGAGGCCGCCGTCGTTTCGGTCCGGACGGCCGGGGGGTTCCCCAAGATTACCATCGAGGATTCTGCCAAGAAGTGGCAGAACACCTTTTTCTACGTTCGCCGCGTCGGCGGGGGAGGCGACGCCGTTAACTTGCCCCCGTTCATCAACGAGCGGCCGCTCGCCAAGATAAACTGGGGCCACATGCCCAAGAACCCGCCGCAGGGGATGCTGAACCTGTGCGACCAGATCCGGGAGATGACGGCGCGGGAGGGCCTCAAGGGGACCGATCTTGTCGCCGCCTTCATTGCGCGCCAGGTTCTGCCGCTGCAGCACCGGGCGCACATCATTGGCTTGATAGGCGACCGCCGGGATCCTACCTGGATGTCGTCCGCAAGGCTGAACCCGGAGCAGGTCGCCGACCGGGTGAACGCTATCTCCAAGGCCGAGTTGACTTCGGACTGGAGGTTCGGCAAGGCGCCCTACAACGCCGAGCATCCGGCGCCTGCGGTGAGTCCCTGGTCTCCATATTTTGCCATGTGCTACCTCTTTCTCCTTCCAGATGTGACGCGGGAGGTGCTGCTGAACGCAATCCAGCCAACGCGTGACTGGACGAGGACGCAGGTACTTCCCGTCGAGCGGGCCCGATCGGAGGGGGCGGAGTCCTTCACCGAGAACCTGGAGCCGGCCGAGCGGGTAAGTCTTCGCGCCCAGATCTCTTGCGAGACTGGTCGGATGACGACGATGTGCAGATTCTGACGCAAACTGGTGGTGCAGCGCCATCGAGGGGCGGGGGCAGCAAGGTCGCCCCCTCAAGATGACCGAAGAAAAGATAGAACTTTGCGAGGGGTTTAATAAATGGAACTTTGTAAAAGATAGAATGCAAAAAAGAAAAAAGGAGTAAAAAAGAACAGGGCGGACTTATCATCGGGTTTATTAGACCTAGCCACTTCCTGCCGCACGCATGTGGCTCTGTGCTGTTGACCAGCTCATCTTCATTGATAGCGAAGTTGATATGGGTTGTCTGCAACCTCTGCCAGTCACTCGCTTGATGCTGTCGTCGGTCAAGTCCTTTAAAGAGGTGTGCAGCTGCCACCTGGATGGTTTAAGACATATGGACATGTCACTCTCGGTTGGGTCTTTCACAGAACCCTGCAGGTATGCAAGTCCGAAGTGTGTCACTGTTCAGTCGAGCCGATCATGACGTGTCCTTTGTTTTGGCTCCTCGGCCGCCCAGGGAATTTTTAGTGCAAAGTTATGCACCCTAGGGACGTAGTGTCCTTCCCAGGGGAGGCGCACGAGGAGCATGTACCCCTATTTGGGGTGGGGGAATGCTTGACCGAGGTCGGCCTGTGCGGCCCGCGTACGCTTTGATGAGTTGGGCATATGCTTATTTGCATGAGCTGCCTCCTCAGATGCTTGTACCTAGGCTGCGAAAGCCACGGTCTGCTCCTCTGTTCGGAGGGAGCGTTCGGTGTTGCCATTAACTGTAATAACACCGTTTGGTCCCAGCATTTTTAGCTTTAAATATGCATAACACGGGAATGTGTTAAAGTGAGCAAATGTGGTGTGCCCTAGCAGTGCGTGGTATCCGCTTCGGAAGGGAACAATATCGAAGATTAACTCTTCGCTCCTGAAGTTCTCGGGTGACCCGAAGACTACCTCTAGTGTCACCGTTCCTGTGTAGCAAGTTTCGACACCTGGTATGACACCTTTAAAGGTGGTGGTGCTGGGCTTGATCCGAGATGAGTCAATGCCCATCTTTCTGATCGTATCAGCGTAGATTAAATCATGTCAGATGGAATCCATCAATGATCGGGTCCAGGACCAGAGCAGCCGATCCGCCATGCCTAATTTTGGTCGGATGATCATGTTTGTCAAATGTCATAGGGTAGGCCGACCATGAATTGAACTTCGAGGCAACAAGCTCCAACGCGTAAATGTCCCAGAGAGCTCGTTTCCTCTTCTTTTTACGGATGTGTGATGACCCACAAGTCTGGGGATCAATCGTAGTCCTTTCGATAAGTAAGAGTGTCGAAGCCAACGAGGAGCATAAGGAAATGACAAGTGGTTTTCAGCAAGGTAATGTCTGTAAGCACAGAAATTGTCGGTAACAAGTAGTTTGGTAACAAGATAATTTGTAACGAGCAAGTAACGGTAATGGTAAATAAAGTGCAGCAAGGTAGCCCAATCCTTTTGTGGCAAAGGATAGGCCAAAATGGTCTCTTATAATAAGCAAAGCGTTCTTGAGGGCACACGGGAATTTCATCTAGTCACTTTCATCATGTTGGTTTGGTTCGTGTTCGCTACTTTGATAATTTGATATGTGGGTGGACCGGTGCTTGGGTGCTATTCTTACTTGAATAAACCTCCCACTTATGATTAACCCCCTCGCAAGCATCCGCAACTACGAGAAAAGTATTAAGATAAAATCTAACCATAGCATTAAACATGTGGATCCAAATCAGTCCCTTACGAAGTAGCGCATAAACTAGGGTTTAAGCTTCTGTCACTCTAGCAACCCATCATCTAATAACTACTCCACAATGCATTCCCTTAGGCCCAAAGATGGTGAAGTTCCATGTAGTCGACGTTCACATGACACCACTAAGGGAATCACAACATACATATCATCAAAATATCGAACACATATCAAGTTCACATGATTACTTGCAACATGATTTCTCCCGTGACCTCAAGAACAAAAGTAACTACTCACAAATGATATTCATGCTGAAGATCAGAGGGGTATTAAATAGCATAATGGATCTGAACATATAATCTTCCACCAAATAAACCATATAGTAATCAACTACAAGATGTAATCAACACTACTAGTCACCCACAGGTACCAATCTGAGATTCCGGTACAAAGATTGAACACAAGAGATGAACTAGGGTTTGAGAGGAGATGGTGTTGTTGAAGATGTTGATGAACATTGGCCTCCCAGAGATGAGAGGGTTGTTGGTGATGACGATGGCTTCGGTTTCCCCCTCTGGGAGGGAAGTTCCCCCGGCGGAATCGCTCCGCCAGAGGGCAAAAGTGCTCCTCCCCAAGTTCCACCTCGAGACGGCAGCGCTCCGTCCCGAAAGTCCTCCCCTTATTTTTTTCTAGGTCAAAAGACCTTAAATACCAGAAGATGGGCACCGGAGGTGGGCTGGGCTGGCCACAACCCACCAGGGCGCGCCTAGGGGGCCTGGCGCGCCCTGGTGTCTTGTGGTCACCAGGTGGGCCCCCTCCGGTAGTTATTTGCTCCGGTATTTTTTATATATTCCAAAATAAATCTCTGTAAATTTTCAGCTTATTTGGAGATGTGCAGAATAGGTATCTCAGACATAGCTTTTTCAGGTCCAGAATTCCAGCTGTCGGCATTCTCCCTCTTTGTGTAAACCTTGCATATTATGAGAGAAAAGGCTTTAAAATTACTCCATAAAGCATTATTATGCATAAAAACATTATAAATGATAGTAGGAAATCATGATGCAAAATGGACGTATCAACTCCCCCAAGCTTAGACCTCGCTTGTCCTCAAGCGAAAGCCGATATCGAAAAACATGTCCACATGGTTTGAGAGAGAGGTGTAGTAGCATCATGCTTATTATTATAACAGCAACAAACTTTATCATAAAACTTTTTCATATAACTTCTCATGAACAAGTAACAATTCATCACAACATCGGAGTATAAAACATAAACCTTATTGAAGACCAACAAACTATGTTCTCAGTCAACTTTGCAACTACAATTCATCATATTTTCAGGAAGGGTCATGTATCGGAGCCATTTGGCAAGTCCACATACTCAACCATCCTTTAGTCTTCTATGATTGCTAACACTCACAGCATACCAATGATCAAAAAGTTTCAACCGGACACATAGAAAGATAGGGGCTTATAGTTTCGCCGCCCAACATATTCACCTCAAGGGTGATATCAACAATAATAACTCATGCTCACTAATGTCCAACTAGATATATGTGCCTAGATCTTTCCTCACCACATGATGCTTGCAAAAAGTGAAAATAAAAAGGAATAGGAAAGAATACTTTGACTCTTATATAAAAAGTAAATGCATAAAAGTAAAAGATAGGCCCTTCGTAGAGGGAAGCAGAGGTTGTCATGCGCTTTTTGGTTTGTATGCCAAATCCCTTAATGCAAAAGAACGTCACGTTATATTGCCCCTTATGATAGCAACCTTTATTATGTAGTCCATCACTTTTATTACTTTGCCATCACAAGTTCATACAACGCTCAATTTTCTCTTACACTAATTGATCAAACACATTTAGAAGCAATTTTTATTGCCTTAGTGCACCGATGACAACTTACTTGAAGGATCTTATTCAATCCATAGGTAGGTATGGTGGACTCTCAAAACATGAGTTTGGGTTTAAGGTTTTTGGATGCACAAGTAGTATCTCTACTTAGTGCGGAATTTTTGGCTAGCAAAGATATTGAGCAAGCACCACATGCTGAAGGATCTATGACAATATAACTTCTATGTGAATAAGAACAAACATAACTCATTACGTTGTCTTCCTTGTCCAGCGTCAACAATTTTGACATATAATAATTAATGGGGGCTCACAATCATAAAAGATGTCCAAGATAGTATATTTGCATGTGAATCTTCTCTTCCCTTATTAATTCTTTCATGAGTTGCATCATTGACCGATGTTGTGATTGTCAATTTCCAATAAATTTTAACAGTTATACTTTTCCTTATGTGATGTCATTACTCACCATAAGATTAGCATATGATCTTTTGCATTTATTTCTTTTTATTTTGATTGCAACATAAAACGTAAAGAAGCCAAAACTCAAACTAAACTTTATTATATAACTCTCACTCGATTACATAGAAAGATAAATCACGAAACTAAAACTCAAAAATAGAGCATACTATGCTTTTATTCAACTAAATCATGAAATCTAAGGATCGAACTAAAAATAGGTAAAGGTAATAGAAGTGATGGTGATACGATACCGGGGCAGCTCCCCCAAGCTTGGCACAAGACAAGGGTAGTGCCCATACCCATGTACTCAAGTCTCCTTTGGTGGGGAAGATGATGAAGGTGGTGGTGATGAGGTAGTAGGTTTGTCCTCCGGCTTCCAAGGCAAGGGCTCACCATCAAAAGAAGATGCACGAGTCTCCCGAGTCCTGCAACTGGCAGCCAAACTCATACCTTTAAATCTTGCTTCATAGTTGAAACTTGGTTTTGAAGATCATAGATTTGGCTTTGCAGAAAATTGATTTTCTCGTTGAAGGTGAAGACGATGTACTTCATGGATCGGCTATCCACCATTTGATCACGGGTGAATTCCGTGATCATGGAGTGATTGGCGCTGAGTCCACGCTCCACCATCCCTTGGCACTTGAAGATGTCTTGTTCCACCGCCTCGAGCCTGGCCTCCATGCTCCCCGTCCTCTTGGGCCCCTGAACATCCCGGATGTGGAGCACCCCCTCACGCATCTCAATGGCCTGAGGGTGCTTCATCACCTCCGACAAGTACGGGTTGATGACCCTCTCAAAGAACTTGTCCTTGGAGGAGCTTGGGTGAGCCATGGTGATCTAGATATGAGAGGAAAACAGCACAAAACAAGAACAGAAGAATTTTTTGCAATGCGGTGGTCAAATCGTCCGGGGGTATATATAGATATTTTTTTATCTTGGGAAACAAGCAATAAGGAAGGAAAACGGAGTTGGGAAGGTGTCCGAGGAGGGCACAACCCACCAGGGTGCGCCAGGAAGGGCAGGCGCGCCTTGGTGTATCGTGGCCACCTCGGTTGCCTTCCTGTTTATGTCTTATTTTCCTAATTTTTTAATATTCCAAAACTGACAGAAAATATATTTTTAGATTTTTCAGAGTCTGTTTACTTACCGTATCACGTACCTCCTCTTTTTCAGGATTCTGAAGTGTTCTGGAAGGTTTCTTTTATGTGTTCCTCCGGTGTCATGGTTTGGATAATATTGCTTTCAACATTAATAGGCGTACCTGAGATATAGTGTTTAATTCTTTGTCCATTGACCACCTTCGGGTTAGTACCTTCGGCATTATTAATCTTGATAGCTCCAGAGCGATACACCTCTTCGATAATATATGGTTCTTCCCATTTGGAGAGAAGGTTTCCTGCAAAGAATCTAAAATGAGAGTTGTACAAAAGAACATATTCTCCAACTTTGAATTTCCGCTTTTGGATTCTTTTATCATGCCATCTTTCAACTTTTTCTTTGAATAGTTTGGCATTTTCATAAGCTTGGGTTCTCCATTCATCTAGTGAGCTAATATCAAATAACCTCTTTTCACCGGCAAGCTTGAAGTCATAGTTAAGTTCTTTAATTTCCAAATATGCTTTATGTTCTAACTCAAGAGGCAAATGACAAGCTTTTCCATAAACCATTTTGTATGGAGACATACCCATAGGATTTTTATAAGTTGTTCTATAGGCCCAAAGTGCATCATCCAATTTCTTAGAAAAATTCTTTCAGGACCTATTGACAGTTTTTTGTAATATTAGTTTTATTTCTCTATTGCTAAGCTCAACTTGAACACTAGATTGAGGATGATAGGGTGATGCAATTCTATGGTTAACATCATATTTAGCAAGCATTTTACGGAAATCACCATGAATAAAGTGTGAACCACCATCAGTCATTAAATATCTAGGGACTCCAAACCTTGGGAAAATAACTTCTTTAAGCATTTTAATGGAGGCGTTATGATCATCACTACTAGTTGGAATAGCTTCTACCCACTTAGTAACGTAATCAACAGCAACCAAAATATGTGTATACCCATTAGAGGAAGGAAAAAGTCCCATATAATCAAAACCCAAAACATCAAATGGTTCAACAACAAGTGAATAATTCATAGGCATTTCCTGACGCTTACCGATATTACCAATTATTTGACATTCATCACAAGACAAGACAAACTTACGGGCATCCTTGAAAAGAGTAGGCCAATAAAAACCAGATTGCAATACCTTGTGAGCAGTTCTATCTCCCGCATGATGTCCTCCATAAGCTTCGGAGTGACATTTCCGTAGGATTTGTTCATGTTCATGCTCAGGTACACAACGTCTAATAATACCATCTACTCCTTCTAAATAAAGATGTGGGTCATCCCAAAAGTAATGTCTTAAATCATAGAAGAATTTTTTATTTTGTTGGTATGTGAAACTAGGTGGTATATATTTAGCAACAATGTAATTAGCATAATCAGTATACCAAGGAGTATTATGAGAAACATTTATTGCAGCTAGTTGTTCATCAGGAAAACTATCATCAATAGGTAGTGGGTCATCAAGAATATTTTCTAACCTAGACAAGTTATCAACTACGGGGTTCTCAGCTCCTTTCCTATCAGTGATATGTAAATCAAATTCTTGTAACAAGAGAACCCATCTAATGAGTCTAGGTTTAGCATCTTTCTTTTTTATAAGATATTTTATAGCAGCATGATCAGTGTGACAATTACTTTGGAATCAACAATGTAAGATCTAAATTTATCACAAGCAAACACAACTGCTAAAAATTCTTTTTCAGTAGTAGCATAATTTCTTTGGGCACTATCTAGAGTTTTACTAGCATAATGGATAACATTCAGTTTCTTATCAACTCTTTGTCCTAGAACAGCACCAACTGCATAATCACTAGCATCACACATCTTTACCTAATATTAAAGGACGGAAGCTTTCATAGTTCTCCATAAGTCTGATTTTATTAAATTGTCTTTTTTCAGATTTGTGTCCACCAGGTTTTACTCCGTGAGGAATCCTAACATCCCAACCTATGAATGAGAGTGTTAAAAAAACATATGAAGGAGAAACCGATACGTCCGCGTGCACGGCTGAATAAGGAGGAAAACGTGGGAGCAAAAATCAATTGAACCGGGACTCCAAAACACCCATGAATCCAGGGCTCCATCGCGCTCCATCCAACCGGGACGTCGCGGGAATCTGGGGCTTCATCACACTCGAGATTTTTTCTCCATCACGCGTGATTTCTGCTCTCACAATAATCCTTCGCCTCCTCTTCTATTTCCTCCCATAAATATCGGTCGGGTCCCGTGGAGGCGGAGGAGCTGATCGGCCTCTCGGACCCGCTGTCGCCGTCACCAATGATCCCAAGGAGGAGGGCAGCCACGTCTCTCTCACTTTGCCTTTCACCAGGGTTCCACAGATCGGAATTGGTTTTGGCGGCAGGCGCATGGCATCGCCTTCGCCGGCGAGGGGATGAATAGGTGGCGGCCCTCTGATGGGGAGCGACGCACTTCTGTTTCGTGAACACTTCGTTAAATAGAAAAGGAAAAGAAAGCAGGGAAGCTGTCACAAGCTAGGGCTATAGCCGCAGCCTCTCCAACCCGGGCACTGCAGGCGAGGTGCGCCCCTCTTCGCCTCCCCTTTCTCCATCTTCTACCCTCTTTCTCCCGCTCCCCTCTTGTTCAGCCCCCCTCTGACCTAAAGCGGTGGGTTGAGGAAGCAGTGGCCTAGCTGAAGAGGTGGACGGAGGAGGCAGTGGCAATGCGCTTGACTGCGGAGCCTACCGTGGGCGCGAGGAAGCTGGCTAGGCTCTTCGATGTTGTGATGCTCTGCACTTGCACACCAACTTCTCATGGTCACCATCGCATAGCAAGCTGGATACTGTCATGGTTTGGCGAAGCTTTGGACTAGGAATCAAGGAGAGACCAGTGATGGTGGAGAACCTCTACGCACTTTGGCTAGCCAGAAACGAGACTCGATAGGGAAAGAAAGTTGCTGAAGCTCAGGTGATTGCAAGGACGATGATAGCACACTTGCAGGAATGGCAGGCGATGCATCCACCAAAGGAGCGGCAGCCAAAGCGGACGGAGACGGAGAGATGGCAGCCACCGGAAGACGGCTGGATCAAATCGAATGTAGATGCAGCTCTGTCAAAAGGAGGGGAGCAAGGTGCTGGTGGCATGGTGTTCAGAGATGTGGAGGGTGCTTTCAGGGGTGCAGCGTCTTTCATGTTCCCCAGGGTTGCCTGTCGAAGGGCAGCTCATCTTGGAGTGGAATGGGGCTTTCAGAAAGTGCACTTTGAGACGGACTGTAGGGGTGTGGAATGCATGTTAAACAAAACAAGGAAAGAACCTGTCAGCTACGGACCCGGTGCTCGAGGATGTGAGGGGG
The DNA here is from genome assembly GCA_011799875.1 of Thinopyrum elongatum. Lineage (NCBI taxonomy): Eukaryota > Viridiplantae > Streptophyta > Magnoliopsida > Poales > Poaceae > Thinopyrum > Thinopyrum elongatum. The sequence continues at coordinate 570,021,602 of CM022303.1, forward strand.
CTGCTGAATTCTATGATGGACTACAAGGTGTTGCGTCCACGCATTAGCAAGAGAGGGAGTTAGCAGTGAGCTAGCGCAGGTGTGGCTTGATTTTTTTGTTTTTACGGGTAATTGTATCTTAGGTATTTTAGCAGCTGAAATTCCTAAACTCTTTGAATAAATAAATGCCGTGAGGAGTTTCAAAACAATATCTGAAAGATGCAGACACCGATGCTACGATGTTCACTAGCTCTGTCAAACTATTTTTCTAACAAAATATTAAATATATACACAGATTATTTTGGTATTATTTTCTGCAGCAGGCAACTGATCTGCCTATACATATACTATCACTTGGGAAATATTCCCTCCATTTCTAAATATAAACTCTTTTAGAGATTCCCTACGGACTACGTACATATGTATATAGACATATTTTATAGTGTAGATTCACTCATTGTACTCCGCATGTAGTTCATATAGGGATCTCTAAAATGACTTAGGAACGAAGGGAGTACATATCAATCACAATATTTATTCGAGGTTTTCACAGATAGTTTTTCTCTTGTAGCGTCCCACCCGACCACCTAGCTGCTATTGTCACGACGTGTCTTGTGCAGCAATCCAATTCGTTGCCGCGACCAATTAATCATGGTTTTCATGGCAGGTGGCTCTTGCCCCATAGCGAAGGACGTCGGGTTAAGTTAGAGTTTCTTTTAATTTTGATGCAATACGGTACAGGAACAACGGCCTCTCTTCAAAGAATAATTTTAATGGAGTTATAAGCAATCCTACTAAAGAAACAACAGTTGAATTTCACAAAATAATCAAGTGATCTTGGATATATTTGTGGTGGCAGGATTTAGTACCTTGCAAATGGGCCTGAAGTCGTGATTCCTCTCATAGTTGCTAGGGCTGACGTCCCGCCATGTCCCCATTTCATGTCCGGCGAGATTTTAAGTGTTTCACATATTAGCTGGTGGATGGAGAATCTTTGTGCAACACTCTTGATACTCCGGGTCATGTCCGCTGGCATTTGTTCCGTAGGGAAGCATGAATGTCGTGGTAGACACTGAAGGAGGGATGGGCGGATTTTTTATGTTCACTGATAACCCACAAGTATAGAGGATCGTTTGTAGCCTTTTTCGGTAAATAAGAGTGTCGAACCCAACGAGGAGCTAAAGGCAGAACAAATATTCCCTCAAGTTCTATCGACCACCGATACAACTCTACGCACACTTGCCGGTTGCTTTACCTAGAACAAGTATGAAACTGTTTTGCAAAAATAAAACTACGAGTACTTTGCGAGAATAAAACTACGAATAAAGTGCAAAGTAATAAAAGTAGATAGCTTTTGTCAATAAGAAAGTCATTTGTCCCTAGGCAATCGATAACTAGACCGGTAATCATTCTTGCAATTTTATATGAGGGAGAGGCATGAGCTAACATACTTTCTCTACTTGGATCATATGCACTTATGATTGGAACTCTAGAAAGCATCCGCAACTACTAAAGATCATTAAGGTCATGAAACCCAACCATAGCATTAAATATCAAGTCCTCTTTACTCCCATACGCAATAACCCCCAAACTCGGGTCTGTGTATTTTGTCACTCACGCCACCCACCATAAGCGAGTTATGAACGTATTGCAACAACCTACAGCGAGGATCCCTCACATTTGCGCGACATGGAGGGCACCGTAGGACAGCACCATAAATAAAATATACACTCATACCAACCAAGATCACAATTAGCCCACAGGACAAAACGAATCTACTCAAACATCATAGGATAGCCAAATATCATTGGGAAATAATATATGGAGTTGAGCACCATGTTTAAGTAGAGATTACAGTGGGGAAGAGAGGTGTTACACCGCTGCATAGAGGGGGAGAATGTTGGTGTTGACGGTAGCAAGATTGTTGATGTAGATCGCTGTCACGATCCTTGCCCCGGCGGCACTCCGGCGCCACCGGGAGAGAGCGGGAGAGAGCCCCCCTCCTTCTTCTTCTTCTTCCTTTGCCTCCCCCTAGATGGGAGGAGAGTTACCCCTCTGGTCCATGGCCTCCATGGTGGCGGAGGGGCGGGAGCCCCTCCGAGATTGGATCTCCCTCTCTGTTCTCTTCTGTTTTGCGTTCCCCAGATCTGGCCGAAAACCGTTTCTTAAATATCCGGAGATCCGTAACTCCGAATGCACTGAGATTTTAACACGATTTTTTCCGGATATGAGCTTCCTTGCGCCCAAAGTAGAGCCCCAACTGACGTACGAGGTGAGCACAACCCACCACTGCGCGCCTGGCCCCTAGGGCGTGCCCTGGTGTCTTGTGGGGGCTGTGGGCCCCCGTTTGCGTTGATTCCAAGTCCCAAAAATCACATATATTCCAAAATAATTCTCCGTAAATTTTTATTGCGTTTGGCCTACGTTTGTTATGGATATTCTGGGAAACAAAAAACATGCAAAAAACAGGAACTGGCACTGGGCACTGGATCAATAGGCTAGTCCAATAAATCATATAAAATGTTGCCAAAAGTATGTGAAAGTTGTATAATATTGGCATGAAACAATCAAAAATTATAGATACGACGGAGACGTATCAGCATCCCCAAGCTTAATTCCTGCTCGTCGTCGAGTAGGTAAATGATAAAAAAAAATTGATGTGGAATGCTACCTAACATAATCTTGATCATATATCTAGTCATGGCATGAATATTAAGAAACGAGTGATTCAAAGCAATAGTCTATAATTTGACATAAAGACATTAATACTCAGGCATCCCAACAAACAATCATGTCTTTCAAAATATCAATGCTAAAGAAAGCTATCCCTACAAAATCATATAGTCTTGTCATGCTCTGTCTTCTTAACACAAAGTATTTATCATGCACAACCCCGATGACAAGCCGAGCAATTGGTCCATACTTTTTAACGCGCTTCAGCTTTTTCAACCCTCACGCAATACATGAGCGCGAGCCATGGATATAGCACTACGGGTGGAATAGAGTATGATGATAGGGGTAAATATAGAGAAGACAAAAAGGTAAGAAAGTCTCACATCGACGCGGCTTAACCAACGGGCTATGGAGATGCCCATCAATTGATATCAATGCGAGGAGTAGGGATTGCCATGCAATGAATGCACTAAGAGCTATAAGTGTATGAAAGTTCAATATGAAAACTAAGTGGGTGTGCATCTAATCCTATAATGAAAAATTCCCACTAGTATATGAAAGTGACAACATAGGAGACTCTCTATATGAAAAACATGGTGCTACTTTGAAGCACAAGTGTGGAATTAGCATGCCCCTTCTCTCTTTGTTTTTTTTTCTTTTTTTCTTTTTCTATTTTTTCTCTCTCTTTGTCCGGAGTCTCATCCCGACTTGTGGGGGAATCATAGTCTCCATCATCCTTTCCTCACTGGGACATGCTCTAAGAATGAAAATTGATGATCATCACACTTCTATTTACTTACAACTCAAAAGAAATAAAAATTACAACTCGATACCTAGAACAAAGTATGACTCTATATGAATGCCTCTGGCAGTGTACCAGGATGTGCAATGATCTAGCATAACAACGATATCAAAAAACGGACAAGCCATGGAAATATCATGCTAGCTATCTTACGATCATGCAAAGCAATATGACAATGAATGCTCAAGTCATCAAAACGGAAGCGGTGGAAGTTGCATGGCAATATATCTCGGAATGGCTATGGAAGGGCCATAATAGGTAGGTATGGTGGCTGTTTTGAGGAATATATAATGAGGCTTATGTGTGATAGAGCGTATCATATCACGGGGTTTGGATGCACCGACGGAGTTTGCACCGACTCTCGAGGTGAGACAGGGCAATGCACGGTACCGTAGAGGCTAGCAAATTGCGGAACGGTAAGAGTGCGTATAATCCATGGACTCACATTAGTCATAAAGAACTCATATACTTATTGCAAAAGTTTATTAGCCCTCGAAGCAAAGTACTACTACGCATGCCCCTAGGGGGATAGATTAGTAGGAAAAGACCATCGCTCGTCCCGACCGCCACTCATAAGGAAGACAATCAATAATAAATCATGCTCCAACTTCATAGCATAACGGGAGACTATACGTGCATGCTTTGGGAATCACAAACCTTAACACCAATATTCTTACTAACCACAACCATTTACTAGTACCTCCCACATATTACCATCTCTATATCGCAAAACTATTTCAAGGAATCAAACATATCATATTCAGTGATCCACAAGTTTTATGTAGGATTTTATGACTAACCATGCAAATGGCCAATTCCTTTTGACTCTCTAATTAGATATAAGTGAAGCAAGAGATTTTAATTCTTTCTACAAAAGACCATGCTCTAATAAATATAAGTTAAGCACAAGAGCATAATGGTTTTCCATGTGAAGAGAAACATGCAATCCAAACTTCAAATGATATAAGTGAAGCACATGAAGCATTCTATAAAGCCATACTCAAAAGATATAAGTGAAGTGCAATGAGCATTCTATAAATCAACCATGGACTATCTCATACCAGCATGGTGCATAAAAGAAAAGTGAAAACTAAACACAAAAGACGCTCCAAGATTTACGCTTATCGCGTGAACGAAACGAAGACGAAAACATACCGAGACTTGTTGAAGAAAGATGGGATGCCTTCCGGGGCATCCCCAAACTTAGACACTTGAGTCTCCTTGGATATTTACTTGGGGTGCCTTGGGCATCCCCAAGGTTGAACTCTTGTCTCTCCTCCTTCTCCTCATATCGAGACCTACTCGATCTTTGATCACTTCATCCACACAAAACTCAACAGAAACCTCGTGAGATCCGTTAGTACGATAATGCAAATCACTACTTTAAGTACTGTTGCAAACCCATTCATATTTTGTTTTTGCATTGTAGCTACTGTATTATAACTTTTCCATGGCTTATACCACCGATAGAATCGATAGTTTCATCAAAACAAGCAAAACAATGCATCAAAAACAGAATCTGTTTTAAACAGGACAGTCTGTAGTAATCTGAACATTCACCATACTTATGTTACTCCAAAAATTCTGAAAAATTAGGAAAAAATAAAACATTTGTATATAAATACTGTGCAAAAAGTTTCAGAAACTTTTGACATCCCAGTAAAAAATGTAAAATCACGCACTACAGCCAAAGTTTCTATTTTTGCACCGCACATACCAACAAGCAATCTAATCATCCTAAAGGCAAATCTTGACACATTATTTTTATAATACAATGGATTTGTACAAGGGGATAATTATTTTTTCCAGAACTTTCATGAAAAATTCTACATTGTTTCCATGAGCATGAACACAAGTGTTCAAGGTCGACCCTCACTTCTCCAATGCATCACCTTTCAATCGCTTCTCTTTTTGAAAAAGGTTTTTAGGTTCCCCTCTATATTTTTTTGTTTTTAAACTTTATAAAAGCACTCAACAGAATAAAATGACTATCTAAAACTTCCGGGTTGTCTCCCTGGCAGCGCTTTCTTTAAAGCCATTAAGCTAGGCATAAAGTGCTCAAGTAATGGATCCACCTGGATCCCAAGGTATATCAAAGCCAATTTTAATTTGCAACGATTTGGCATTTAGTAGTGAGCACAAAGAAACATATATCATGCAATGACGAAGTCTAACTCTCTTTCTATGCATCGGCATGTCATAAAAGAACAATTCATGCACATCAAGTAAAGGCCAATACATAGCATAAGCAGTTTCTTGCAATTTTATCGTGTTGGAAACATAGAGAGGCGGAGATGTAGTTCCTCTCTCATAATAATTGCAAGTAGGAGCAGCAAGCACATGCATATTACATTCATCAAAATTATCATGTGCAACGGTAAAAGGCAACCCATCAATGTAATCCTTAATAAGTGCAAACTTCTCCGATATAGTGTAGTTGGGAGAATTCAAAAAGATAATTGGACTATCATGTGTGGGTGCAATAGCAACAATTTTATTCTTAACATAAGGAACTATAGCAAGTTCATCTCCATAAGCATAATTCATATTGGCCTCTTGGCCACAAGCATAGCAACCATCAAGTTCATCAAAAAGGGATATTTCAAAAGAATCCAAGGGATCATAGCAATTATCATAGCATTCATCCTTCGCTAAGCACGAAGGGACATTAAACAATGTATGAGTTGAAGAGTTACTCTCATTAGAAGGTGGGAATGGGTAGCTAATCCGCTCTTCCTCCGTTTGTTCTTCACTCTCCTCATTATCTTTTTCATCCAATGAGCTCACAGTTTCATCAATTTCTTCTTCCATAGACTCCTGCAAAATATTAGTCTCTTCTTGGACAGCGGAGACATTCTCAATAAATACATCAATATCATAATTGCATTTATAATTATCATAGCAATATTTAAGGATAGCAAAAAAATTAGGTCTATAAACTGAATCATCAAAATCTTCAAACTTTTCAAACAAAGATTCAATTTCATAAGCACCCTTAAAAGCAACAAATTCTTCTATTCGTTCCACATCATAGTAATCATATATACCATTAGCATAATAAGCCAAGGTTTCATTATCACTAAATTTGCATGAAAAGGGAAGGTGTGGAGCCTTCATCCTAGAGCAACAAGTATAATCATATCTCAAGCATAAATTCCAAACATACCAATGCAACATATCAATTTGATCCCATAATAGTTTCCCTATTTGTGTCAAGCGATAATCCCTAAAGTATTCACGTTGATCCAACGTGTCTCCCATTATCAAGTTGAATGGGGTTTTCTCAGGATTAACAAAGTAGTGATTAATATTTTTCACATAACAAGCATCGAGGGTTTTAGGAGGTTCCCCATCTCCATGAGTAGCAAGTACAACTATTTTTTTTGTGTTTCGTGTTCCATATCCATAACTAAAGATAGAGAACAACTTAGAACAGGAAGTAAAAAACTACTTAGTGATAAAGCAAACAAGCACACACGAGAATGTTCACCCCCACGCTATTGCTCCCCGGCAATGGCGCCAGAAAAAAGGTCTTAATAACCCACAAGTATAGGGGATCGTTTGTAGCCTTTTTCGATAAATAAGAGTGTCGAACCCAACAAGGAGCTAAAGGTAGAACAAATATTCCCTCAAGTTCTATCGACCACCGATACAACTCTGCGCACACTTGACGTTTGCTTTACCTAGAACAAGTATGAAACTATTTTGCAAGAATAAAACTACGAGTACTTTGCGAGAATAAAACTACGAATAAAGTGCAAGGTAATAAAAGTAGATAGCTTTTGTCAATAAGAAAGTCATTTGTCCCTAGGCATCGATAACTAGACTGGTAATCATTCTTGCAATTTTATATGAGGAAGAGGCATGAGCTAACATACTTTCTCTACTTGGATCATATGCACTTATGATTGGAACTCTAGCAAGCATCAGCAACTACTAAAGATCATTAAGGTCGTGAAACCCAACCATAGCATTAAGTATCAAGTCCTCTTTACTCCCATACGCAATAACCCCCAAACTCGGGTCTGTGTATTCTATCACTCAAGCCACCCACCATAAGCGAGTTATGAACGTATTGCAACACCCTACAGCGAGGATCCCTCACATTTGTGTGACATGGAGGGCACCGTAGGACAGCACCATAAATAAAATATACACTCATACCAACCAAGATCACGATTAGCCCACAGGACAAAACGAATCTACTCAAACATCATAGGATAGCCAAATATCATTGGGAAATAATATATGGAGTTGAGCACCATGTTTAAGTAGAGATTACAGCGGGGAAGAGAGGTGTTGCACCGCTGCATAGAGGGGGGGAAGTTGGTGTTGACGGTAGCAAGATTGTTGATGTAGATCGCCGTCATGATCCTTGCCCCGGCGGCACTCCGGCGCCACCGGGAGAGAGGGGGAGAGAGCCCCCCTCCTTCTTCTTCTTCCTTGGCCTACCCCCTAGATGGGAGGAGAGTTCCCCCTCTGGTCCATGGCCTCCATGGCGGCGGAGGGGCGGGAGCCCCTCCGAGATTGGATCTCCCTCTCTGTTCTCTTGTGTTTCGCGTTCCCCAGATCTGGACGAAAACCGTTTCTTAAATATCCGGAGATCCGTAACTCCGATTGCACTGAGATTTTAACACAATTTTTTTCCGGATATAAGCTTCCTTGCGCCCGAAGTAGAGCCCCAACCGACGTACGAGGTGAGCACAACCCACCACCATGCGCCTGGCCCCAGGGGCCCGCCCTGGTGTCTTGTGGGGACTGTGGGCCCCTGTTTGCATTGATTCCAAGTCCCAAAAATCACATATATTCCAAAATAATTCTCCATAAATTTTTATCGCGTTTGGACTTCGTTTGATATGGATATTTTGCGAAACAAAAGACATGCAAAAAACAGGAACTGGCACTGGGCACTGGATCAATAGGTTAGTCCAATAAATCATATAAAATGTTGCCAAAAGTATGTGAAAGTTGTATAATATTGGCATGAAACAATAAAAAATTATAGATACGACGGAGACGTATCATTCACCATCTATATCAAGCATCATAGGAATGAAGAATTAACCTGTTAATGTTTTTTTGTTAGTGTGTAATATTTTTGCCCTCCCGTTGCAACGCACGGGCATATGTGCTAGTAATTTCAAAAGGCAAGTTCCAATCAGGTGATTGAACAATAGGTGCAGAAGTTAAGGCTTTCTTTAGTGTTTCAAAGGCTTCTACACAATCATCATAAAAAATAAATGGAATATCCTTTTGTAAAAGATTAGTAAGAGGCCTAGAAATTTTAGAGAAGTCTTTAATAAACCTCCTATAGAAACCAGCATGACCAAGGAAAATACGAATACCTTTAATATCTTTAGGACATTGCATTTTCTCAGTTGCATCAACTTTAGCTTTATCCACCTCAATACCTTGTTCAGAACTTTTATGCCCCAAGACAATACCTTCATTAACCATAAAGTGGCACTTCTCCCAATTCAAGACAAGATTAGTTTGCTCACATCTCTTCAAAACTCGATCAAGGTTACTTAAGCAATCATCAAAAGAAGTTCCATAAACGGAAAAATCATCCATGAAAACCTCAACAATCTTTTCACAAAAATCAGAGAATATAGCAGTCATACATCTTTGAAAGGTAGCAGGTGCATTGCATAAACCAAAAGGCATACGTCTATAAGCATAAGTTCCAGAAGGACAAGTAAAGGTGGTTTTCTCTTGATCAGGTTGTGACACAGGTATTTGAGAGAAACCGGAATATCCATCAAGAAAACAAAAGTGTGTGTGCTTAGATAATATTTCTAGCATTTGATCAATAAAAGGCAGAGGGTAATGATCTTTTCTAGTAGCTTTATTTAACTTTCTAAAGTCAATTACCATTCTATAGCCAGTAACAATTCTCTGTGGAATAAGCTCATTTTTATCATTAGGAACAACAGTAATACCACCTTTCTTAGGGACACAATGAACGGGACTTACCCATCTACTATCAGCTATGGGATAGATTATACCTGCTTCCAGAAGCTTTAATATTTATGTTCTTACCACTTCTTTCGTTTTAGGATTCAACCGTCGTTGGTGATCAACAACGGGTTCAGCATCAGGTTCCATATTAATCTTGTGCTGACATAGAGTGGGACTAATGCCCTTAAGTTCATCAAGAGTATATCCAATAGCAGCTCGGTGCTTCCTCAGAATTTTCAATAATCTTTCTTCTTCATGTTCTGAAAGGTTAGCACTAATAATAATAGGATATATCATTTTCTCATCAAGATAAGCATACTTCAAAGTGTCAGGCAATTGTTTTAATTCAAACACGGGATCACCTTTAGGTGGAGGAGGACCTCCTAGAGTTTCAATAGGCAAATTGTGTTTTAAGATAGGTTGTTGTTCAAAGAATATTTTATCTATTTCATTTCTTTCACGAAAGTGCATATCATTTTCATGGTCGAGCAAATATTGTTCTAAGGGATCAGTAGGAGGCACGGCAATAGAAGCAAGACCAATTATTTCATCCTTACTAGGTAGTTCTTCATTACGAGGTTGTCTACGAAACTTGGAGAAATTAAACTCATGAGACTCATCACCAAAACTAACACCGGCAGTTTGTTTTTCACAATCTATCTTAGCATTAACGGTGTTCAAGAAAGGTCTACCAAAGATAATGGGACAAAAATCATCTTGTGGGGAACCAAGAACTAGAAAATCAGTAGGGTATTTTATTTTCCCATACAAGACTTCAACATCTCTTACCATCCCTAGTGGTGTGATGGTGTCTCTATTATCAAGTTTAATAGTAAAATGTATGTCTTCCATTTCAGCGGGGGCTATGTCATTCATAATTTCTTGGTATAGAGTAAAAGGAATAGCACTCACACTAGCACCCAAGTCACATAAACCATGATTGCAATGATCTCCTATTTTAACTGAGACAACAGGCCTGCCAACTACGGGTCTATATTTATCTTTTTCATCAGGTTTGGCAATTCTAGCAGCTTCATCACAGAAGTAAATAACATGCCCATCAATATTTTCTACCAAGAGATCTTTAACCATAGCAACACTAGGTTCTACTTTAATCTGCACAGGGGGTTTAGGTGCTTTAATATTACTCTTGCGAACCACTGTTGATACCTTAGCATGATCCTTTATCCTAACAGGGAAAGGTGGTTTTTCAATATAAGCAGTAGGCACAACTGGATCAACATTGTAAATGATAGTTTCATCTTTAGCTAGAACCGGTTCTTTAATTTTTTGTTTAATAGGTGGGTGATATTTAAACCACTTCTCCTTAGGGAGATCAACATGAGTAGCAAATGATTCACAAAAAGAGGCTAGTATCTCAGAGTCAAGTCCATATTTAGTGCTAAACTTTTGAAAAGCATCGGTATTCATAAAAGATTTAACACAATCAAACTTAAGCTTAATACCTAACTCTTTACCTTCGTCGAGTTCCCAATCTTCAGAGTTGCATTTAATTCTTTCTAAAAGATCCCACCTGAATTCAATAGTCTTTTTCATAAAAGAACCAGTACAAGAAGTATCGAGCAAGGATTGATCATCATAAGAAAGCCGAGCATAAAAATTCTGAATAATAATTTCTCTTGAGAGCTCATGATTGGGGCATGAATATAACATTGACTTAAACCTCCCCTAAGCTAGAGCGATACTTTCTCCTTCACGAGGCCAAAAATTACATATATAATTCCGATCACGATGAACTAGATGCATAGGATAATTTTTTTGATGAAATTCCAATTTCAATCGATTCCAGTTCCAAGATCCAATATCATCGCATAGCCTATACCATGTCAATGCTTTTCCCTTCAAAGATAAAAGGAAAATCTTCTTCTTAACTTCATCTCCGGGTAAACCTGCAAGCTTAAATAATCCACAAATTTCATCCACATGTATAAGATGCATATCAGGATGTATAGTTTCGTCTCCTGCATACGGATTAGCTATCAGTTGCTCTATCATACCCAAAGGAATTTCATAACCAATATTTTCAGTAGGTGCAGTAGGTTGAGGGGCAACTAATTGTGCTTTCGGTCGAGGTGAAGATACCGCGAACAAACCCCTCAAAGGATTATCTTCCACAGTAACAAGTGACAATAAATTTCAGCATGTAATATAAATTTTTCCTTACCAATTTCCACTTACCAAGAGCGCTTCACTCCCCGGCAACGGCGCCAGAAAAGAGCCTTGATGACCCACAAGTATAGGGGATCAATCCTAGTCCTTTCGATAAGTAAGAGTGTCAAACCCAACGAGGAGCAGAAGGAAATGACAAGTGGTTTTCTGCAAGGTAATGTCTGCAAGCACTGAAATTGTCGGTAACCAGTAGTTTGGTAACAAGATAATTTGTAACGAGCAAGTAACGGTAATGGTAAATAAAGTGCAGCAAGGTAGCCCAATCCTTTTGTGGCAAAGGATAGGCCAAAACGGTCTCTTATAATAAGCAAAGCGTTCTTGAGGGTACACGGGAATTTCATCTAGTCACTTTCATCATGTTGGTTTGATTCGTGTTCGCTACTTTGATAATTTGATATGTGGGTGGACCGGTGCTTGGGTGCTGTTCTTACTTGAACAAACCTCCCACTTATGATTAACCCCATCGCAAGCATCCGCAACTACGAGAAAAGTATTAAGATAAAATCTAACCATAGCATTAAACATGTGGATCCAAATCAGTCCCTTACGAAGTAGCGCATAAACTAGGGTTTAAGCTTCTGTCACTCTAGCAACCCATCATCTAATAACTACTCAACAATGCATTCCCTTAGGCCCAAAGATGGTGAAGTGCCATGTAGTCGACGTTCACATGACACCACTAAGGGAATCACAACATACATATCATCAAAATATCGAACACATATCAAGTTCACATGATTACTTGAAACATGATTTCTCCCGTGACCTCAAGAACAAAAGTAACTACTCACAAATGATATTCATGCTCAAGATCAGAGGGGTATTAAATAGCATAATGGATCTGAACATATAATCGTCCACCAAATAAACCATATAGTAATCAACTACAAGATGTAATCAACACTACTAGTCACCCACAGGTACCAATCTGATGTTCCGGTACAAAGATTGAACACAAGAGATGAACTAGGGTTTGAGAGGAGATGGTGCTGTTGAAGATGTTGATGAAGATTGGCCTCCCAAAGATGAGAGGGTTGTTGGTGATGACGATGGCTTCGATTTCCCCCTTCGGGAGGGAAGTTCCCCCGGCGGAATCGCTCCGCCGGAGGGCAAAAGTGCTCCTGCCCAAGTTCCGCCTCGAGACGGTGGCGCTCCGTCCCAAAAGTCCTCTCCTTATTTTTTCTAGGTCAAAAGACATTAAATACCAGAAGATGGGCACCGGAGTTGGGCTGGGCCGGCCACAACCCACCAGGGCGCGCCTGGGGGGCCTAGCGCACCCTGGTGTCTTGTGGTCACCAGGTGGCCCCCCTCCGGTAGTTATTTGCTCCAGTATTTTTTATATATTCCAAAATAAATCTCCGTAAATTTTTAGCTCATTTGGAGATGTGCATAATAGGTATCTCAGACATAGCTTTTTCAGGTCCAGAATTCTAGCTGCCGGCATTCTCCCTCTTTGTGTAAACCTTGCATATTATGAGAGAAAAGGCATTAGAATTACTCCATAAAGCATTATTATGCATAAAAACATTATAAATAACAGTACGAAATCATGATGCAAAAGGGACGTATCAATGTGGGTAGCGTAAATCATGTTTACGTCTTTCACCTCGTGAGGAAACTGTTTCTGGCCTCCATTATTGGGCCACCGAGGTTCATGCTCGTCTTCGTAGTGAGGTTGGGCATTATTTTGGCCCTCCGTCGCCATCTTTCCTGCTTGCTTGAAGACCTAGCAATTCCAGTTGGTATGGTTTGCTGGTTTGTCTGAGGTGCCATGAATTTTGCATGGTCTTGCTACTTGTTGAGCTTGCGTTGTTATTTCCCTTGAAGAGGAAAGGGTGATGCAGCAAAGTAGAGATAAGTATTTCCCTCAGTTAAGAACCAAGGTATCAATCCAGTAGGAGGAACAACCAAGTCCCCAATAGATGCACCTGCACAAACTAACAAACACTTGCACACGACGCGAAAAAGGGGTAGTCAATCCCTTCACGGTCATTTGCAAGAGTGAGATCTAATAGAGATAGATATAAAAGATAAATAAAAGGCAAAATAAATTAAAGGTAAATAAATTGCAGCAAGGTATTTTTGTATTTTTGGTTTTATAGATCTGAAAATAATATGATGGAAAATAGACCCGGGGGCCATAGGTTTCACTAGAGGCTTCTCTCTTGAAAGAAAACATACGGTGGGTGAACAAATTACTGTTGAGAAATTGATAGAAAAGCGCATAGTTATGATTATATCTAAGGCAATGATCATGAATATAGGCATCACGTCCATGACAAGTAGACCGACTCCTGCCTACATCTACTACTATTACTCCACACATCGACTGACTCCTGTCTGCATCTAGAATATTAAGTTCACAAGAACAGAGTAACGCATTAAGCAAGATGACATGATGTAGAGGGATGAACCCAAGCAATATGATATAAACCCCATCTTTTTATCCTTAATGGCAACAATACAATACTTGCCTCGCTACCCCTTCTGTCACTAGGTGAGAACACCGCAAGATTGAACCCATCACAAAGCACCTCTCCCATGGCAAGATAGATCAATCTAGTTGGACCAACCAAATCAATAGATCGGAGAGAAATACAAAGCTAACTTAATTATGAATAAAAGAGTTCAAAGAAGACTCAAATAATATTCATAGATAATCTGATCATAAATCCACAATTCATCGGATCTCAACAAACACACCGCAAAAGAAAATTACATCGAATAGAACTCCAAGAACATCGAGGAGAACATTGTATTGAAGATCAAAGAGAGAGAAGAAGCCATCTAGCTACTAGTTATGGACCCGTAGGTCTATGGTAAACTACTCACACATCATCGGTAGGGCAACAAGGTTGGTGTAGAGGCCCTCCATGATCGAATCCCCCTCCGGCGGAGTGCCAGAAAAGGCCCCAAGATGGGATCTCACGAGAACAAAAGCTTGCAGCGGCGGAAAAGTATTTTTGTGGACGCTTCTAATGTAGACGGAATATTTGGGTATTTATGGAGCAACAATTAGGGTTAGGGGAGTCCCGAGGGGCCCACAAGCCTGGGGGCGCGCCCTTAGGTCTTGTGGCCCTCTCGTGGCTCCTCTGGCCTCCTCTCCAAGTCTTCTGGGTTTCTTTTGGTCAAGAAAAAGCATCGTAAAGTTTTATTCCGTTTGGACTCCGTTTGACATTGATTTTCTGTAAAAAGACAAAAACAAGAAAAAAAAACAGCAACTGGCACTTGACACTGGGTTAATAGGTTAGTCACACAAAATGATATAAAATAGTACCATAATGCATATAAAACATCCAAGATGGATAATATAATAGCATGGAACAATAAAAAATTATAGATACGTTGGAGATGTATTAGGTCTCGAGGATCTTGTCTAGCTGGCTGGGTCCATCTCTATTCCCTTTAAAGGGCTTATTTTTCTGCCCAGATCTAGGTCCGTTGAACCCTACCTTTACTGCGGTATCCTCGGTGTCGCTCCCGCCATTTTATGCATGCGCTTGTTTTTGTTGCGCCCGGGCTTGCCATTGGCGTCGCGAGCCTCGCCATTGTGAGTACTATGGGCCAGCCAACTGTCCTCTCCCACGCAAAAGCGGGTCATGAGTGAGGTGAGGGCCGCCATGGTCCTCGGCTTATCCTGCCCGAACTGTCGGGCAAGCCATTCATCTCGGATGTTCTGCTTGAATGCTGCAATGGCCTCGGCGTCGGGGCAGTCGATAATCTGGTTCTTTTTTGTCAGGAACCGATTCCAAAATTTCCGAGCTGACTCGCCAGGTTGCAGAATGACATGGTTCAGGTCGTCGGCGTCCGGAGGTCTGACATAGGTGCCCTGAAATTTTGCCCTAAAGGCATCCTCGAGCACTTCTCAGCTCCCAATGGAATGAGGAGGCGGGCTATTCAGCTAATGCCTCGGCGGCCCCTTTAACTTGAGCGACAAGTATTTGATAGCGTGGAGGTTGTCTCCATTGGCCATATGGATATGGAGAAGGAAATCCTCGATCCACACAGCCGGATCAGTCGTTCCATCATACGATTCTATATTGATGGGTTTGAACATGTCAGGGAATTCATGTTCCATCACCCTGGCTGTAAAACAGATCGGGTGAGCGGGGCCTCGGAACCGAGTAGTGTCACGTCGGACATCTGGAGATATCCGTGTATAAGCTTGATCCTGAGCTCAGCCATTCCTGTCCAACCAGGCATCATAGGTGTCGAGCCCAGCTGGCGTGCGCCTTCTTGATCCGTAGATGGGCCGAGGTGGTGCCCGGTTTGCCTCTATCTGGCGGCGAGCGTCATAAGGCTCGAAGTAATCAAGATGGTCCTTGCCGTGACAGCGTGGCGTTGTTTGGGTATGAAAATCCTCCCTCGGTGGCATGTCACGCCCTCTAGGGTGTCGATTGGGTTGATCAGCCCGTCCGTGTGTTAAAGGCACGTCGTCGGTTAGTTCTTCATCGAACTCGGGCAGCAAACGCCTGCGAGGGTAAGATTTAGGCGCGCTACGACGTCGTTCTTCGAGGTCTTACTTGTCCGAGAGTATTTCAACCCACTTGTCATTCAGTGCGTCCTCATTGGCCTGCAGCTGCTGATGCTTCCGTTTCATTCTTCGGGCGGTGGCCACGAGGCGCCGCCGGAAGCGCTCTTGCTCAAAGGGGTCCTTGGGGACTATAAAGTCCTCGGTACCGAAGCTCTCGTCCTCCTCGGATTGAGGTAAGTAGTTGTCGTCAACCCCTTCAAAGAGGTCATCGGGGTCCACATCTTCGGGGATTCCTTCGAGGCTGTCATGTCATGCTGGGAGGCTTGAAAATAATCTCCCAGATCGCCGGCATCATCTGTTGCCGCGCCGTTATTGGCGGTGGTGGCGTCGTGCCCGCTCGGGTCCCCGTTGGTGCCCCTCCCGCGTCTTCGCTGACGTCTTGACGGGTTCTTGGGGGTATCAACCATGTACACATCATAAGTAGATGTTGCACTCCACTAGCTGGTGTTTACTAGCGGAGAAGTGGTTTCTGTAGGGTAGTCAACATCTTCATCCGTGTCGGTAGCCTCGTCGTAGTCTAACTGAGGTCCGACCGTCCGAGATTGATAAGCTCTAGATGTGATCAAGTATCTCGTTCGTCGGCTTTAAGTCCGATCTTATCATAAACTGAGGTCCGACCGTCCGAGATTGATAAGCTCTAGATGTGATCAAGTATCTCGTTTAAGTGAGATAACTCCTCGGTGTTCATGGCCAGGCCATAAGCCGAGACGACTTGAAGTGGGATTGCGGGGTCACTTGACGCGCTCTCGGCCTTGTAAGTGGCCGGGGTTGACTACTGATCTGGTACTGGAGCCGGCTCTAAATCCGATGTAGTATCAGGAGCCGAGTTCAGACCAATGTCGGGGTTTGACGCCGCGACGAGGTCGCCCGAGGCGGGGGTGATTGATTCCTTCGCGCGGTCTTGGGGATCCAGGGGCCGACGTCTTCGAGGAGTATCGATCCCGAGGTCGAGCCCCCGACGTCCTATGGGCCCTCGATCCGGACTGACGTCCAGCCCGAAAGAGCGAGCTCAGCGCGGGAGTCCGCGGTGCATTCCAAGCCTCCGAAAGTCATGATCTGATCCGGGGCGTAGTTCTCGACGGTAGCAAGATGGCCCGCCGAGTCGGCACAGAAGATCATGCTCCCGAACACAAAAAGTTGGACGGGGACATATACGTTCCCGTAGCCGGCGCCGTAGTTAATCTACAGATGAGCCATCGATCATTCTGTTGATCTCACAACGGAACTCTCAATGAAAGCACCAGTGTCGTGTCAAAACCGGTGGACCTCAGGGTAGGGGGTCCCAAGCTGTGGATCTTGGATCGGTGGTAACATGAACGATGAAGACAGGGGTTTACCCAGGTTCGGGCCCTCTCGAAGAGGTAATACCCTACGTCCTGCTCTGATTATATTGATGATGGTGTATCGAGTACAAGCTTGATCTACCTTGAGATCGTAAGAGAGATCTAACCCTAGGGCTTGGTGAATGTGATTGTGATTCCGTCCCCTCTACGGGCTAAACCCTCCGGCTTATATACATGCCAGGTAGGGCATCTAGGGTTTACATGGTCGGTATCCAGGGGCGCGTATGGAGGCGGCAGGAGGTATCTTGGAGTGTACGTCAAGTCTTCGGTAGATGCGGTCTTGATCATATCCTGGCGTATAGCTTCCGGAGTCCACCTGAATGAGAATGAGGGCCCCCAGGCCCAGCCCGAGGACTATGGGCCGACTAGGTTGGCGCCCCCTAGTCCAGGACACCGTCAACGAGTATAGCATCCGTCTCGCCTGAAGCGCGCGGATATAGGCCTGACCCGTGAGTAAGGTCGGTCGATCGCTCGTTTCAAGTACTGGTTTTGTTTTTGGTTATCTTTTTTCACTAGTTTGCTGTGGGTTTTTTTAAAAAAAAAATTGTTCCTTTCATGGTTTTTAGCGGCCTTTTTCTTTTCTTTCTTTTTTACTTCATTTTTATGTTTCTTTCTCAATCTTTACTCTTTTTTTCTTTGTGTTTTTTCTTCGTTTCTTTGTGTTTCCTTTTTGGTTATTATTGACTTTCTTAGTACATTTTTTAATACATCAGCAACATTTTGATATACACCTTTAACAATTTCCATATACATGATTACATATTATGAAATGTATAATTTTTTTTAACATATATCTTTTTATGTCTAATTTTCATAAATATTGTACATTTTTGTATACATCAGGAACATTTTATATATACACCATTAACAATTTCGAAATACATGACTAAAATTTTCTAAAACATGTACTTTTTTATGTCTACATTTTCCATATAAATTCTATACTTTTTTTAAACAAAAGGAACATTTATTATATACATGTTTTACATTGTCCAAATACATGATTAACATTTGTAAATTTATAGTTTTATGTCTAATTTTGTCCATACACATTATGCATTTTTTGTGTTTATTTCTTGTATACATCCTAAAGATTTTTTATGTAGACATTTCACAGTATTTGAATTCATTATTAAGATTTTTCAAAAATTTGTGTAAATTGTTTTTTGTAATATATATTTGTAACATTTTTTATACACATTTAGAATATTTGTAAGTATAAAATATGTGTTTTTTAGGGAGTATAAACAAATGTGTACAAAAAGAAAACAACAATGTGGAGAAAAACAGTGAAGAAACGACCGGTTTTGAGGCTTGTGTGCGTCCCGTGCGCTGGCCGGCCCAGTCAGGCGAGAAGGCATATCTCGCTGGTATAAGCGAGAGATAGGCTTGACCCGCTTGAGGGGAGGCTGACCTATTCCGAGACCCATATTTTTCCCTACTACAACAGGTTTTCCCATATATACTTTGAGTAATTTTGTTTTGATGATTTTTCATATTTTATTTTATTTTATTTTTGTTTTCTTCCTTTTTCCCATATCTAAACTCATGATTTCTTTTTTAATCCAGGAGTATTTTCGAATTTGTTAATCTATTTTTAAATTTATGTTCATATTTAAATTGAGAAACTTCTTTGAAATTACCAGGAACATATTTTGAATATCTGAATATTTTTACTATTTATAGACATCTTTAAATTCTTTTTTTTTCAAATTCAGCAATATTTTCTAACTCTTAAGCATTCTCTAAATT
Organism: Thinopyrum elongatum; assembly: GCA_011799875.1. Lineage (NCBI taxonomy): Eukaryota > Viridiplantae > Streptophyta > Magnoliopsida > Poales > Poaceae > Thinopyrum > Thinopyrum elongatum. The sequence goes on from CM022303.1 coordinate 570,040,836, forward strand.
TCGAAATATTTTAGAAAATATTGGATTTCTAAAAAAGGTGATTTGTTTTTTAAATTCAGGATTTTTTTTTAATATGCAAACATTTTCAGTACTCATGGAACATTTACAAATTTTAAAATTCTGGAACAAATATTCAATTCGTGAATATTTCAATAAATGTATGTTAGTAGCTTTTTATGTGTTTTGTGTGTGTGTGTGGGGGGGGGGGGGGGGGCATCTTAGTTTTAGCAGTAGCACGCACCAAACTGAGATACAACCAAATGGTTGGCCGAATACGCGGGTGACATGGGCAACTTGGTTCTTCGGTGGTTCGCCCACGCGTTATGCTTGTATTAGGACCACAAACAGTGAAGGTCCTATTATACGTTTATTGTTTCATGCCGTTCCATTTAGCGCTTAGTTATTGATTCCATTGTGCAATCTTTTTCCTTTCTTTCTTATTAGTTTTTAGACGGTTATTCAAGAAGACAAGAATATATAGTTATTACAGAAATGTACTTGTTTAAGAAAAAAGATGAACTTTTTTTCAAAATCTAAGAACGTTTCCTAAAAACAATGATGTTAAACATTTTGTGCGGTATTTTAAAATATTTCGTTTTCTAAATTGTGTGCATGTTTTTTAATAGGTACTGGTTTTGGTTTTTGCGGATATTTTTATTAAACATAATTAAAAAAACTGGAACATTTTTAGTGTGAATATTTTTTAAGAAAGGAGTAGAAAGAATAAACCACAAAGAACTCTCTTGAATGTTCCCAAAATAGGTTAAAAACGAGCATGAACCTACTAGGAGGTTCTGAAAACCGTAGACAAAGCTTGTAAATTGGGATGACCAAAATCACTCGCATCTACGCGGTGGCTTGACATTACATCACAATGAACGACAAATAGGAAAAGTCACGCGAGCGGTCCTATTTGGGATTTCTAGGTCTAACGGCCACCTAACGCTAGCCCCTGGACCAACTCTCTCCGGTTTGCTTGGTGCCCTCCTTCGAGCGCTTTCTTTCCTTGGTTACTAGTTATTCGATTTTCCAGTAAATACTTATTGTTGGATTTGTTTAAACATATTTAATATATATATTAACGCAATGTTGAAAAAATATTCACTAATTTTTCAAAAGGTTCACAATTAAAAAATGTTCAGGATTTCAAAAATTGTTAAACGGTTTCTGAAAATGTTCTCGAATTTAAAAAAATGTTTGTGTATTTTTAAAAATTATTCACGAACTTTAAAATTTATACGCATCATTTTAGGAGTCAAGTTTTCAAAAAGAAAAATATTTACGTTAAAAATGTTCACAAAATTTAAAAATATGCGTGAAATTTAGACTGTCGATGGTGAATATCTGAACATATAACTAAAGGGAGAGGTAAAGGCAAAAAGATAAATGAGAAATGATAGAAAAACTGAGAAGAAAATAGGGAAGAAAACACGTAGTAAAAAAGGTAGAAAACCATTTTCTTTAAGGGGTAAACCACTTTTTTTTTTAAATAGACAACCACACATTGTGTTCAAGTTGTGATGCCTCACCTTCGTTGTCCCGGACGACATATTCTTCACCTTGATTTCATCCATGATAACCTTGTTGCTTCCCATGTAAGCTTGAGGTGAGAACCTAACTTAATAGTATTTCTTTTTACTATGTACCTAGCTTAATAGTAAGGATAGACTACTCGTATAAACAAGGAATTCCTTCTTTTTCGGGAGCCCATCTGAAAGGAACCTCAAAGTTAATTGTCCTTGGCTAGGAGTGATTTGATGATGAGTGACCGACCGAAAAGTTGATCCCGGGTGCGCACGAATGAGGGCAAAGTGCGCAGGAAAGACAAGCGTTGACACAATACCACGTGCCCGCTCTGCCGCTCCTGCCTGAGTATGGGTATGTACAGTGGGATGACCAATCTGTAGAAATCCGCTTGAACTAGTATACCTTGCTCGACTCGAGTCGGCTCATACCCGTGCTTTCCTTTTTAAAATGTGCTAGCATTTCTTCAAATCCCTGAACATTTTTCTGAATTCATGAACATTGTGTCAATTTGGCAAGATTTTTTAATTTTATGAGCATCTCTTAAATTTGCGAACATATTTGAAATTGCAATTATTTTCAACCTTGAACATTTTTTAAATTCATGTTTCTTGAATTTAAGGAACCTTTTCACAATCAATGAAAAAACCAAGAGTGGGATTTTGTTTAGCCGAGGGCTAATTTTTTGAAGTCATCAGCTGGATGGTATTCTAAAGCAAGAGCAAGCAAAATCGAAACGAGGCGAGCTAGCCATGCGAGCGGAGCGGTCCCAGATCCTATTCGGTGCCTTTAGCGCCGGATACAACTCATTTCACTAACGGGCGCAGACCCCTTGTCGCGATTGGGCCGGCCCATTTTTTCTCCTTTTCTGTTTCTAAAAGGCAAAAAAGGTTGCGAGAGAGAGGCTTCGATCCCACGTCGAGGGACTTGAGAACAGTACGCGACAACCACCCGACCACTTAGGTTACTGTGGTTACGTACAGGTTTTTATTGTTTTGATCTTTATTCTGTTTTTATATATATTTTTCTGTCCTTTTTTCTTTCTTTTTCAACTTCGAGAAACTTTTTTATTCATGATTTTTTTTTCTGCAAATCGATGAACTTTTTTTAGAATTCAAAGAACTTGTTTCAAACTTGATGAAATTTTTTTCAAACCTGATGACCTTTTTTTCAAATTTCGATGAACTTTTTTCAAATTCGGTGAACTTTTTTTCAAATTCAATGAACTTTTTTCAAATCCGACGAACTTTTTTTCCAAATTTGATGAACTTTTTTCAAATCCGGTGAACTTTTTTTTCAAATTCGATAAATTTTTTTCAATTTTTGTGTTCAAAATTGATGAAGATTTTACATTTTGATGAACTTTTCCAAATTGTAAACTGTTTTCAAATTCATAATTTTTAGATCCATGTGTTTTTCAATTTTGTGAACGAAGAGAAAAACACCAAAAAAACGAATGAACGAAACCTGCACGAAGGGAAGGAGCGATCGAAGGGAAGGAGCGACCGTGCTAGCTGGGCCGGCCCATGCGAGGCTGTTGCGCGGGCGCCTAAGGCGCTGAAGAGGAGGTCTCCGGAGCGGTGCGCTAGCATTAGTAGGTCGCGGCCCACCAACTACTGACCTGAGCGTTGTTATCGCGATTTGGTGCTTTAGGGCCTGTTTGGGACTACTCCGCTCCTCGAAATTCAGCTCCACTCTAGAAAACGCAGGCCAAATGGGGTAGCTCCACGATATGCCGCTTCGCAAAAAAACAAAAATTTGGCGTACAACTCCCTGTTTTTTGTGAAGCTCTTTAGGAGGTGCTCCAAAAAACTATAGAACCTATAGTTGAAAGGAAATTACCCACCACTGCCACCAGCAAGTGGATACCCCTTCAATTCTCCCCATTCATCCAATCAAATAGATCTTTTTCACCAAATTTCTCATTTTTGAAGCTGGAGCGAGATGAAAGTCAAACATTCTCTTTGAAAGAGTTGTAACTCCTGTATGATACTGCTCCAAAGTGAATTTGATGGAGCTGAACTGATTTTGATGGAGCAAAGTAGTCCCAAACAGACCCTTAGGCGCTTAAAAGGCGCACCTCTCCTCCCAAGTAGGTCTCGCCTGTTCAGAGACCGAAGAACGCTTCGCCTCATAGGACCCCAAAAAAGGGCTAGAACCTGTGCAGGACGAAGCACGTGCGGCGCCACACACGAAGCAACTACATTCTTTTATTCCTATTTTTTGCTATTCTATTTTTTTACTTTTGCTAATATTTCAAAAATATTATAATCGCATATATTTCAAAAATTACATTACCCATATTTGTAACAATGCTCACCGTTTATTTAGAAATGTTCATTACATATAAAAAATCGTTGTCGTAATTTCACAAACTGTCCATACAGTACCATTAAAAAAATGTTTCTGTCAATTAAAAATGTTCACGGGCTACAAAAATATGTTCATGCAAATGAAAAAAATTATCTAATTCCTAAAAAAAATTTGAACCTTTAATAAAATCATGACATTTAAAAAAATTCACTCGTTTAATAATGTTTAAAAGAATGTTGTAGCAAATAAAAAAATATTGTAAGTTTTTAAAAAATGTGCAAGCATGTTTAAAAAAATGTTCATTTTGCAAATATGTAACATGTATTAGGATAAATGTTCAATGTGTACTTCAAAAATTTCCAGCATGTATCTGAAAAATGTTCAACCTATATACGTGAATAGGTCAATGTGTATTTGAAAAGGTTAACAAGTAAGTGAAAATGAATATTAATAAAATAAATAAAACCCCAAAAAATGGTAGAAAAAACAAAAATGGAAGAAAAAGAAAAACCAGATGAAACCTTCCTAAAGCCGAAGGGAAGATTCCTAAAACTGTTTATGGATGGTTCGCAACTAGTCCGGAGAAAGTTCAAAAACCAATTAAGGAATGTTATTGGGTCGGCCCACAATGAGACATAAGGCAAGCATTGCTTAGTCGTAATAGGCGATTCCTAGCTTCTACGCCTTCCCCGCACTGATCGTTCTTCTATTCTCGAAATCACTACTTAAGGAGTACTCATTACAAAGATCACTCCCACCTTCCCTGGTTGCGACAAGTGACGCGCTGCATGTGCGCCACTTGTCGCAATCTGGGAGTTTTTCCTTTTTTCGTAGATTCGTTTATTTAAAACGTTTTATCTCATTAACCGTGCGTCCAAATCTCGAACCGTTTTCACCGTTGGATTCCTCGCGTCGAGATCTTCAAAACTAGATCTCCATGTTGATAGGTTTTGATGAACTTTTTTTCATGAAAAAAACCGGACGAAAAAACCGAACCGGGAGCACGGGTATTTTCCTTTTCCGAAGAGGCACGCCCGTGCCTCTCGCGAAATCACAACCGTGCGTCTCGCGGAAGCAAAACCGTGCCTCTCGCGGAAGGAAAAAAAAAGAAAACACATTTTTTTTCGTTTCCGAGGAGGCACGGCCGTACCTCTCGCGAAAGCACAACCATGCCTCTCGCGAAAGTAAAACCGTGCCTCTCGCGAAAGAAAAAAAAATAGAAAACGTGTTTTTTTTCGTTTCCGAGAGGCACGGCCGTGCCTCTCGCGGAAGGAAAAAAAAACATAAAACGCGTTTTTTTTCGTTTCCGAGAGGCACGGTCGTGACTCTCGCGAAATCAAAATTGTGCCTCTCGCGGAAGCAAAACCATGACTCTGGCAAAAAAACATGTTTTTTCGCGCAAAAAATTTATTTTTTTCGATTTTTTCCCCAAAAGTTAAGGAAGACCGGTGGAAAGCCGAAACATCGAAAACCTCCGGAAAAAACCGTTTAAAAAGCCAAAAACGCGTGCGAAAAAAAAAATCCAGAAGGAGCGCCCAGAGCGCGACACATGGCGGGCGGCTGAGACCGCGCCAAATGACGCTAATCGTTGCGAGCCTCCCAAAGAAGTGCTCGTTAGCTAGTTGCTCTCTTCTATTCTCCTTCTAATATAATCCCCTGGATTTTGTTTGTGGGTCTCTTTCAAAAAATTGGTAGACCCGTAGATGGGCTAAAAAAACTACACATCTTTCCATCCCTTAACTACTGGGTGTCTCTTTAGCCTTTCTTTTTCCAAACAAATCTGCCCACGTCTTCCCATCCATACGGCCTGTGATAATATGCCCGTAGATGTATCTTTACTTACCTATTCCTCCAACGAGATGTTGCCGTCTCATCGCGCAAATCTAATTCTATAAGAACAACTCTAGCAGAGTCGCCATACTGACTCAATTGCCATAATAACCGGCAATTTGGCTATTTGGCCAAAAAGGCACTCCAATAAAGTCGATGTACATGTTAAAATTGCCATAATTTACGGAGCACCCTCAATATCTGGCCCCTCAGCCTCAATATTTGGCGTCTGGGGCCAATTTTTTGAGTGTACTTCATTAGGTGATTGTGTGTGATGCGAAGAAAACTTCATATGGCCCCCCACCTCACATGGGGATAGTAGAAAGATTGGAAAGAAGTATATACCATTGACCAGTGGATCCACGCTATGACGACAACCAAATATGGAGACTCTAAGGGTGTGTTTGGTTGAAGAACCAAATGGAATGTAATGGAATGGTTCCATTCCACTCCATTCCAGTGGAATGGGTCGATTCCGGTCATGTGTTTGGTTGGAGTCAAAAACTCGAACGGAATGGTTTGTTCCTACGTTTGGTTGAAGAGATGGATTGAGTAAATTTGTCAATGCTTCAGCACATAAACACTATGACACTATGCATAAACTGAATGACAACTAAATTTGACAGTGTCACTAGCATGAACTGAATGACAAATAAATTCTTCCCCTCTAAATTTGATAGTGTCACTAGCATGAATTGAATGACAAAATTTTGACAGTGCCACAAGCACGAACTGAAGAGATGGAATCGGTAAATTTTGCAACACAAATAATTTGACAGTGTGAAGCATGATAAATATATTCTTCCCCTCTAGTTCATGCTTCAGCACATAAACACTTTGCATAAACTGAATGTATGGATCTAAAGTTTGGGTCTCCAGGACAGTATCGCATCGCACAGCATAGCAGCACAAACAATTTGGAACAGCAAGTCAGGCTGCCGCCGGCAAGAACCAGCCACACCGCATGCTTCCCCTTCCGCTGCCGCTTGAGGGGAGCTTGGTTTCTTCCGCCGCCGCGTGAGGTGCGCCGCCGTGACATCTTGTTTCGGGAGCCGCCGCCGCCGCCACTCCAAATCATGCAGTTTGGCGCTGCCCCGATGCAAGCCCGATGCCCTACAGCCGCTCGCCCTCCGCACCTGCTCCTCTTCGGTCTACCATCCCATCTCCTCCGGTGTTCATGCGGCGCAGATCGGCGGAAGGAGAAGCGACGCAGTTCAGAGAGGGAGAGACGATAGCGTTTCGCGTCTAAGACGGGAGAGCGAGCGGTTCCGCGTGATTCCACCGAATCGGAGGTATGGGTGTGTTCCGGATTTGGGCCGAAAATTCGTTTTCTGGGAACGAGTGGGTTCCAGGACTAGTTGCGCACCAAACGCAGGAATGAGGCCCAGGGACGGGTCGGACCTGTTCCATTCCACTTGATGACTAAAACCAAACACACCCTAAGTAGCGTCGTCTCACCAATCTCTATATTGCAAGGCCGGTGCTACGCGTCAGTCGGTTGACATGCAAATTTCCTCCATAGCCATTGGCTCCAGCACGTGCCAGCAGTCTGATACGATCCAAATCCATTGCAATGTGAGCCCTGTTGTCACTACAACTGATAATCTGAGTGAAGCCGGCGTGTTGGTGCATGTTGCAACATGAGCCGTGTTGCCACCACAACTTCGGTCGGGTTGCAAGTCCCTATGTGACTGTGTCGGCCATGCATGAGCCTGGTTGAGGCTGGTCGTAACGGGGAGTATAATTTACTCGTATCATACGTATGATACTACTTCCGTAATGCATAGTATCATAAGTTAGTATCTTAGCTTGCCTTATTAATTGTCATGCATGACACAAAGTAGTACAACATTTAATATGATACGGTATCATGATATGGTACCACATCCTCTTTTTCCTCATTTAATTGTGTGCCACATCATCAAAAAAGTCTAGTTGACATGCATGATACCACTTATGATACTCCCATTACGACCCGCCGTGCAAATTGCAACGTGAACCGTGTTGGCACTGCAACTTGGAACGTGCTGCAAGCCCATGTGTTTGCCATGCGTGAGACGTGTTGACGAAGGTTTCGGATGTGTGTCATGTTGCTACTGCAACTTGGCCCGCGTTGCAGGTCCCGGTGTCTACCATACGTGTGTGGGTGCACGCCTACAAGCTATAGGACGGTTGTTTTGAAGTGTTTTATGGCGTCTTTGCTATAGTCGCTCTGAAATTAGTCCAAACGTGTGGGAAGACTCAAGAAGGGCTAAAGGCATCTCCAACGGTAAATCGCAAATTTTGTTCCGCATCCCGCGGATAGAGAAGACCAGTCCGCGGACACGGATACGGGAGGCCACCATCCAATCGCAGGCGCATACACGACCAACAATTCAAACTAACCGAACAAAATTTGTTCAAATCGGGCGGATTTCATTGAAGTTCAGACATAATTCACATAAAAGGTCGATATTCTTGACTTTTTATCAAAAAAATAAAAAACATAAACCCTATACTGGACGACCACCTCGTACGCGTGGCCACCGTGCCCTGCCGCACCGCCGTCTTCATCGGTGCCGTCATCATCATCGTGGTTGTGGTCCTTCCACTGGCGGAACGGCGCTGGACGGCTGCGGCAGCCTTGTCCGGCGGCTGCCTGCTTCTCGCGGAGGAGCCGCTATGCCTCCTACTGTGCTGTGCGGAGTGCCGCCGCGGCCACTACCGATGTGGCCTTCGGAGCCTGATGGTGGCCTTGCCGCGACCGGCGTTGACGAAGCAGTCACTAAGCAACCACTCCTCGCCGATCTTGGCGAGCTCGCCATCAAGGCGGCGGCGGCGTCTAGCGGCCCCTCCGCGGTAGTCACGGAGCAGTCGAGCACCCACGCGGCAGCGAGGTCAGGGTCATTGTGGACCCAGTCCGGCGCCACGTTACTATTGGCGAAGGCGGAGCGGCGTCCGGCATTGCGTCAGTCGTGCCTCGCCTGCTGCCTCGCCGCAAGCTCCGCCTCGGAGATGACGGCCCTCGAACCCGAGGCACCGCCGTAACGGCCTCCTCTGAGGTAGTGGAGGAGGAGGCTCCTGCTTGACACGCGCCGACAATGGTGGCGACGGGCCCATGTAGCGGAGCGACCACTCCGTCATTATCTCGATCTGACGGACGAAATCTTCGTCTGTCACAACGGCCTCCTTGAGGAGTCGGGGCGGCTGCTGCTACTTGTGAGCTACGTTGGGATTTCGTCGAAGAGGAGAGGATGAAGCAGTACAGTAGAGATAAGTATTTCCCTTAGTTAAAAACCAAGGTTATCAATCCAGTATGAGAACCATGAAGAACCTTGTTAACAGTACCTACAAAAAAAACAAATACCTGCACCCAACGCGATCAAGGGGTTTGTCAATCCCCTCAGTGGTTAATTGCAAAGATCAAATCTCGTAGTTATAGACAAATAAAATAAAACACAAAATAAAATAAAAGATAAATAAATTGCAGCAAGGTATTTTTGGATTTTATATATGATAAAAGTAGACCCGGGGGACATAGTTTTCACTAGAGGCTTCTCTCTTGAACAAAAAACATACGGTGGGTAAACAAATTACTGTTGGGCAATTAATAGAAAAGTGCATAGTTATGACGATATTCAAGGCAATGATCATGTATATAGGCATCACGCCCGAGACAATTAGACCGACTCCTGCCTGCATCTACTACTATTACTCCACCCATACTTTTCATATTCTTCCTCCTATCGTTGTTCTACCGCCCCCCCCCCCCCCCCCCCCCCGACCCCCCCCCCTTTCATTCTATCCAAGGCGACACGGGCGGGCAGTCAAACCATAGCCGCCGGTCAATCCCTAGCCCTCCCCTACCCTCGCCGCTGCCAAATGACGCCCCAAGCGAAGCCCCTGGGGCGGACGGCGGCGGCGGGGTACCTCCTGCTCGGCTCGCGACAGTTAGGCGGCGGACTCGCGAGTGCTGCAACGGCAGTGAAGGGTGTGGCGGCATGGCTGGGCGGCTGATTTCGCCGGCGTGGCGGCGCCTGGTGCTGTCCGTGGCCGCGATGGGCGTGGCTCTGGGCTGCCCTTGCTCCCAAATGCGATTGGTGATCTCCGACGGGATGCTCTGCTTCTCCGCGCGTTTGGCAGCGCGGGATCCCAGTCGTCTGCCACCGTCCATCGCCACACCCCTCTTGCCATCTCTTGTTGCCCTGCCTCTGCACCGAAGGTTCCCGCGGGGCTTCCCCGTGGCTGTCGTCCTCCCCGTCTCTCCCAGCAAATCCAATTTTGTCCTCACGCGGCCTCACTCCGTCCACCGCAGGTATACTCCCTCCTGCCAGAGTTTGTGTCCTGAGGTTGGGCCTCGTCTCCGACTTCCTATTGTCTGTTGGTTGTTGGAACGTTGGTGTATCCGGGCTTCTCAGGTTGAGGTGGGGATCCGGGCGAAAGCTTAGCGATGGCGTCACCTACGGGTGTCGATGACTTGCTTGCAGGCGTCATGTTGGATGCCCTCTCTCGCTCGTGGTCGGCTGCAGGGGATAGATCGGGATTGAGCGAAAGCTCCGCTCTGACTTGGTCGGCGTTGGGAATGACGACGCCTGGGGGCATCGTACTCTTCCTTGGAAGCATTGCATTTTTTCCCTTTCCCCCTGCAGCATTGGTTCCGTGTGGCGTGCTCGACGAGTCTAGGACCAAGCAACTTTCTTTGTTGTGCATGCTCAAGGCCCCATGGCTACCGTTGTGTTGTGGCGAGCTTCATGCTCTTGGTGTCGTCTTGGTTCACCTTGGCTCAATGATGACGCTTGATGCCTCCCCAACTTGTTAATCATTTCGAATTTCCACGGCGGAGCTCCCTGTTAAGGTTCTTGTTTGGTTTGGGCACTAGTTGACTGTGGATGCTCCTCTATTGCGCAGTGGGGTTTGATACGCACGCCAGTGTGGTGCGTTAGGCCGATTTGCGAAGTCTTGGTATTGTGATCCTTTGAGGACATCCCACATCTACTTGTGTCTCTCATGGTGATTGTCATTTGTCCGCTACTCTTGATAACCCACAAGTATAGGGGATCGCAACAGTTTTCGAGGGTAGATTATTCAACCCAAATTTATTGATTTGACACAAGGGGAGCCAAAAGAATATTCGCAAGTATTAGCAGTTGAGTTGTCAATTCAACCACACCTGAAAGACTTAATATCTGCAGCAAGTGATCAGTAGCAAAGTAGTATGATAGTAATGGTAACAGTAGCAGTTTTGTAATGATTGTAACAGTAGCGGCAACGAAAGTAACTTAGCAAAAATCACTATGCGAAAAGCTCGTAGGCATTGGATCAACGATGGATAATTGTGTTGGATAATATTCATCATGTAGCAGTCATAACCTAGGGTGGCACAGAACTAGCTCCAATTCATCAATGTAATGTAGGCATGTATTCCGTATATAGTCATACATGCTTGCATGACATCTTTTGTCCTACTCTCCCGTGGCAGCAGGGTCCATAAGGAAACTAAGGGATATTAAGGCCTCCTTTTAATAGAGAACCGGAACAAAGCATTAGCACTTAGTGAATACATGAACTCCTCAAACTACGGTAATCACCGAAAAGAATCCCAATTATTGTCACCTTGGGGTATGCGGATCATAACTCGTAATAGGTGCATATAACTTGCAAGATAGGATCAAGAACACATATATATTCATGAAAACATAATAGGTTCAGATCTGAAATCATGGCACTCCGGCCCTAGTGACAAGCATTAAGCATAGCAAAGTCATAGCAACATCAATCTCAGAACATAGTGGATACTAGGGATCAAGCCCTACCAAAACTAACTCGATTACATGATAAATCTCATCCAACCCATCACTGCCCAGCAAGCCTACGAAGAAATTACTCGCTCCCAGCGGTGAGCATCATGAAATTGGTGATGGAGGAAGGTTGATGATGATGACGACGTCGATTTCCCCTCTCCAGAGCCCCGAATGGACTCCAGATCAGCCCTCCGATGAAGAACAGGAGGTGGCGGCAGCACCGTATCGTAAAATGCGATGAATCCTTCTCTCTGATTTTTTTTCTTGGCAAATAGGTATATATGGAGTTGGAGTTAGGGTTGCTAGAGGTCCAGGGGGCCCACCAGCTCGCTAGGCGCACCCCCTGAGCTTGTGGCTCCTGGGTGACCCCCTCTGGTATATTTTTCTGCCAGTATTTTATATATATTCTACAAAAATACTCCGTAAATTTTCAGGTCAATCCGAGAACTTTGATTTCTGCACAAAAACAACACCATGGCAATTCTGCTGAAAACAACGTCAGTCCGGGTTAGTTCCATTCAAATTATGCAAATTAGAGTCCAAAACAAGGGCAAAAGAGTTTGGAAAAGTAGATACGATGGAGACGTATCAACTCCCCCAAGCTTAACCCATTGCTTGTTGATACGTCTCCAACGTATCTATAATTTATGAAGTATTCATGCCAAGTTTACAACAATTTTATATGGTTTTGGTATGATTTGGATGGAACTAACCCGGGCTGACGCTGTTTTTAGCAGAACTACAGTGGTGTTCTTTTTTGTGCACAAATAAAAGTTCTCCAAATGCAACGAAACTTTTTGACAATTTTTTTGGAACAAAAGAGGCACTAGAAGCTTCGTGGGAGGGCCAGAAGCGCCACGAGTTGGGCACAACACACCAGGGCGCGCCAGAGGGGCCTGGCTCGCCCTGATGGGTTGTGGTCACCTCAAGGCTCATCTTAGCGTGAAACCAACACCAAAAAATCCTATAAATACAGAAAACCCCAGAAATAACCCTAGATCAGAAGTTCCGCCGCCACAAGCCTCTGTAGCCACGAAAAACCAATCTAGACCCTGTTCCAGCACCCTGTCGGAGGGGGAAATTATCACCGGAGGCCATCTTCATCATCCCTATGGCCACCATGATGAGGAGGGAGTAGTCTACCCTCGGGGCTGAGGGTTTGTACCAGTAGCTATATGTTTAATCTCTCTCTCTCTCTCTCTCGTGTTCTTGATTTGGCACAATCTTGATGTATCGCGAGCTTTGTTAATATAGTTGGATCATATGGTGTTTTCTCCTCTCTATCTTGTTGTGATTAATTGAGTTTTCCCTTTGAGATTTCGTTTTATCGGATTGAATACTTTTATGGATTTGAGAGCACTTGATCTATGTCTTGGCACTCAACTCGCGGATTCCCGAGGTGACATTAGGGTAATCTATGCATAGGGGTTGATGCACGTTTTCGTCCTTGTTTCTCTGGTAGAAATCTTGGGGCACTCTTTGAGGTTCTTTGTGTTGGATTGAGTATTATGAATCTGAAATTGTTTGATGCATATCGTATAATCAACTCACGGATACTCGTGGTGACATTGGAGTATCTAGGTGACATTAGAGTTGGTTGATGTGTATCATATGGTGTTATTTTAGTACGAACTCTTAGATAGATCGATCGGAAAGGATAACTTGGTGTTATTTTAGTATGAACTCTTGGATAGATCGATCGAAAAAGATAAATTTGAAGTGGTTTCGTACCCTACAAACAATTTCTTCTTATGTTCCTCGCTAGATAAGAACTTTGGAGTGATTCTTCATTCACGTGGAGGGATGGTTATATGATCCATTTATATTAGCATTGTTGATAGATTGCACTAGCGAAAGTACGGACCCTAAGCCTCATTTTCAAGCATTGCAATACTGTTTGTGCTCACTTTTGTTACTTGCTACCTTGCTGTTTTTATTGTTACTATTACAAAAATCAATATCTACTATCCATATTACACTTGTATCACCATCTCTTCGTCGAACTAGTGCACCTATACAATTTACCATCGTATTTGGTGTCTTGGGGACACAAGAGAATTTTTATTATTTGGTTGCAGGGTTGTTTGAGAGAGACCATATTCATCCTACACCTCCCACGGATTGATAAACCTTAGGTCATCCATTTGAGGGAAATTTGCTACTGTCCTACAAAACTATGCGCTTGGAGGCCCAACACGAGTCTACAAGAACAAGTTGTGTAGTAGACATCGCTTGTCCTCAAGCAATTCAGTTGACAAACTGAAAGTGACAAAGAAAAACTTTTAGAAACTCTGTTTGATCTTGTTGTTGCAAATATGTCTAACCGATGTTCAGGTTTTCAGCAAAGATTATGAACTAACCATATTCACAATAACACTAAGTCTCACATTTACTCATATCAATGGCATAACTAACTAGCGAGCAATAATAAGATGTCTTAGATGACAACACTGTTTTGAAACAATCATGGTATAATATGATATAATGGTATCTCGCTAGCCCTTTCTGAGATCGCAAAACATAAATGCAGAGCACCTCTGAAGTTCAAGCACTGACTAGACATTGTAATTCATGGCAAAAGAGATCCAATCACACTCATACTCAACATCGACTAAAAACAAAGCATATAAATGACAATAGTGCTCTCCAGCTGGTGCTTTAATAGGAAGATGATGACTCAACAATAAAATTAAATGGATAGGCCCTTCGCAGATGGAAGCAGGGATTTGTAGATGTGCCAGAGCTCGAAGCTTTTAAAATGGAGATGAATATAATTTTGAGAGGTATGCTTTCATTGTCAACATAACAACCGAGAGATCTCACTATCTTCCATGCTAGACACATTATAGGCGGTTCCCAAACAGAATGGTAAAGTTTTTACTCCCCCTCCATCAACAAACACAAGCCATGGCTTGCCGAATCCTCGGGTGCCCTCCATACCAACAACAATCCGAGGGAGTTTTGTTTCATTATTATATTTTGATATTGATTTTGATCATAGGATTGGGCATCCCAATTACCAGCCACTTTCTCGTGAATGACAAGCGAATAAACACTCATCGTGAGAATAGCCCACCTAGCATGGAAGATACTGACATCCCCCTGTCGCTACATGAGCGACTCGGGCATACAAAACAGATTATTATTTGAAGGTTTAGAGTTTGGCACATGCAAATTTACTTGGAACGGTAGGTTAATACCGCATATAGGTAGATATGGTGGACTCATATGGAATAACTCTGGGTTTAAGGAAGTGGATGCACAAGCAGTATTCCCGCTTAGTACAAGTGAAGGCTAGCAAATAGATTGAGGAGCGACCAACTAGAGAGCGACATCGGTCATAAACATGCATTGAGGTTAATCTACATTGAATACAAGCATGAGTAAGATATAAATCACCATGAACATAAATATCGTGGAGGCTATGTGATAACCCACAAGTATAGGGGATCGCAATAGTTTTCGAGGGTAGAGTATTTAACCCAAATTTATTGATTCGACACAAGGGGAGCCAAAGAATATTCCCAAGTATTAGCAGCTGAGTTGTCAATTCAACCACACCTGAAAGACTTAATATCTGTAGCAAAGTTTTTAGTAGCAAAGTAGTATGGAAGTAACGGTAAAGGTGACAAAAGTAACAGTAACAGTTTTGTAGTGATTGTAACAGTAGCAATGGCAAAGTAACTTAGCAAAGATCAATATGTGAAAAGCTCGTGGCAACGGATCAGTGATGGATAATTATGTCGGATGGCATTCATCATGCAACAGTTATAACCTAGGGTGACACCGAACTAGCTCCAATTCATCAATATAATGTAGGCATGTATTCCGAATATAGTCATTCGTGCTTATGGAAAAGAACTTGCATGACATCTTTTGTCCTACCCTCCCGTGGCAGCGGGGTCCTAATGGAAACTAAGGGATATTAAGGCCTCCTTTTAATAGAGAACCAGACCAAAGCATTAGCACTTAGTGAATACATGAACTCCTCAAACTATGGTAATCACCGGAAAGAATCCCAATTATTGTCACCTTGGGGTATGCGGATCATAACACGTAATAGGTGTCTACAACTTGCAAGATAGGATCAAGAACACATATATATATATATTCATGAAAACATAATAGGTTCAGATCTGAAATCATGGCACTCGGGCCCTAGTGACAAGCATTAAGCATAGCAAAGTCATAGCAACATCAATCTCAGAACATAGTGGATACTAGGGATCAAACCCTAACAAAACTAACTCGACTACATGATAAATCTCATCCAACCCACCACCGTCCAGCAAGCCTACGATGGAATTACTCATGCACGGCGGTGAGCATCATGAAATTGGTGATGGAGGAAGATTGGTGATGATGATGGCGATGGATTACCCTCTCCGGAGCCCCGAACGGACTCCAGATCTGCCCTCCCGATGAAGAACAGGAGGTGGCGGTGGCTCCGTATCGTAAAACGCGATGAATCCTTCTCTCTGATTTTTTTCTCCTTGAATAGGGTTATATGGAGTTGGAGTTGAGGTCGGAGGGTCTCCAGGGGGCCCAAAAGCCTGCAGGGCGCGCCCCAGGGGGTGGGCGCGCCCCTAGGGCTTGTGGCCTCTGGGTGGCCCCCCTCTGATTGATTCTTTTGCCAATATTTTTTATATAATCCAAAAATATTCTCCGTAAATTTTCAGGTCAATCCAAGAACTTTTATTTCTACACAAAAATAACACCATGGCAATTCTGCTGAAAACAGCGTCAGTTCGGGTTAGTTCCATTCAAATCATGCAAATTAGAGTCCAAAACAAGGGCAAAAGAGTTTGGAAAAGTAGATATGATGGAGACGTATCAACTCCCCCAAGCTTAACCCATTGCTTGTCCTCAAACAATTCAGTTGACAAACTGAAAGTGACAAGGAAAAACTTTTACAAACTCTGTTTGATCTTGTTGTTGCAAATATGTATAGTCAGCATTCAGGGTTTCAGCAAAGATTATGAACTAACCATATTCAGAATAATATTTAGGTCTCACATTTACTCATATCAATGGCATAATCAGCTAGCGAGTAATAATAATAAATCTCGGATGACAACAATTTTTCAAAACAATCATGATATAATATGGCAAAATGGTATCTCGCTAGCCCTTTCTGAGACCGCAAAACATAAATGCAGAGCACCCCTGAAGATTAAGGACTGACTAGACATTGTAATTCATGGCAAAATAGATCCAGTCACAATCATACTCAATATCAATTAATAACAACGCATACGAATGACAGTGGTGCTCTCTAGCTGTTGCTTTTTATAAGAGGATGATGACTCAGTAATAAAAGTAAATAGATAGGCCCTTCGCAGAGGGAAGCAGGGATTTGTAGAGGTGCCAGAGCTCGGAGCTTTTAAAATAGAGATGAATATAATTTTGAGCGGTATGCTTTTATTGTCAACATAACAACCAAGAGATCTCACTTTCTTCCATGCTAGATATATTATAGGCGGTTCCCAAACAGAATGGTAAAGTTTTTACTCCCCCTCCACCAACAATCACACTCCACGGCTAGCCGAATCCACGGGTGTCGTCCATACCAACAACAGTCCTGGGGGAGTTTTGTTTTATGATTAAGTTTTATTTGATTTCGAGCATGGAACTGGGCATCCCGATTACCAGCCACTTTCTCGTGAATGACAAGTGAATAAACACTCATCATGAGAATAACCCACCTATCATGGAAGATACTGATAGCCCCCAGTCACTGCATGAGCGATTCGGGCATACAAAACAGATTATTATTTGAAGGTTTAGAGTTTGGCGCATACAAATTTACTTGGAACGGCAGGTAAATACCGCATATATGTAGGTATGGTGGACTCATATGGAACAACTTTGGGTTTAAGGAAATGGATGCACAAGCAGTATTCCCGCTTAGTACAAGTGAAGTTGAGGGGCGACCAACTAGAGAGCGAAAACGGTCATAAACATGCATTGAGATTAACCAACATTGAGTGCAAGCATGAGTAGGATATAAATCACCATGAACACAAATATCGTGGAGGCTATGTTGATTTTGATTCAACTACACGCGTGAACATGTGCCAAGTCAAGCCACTTGAATCATTCAAATGAGGATACCATGCTATCATACTACATCATAACCATTTTAATTTGCATGTTGGCACACAAGACAAACCATTATACACTCCTAGCTAATTAAGGATGGCATGAGCAACTATAATCTCTAATTGTCATTGCAAACATGTTTCATTCATAATAGGCTGAATCAGGAACGATGAGCTAATCATATTTACAAAAACAAAATAGGTCGAGTTCGTACCAGCTTTTCTCCATCTCAATCATTTCATCATATATCGTCATTATTGCCTTTCACTTGCACGACCAAACAGTGTGAATAATAATAAGAGTGCACGTGCATTGGACTAAGCTGGAATCTGCAACATTTATTCAAAGGAGAAGACAGGGTAATATGGGCTCTTTGTTAGATCAACAATAATGCATATGAGAGCCACTCAACATTTTCATCGTGGTCTTCTCCTTACGACCCAAAGAAAAAGAAAAGAATTTCAAAGAAACACACTGAAATATTTTTAGAGTTTTTTGTTTTTCTGAAGGAAGTAAAACAAGAATGAGAAAAACTATTTACATGGGAAAGCTCCCAACAAGCAAAAGAAGAATGATAAATCTTTTTGGGTTTTCTTTTAATACTACAATTGAATTAAACTAGAAAGAAAAATTAAAAAGAAGCGAGAACTTTTTTTTTTGGATTTTCTCAAAGTTTTCAAACACATAAGAAGAAAACAAGAAAAATAAACTAACATGGATAATACAATGAAAAAGTATGAACACCAACAACTGAAATGAGTGTGTGAACATGAATGTAATGTCGGTGAGAAATACGTACTCCCCCAAGCTTACGCTTTTGGCCTAAGTTGGTCTAGGGCCACGGCTGGAAATAATCCTCTCCTCGATACTCCGGAGCGTCCTGAGGGTTCCACTGGTTGGCGAGCTCCTGCGGCTCCCACTGATAAACAGGCTCCAGGTACGGATCAGTTGATAGTGCTGTCTCAGGGACTGGTGATCGCGTCCGCTCCCAGTGTGACGCCCCCGGCTCAATCTTGCACTAATCATACACGCAAATGCACACGATCAAGCCTAAGGACTCACGGGAAGATATCACAACACAACTCTAAAACATAAATAAAGTCATACAAGCTTTATATTACAAGCCAGGGGCCTCGAGGGCTGGAATACATAAGCTCGCATACAAGCGTCAGCGGAAGCATCAGATATCTGAGTACAGACATAAAAGAAAACACAGATAGGCCCTTAGAAGGCGGGGCAAAAGAAAACACTACGATCGAAAGGCGCAGGCCTCCTGCCTGGGACCCTCCGATCCTACTCCTGGTCGTCGGCCAACTCGTAGTAGTATCCACCCTCGGGGTAGTAGTAGCGATCGTCGGCGGGGCCAGCTGTCTCAGGGGCTCCGTCATCTGGTTGCATCAAAAGGATATGGGGAAAAAAGAAAGCAAAGCAATCATGAGTACTCATCTGAAGTACTCAGCAAGCAAGGATCTACACTACATATGCAACATTATCAAAGAAGGGCTGTATATGTGGACTGGGCCGCAGAAATGCCAGAATAGAGGGGAAAGCCTAGTCCTATCGAAGACTAGCATCTTCAACGGTCTTG
The DNA here is from genome assembly GCA_011799875.1 of Thinopyrum elongatum. Taxonomy (NCBI): domain Eukaryota; kingdom Viridiplantae; phylum Streptophyta; class Magnoliopsida; order Poales; family Poaceae; genus Thinopyrum; species Thinopyrum elongatum. The sequence continues at coordinate 570,059,973 of CM022303.1, forward strand.
CAGCATTACAAGAGTGTACAGTAGTACAGTATAAAGTAGTAGTATCAATAAGTCTCAACCTCACCCAGAGATCCTTTCTCGACTCCCTGCGAGAAAACAATCCCAGAGCCATAATATCCAAGTATCAACCTCGGCCAGAGATCCTTTCTCGACTCCCTGTGAGAAAGTAATCCTAGAGCCATACTCATCACAAGTATCCAGTTCTAGTTGTGTCGATCAAGATACAACTCCGAGTGTCCTTTACCGTAGGACCGGCTATCGATAGATGTGTTCTTCCCTGCAGGGGTGCACCAACTTACCCAACACGCTCGCTTCACTCCGGCCGGACACACTTTTCTGGGTCATGCCCGGCCTCGGCCAAACGATACACCGCAACCCTACCTACAGCTCAGTAGAGAGGTCCCCGTCGGTCTATATCCTAAGCGCTCAGGGGTCTTGGGCCATCGCCCTGTGCACTCCGGGTCGGTGTGTGTAGGGTCAGGACGAGCACCACCTCAGTCCTGGATGGCACTGGCCCGGCCCGACCACGAGGCTGAACTGGACGTCTGACAGAGCTTTCGGCTGATGCTACGATGCAGAGTGCCCATAACTCTTCCCACGTGATGATTAGTGCTATCAGGCCAGAGGCATGCTCGGATCAAATATCCAAATCGTTGGCGGACTAGGGGCTTGCGGTAACGAGCAGAGACTCATGATCGATGTGACCCCGTCGCCCCGTCTCGAGGACTTGCGGCAAGGGCTAAGAATGCCCGGCCACGCCTCGTATTCTTATCTCGGGCAACCTCCAGGTCAACCCGTCTCCACAACACTTGCCACTTAGGCTCACGCGGGTACCCCTCAGGGTCGACCCGCCTTTCCAAGTAATAATGTAAAGTCCAAGTATCCGTGTGTCCATAACATCAGGGGAATCCGAGGTATCACCCTCTTTGGATTCCTACTTGATGTATCCGTCAAGGTGAACTCGGAGGAATCACCCTCGATGGGTTCACACTTGATGTGTTGCACGACAGGGTCGTATCGGAAGTGGAGAAGGAGGAATCACCCTCGATGACCACGACCAAATAGCTATTCTATAGAGTTAACATCAGGAGTGCTATACGAGGTATCACCCTCGGCACTCGATAGTAACGCTGCAGTGTCGTACAACCAAGGGGGGGTGTAGTGCAGTGCTGGGGTCTGGCTGTCGATCTCGTTGATCGAGCCATCTGATAATCCAGCAGGGCATCTGGGGACAAGTGGGGTCTCTGGTAGGTCTCTACCCAGCCTATACTAAGCAGTTTAGGACAAGCAGGTAAGGTATCAATAGCAGGTTACAATAAACAGGCTATGCATCAGAATAGGTAAAGCAGTAGCAGCAGCATTTCTAATGCAAGCATGAGAGAGAAAGAATAGGCGATATCGGTATGCTCAAGGGGGGGTGCTTGCCTAGTTGCTCGGCGGCAAAGGCAGGGTTGTCAGAGGCGTAGTCGATCTCCGGAGCTGCGCCGGTCTTGGAGGCTACGTCGGTACCGGGCTCTATCAAGAGAGAAGGGGGGGGAGAAACGATAAATATAATGTGAACAAATGCAGCACAGTGCATGACAAGATAATATACAGTGCCAGAGGTGATCTAACGCAGTGCCGGGTGATACTAGCGAAGGGGATAACATCCAGGAAAGTGTTCCCGGTGTTTGGCATTTTCTGACAGAGGGAACGGAGGGGAACGGTTACATGTTCACTATGTTAGGGACGTGTGACGGATGAACGAACTGCGTATTCGGATTCGTCTCGTCGTTCTGAGCAATTTTCATGTATAAAGTTTTTCAATCTGAGCTACGGTTTATTTTATATTAAATCCTGAAGTTTTATTAATCATTTTGAATTATTTCATTAATTAAATCAGAATTATCCGAAACAGTGTATGCTGACGTCATCATGGCGTCAGCAGTCTGTTAAGATTAATTAGGGTTTAATTAGACTAATTATAGATTAATTAGACTAACTATTTAATTAGTTTTAACTAAACAGAATTAATTAAGTTAATTAATTAATCATTTTTTAATTGTTTTTCTTTTTACTTCCTTTTCTTTCCTTTTTCTTTTCTTTTGTTTTTGTTTTCTGGGGTTGGGCTCCACGTGTCAGTCACAGGGGGGGTGGGGGCCGGCCGTCAGTGGCCCAGGGGCCATAGCGGGCGCGCGGGCTACGGGCGCGGGCGGGGCGGCGAGCAGTGGCGAGCGAAGGGCGAGGCAGGAGCGTACGCGGGGAGCGACGGGCGCGGTGGTGCGGTGGCGTGATCGTGGGCGCGAGGGCAGGGGGCCGGCCGACGCGGGCGCGGCCAGGGGAAGGCGGGCGCGCGTGGTGAGCGCGACGGCGGGGTGCGGGCACGGCGGAGCAGCCGCAGATGCAGTGCGCGGCGAGGGGAGGTGGGAGCGCGGGCGCGCGTGCTAGCCCGAGCGGCCGCTGGCCGGGACGAGCGACGGGGACGGAGGGGGGAGGGGAGGCCGGGCCTCACCGGCGAGCAGGGGATCGGGGTTTGGCGAGGCGCGATGAAGCGGCTCGGGGAGGCGGTCGGGGACGCCCGGCGAGGTGGAGGGGCGACGGGTGACGGCGGCGGGGTCGGGGCAGCACCGACGACGGGTGGCGGGGTCACGGTCGTTGCCCCTGATCCCGATCCAGAAGGGGTCGAGGGGGGGCCGGACGCCGTGCGGGAGGAGACGAAGAGGCGGGAGGTGGCGTCGGGCGGTGCGGCTGGGGGTAGCACCGGGGATGGGCGCTGGCGGCGGGGGGGGGGGGGGGGGGCGGCCTCTCCGAGATCAGGCTACTCCCCGATCCAGTCGAGGGAAGGGGAGAGAGGCGTGGGGGGGAGCGAGTGGGGGGGGAGTGGGGGATCGAGTGTCTAGGGTTCGGTCAGGCGTGGCCTATAGGCCAGGGGAGCGGGGAAGTGGGCCCGCTTAGGTGGGCTGGCTAGTGGGAGTGGGCCGAGGCCCAAGGGGGATTCTTCTCCCTTTTCTTATTTCTTTTGCATTTTCTTTTTACTGTTTCTCTTATTTTGTCTGCAACAGACCCACCAAATGATTTTTGGTAAATGGTAAATATTGTCTCATAAATACAAAGTAATATTTTGGGCTGCCATAAAAGTTTCAGGGCTCTTGGAAATGTTTAAGCATTTTTAGGAAAAGGGAAGACCAAAATTAATGTTGCTGGACCACTGATATAGTTTCCAGGGGCATGTTTGGAATTTTGGTGAGGTTGGCTCCAACTTTATAATTGCATTGGGATTATTTGCAACAGTAGGAACATTTTAGTTCCCGGATTTGAACAACTTTTATTTATAACTTAAAGTTTGAAAATTTCATTTGAATTGGAAGTTGAAATGGATGACAATAATGATGATCAATCACTGTTGAACAGGATGGCTTGGCATTATCAAAAGGCAATCACTGTAGCCATTACATAGGGATGTTACACCCAGTATGCATAAATGTCATCAGGCATAATGATGTACCTGCCTGAATGAATATCGAACAAAGAAGATGCAGGTAAAGTAATAATCTGATAGGTGCCCTGACTGAACACTGGGTTATAGATGAGCCGCTTATCAACGTCTTTGGTAATGAAATCATGTGCTACCATACTATCATAGTCTAAATACCTAGTGGGTAACAACATTTCCTCCTCCTCATCAAGCCTAATGGGTATCTCAAAATGTTTAGCAAGACGAGAGGCATAGACACCTCCGAAAATAGGCCCCTTCATACGGTTCGTGTTCAACCGTCGAGCAATAATAGCGCCCAAACTAAAAGTTCTATCAGTACATAAAGCACGGCGCAAAATAGCAAGGTATGGGGCACCGAGGCTTCCACTCTCCCCACGACCAATCAAACATCTCCCAGCAAATAGTGAATAATAGCGTAAAACAGGAAAATGTAAGCTAGCTACTCTCGCTTCCGACACTCCCCTCTCTTCCCCCATAGTAACCTCATCAATGAAATCCTCCACATCCCTAGGACGTGGCTCTCTGACGTTGCCCTCATAAGGTATTTTGCAAACATCGCAAAAATCATAAAGTGACATTCGCTTGGGCAAATCGTACAAGTGAAATTCTACCATAGGAGGATCCTCCCTAGAATGAAAGTGAAAATTTTGCACGAAGGTATTAGTGAGTAGGAGGTATTGGTTTCACTTATCGTGGAGGAAGTCAGTGATGCCCGCATTCTCCGCCAAATAATAGAAATCATAATAAATTCCGGCTGCCCTCAAGAATGCATCACTTGGCCATTCACATGGCCGAACCTCCGTGGTGCGAGGAAGGTTGTACTTGGGCTTCTTCTTCTCTTCATTTTCATTTCTATTTGAACTCCGGCTTGAAGAACCCCTTAACCATCTCTTCATCATTTCTTTCCTTTTCTCTGAAAATATTCTGAAATTTTTAGGAACACAAAATAAAAGTGAACAAAATTCAACAAAATTGATAGCAACTACTCCCACAAGTGTCTAGAGGCTAAATCATGCAACAAACTACTTTTGACCATATAAATTTGACATGCAAACTCAAGAACAAGGTCACCACAGTAGCAAAAATTTGCAATATATAAAGCATTAGAACAAAAACTAATTGGACCATTGGAGGAGTCACATACCGAAGAACAATCCCCCAAAACAGTTTTGCGAATGGAGCTTTGAGCAAGGAGATCAAAAATGGCAGCAAAATGAGCTAGAACACGGGTTTGAGCTATGGTGGGATTTTTTCTGGAGGAAGACGAAGTGGATGGGTGTTGGAATAAGTGACGGGGACCCACAAGCTATCTAGGGGCGCCCAGGGGGGTGGGCACGCCCTATGGGCTTGTGGCCCACTGGTGCTGCCTCCTGGTGTGTTCTCAGTGCCAAAAATTCTTAAATATTCTATAAAAAAATCATACTAAATTTTCAGGGCATTTGGAGAACTTTTATTTTCGGGACATTTTTTACTGCACGGATAATTCAGAAAACAGACACATAATAGTATTTTTGCTTTATTTATTCTAAATAACAGAAAGTAAAAAGGTGGGTACAGAAAGTTGTGTTTACTAAATTCATCCATCTCATGCCCATCAAAAGGAATCCATTAACAAGGTTGATCAATTCTCGTTAACAAACTTCTTCCGAATGACATGAAACCGGAGAATCTTCGTATAACACTAGGTTACCTCAACGGGGATAAGCATGTCCCCAACAATAAGAATATCATATTTCTTTTTTACAGTAGGAAGAGGAAATTCAAAACCTCCAATAGTAATCGTTGAAATTTTTCCAATAGAGTTGATACTATTCACTTGAGGTTGTTTCTTCGCGAAAGTGTACCGTATGCTCATTACCATTAACATGAAAAGTGACATTGCTCTTGTCGCAATCAATAACAGCCCCTGAAGTATTCAAAAAGGGTCTACCAAGGATGATCGACATACTGTCATCCTCGGGTATATCAAGAATAACAAAGTCCGTTAAAATAGTAACATTTGCAACTACGACAGGTACATCCTCACAAATACCGATGGGTATAGCAGTTGATTTATCGGCCATTTGCAAAGAGATTTCAGTTGGTGTCAATTTATTCAAATCAAGTCTACGATATAAAGAGAAAGGCATAAGACTAACACCGGCTCCAAGATCACATAAAGCAGTTTTAACATAATTTCTTTTAATGGAGCATGGTATAGTTGGTATTCTTGGATCTCCTAGTTTCTTTGGTATTCCACCCTTAAAAGTGTAATTAGCAAGCATGGTGGAAATTTCAGCTTCCGGTATCTTTCTTTTATTTGTAACAATATCTTTCATATACTTTGCATAAGGAGACATTTTCAGAATATCAGTCAAACGCATACGCAAAAAGACAGGTCTAAGCATTTCAACAAAGCGCTCAAAGTCCTCATCATACTTTTTCTTGGATGGTTTAGGAGGAAAGGGCATGGGTTTCTGAACCCATGGTTCTCTTTCTTTACCATGTTTCCTAGCAACAAAGTCACTCTTATCATATCTTTTATTCTTAGGTTGTGGGTTATCAAAATCAACAGCAGGTTCTATCTCCACATCATTATCATTGCTAGGTTGAGCATTAGCATGAACATCATCTTTAACATTATCACTAGGTTCATGTTCATTACCAGATTGTGTTTCAGCATCAGAAATAGAAATATCATTAGGATTCTCAGGTATGTCTGCAACAGGTTCACTAGAAGCATGCAAAGTCCTATTAGTTTTCTGTTTCTTTTTAGAAGGACTAGGAGCATCAGTATTAATTCTCTGAGAATCTTGCTCAATTCTCTTAGGATGGCCCTCAGGATACAAAGGTTCCTGAGTCATTTTACCACCTCTAGTCATAACTCTAACAGCATGATCATAATTCTTATAATTCATCTCATTGAGCAAATCATTTTGTGCCTTGAGCACTTGTTCTACTTGAGTTTTTACCATGGAAGCATGTTTACTAATAATCTTGAGATCATTAACAGTTCTACACATATAATCACCCAAGCAGTCAAGCATATAAGCATTACGTTTCAATTGTCTACTAACATATGCAATGAAATTTTCTTGTTTAACAATAAAGTTATCAAATTCATCCAAGCATTGACTAGCAGACTTATCATAAGGAATATCACCTTCATCAAATATATAGAGAGAGAATTTACCTCTACTACCTGTGTCGGAGTATTAAGACCATGTATTTCTTCAATAGGTGGTAAATTCTTAACATCTTCAGCTTTAATACCTTTTTCTTTCATCGACTTCTTTGCCTCTTGCATATCTTTAGGACTGAGAAATAGAATACCTCTTTTCTTCAGAGTTGGCTTAGGTGGTGGTTCGGGAAGAGTCCAATCATTATCATTACTCAATATATTATTCAATAGTAACTCAGCTTGTTCAACAGTTCGTTCCCTGAAAACACAACCAGCACAACTATCTAGGTGGTCCCTAGAAGCATCGGTTAGTCCATTTTAAAAGATATCAAGTATTTCATTTTTCTTGAGAGGATGATCAGGCAAAGCATTAAGTAATTGGAGAAGCCTCCCCAAGCTTGTGGGAGACTCTCTTCTTCAATTTGCACAAAGTTAAATATTACCTTTAAGGCAGCTTGTTTCTTATGAGCAGGGAAATATTTTTCAGAAAAGTAATAGATCGTATCCTGGGGACTACGCACACAACCAGGAGCAAGAGAATTAAACCATAACTTAGCATCACCCTTTAATGAGAAAGGAAACAACTTGAGAATATTGTAATAACAAATTTTTTCCTCATGAGGAAATAGGGTGGCTATATCGTTCAATTTAGTAAGATGTGCCACAACAGTTTCATATTCATAACCATGGAAAGGATCAGATTCAACCAAAGTAATTAACTCAGGATTGACAAAGAATTCATAATCCTTATCAGTAACAAAGATAGGTGAAGTAGCAAACTTAGGATCATATTGCATTCTAGCATTCAAAGATTTTTCTTTCCACTTGCATAATAATTTCTTAAGATCGTCTCTATCCTTACAAGCAAGAAAGTCCCAAGCTACCTCTCCATCCATAACATAACCCTCAGATATAACAGGCAATTCATATCTAGGAGAGCTAGGTCTAGCAGGTGTTTCAAAGTGTTCAGTTTTAATAATTTCCTCGGTTTCATCATTCTCAATATTTTTAGCTCTAGCAAGTTGTTCATCCAGAAATTCACCCAGTGGCACAGTATTATCAAGCAAAGTATCATCATAAGCATCATGCATAGCAGAAGTAGCATCATCAATTACTTGTGACATATCAGAATCAATAGCAGGTGTAGGTGTCGCAAGTTTACTCAAAACAGAACGTGAATCAAGTGCAGAGCTAGATGACAGTTCCTTACCTCCCCTCGTAGTAGAGGGATAAATCTTGGTTCTTGGGTCTTTCAAATTCTTCATAGTGATAAACAGATATAAATCCCAAGTGACTCAGAGAATAGAGCTATGCTCCCCGGCAACGGCGCCAGAAAAAGGTCTTGATAACCCACAAGTATAGGGGATCGCAACAGTTTTCGAGGGTAGAGCATTTAACCCAAATTTATTGATTGGACACAAGGGGATCCAAAGAATATTCCCAAGTATTAGCAGCGCAGTTGTCAATTCATCCACACCTGAAAGACTTAATATCTGCAGCAAAGTTTTTAGTAGCAAAGTAGTATGGAAGTAACGGTAACGGTGGCAAAAGTAACAGTAACAGTTTTGTAGTGATTGTAACAGTAGCAACGACAAAGTAACTTAGCAAAGATCAATATGTGAAAAGCTCGTAGGCAACGGATCAGTGATGGATAGTTATGTCGGATGGCATTCATCATGCAACAGTTATAACCTAGGGTGACACAGAACTAGCTCCAATTCATTAACAGAATGTAGGCATGTATTTCGAATATAATCATACGTGCTTATGGAAAAGAATTTGCCTGACATCTTTTGTCCTACCCTCCCGTGGCAGCGGGGTCCTAATGGAAACTAAGGGATATTAAGGCCTCCTTTTAATAGAGAACCGAACCAAAGCATTAGCACTTAGTGAATACATGAACTCCTAAAACTACGGTAATCACGGGAAAGAATCCCAATTATTGTCACCTTGGGGTATGCGGATCATTACACATAATAGGTGTCTACAACTTGCAAGATAGGATCAAGAACACATATATATTCATGAAAACATAATAGGTTCAGATTTGAAATCATGGCACTCGGGCCCTAGTGACAAGCATTAAGTATAGCAAAGTCATAGCAACATCAATCTCATAACATAGTGGATACTAGGGATCAAACCCTAACAAAACTAACTCGATTACATGATAAATCTCATCCAACCCATCACCGTCCAGCAAGCCTACGATGGAATTACTCACGCACGGCAGTGAGCATCATGAAATTGGTGATGGAGAGGAAGGTTGGTGATGATGATGGCGACGGATTCCCCTCTCTGGAGCCCCGAATGGACTCCAGATCTGCCCTCCCGATGAAGAACAGGAGGTGGCGGCGGCTCCGTATTGTAAAACGCGATGAATCCTTCTCTCTGATTTTTTTCTCCTCGAATAGGGTTATATGGAGTTGGAGTTGAGGTCAGAGGGTCTCCAGGGGGCCCACAAGCTTGTAGGGCGCGCCCCCAGGGCTTGTGGCTGATGACCCACAAGTATAGGGGATCAATCGTAGCCCTTTCGATAAGTATGAGTGTCGAACCCAACGAGAAGCAGAAGGAAATGACAAGTAGTTTTCAGCAAGGTATTCTCTGCAAGCACTGAAATTATAAGTAACGAGTAGTTTGATAGCAAGGTAATTTGTAACGAGCAAGTAACGGTAACGGTAACAAAAGTGCAGCAAGGTAGCCCAATCCTTTTGAGGCAAAGGATAGGCCAAACCGGTCTCTTATGATAAGCAAGGCGTTCTTGAGGGTACACGGGAATTTCATCTAGTCACTTTCATCATGTTGGTTTGATTCGTGTTCGCTACTTTGATAATTTGATATGTGGGTGGACCGGTGCTTAGGTGCTGTTCTTACTTGAACAAACCTCCTACTTATGATTAACCCCCTCGCAAGCATCCGCAACTACGAGAAAAGTATTAAGAATAAATCTAACCATAGCATTAAACTTTTGGATCCAAATCAGTCCCTTACGGAATAGCGCATAAACTAGGGTTTAAGCTCCTGTCACTCTCGCAACCCATCATCTAATAACTACTCCACAATGCATTCCCTTAGGCCCAAATATGGTGAAGTGCCATGTAGTTGACGTTCACATGACACTACTAAGGGAATCACAACATACATACCATCAAAATATCAAACACATATCAAGTTCACATGATTACTTGCAACAAGATTTCTCCCGTGACCTCAAGAACAGAAGTAACTACTCACAAATGATAATCATGCTCAAGATCAGAGGGGTATTAAATAGCATAATGGATCTGAACATATAATCTTCCACCGAATAAACCATATAGTAATCAACTACAAGATGTAATCAACACTACTAGTCACCCACAAGCACCAATCTAAGGTTTCGGTACAAAGATTGAACACAAGAGATGAACTAGTGTTTGAGAGGAGAAGGTGTTGTTGAAGATGTTGATGGAGATTGCCCTCCCCAAGATGGGAGAGTTGTTGGTGATGATGATGACGATGATTTCCCCCTCCGGGAGGGAAGTTCCCCCGGCAGAATCGCTCCGTCGGAGGGCAAAAGTGCTCCTGCCCAAGTTCCGCCTCGAGACGGTGGCGCTTCGTCCCAAAAGTCCTCTCCTTATTTTTTCTAGGTCAAAATGACTTATATACCAGAAGATGGGCACCAGAGGTGGGCCGAGGGGAGCACAACCCACCAGGGCGTGCCCAGGTGGGTTGTGCCCACCTGGTGGGCCCCCTCTGGTACTTATTGGCTCCAATAATTCTCATATATTCCATAAAAATTCTCCGTGAAGTTTCAGCTCATTTGGAGTTGTGCAGAATAGGTAGCCTGACGTAGCCTTTTCAGGTCCATAATTCCAGCTACCGGTATTCTCCCTCTTTGTGTGAACCTTGCATATTATGAGAGAAAAGGCATTAAAATTACTCCAAATAGCATTATTATCCATAAACACAATATAAATAACAGTAGGAAAACATGATGCAAAATGGACGTATCAACTCCCCCAAGATTAGACCTCGCTTGTCCTCAAGCGAAAACCGAAATCGAAAAACATGTCCACATGCTTAGAGAGAGAGGTGTCGATAAAAACAAAATACGGACATAGAAGCATCATGTATATTATTATAACAGCAACAAACTTTAACATAAAACTTTATTATAGAACTTTTATCATATAACTTCTATCATAGACTTCTCATGAACAAGTAACAATTCATCACAACATCGAAGTATAAAGCATAAACTCTATTGAAAACCAACAAACTATGTTATCAGTCAACTTTGCAACTACAATTCATCATCTTTTTAGGAAGGGTCATGTATCGGAGCCTTTTTGGCAAGTCCACATACTCAACCATCATATAGTCTTCTATGATTGCTAACACTCACCGCATACACATGAGCAAAAAGTTTCAACCGGACACATAGAAAGATAGGGGCTTATAGTTTTCGCGACCCAACGTATTCACCTCAAGGGTGATGTCAACAATAATAACTCATGCAACTCATATTCAACTGGATATATGTGCCTAGATCTTTCCTCACCACACGATGCTTGCCAAAAGAGAAAATAAAAAGGAATAGAGAGAAAAACTTTGACTCTTCATAAAAGTAAATGCATAAAAGTAAAAGATAGGCCCTTCGCAGAGGGAAGCAGAGGTTGCCATGCGCTTATTTTTTTGTATGCTCAATCTCTTAGTGCAAAAGAACATCGCGTTATATTGCCCCTTATGATAGCAACCTTTATTATGCAGTCTGTCGCTTTTATTCTTTGCCATCATAAGTTCGTACAATGCTCAATTTTCTCTTACACTAAATGATCTAACACTTTTAGAAGCAATTTTTATTGCCCTTTTGCACCGATGACAACTTACTTGAAGGATCTTGCTCAATCCATAGGCAGGTATGGTGGACTCTCAAAAAAAGATTTGGGTTTAAGGGTTTTGGATGCACAAGTAGTATCTCTACTTGGTGCGGAATTTTTGGCTAGCAAAGATGGGGGGCAAGCACCACATGTTAAAGGATCTATGACAATATAACTTCTATCTGAATATGAACAAACATAAATCATTACGTTGTCTTCCTTGTCCAACGTCAACAATTTTGGCATACAATATTTTGATGGGGGCTCACAATCACTAAAGATGTCCAAGATAGTGTATTTATATGTGAATCTTCTCTTCCCTTATTAATTCTTTCATGAATTGCATCATTGACCAATGCTATGTTTGTAAATCTCCAATAAAATTTTCTACTTATACTCTTCCTTATGTGATGTCATTACTTACCATAAGGTTAGCATATGATATTTTTCATTTATTTCCTTTCTTTTTATTGAACAAGAAAAGTAAAGAAACATAACTCAAACTACTCTTTATTATATATCTTGCACACAATTACAAGGATAGATCACTAAGCAAACACTCGAAAAGAAAGGATCGAACTAAACTTTTATTCATCTAAAGCAAAAGATAACTAAGGATCGAATTAAGATAAGTAAAGGCAAAAGATAGTGGGGGTGATACGATAACGGGGCACCTCCCCCAAGCTTGGCACAAGCCAAGGGGAGTGCCCATACCCGATACTCAATTTTCCTTTGGTGCTGAAGAAGGAGGTGGTGGTGGTGATGAAGTAGTAGCAATCTTATCCTCAGGTTTCCATGGTAAGGGCTCACCATCATAAGAGGAGGAGTGAGTCTCACGGGTCCTGCAACTGGCAGCCAAACTCATACCTTTAAACCTTGCCTCATATTCAAAGACTTGGTTTTGGAGATCATATATCTGGCTTTGGAGAAAGTTGATTTGCTCATTGAAGGTGAAGACGATGTCCTTCATGGACTTGCCATCCACCTTGAGATCATGGGTGTAATCCGCGATCATGAGGTGATTGGCATTGAGTCCATGTTCCACCATCCCCTTGCACCAGAAGACCTCCTGCTCCATAGCTTCAAGCCTAGCCTCCACGGATCCCGTCCCTTTGGGGCCTTGCACATCGCGGATGTGGAGCACCCCCTCACGCATCTCAATAGCTTGACGGTGCTGCATCACCTCCCGCAGATATGGGTTGATGACGTTCTCGAAGAACTTGTCCTTGGAGGAGCTCGAAGCGGCCATGGTGAATTAGATCTGTCAGAAAACAGCAAGGAAAAGAAAACAGAAGATTTCTCCGCGATACGGTGGTCAACAGGTTCGGGGGATATATAAAGATTTTTTATCTTGGGAAACAAGCAAATGGAAGAAAAACGGAGTCCGGAAGGTACCCGAGGTGGGCATAACCCACCTGGGTGCGCCTGGCAAGCCAGGCGTGCCCTGGTGTCTTGTGCCCACCAGGGGTGCCTTCCTGGTTGTTTCTTATTTTTCTAATTTTTGATATATTCTAAAACTCACAGAAAATATTTTTGTGGATTTTTCGGAGTCCGTTTACTTACCGTATCACGTACCTCCTCTTTTTCACGATTCTGGAGTGTTCTGGAAGGTTTCCTTTATGTGTTCTTCTGGTGTCATAGTTTGGATAATATTGCTTTCAACATTAATGGGCGTACCTGAGATATAATGTTTTATTCTTTGCCCGTTGACAACCTTTGGGTTGGTACCTTCGGCATTATTTATTTTGACGGCTCCAGATCGATAAACCTCCTCGATAACATAGGGTCCTTCCCATTTGGAGAGGAGTTTTCCTACAAAGAATCTGAAATGAGAGTTGTACAAAAGAACATATTCTCCAACTTTGAACTCACGCTTTTGGATTCTTTTGTCATGCCATCTTTTAACTTTTTCTTTAAATAACTTGGCATTTTCATAGGCTTGGGTTCTCCATTCATCTAGTGAGCTAATATCAAATAACCTCTTTTCACCGGCAAGTTTGAAATCATAGTTGAGTTCTTTAATTGCCCAATATGCTTTATGTTCTAACTCAAGAGGCAAATGACAAGCTTTTCCATAGACCATTTTATAAGGAGACATATGGATTTTTATATGTTGTTCTATAAGCCAAAAGTGCATCATCTAATTTCTTAGACCAATTCTTCCTGGACCTATTGACAATTTTTTGTAATATTAACTTTATTTCTCTATTGCTAAGTTCAACTTGACCACTAGACTGAGGATGATAGGGTGATGTAATTCTATGGTTAACATCATACTTAGCAAGCATTTTACGGAAAGCACCATGAATAAAATGTGAACCACCATCAGTCATTAAATATCTAGGGACTCCAAACCTTGGAAAAATAACTTCCTTAAGCATTTTAATAGGAGGTGTTGTGATCAGCGCTACTAGTCGGAATAGCTTCTACCCACTTAGTGACATAATCAACAACAACCAAAATATGAGTATACCCATTAGAGGAAGGAAAAGGAACCATGTAATCAAATCCCCAAACATCAAATGGTTCAACAGCAAGTGAATAATTCATAGGCATTTCTTGACGCTTACCAATATTACCAATTCTTTGACATTCATCACAAGATAAAACAAACTTACGGGCATCCTTGAAGAGAGTAGGCCAATAAAAACTAGATTGCAATACCTTATGAGCAGTTCTATCTCCCGCATGATGCCCTCCGCAAGCTTCAGAGTGACATTTCCGTAGGATTTGTCCCTGTTCATGCTCAGGTACACAATGTCTAATAATACCATCTACTCCTTCTTTATAAAGATGTGGGTCATCCGAAAAGTAATGTCTTAAATCATAGAAGAATTTTTTCTTTTGTTGGTATGTGAAACTAGGTGGTAAGTATTTAGCAACAATGTAATTAGCATAGTCTGCATACCAAGGAGTGTTATGAGAAACATTTATTGCAGCTAATTATTCATCAGGAAAACTATCATTAATAGGTTGTGGGTCATCAAGAATATTTTCTAACCTAGACAAGTTATCAGCAACGGGGTTCTCAGCTCCTTTTCTATCAGTGATATGTAAGTCAAATTCTTGTAGCAAAAGAACCCACCTAATAAGTCTAGGTTTAGTAACTTTCTTTTCCATAAGATATTTTATAGCAGCATGATCAGTGTGAACAGTAACTTTAGAATCAACAATGTAAGATCTAAATTTGTCACAAGCAAACACAACTGCTAAGAATTCTTTTTCAGTAGTAGGATAATTGCGTTGAGCACTGTCTAGAGTTTTACTAGCATAATGAATAACATTTAACTTCTTATCAACTCTTTGTCCTAGAACAGCACCAACAGCATAGTCACTAGCATCACACATAATTTCAAAAGGTAAGTTCCAATCAGGTGGTTGAACAATAGGTGCAAAAATTAAGGCTTTCTTAAGTGTTTCAAAGGCTTCTACACAATCATCATAAAAAACAAATGGAACATCCTTTTGCAAAAGATTTGTAAGAGGCCTAGAAATTTTAGAGAAGTCTTTAATAAATCTTCTATAGAAACCAGCATGACCGAGGAAACTACGAATACCTTTGATATCTTTAGGACATGGCATTTTCTCAATTGCATCAACTTTCGCTTTATCCACCTCAATACCTCGTTCAGAAATTTTATGTCCCAAGACAATACCTTCAATAACCATAAAGTGGCACTTCTCCCAATTCAAGACAAGATTAGTTTGCTCGCATCTCTGCAAAACTCGATCAAGGTTGCTTAAGCAATCATCAAAAGAAGTTCCGTAAACGGAAAAATCATCCATGAAAACCTCAACAATCTTTTCACAAAAATCAGAGAATATAGCAGTCATACATCTTTGAAAAGTAGCAGGTGCATTACATAAACCAAAAGGCATACGTCTATAAGCATAAGTTCCGACAGGACAAGTGAAGGTGGTTTTCTCTTGATCAGGTTGTGACACAGGTATTTGAGAAAAACTAGAGTATCCATCAAGGAAACAAAAGTGTGTGTGTTTAGATAGTATTTGAAGCATTTGATCAATAAAAGGCAAAGGGTAATGATCTTTTCTAGTTGCTTTATTTAATTTTCTAAAATCGATTACCATTCTGTAGCCAGTGACAATTCTTTGTGGAATAAGTTCATTTTTATCATTAGGAACAATAGTAATACCTCCCTTCTTAGGAACACAATGAACAGGACTTACCCATCTACTATCAGCTATAGGATAGATTATACCTGCTTCCAGAAGCTTTAATATTTCAGTTCTTACCACTTCTTTCATTTTGGGATTCAAACGTCGTTGGTGATCAACAACGGGTTTAACATCAGGTTCCATATTAATTTTGTGCTGACAGAGAGTGGGACTAATGCCCTTTAAATCATCAAGAGTATATCCAATAGCAGCTCGGTGCTTCTTCAGAACCTTCAATAATCTTTCTTCTTCATGTTCTGAAAGGTTAGCACTAATAATAACAGGATATATCTTTTTCTCATCAAGACAAGCATATTTCAAAGTGGCTGGTAATTGTTTTAATTCAAACACAGGACCACCTTTAGGTGGAGGAGGTCCTCCTAGATTTTCAATAGGCAAATTGTGTTTAAGCAGAGGTCGTTGTTCAAAGAATTTTTTATCTATTTCATTTCTTTCATGCATATGCATATCATTTTCATGGTCTAGCAAATATTGTTCTAGTGGATCAGTAGGAGGCACAACAATAGAAGCAAGACCAATTATTTCATCCTTACTAGGCAATTCTTTCTTATGATGTTTTCTACTAAACTTAGAAAAATTAAACTCATGAGACTCATCACCAAAACTAACACCGACGATTTGTTTCTCACAATCTATTTTAGCATTAACGGTGTTCAAGAAAGGTCTACCAAAGATAATGGGACAAAAGTCATCTTGTGGGGAACCAAGAACCAGAAAATCAGTAGGGTATTTTATTTTCCCACACAAGACTTCAACATCTCTAACAATTCCAAGTGGTGTGATGGTGTCTCTATTGGCAAGTTTAATAGTAACATCTATGTCTTCTATTTCAGCGGGTGCTATATCATTCATAATTTCTTGATATAAGGTAAAAGGAATAGCACTCACGCTAGCACCTATGTCACATAAACCATGATAACAGTGATCTCCTATTTTAACTGAGACAACAGGCATGCCAACAACAGGTCTATGTTTATCTTTTTCAACCGGTTTGGCAATTCCAGTAGCTTCATCACAGAAGTAGATAACATGCCCATCTAAATTTTCTACCAAGAGATCTTTAACCATAGCAACACTAGGTTCTACTCCCTCCGTTCGGAATTACTTGTCGCAGAAATGGATGTATCTAGACGTATTTTAGTTCTGGATACATCCATTTCCGAGACAAGTAATTCCGAACGGAGGGAGTACTTTGATTTGTTCAGCAAGCTTAAGTGCTCTAATATTACTCTTATTGACAACAGTTGAAACTTTAGCATGTTCCTTTATCCTAACAAGGAAATGTGGTTTTTCAATATAAGCAGTAGGAACAACTGGATCAACATTGTAAACAATAGTTTCATCTTTAGCTATTACCGGTTCCTTAATTTCTTCTTTGATAGGTGGGTGATATTTAAACCACTTCTCCTTAGGGAGATCAACATGAGTAGCAAATGATTCACAAAAGGAGGCTACTATCTCAGAGTCAAGTCCATATTTAGTGCTAAACTTTTGAAAAGCATCGGTATTCATAAAAGATTTAACACAATCATACTTAAGCTTAATACCTGACTATTTACCTTGGTCGAGCTCCCAATCTTCAGAGTTGCATTTAATTCTTTCTAAAAGATCCCACCTGAATTCAATAGTCTTCTTCATAAAGGAACCAGTACAAGAAGTATCAAGCATGGATTGATCATCACGAGAAAGCCGAGCATAAAAATTCTGAATGATAATTTCTCTTGAGAGCTCGTGATTGGGGCATGAATATAACATTGACTTAAGCCTCCCCCAAGCTAGAGCGATACTTTCTCCTTCACAAGGCCAAAAATTATATATATAATTCCGATCATGATGAACTAGATGCATAGGATAAATTTTTTGGTGAAATTCCGATTTCAATCGATTCCAAGTCCAAGATCCAATATCATCGCATAGCCTATACCATGCCAATGCTTTTCCCTTCAAAGATAAAGGGAAAACCTTCATCTTAGCTTCATCTCTGGGTAAACCTGTGAGCTTAAATAATCCACAAATTTCATCCATATATATTAAGTGCATATCAGGATGTTTAGTTCCATCTCCTGCATAAGGATTAGCTAGCAGTTGTTCCATCATACCCGATGGAATTTCATAACTGATATTTTCAGTAGGTGCAGTAGGTTGAGGGGTAACTAATTGTGGTTCCAGTCGAGGTGAAGATACCCCGAACAAACCCCTCAAAGGATTGTTCTCCATAGTAACAAGTGACAATAAATTTCAGCACGTAGTAATAACTTTTCCTTACCAATTTCCACTTACCAAGAGCGCTTCACTCCCCGGCAACGGCGCCAGAAAAGAGCCTTGATGACCCACAAGTACAAGGGATCAATCGTAGTCCTTTCGATAAGTAAGAGTGTCGAACCCAACAAGGAGCAGAAGGAAATGACAAGTAGTTTTCAGCAAGGTATTCTCTGCAAGCACTGAAATTGTAAGTAACGAGTAGTTTGATAGCAAGGTAATTTGTAACGAGTAAGTAACGGTAATGGTAAAAAAAAGTGCAGCAAGGTAGCCCAATCCTTTTGAGGCAAAGGACAGGCCAAAACGGTCTCTTATGATAAGCAAGGCGTTCTTGAGGGTACACGGGAATTTCATCTAGTCACTTTCATCATGTTGGTTTGATTCGTGTTCGCTACTTTGATAATTTGATATGTGGGTGGACCGGTGCTTAGGTGCTGTTCTTACTTGAACAAACCTCCTACTTATGATTAACCCCCTCGCAAGCATCCGCAACTACGAGAAAAGTATTAAGAATAAATCTAACCATAGCATTAAACTTTTGGATCCAAATCACTCCCTTACGGAATAGCGCATAAACTAGGGTTTAAGCTTCTGTCACTCTCGCAACCCATCATCTAATAACTACTCCACAATGCATTCCCTTAGGCCCAAATATGGTGAAGTGCCATGTAGTCGACGTTCACATGACACCACTAAGGGAATCACAACATACATACCATCAAAATATCGAACACATATCAAGTTCACATGATTACTTGCAACAAGATTTCTCCCGTGACCTCAAGAACAAAAGTAACTGCTCACAAATGATAATCATGTTCAAGATTAGAGGGGTATTACACTACTGGAATCAGCAGATTTGCCGTCTGCCAACTCTTTGCCGTCCACTAGCGAACGGCAAAGGTAGGCTTTGCCATCAGCCACCAGAAAGCGGACGGCAAAGAGGCAGCGGACGGCAAAGGTAGGCTTTGCCATCAGTCAGCTCTTTGCCGTCAGCTAGCAGACGGCAAAGAGGCTTTGCTGTCTGCTAGCGGAAGGCAAAGAGGGGGCCAAACCCCCTCTTTGCCGTCCGCTAGCAGACGGCAAAGGCGAGGCGGACGGCAAACTTTAAAATTAACTTAACGGGCCGCGCCCCCGCCGTCGCCCTCTCTCTTTCTCCTCTCCTCTTTCCTCCCCGCCCGACGAGCACCGCCGCCGCCCCGTCGCCCCACCGCCCCACTGGCCCACACAATCTCTGTCGCCGCCCCCCTCCCTTGCCATCACGCTCCGTCGCGCCATAGGAGAGAAAAAGAACGAACACAAGAACGGAAAAAAAACAAGACTAGAAGAAGAAAAAACAAAGACAATGTAGCAACAACAATCACAAAAAAGGAAAGGAAAAAAGGCAACGACAAACCACACATCTCCCGAGCCTCAACGAAGACAATACGAAAAGAACGAAGACGCGAGGCAGCCCCCGAGGGAGCGTCGCCCGTCGCGCCCCTCCCCGCCCAGGTCGCCACCCCGGCCCGTCGCCGCCCCCTCCCCGACCCGTCACCGCCCCCCACGGTGAGCACCTGCCACCCCTCTCCTATTTTTTTTCTGTTTTTCTTTTCTGTTTACTTCAGGTTTTTTAGTTTAGGTTTTTCAGTTTAGTTAGTTTAGGTTTAATTAGTTTAGGAAGCAGGGGTTAGTTAATTAATCAAATGCCACATGTACATTTAATTAGTTTAGGTTTTTTAGTTTATGTTTAGGTTTAATTAGTTTAGGTTTTTTAGTTTAGTTAGTTTAGGTTTAATTAGTTTAACAAGAGCTGGGGTTTTAGTGTCATCTCTACTCAGGAAAAAGGACCAATTGTTGGCCCATCTATACTGCTGCTGCTGATAGAATTTCTATAGATGGAGGATTCGTTGATAAGTTATGCAAAAACCATCGTATATACTAGGTGCTGCTGTTAACTGATTGTACTATTGGCATGTATGCAGCCATGTATTTATGCATGTATGCAGCCATGTATTTATGTATGTACTCCATTCTTGTGCTATCTTGTTGACCATGATATATCTTATTATTCAGAATCTTATTAGGTTGTATATGGTAGGTTGTCTTTCTTTGTCGGATTCTTATGATGATGATTAATTAAATATCTCTTTATCATTTGGCATAGCATTTTTTATTCTAACTCTGCTTCTTCTTTGTAGCCTTGTCCTCCTTGAGGAGGAGAGACGCAAGGGCGCGCCTAGCCTCGCCGGTGAAGAACACCGGTGCTCCTCTTCGTCCTCAACCTGCTCTGCTCCTTCAAGGTAAGCTGGTCTGGTCCTGGCCCTGGTACATTATGAAGTATTGTTTGATTGTTGTTTCCCCACACTCACTTTCGAGCCAGCAGTGTCGTTTGCATGACTCTAATATTTGTCGGGGGCTGGAGGGGGAAACGACGGGAGGCAGGGGTCTGTGGCCGGGCATGGAAGCGTTTCTTTCGCTAGCTCAGTTTTAAAAAAAGCGGTCTAGAGCTCTTTTTTTAAAACAGAGAAAATACCAAGGTTTTGCAAATACTACAATATTAAAAGCATCATTTTTAGTGGCAGCCAAACACCCCATAGTAAATAAAACTATGGTAATATCAAATATTGTAGCATTCTCAAAATACTTAGAAAACAAAATGTGCAGTCCGTGTGCGAGAAAAATGGTCAGACCGCCTCCGCCGATGCCCCAGATTGGTATAGCGAACACGGTGAGTTTCATTTGAATGGTCATTAGTTACTAGTATTCACATTTCAGTTGCATCATGCTAACGAGACATTGCAAATGATCTTTGGTGCAGCATGCCTCCCGACAAGCATCGTCTCGCACTGGCGCAAGCCCGACCGGTCCTTCTCCGTCTGGCACTGGCGCAAACCCGACCGGTCCTTCACCTCCGTGATGATGGTAAGTTTTCCCAAGTGTTTTCTTAACAAATGCATACTTAGCTTAAGAAATGACCTACTTAACTCCAAAATGACCTATACTTAGCTTATTTTCCTCGAAAATGACATAATAACCTTACTTAGCTCCAAAATGACATATTTTACCTAGGATAGCTATAAAATGACCTATACTTAGCATTTTTTCCTCCAAAATGACTTGATATGCTTAGTTAGCTAAAAAATGGCATAACTACCTAGGATAGCTATAAAATGACCTATACTTAGCATTTTTTCCTCCAAAATGACAAAATATGCTTAGTTAGCTCAAAAATGGCATAACTACCTAGGTTAGCTCAAAAATGACCTATACATAGCTTCTTCAGTTCATTTATGACATACTTAGCATACTTAGGTAAAAAATGGCATGATAACCTTGGTTTAGCTCCAAAATGACATAGACTTATCTTATTTTCCTCCAAAATGACAAAATAACCTTACTAAGCTCCAAAATGACCTATTTACCTAGCTTAGCTCTAAAATGACCTACACTTAGCATTTTTACCTAGCTTAGCTAAAAAATGGCATTTTTACCTACCTTAGTTAGAAGAAGAAGAAGATAAAGAAGAGGAGAGGAGAAAAAGAAAGAGAAGAAAAATTCTTCTTCTTCTTCTTCTTTTTCTTCTTCTTCTTCTTCTATTTTTTCTTCTTTTTCTAGCTAGTCTTCTTCTTCTTCTTCTTCTTCTTCTAACTTTCTTCTTTCCCAATTTGCAGATTTGCTTTAGATGAGGATCTTGCATTCATGGAGTCTACTCTTCTCCTTGTGCTCCTTTTTGTTTTGATTTTGTACGATGAACTTTGTTGTAGGAAACTTGTTGTTGGATATGTGTTGGAAACTTGTTGTTGGATATGTGTTGTTGCAAACTTGTTGTTGGATATGTTGTTGGATATGTGTTGGTATGCTTGTGTATATATATCTTCAAATGTGTATATATATATCTGTGAAATTCTGTGAAATTGAATGAATTTAAGAAAAAACAGAAAAAACAGGGGCTATACAGGCTCTTTGCCGTCTGCTGGCTGACGGCAAAGAGCTTTGCCATCAGCCAGCAGACGGCAAAGCTGCCACGTGGCAGCTACCTGTGCAACCTGGGGGCAATGGGCTGGCCTATATGGTTGCTTTGTCGTCTGCTGGCAGACGGCAAAGACCTTTGCATCTTTGTCGTCTGCCAGCGGACGGCATAGCAGGACACGTGTCAGCTACCTGGGGCACCTGGGGGCTGGCCTATTTGGGCACTTTGCCGTCTGCTGGCAGACGACAAAGATGCAAAGGTCTTTGCCATCTGCCAGCGGACGGCAAAGCATGCCGTTAACCCCTTAACGGACCTAAGCTGGCACGTGTGCCGTCCAGGCCCTTTGCCGTCCGCTGGCAGATGGCAAAGGCCTTTGCATCTTTGCCGTCCGCCAGCAGATGGCAAAGAGCCCTTTGCCGTAGTCTTTTCAGCCAGATGTGTTGCCGTCTGCTGGCTGACGGCAAAGGCCTTTGCCGTCCGCCAGGCAAGCCTTTGCTGTCAGCCATGGCAGACGGCAAAGTTCCAGATTCCTGTAGTATTAAATAGCATAATGGATCTGAACATATAATCTTCCACCGAATAAACCATATAGTAATCAACTATAAGATGTAATCAACACTACTAGTCACCCACAAGCACCAATCTAAGGTTCCGGTACAAAGATTGAACACAAGAGATGAACTAGGGTTTGAGAGAAGATGGTGCTGTTGAAGATGTTGATGGAGATTGCCCTCCCCAAGATGGGAGAGTTGTTGGTGATGATGATGACGATGATTTCCCCCTCCAGGAGGGAAGTTCCCCCGGCGGAATCGCTCCGCCGGAGGGCAAAAGTGCTCCTGCCCAAGTTCCGCTTCGAGACAGCGGCGCTTCGTCCCGAAAGTCCTCTCCTTATTTTTTCTAGGTCAAAATGACTTATATAAGAGAAGATGGGCACCGGAGGTGGGCCGAGGGGAGCACAACCCACCAGGGCGCGCCTGGGGGCCCTGGCGCGCCTTGGTGGGTTGTGCCCACCTGGTGGGCCCCCTCTGGTACTTATTGGCTCCAATAATTCTTATATATTCCATAAAAAATTTCCGTGAAGTTTCAGCTCATTTGGAGTTGTGCAGAATAGGTAGCCTGACATAGCCTTTTCAGGTCCATAATTCCAGCTGCCGGTATTCTCCCTCTTTGTGTGAACCTTGCATATTATGAGAGAAAAGGCATTAGAATTACTCGAAAAAACATTATTATCCATAAAAACAATATAAATAACAGTAGGAAAACATGATGCAAAATGGACGTATCAGTGGCCTCTGGGTGGCCCCCCTCTGGTTGATTCTTTCGCCAATATTTTTTATATATTCCAAAAATATTCTCTGTAAATTTTAAGGTCAATCCGAGAACTTTTATTTTTGCACAAAAATAACACCATGGCAATTCTGCTGAAAACAGCATCAGTCCGGGTTAGTTCTATTCAAATCATGCAAATTAGAGTCCAAAACAAGGGCAAAAGAGTTTGAAAAAGTAGATACGATGGAGACGTATCACTATGTTGGTTTTGATTCAACTACATGCGTGAACATGTGCCAAGTGAAGCCACTTGAATCATTCAAAGGAGGATACCATCCTATCATACTACATCATAACCATTTTAAATGCATGTTGACATACAAGATAAACCATTATCCACTCCTAGCTATTTAAGCATGGCATGAGTAACTATGATCTCTAATTGTCATTGCAAACATGTTCATTCATAATAGACTGAATCAAGAACGATGAGCTAATCATATTTACAAAAACAAAATAGGTCGAGTTCATACCAGCTTTTCCTCATCTCAATCATTTCATCAAATTTCTTCATTATTGCCTTTCACTTGCACGACTGAACGATGTGAATAATAATAAGAGTGTCATGGACTAAGCTGGAATCTGCAAACATTTATTCAAACGAGAAGACAAGGTAATATGGGGTCTTTGTTAGATCAACAATAATGCAGATGAGAGCCACTCAACATTTTCATCGTGGTCTTCTCCTTACGACCCAAAGGAAAGAAAAGAATTTCAGAGAAACACACTGAAATATTTTTGGAGTTTTTGTTTTTTCTTGAAGAAAGCAAATTATCGAAAGAAAAACAAGAACGAGAAAAACTATTTACACGGGAAAGCTCCCAACAAGCATAAGAAGAACGAGAAATCTTTTTGGGTTTTCTTTTAATACTACAACTAATTAAACTAGAAAGAAAAACTAAAAAGATGCGAGAAAAATAAACTAGCATGGATTATACAATGAAAAGGTATGAACACCGACAACTGGAATGAATGTGTGATGCATGAATGGAATGTCGGTGAGAAATATGTACTAGCCCAAGCTTAGGCTTTTGGCCTAAGTTGGTCTATGGCCACGGCTTGTAGTAACTCTCTCCTGGATACTGCGGAGGGTCCTAAGGGTTCCACTGGTTGGCGAGCTTCTGTGGCTCCCACTAATAAATAGACTCTTGATATGGCTCAGGCGCTGGTGCTGTCTCAGGTGATGGGGGTTGTTTCAGACCCCAGTGTGCATAGATGTCCTCGGGCATAATAATGTACCTGCCTAAATAAATATTGAACAAAGAAGGTGCAGGCAAAGTAATAATCTCCCGAGTACCCTGACTGAATACTAAGTTGTAAAGGAGTCGCTTGTGCTTATCTTTATCAATGAAATGGTGCGCTACCATACTAGTATAGTCTAAATATTTAGTGGGTCACGGCATCTCCTCCTCCTCCTCCTCATGTCTAATAGAAATCTCGAAATGTTTAGCGAGGCAGGAGGCATAAATACCACCATAAATGATACCCTTCGAACAGTTTGTGTGTAATTGTCGAGCAACCATAGCGCCCAAATTAAAAGTTCTATCAGCATATAAAGCATGGGGCAAAATGGCAAGGTCCGGTGCACTGAGCGATCCACTCTCCCAATGACCAATCAAACATCTCCCGGCAAATAATGAATAATAGCATAAAACAGGAAAATGTAGACCAGCCACTCTCGCTTCCGACACTCCTCTCTCCTCTCCCATAGTAGTTTCAGAGATGAAATCCTCCATGTCTCTAGGACGTTGATCACTGATGTTGCCCTCATGAGGTACTTTGCAAACATTGCAAAAATCATATAATGTCATTTCCTTAGGCACATCATACAAGTTAAATTCTACCATGGGTGGTTCCTTCCTAGGGTAAAAGCGAAAGTTTTGCACGAAGGTATTAGTGAGTAGGAGGTATTGATCACACTTATCTTCGAGGAAGGGAATAATGCTGGCATTGTTAGCCAAGTAAAATAAATCCTCATAAATTCCCGCTTCCTTCAAAAATGTGTCGCTCGGCCACTCACATGGTCGAACTTCCGCCGCACGAGGGAGATTGTACTTGGGCTTTTCCTTTGGAGTTTCCTCCGAATTCCTGCTTGAAGAGCCCCTTAACCACCTTTTCATGGTTTTCTTTTTCTCTGGTAATTTCTGACATTTTTAGTAACTCATAATAAAAGTGAACAAAACTTAAGAAATCGATAGCAACTACTCCCACAAGTGTCTAGATGCTATATCATGCAACAAAACTACTTTGAACCATATAAATTTGACATGCAAGCTCAAGAACATGGTCACCACAGCAGCAAAAATTTGCAATGTACAAAACACTAGAGCGAGAACTAATTGTACCAACGAAGGAGTCACAAACCAATGAGCAATCCCACAAAATAGTTTCGGAAACGAAGCTCCGAGCAAGGAGATCGAAAATGGCAGCAAGATGAGAAAGAACACGGGTTTGAGCAAGGGAGTGATTTTTTCTGGAGGAAGAAGAAGTGCATGGGTGGTAGCAATAAGTGAGGGGGCCTACGTGGGCCCCACAAGCTTGCTAGGCGCGCCCAGGGGGGCGTGTTCAGTGCCAATATTTCTCAAATATTACAGAAAAAAGCATATAATTTTTTTAGGGCATTTGGAGAACTTTTATTTTTGGGTCATTTTTTTATTGCATGGAAAATTCAGAAAACAGCATAAACATGGTATTTCCATTTTATTAATTCTAAATAACAGCAAGTAAAAGGTGGGTACAGAAAGTTGTGTTTACTAAATTCATCGACCACATGCCTGTCAAAAGGAATCCATTAATAAGGTCGATCAAGTCTTATTAACAAACTTCTTTCGAGTGACACGAAACCGGAGAATCGTCGTATAACACTAGTTTACCTCAACGGGGATATGCATGTCCCCAACAATAAGAATTTCATATTTCTTTTTTACAGTAGGAATAGGGAATTCAAAACCTCCAATAGTAATTGTTGAAAATTTTCTAATAGAATTGATACTATTCACTTGAGGTTGTTTCTTCGGAAAGTATACCGTATGCTCATTACCATTGACATGAAAAGTGACATTTCCCTTATTGCAATCAATAACAGCCCCTGCAGTATTCAAAAAAGGTCTACCAAGGATGATCGACATACTATCGTCCTCGGGTATATCAAGAATAATAAAGTCCGTTAAGATAGTAACATTTGCAACTACGACAGGCACATCCTCATAAATACCGATGGGTATAGCAGTTGATTTATCAGCCATTTGCAAAGAGATTTCAGTTGGTGTCAGCTTATTCAAATCAAGTCTTCGGTACAAACAAAAAGGCATAACACTAACACGGGCTCCTAGATCACATAAAGCAGTTTTAACATAGTTTCTTTTAATGGAGCATGGTATAGTTGGTATTCCAGGGTCTCCTAGTTTCTTTGGTATTCCACCCTTAAATGTATAATTAGCAAGCATGGTGGAAATTTCATCTTCAGGTATCTTTCTTTTATTTGTAACAATATCTTTCATATACTTAGCATAAGGAGACATTTTCAGAATATCAGTCAAACGAACACGCAAAAAGACAGGTCTAAGCATTTCAACAAAGCGCTCAAATTCTTCATCATCCTTATTCTTTGAAGCTTTAGGAGGAAAGGGCATGGGTTTCTGAACCCATGGTTCTCTTTCTTTACCATGTTCCTAGCAATGAAGTCTCTCTTATCATATCTTTTATTCTTAGGTTGTGGGTTATCAAGATCAACGGCAGGTTCTATTTCCACATCATTATCATTACTAGGTTGAGCATCAACATGAACATCATCATCATCATTGTTACTGGGTTCATGTTCATCGCCAGATTGAGTTTCAGCGTCAGAGATAGAAATATCATTTGGATTTTCAGGTGTGTCTATAGTAGGTTCACTAGAGGCATGCAAAGTCCTATCATCTTTGTTTTTCTTTTTAGATGGACTAGGTACATCAGTATTAATTATTTGAGAATCTTGCTCATTCTTTTAGGATGACCTTCAGGATACAAAGGTTCCTGAGTCATTTTACCACCCCTGGTCATAACTCTAACAGCATGATCATTCATCTTATTGTTCATCTCATTAAGCAGATTATTTTGTGCTTTGAGGACTTGTTCTACTTGAGTTTTTATCAGGGATGCATGTTTACTCACACCCTTGACCTCATTAACAGTTCTAAACATATAGTCACTCAAGCGTTCAATCATATAAGCATTTCGTTTCAATTGTCTACTAACATATGCATTGAAGTTTTCTTGTTTAACAATAAAGCTATCAAATTCATCCAAGCATTGACTAGAAGATTTAGTATAAGGAATATCGCCTTCATCAAATCTATAGAGAGAATTTACCTCTACTACCTGTGTCGGGGTATTAAGACCATGCATTTCTTCAATAGGTGGTAAATTCTTAACATCTTCAGCTTTCGTACCTTTTCTTTCATAAATTTCTTTGCCTCTTGCATATCTTCAGGAGTGAGGAATAGAATACCTCTCTTCTTTGGAGTTGTCTTAGGCGGTGGTTCGGGAAGAGTCCAATCATTATCATTACTCAATATATTATTCAATAATTCTTTAGCTTGGTCAACAGTTCGTTCCCTGAAAACACAACCAGCACAACTATCTAGGTGGTCCCTAGCAGCTTCGGTTACTCCATTATAAAAGATATCAAGTATTTCATTTTTCTTGAGAGGATGATCAGGCAAAGCATTAATTAATTGGAGAAGCCTCCCCCAAGCTTGTGGGAGACTCTCTTCATCAGTTTGCAGAAAGTTAAATATTTCCTGTAGAGCAGCTTGTTTCTTATGAGCAGGAAAATATTTTTCAGAAAAGTAATATATCATATCCTGTGGACTACACACACAACCAGGAGCAAGATAATTATACCATGTCTTAGCTTCACCCTTTAACGAGAAAGGAAACAACTTAAGAATATAATAGTAGCGAATTTTTTCCTCATGAGCGAATAGGGTGGCTATATCATTCAGTTTATAAAGATGTGCCACAACAGTTTCATATTCAAGGATCAGATTCAACCAAAGTAATTAACTAAGGATCAACAGAGAATTCATAATCCTTATCAGTAACAAAGATAGGTGAATATCAAACTTAGGATTATATTTCATTCTAGCATTCAAAGATTTTTCTTTCAACTTGACTAGTAATTTCTTAAGATCCTCTCTATCCTTACAAGCAAGAAAATCTCTAGCTACCTCTCCATCTA
Source organism: Thinopyrum elongatum (assembly GCA_011799875.1). NCBI lineage: Eukaryota > Viridiplantae > Streptophyta > Magnoliopsida > Poales > Poaceae > Thinopyrum > Thinopyrum elongatum. The sequence continues at coordinate 570,088,428 of CM022303.1, forward strand.
TAACATAACCCTCAGGTATATCAGGCAATTCATATCTAGGATAGCTAGGTCTAATAGGTGTTTCAAACTTTTCAATTTCAATAATTTCATCAGTTTTAGCATTCTCATTTTCTTTAGCTCTAGCAAGTTCTTCATCAAGAAATTCACCCAGTGGCACAGTCTTATCAAGCAAAGTACTAGCATCATCATAAACATCATTCATAGCAGAAGTAGCATCATCAACTACTTGTGACATATCAGGATTAATAGCAGGTGGTCGTGTCGCAAGCTTACTCAAAACAGAAGGTGAATCAAGTGCAGAGCTAGATGGCAGTTCCTTACCTCCCCTCGTCTTAGAGGGAACGATCTTGGTTCTGGTATCTTTCAGATTCTTCATAGTGATCAACAGATATAAATCCCAAGTGACTCAGCAAATAGAGCTAGGCTCCCCGGCAACGGTGCCAGAAAAAGGTCTTGAAAACCCACAAGTATAGGGGATCACAACAGTTTTCGAGGGTAGAGTATTCAACCCAAATTTATTGATTCGACACAAGGGGAGCCAAAGAATATTTGCAAGTATTAGCAGTTGAGTTGTCAAATCAACCATACCTGAAAGACTTAATATCTGCAGCAAGTGATCAGTGGCAAAGTAGTATGATAGTAACGGTAACAGTAGCAATAGTGACAGTAGCAGTTTGTTAGCGATTGCAATAGTAGCAACAACGAAAGTAACTTAGCAAAGATCAATATGCGAAAAGCTCATAGGCATTGGATCAGCGATGGATAATTGTGTTGGATAATATTCATCATGTAGCAGTCATAACCTAGGGCGACACGGGACTAGCTCCAATTCATCAATGTAATGTAGGCATGTATTCCGTATATAGTCATGCGTGCTTGCATGGCATCTTTTGTCCTACCCTCCCGTGGCAGCGGGGTCCATAAGGAAACTAAGCGATATTAAGGCCTCCTTTTAATAGAGAACCGGAACAAAGCATTAGCACTTAGTGAATACATGAACTCCTCAAACTACAATTCATCGGATCCCAACAAACACACCGCAAAAGAAGATTACATCGAATTGAACACCAAGAACATCGAGGAGAACATTGTAAGATCAAACAGAGAGAAGAAGTCATCTAGCTACTAGCTATGGACCCGTAGGTCGGTGGTAAACTACTCACGCATCATCGGAAGGCGGCAAGGATTATGTAGAAGCCCTCCGTGATCAACCCCCCCTCCGGCAGAGTACCAAAAAAGGCCTACAGATGGGATCACGAAAGAACAAAAGTTTACGGCGGCGGAAAAAGTGTTTTGGGTGGCTCTTTGTTGGTTTCCGGATTTTAGAGAATTTATATAGGTGGAATTAGGTCAGATGGAGCCCCATGGGGCCCACAAGGTAACAGGGTGCGGCTACCCCCTGGGCACGCCCGGTTGCTTTGTCGTCTCCTCGGTGGCCGTCTTCTAGGGCTCTCTTGTCCAGAAAAAAAATCGTCAAAGAGTTTCGTAGTGTTTGGACTTCGTTTGGTACTGATTTCCTAGAAAACCAAAAATAGGCACAAAAAAACAGCAACTGGCACTTGGCACTAGGTTAATAGGTTAGTCCCAAAAAATGATATAAAATAGCATATAATGACATATAAAACATCCAAGATTGATACTATAATAGCATGGGACAATAAAAAAATTAGAGATACGTTGGAAACGTATCAGCTGCTGTTGTGGCTGCTGCGGTGGCTGCCGCGGTGGCGCGTGGTCCTCCTCGTCACCGGAGGAGATGACGATCTCCTCCTTGGCGGAGGAGCCGACAGCCGTGGATGGCGCGAAGAACCGCCGGAGGAGGAGCTTCCGCCTACTCCACCTACCGGCGCGGAGCACCATGACTTCGGCATCGCCTCAGCTAGGGTCAAAGAGGAAGAGGGGCTCAGGCACGAAGACAGGGGGTGGTGCTCGGGGAGGGGGAGTATGACTCTGCGCATCGCTGCTCAAGGCTTAAATAGCCGCGACCAGGCCCAGACGAAGGGGTAGTCAGCCCACTTCAATGCGGCGCAGCGGCCAGAGTTGGTTCCTCGGGACGCGGCGTCAACATTGAATCGGCGACGCCCGAGAGGTCATGTCCGTCAGCGCCTCCCTACTGTCCGGTCAAATCCCGACATCAATGCCAACCATTGCATGCTCTGGGTCGGCATTAATGCGGTGCGACAAACAACGCGGAGCGTGGGATGGAAAGCGTGGGATGGGCGGGTGGGGAGTTTGCGTGGGCCAGTGTGGTTAGAAGCGGGCTTGAGAGTGGTCCGGACTCCCGCAAACCCCCCCCCCCTCCCCCATGTTTGGTTCCGATTTGCAGAAGAAATCATGTCCGTTTCTTGTATGTGAGACGATGATTCCTGTGGTTTTAATTTTGAGAACTTTGTCAACGATGTACCTGTTAATTTCAATCAATATGAAATCTCACCATGTCAGTTTTCCTAAAAGAAAATAGTAGGGTTTCCACAAAAAATGACAAATGAAGACCGAGCTCCATGGAGGCTTTAATTTGAAAACTTCAAAATTGAAAAAACCCAGTTTATTTAGAAAAAATATTAAAAATATACACATATACCTAGAGACATAATGTATATGTATGTAAATTTTCAGGTTAAAATACGTTAAAATGAGAGCTACAAAAAAAACATCCATGATTTTGTTTTTTTTGTGTAACATGCAATTCTAGGTATTTCATCCTGAAATTTTACACACATACACATTACATTTTTGTATACATATGATTTTTTTCAGAATATTTTGAAACTGAAAAGTTATGAATTTTTAATTTTTTAAAATTAAAGCCTCCATGGAGCTCGGTCTCCAAATGCCCTGCCCTACTTTGTACACCATTTTTTATATGGAGGGGGTTTACACCTTCACCAACCCAGAGAAGTAAAATAGCCACGGTTGATAAACCCAGAAGGCCAACAAGGCCTGCAGTTCACCGTCCCGTTAATCCGTCACCATACACACACTCCCCTGTGCACACACGCACTGCAGGCCAACCCAACTTTTTCCCTCTAGTTAGGGTTTCTCTCCTCCCGGTGACGATCTTGCCGCCGTCGAGACGACTTGCTCCCCTACCGCCGCGTCTCCCAACCGTTCTTCCTCGCTAGCTAGGGTGCGCGAGTGCCCGACCCTAGCAGGCACGGGGGCCGACGGGTTAGGGTTCCACCCAAAGAATACCCGATCTAGATTGTCTGTTTCGGGTGAGAGATATAATGGCTTCTGGCGGATCTTCGAGTTCTGCGGGAATTGGCGATGTTGAGCTGCTAATGAAGGAGTTGGGACTGACAGAGGATGATCTGGACGATGTGGTCTTCGATGAAGTGCAGGCGCCACCAGATAAACCTAGATGGATTGCTTTGGCTAAGGTGAATACTCCCAAATCCTATAGCCAAACCTGGTTCTATAGAAACATGAGATCAGCATGGGACGCGGCGCAAGAGGTGAAGTTCAAGCCTCTGGAGAACAACTTATATACTGTCCAATTCTCATGCTTGGGTGATTGGGAGAGGGTAATGAATGACGGTCCCTGGAACTTCAGAGGAGATGCGGTGCTGATTATGCCGTATGATGGGATCACACAACCCTCAACCATTAAGCTTGACGCAATTGACATATGGATCCAAATCCATGATGTGCCGGATCTATATGCCCATCTAGTTACCCCACTTGCTGCAAAGGTGGGTGAGGTCTTGTTCTCTGAACCACCATCAAATGACTTTGTGGGCAATTTCTACCGTGTCTGGGTTCGGCTCAATGTACTAAAACCGCTAAAGAACGCGGTGTCGATGGTGAGGGACGGAAAGAGGCAGATATATAGAGTAAAATATGAACGTCTTCCAGATTGGTGTGCGGTGTGTGGAATGCTAGGCCATCAGTTTAAAGAACACGGCAGTGGGATCCATCCTCCATCGGCCTTGGTGTTTAAAGACCTGAGAGCAAGCTGGTTCATGCGAAGTGGCCGAGGTCCAGGAGAGGGCCATGGTCGTCAGGGTGGACGGCGTGGAGGCCGTTCTGGTAGCCGGCCGGACCGCCAGGAGAGGCATGTGTACAGCAGGGCAGAAGATCTCAATATGGGAGGCTCAGGTAGGGGTGCAGCCCTGGACGCAGAGGTTCATGATGTTGACATGGATGACGCAAGCAGGAAGAGGTTTGCGGGAAAGGATCTAGGGGCCAACCAGCAATAATCTTCGAACATAGATGATACTTGCAAGGCTGACAATCAGTTAGCCATTGTTCCTGTTACCAGTCCTCCGATAGTCAGAGAGCAGAAACGGATCAAGTCAGGGTTCGAGCAAGGCGATGGAAGCAACTCAGCAGTCAGAAATTTGGCGGGCTCCTTCGAGGAGCGCCGCTGGGCCCAATGAACGCACTCTGTTGGAACTGCCGTGGAGCGGGTAAACCTGCGGCAGTTCGAGAGCTTCGAGATTTCGCGAAGAAGTTTACCCCTACCCTCCTATGTATTGTTGAGACACAAATAGAAGGGAGTAGGGTAGAAGCTTTAGCTAGCTCGATAGGCTATGATAATGCATATGCAATTGACAGCCAAGGCCGTAGTGGCGGCATTGGACTTTTCTGGAATAATGCAATAAAAATTGAAATTCTTGGTTATTCGTGTTATCATCTGGACGTATCTGTTGAGGAGGAAGGGGAGGACAAGTGGAGGTTGACGTGCGTCTATGGTGAAGCCCAAACTCACCTTCGCCACCAAACTTGGACAGTTCTTAAAAACATAAGTACTTTGAGCACGCTCCCGTGGATATGTATCGGCGATTTCAATGAAGTTTTACGTCCAACTGAGCATGAGGGAGTTGGACAGCGTAGCAATGCTCAGATCCAAGCATTCAGAGACACTATTGATGTTAAAATGTTGCTAGATTTGGGATACAAAGGACAGTTTTGGACTTTCGAGAAGAGGGTGGCAGGTGGTACCTATACTCGGTGCAGGTTGGATAGGGCCTTAGTCAACTCTGATTAGTTGGCAAGATTTCCCCTGGCATCTATTACGCATGAAACGACAGCTACATCAGACCACCTTGCTCTGCTTCTAGATTTTGGCCGGGCAAAAACTGAAAGGAGGAAACACGAGTACAAATACGAGACGATGTGGGAGACGCATGAGGGCCTGAATGATGCGGTTGCACAGGGCTGTGGTATGGGTGCGCCTTGTTCCACGGTGGAAGAGATGAGAGGAAAGCTCGGTAACTTAGCAAAAGATTTGGGAAGATGGAGCAATGATACATTCGGCAGTGTATGGAAAGAGATTAAAGCCCTAAAAAGCAGCTTGAAGAGCTTCGGGGCGATCCCCTACGTACAGGCCCATCACATGTAGAACTCAAGGTAAATGAGCGGCTGATTGAACTTTATCATAGGGAGGAAATCATGTGGCGCCAGCGGGCACGGATCGACTGGTTGACCGCAGGAGATAAAAACACAAAGTTCTTTCATTTGAGAGCAAGTCTGAGACGAAAAAAGAACTTGATCAAAGCTCTACAAAATTCCCTGGGTGCTATAGTCGTAGACCCGGATGAGATGAAAAGCTTTGCAAATGAGTTCTACCAAACGCTCTATACAACCGAAGGGGTGCAGGGCATAGATGAAGTACTTAATCACGTGCCACGGAAAGTTTCGGAGGAGATGAATTCAATGTTGAATGCTGAATATACAAAGGAAAAGGTGAAAACAGCCCTGTTTCAGATGTTTCCAACCAAAGCTCCGGGCCCGGATGGTTACCCGGCGCATTTTTATCAGCATCATTGGGACATTTGTGGTGACGATGTAACGAGGGTGGTGTTGAGCATAGTACGAGGAGAGCAAAGCCCGGAAAGTATTAATGACACAGTCATGGTTTTGATCCCAAAGGTTCTGAACCCCACCTTACTCTCTTAGTTCCGACCCATCAGTCTATGTAACGTAATCTACAAGATTGCATCCAAAGTGGTAGCCAATAGACTGAAAGTTGTTTTGCCTGACATAATCTCTGAGAATCAGTCTGCTTTTGTGCCGGGAAGATTAATCACTGATAATATCATATGCGCATATGAGTGTCTACATTTCATGAAGAAGTCCAAATCCAAGACTAACAGCTTTTGTGCTCTCAAGCTGGACATGATGAAGGCATACGATAGACTGGAGTGGACATATCTGAAGGCCATTATGGGCAAATTGGGCTTTTCTCGGCAGTGGATTAACACAGTAATGGGTATGGTTTCTTCAGTATCCTTTTCTGTTCTTTTTAATGGTGAGAAGCTCGAGTCCTTCAGACCAACCAGAGGGATCCGACAGGAAGACCCAATCTCCCCCTACTTATTCTTGATTACAGCAGAGGGCCTTTCGTGCCTCCTGAAATCCAGTTCACAGTCATCACTTGCAGGTATTAAGGTGGCCCCAACAGCTCCATCAATAAACCACCTTTTGTTCGCAGATGACAGCCTGCTGCTTTTTAAGGCTAGTGTAGAGGGATCGGTTGCAGTGTCAAACCTATTGGAGATTTATTGCAATGCTTCAGGACAGCGTATAAATAATGATAAATCATCAATCTTCTTCAGTCCAGGATGCCCGCTCTCTTTGAGGACAGAGATCAAAAACACATTACATGTCCAGAATGAGTCCTTAAATGAGCGTTATCTTGGCATGCCAACAGATGTTGGCCAGTCCAAGAACGGCACTTTTAAATACCTCCGAGATCGGGTGTGGGAGAAGATCAAAGGGTGGATGGAGAAGTTACTTTCTGCAGCAGGGAAAGAGGTCTTGATCAAATCAGTCGCTCAGGCCATACCTGTATATTCTATGTCTTGTTTTCGTTTGCCACGGGGTTTATGTGAAAGTATAACATCAATTATCCGGCAATTTTGGTGGGGTAGCAAGGAAGGAAAGAGAAAACCTAGTTGGGTTGCTTGGGACACTATGATCCAACCGAAGCACCTGGGTGGCCTAGGTTTCCGTGATATGGAAATCTTTAACCTAGCGCTACTTGCCCGACAAGCGTGGAGAGTCTTGACGGAAGAATCCTCATTAAGTGCTCAAATTCTAAAGGCAGTTTATTTCCCACAATGCAATCTTTTGGAGGCAGAGTTGGGATCACGCCCATCGCAGATTTGGCGAGCAATTCTAGATGGGAGAGATATATTAGCTCAAGGCCTAGTTCGAAGGATTGGTGATGGGGACACCACATACATATGGAGGAACAACTGGATTCCACGGGATAGTTTCAAGAGGCCATTAGTGTCTTTGGTTCCTAATCCGCCAGGAAAAGGTGGCAGAATTGCTAGACAACACTTCGGCGCAGTGGAAGGAGGGCATGATCCGCACTGTTTTTACTCCGTTTGATGCAGAAGAGATCCTAAAAATACTAGTTTGCACTAGGAGGTTGCCGGACTTCTGGGCGTGGCATGAAGAAAGCAAAGGGGTATTTTCTGTTCGCTCGGCTTATCGGATGATCTTGAGAACGAGGACGAGCAGGGAGAGCTGGTGGCATGGCAGCGAGGGCTTGTCCACAGGGCAGGAGGACAAGGTATGGAGCGCTTTGTGGCACATCCAGGTTCCTTCCAAACTTCGCATGTTTCTTTGGCGTCTCGCCAGACATTCTATGCCTAGTGGTGAGGTTTTACATCATCGTCATATGGCTGACACGGACTCATGTCCGTTGTGTGGAGCGAGGGATACATGGAGGCATGCCCTCCTGACCTGCTCGCTGTCAAGGAGTGTTTGGGCCTTGGCACCCGAGGATTTGGTCGAGAAGCTCATCGAACACCAGCAGGAGAGTGGTAAAGATTGGCTGTTTGCCTTGCATGAGAACCTGGACGGTAAAGAATTCATCCGAGTGGTGGTGATGGCTTGGGCAATATGGGGAGCTAGAAGAAAGGCTACTCACGAGGATATATTCAAGTCTCCGCACGCAACTGATGCATTCATACGGAGCTATATTTCAGAGCTGGATTTTAAAAACAGGAGAAACCAAAACCAGAGTGGACAGCGACCGGTCCGATCATCGTCTTGGCAGCCACCGGTACTGGGAAGTGCAAAAATTAATGTTGATGGAGCAGTATCGAGAAGGGGGAGGCACGGGACAGCAGCAGTGATTTGTAGGGACCAGAATGGTCTCTTTCTGGGAGCATCGGCGATGGTTTTAAATCACATTACAGATGCCCCTACACTTGAAGCGTTGGCTCTAAGGGAAGCCCCGGCACTTGCTGATGATCTTTACATTCGGCGCGCTCATATTGCCTCGGATTGCAAGGTGGTAGTCGATGACATAAAGAGTGACAGCCGCACTTCTTACGGAGCGGTTTTGAAGGAGGTGGTAGATAGATCGTCCTCTTACATTTCTTGTGTTATAGTTCATGAATTTAGGAGCTCAAACTTTGAAGCTTACAACCTAGCGAAACATTCTCTTACTCTTGGATTGGGCCGCCATGTTTGGTTAGGCTATCGAGGGGATCTTCACTTCGTCCCTGTAAACATTGTGACTTCGTCCCTGTAAACATTGTGACGGGTTAATAAAGTTTCGCGAGGTTGTCTAAAAAAAAACTCCCCTGTGCACACTTTATGCCACGGCTATTTCCTGTCAGCTTCCATTGATGTGATAGCTTCCGTTCCACTAGCGTCCACGAGAAGCCCCGAGCGGGCTGTCAGGCCTAACAGTGAACGATGTAAACCAGCTTGCGCTCGTGTCGTGTCACATTGCTTCTCACGCGTACATGCCGCATGCATACATGCATTCGGTCGATTTGGAGACACCCGCCGACAAGCCGCGCCACTGTGCACGCGTCACCAACCGCACTGCTCCGGCCACCCGATCGGAGATCCCAGATGCTGCCGCGCCGAGCCCTGCCGCGGCCGGCAGCCGAGCCAGTCAGCCGGGCCACTCATTTGGTTCCCTTCCCGCGCCTGGTCACGTTAGAAGAGAACAGACCTATGTCGTTCCCGCCGTGCGGGGCGCGTACTGCACCGCCGCGCTGGCTTAAACCCCGGCGTTGCGGCCAGCAGTGCAATATCGCACGGGTAACGTACGTGTCGAGCGATCGCCGCCTGAACGAGCCTGCAAATTGACACGCAACAGCGCTGCAGCAGCAGCTAACTATTGTTGAACATGCACGTGACGTCGTAACTCCTATATCTTAATATCACTTCCCACTGCTTTCGTTGAGACGTACAGTATAAACTTCTTACTGAGGTAAATAGTAGGCGATCGAGCTTGAGCTTGAGCTGGCCCGTGTATGTACGCACGTAGTAGTAACTCGTGAGCAAGTTGGCGTGGTGATGGTGGGCTATCATCTCATCAGGAGCGTACTTGCACAGTGGCCGTGCATCCAGATCCGCACAGTGCTCTTCCGACGCGAGCGATATCACCAGCAGTGGCAGAGCGCCCCGTACTGCTCCCTCGCGTACCCGGCGGTTTTCAAATGCGCTTTTCAAAAACCGTACCGCCGGATCACGTAGCGTGCACCACGAATCGACCGATTTATTACGATTATAAAGAGGCGACGATGCACCTGCGTACCCGACGAGCTAAATTAAGCCGCGCAGGGCAATCTCTGGGGCGATAGGTACATGGTCCTGCCTCTGAGATCCTCGTAGCCGCACGGGGCGCCCATGAAATTAAACTAAAATTTTCCCCAGCAAACATTCAAAATTTCGCCCGTCGGGCAGAGCAGAGCAGGCCTCACGTGCCCCGAACTTTGATACGTAACCCAGAACGCCAGAACCCACTCTCCGTCTCTCCCGTGCCGCTGCCAACCCCACGATCGTTGCACGTAAATAATGACATGTGGGGCCCACCGCGCATCACGGCAGCCGTGTCAGTGACCGAGGCGTGCGCGTCTGCGCGGCCCATCCTTTTTCCCTGCACGGGCATTCATTCCCTCGCTCCGCGCGCACGGCCTCCGATCGGAGACGACGAAAGGAATTTCCTATACTGCCCCTGACATCTATGATTAACTCGCTCTTAAATCGCGGACATAACAGTAATCTCGCCCCCTTGGATTCTTAAATGCGCATTACTCGCTCGAAACAGGGGAAGCTGCGCCCCAGCCCATGCTGCTCCCCATTTCGTTTTCCCTCTCGGAGTAAACAAACCCACCACAGCACAGCCCACGTACTCCATTCATCTGCTGACACCAGGGCCCACCCCGCCACAACTGAACTGTCAGTGCGGCAGTGGCCGTAGTGTATCGCCACTCCCTCTGGCTCTACCTCTAGCTCGCTCCACGACAAGCCGCAGCAGGGCGGTCGCCACGCTTACGCTCACCGGCGGAGCAGCGCAACCGGGTGGCTCACTGGCCGCCCGGCCCCACCGGCGCGAGATACGCTCACCGCCCCCACTAGTAGTAGTAGGAGTGGCTCTGGCTGCTGCTATTGCACGCCGGACGCCGCTACTAGAGCTCTAGTCTCCGCCGCTATTATTACCCCTACCGCGTGTTTACAAATCGATCACTCTCGTTGCGTGGTGGCCGCAGTGGAGCGGCGCCATTGTTTATCTCCTCGTTTTGCGCAGCTTGGCTTGCCACTCGGGCGAGGGTGGTGGTGGCCATGGAGCCGTCGCGGCGGCTTCTGCTCTCCGACTACGACGGCGCGATCATGTCGCCGCTGCCGTCCCCGTCCACGTCGTCGGCCGCGCCGTTCAAGCCGGGCGTGGCTGTGGTCGTGGGCATCCTGACGAGCGTGTTCTCCATCACGTTCCTCCTGCTGCTCTACGCCAAGCACTGCAAGCGGAGCGCCGCGGAGTCGTCGGGCCCGTACGGGAGCGGTGGTGGCTCTCGAGGAGGGTCTGCGGGCGAGAGGAGGAACTCCGGCGTGGAACGCGCGGTGGTGGAGTCGCTCCCGGTGTTCCGCTTCGGCGCGCTGCGCGGGCAGAAGGCCGGGCTCGAGTGCGCCGTCTGCCTCGGCCGCTTCGAGCCCATGGAGGCGCTGCGGCTGCTGCCCAAATGCCGGCATGGGTTCCACGTCGAGTGCGTGGATACGTGGCTGGACGCGCACTCCACGTGCCCGCTCTGCCGCTCCCGCGTCGACCCGGAGGACGTGCTGCTCCTGCCCGAGCCGCCCAAGCCGTCCACTACGGGACCTCCCGAACCGCCGGAGCAGAAAGCTCCCGCTGCCGCTGCCGTTGCTACGGTCAAGGACAACAGCAAGGACGCAGCCTTGTCTCCTGCGCCTGCTCCCTCTCCGGCGTGGCGAAGGATCGCCGGCCGGCACTCGACGGGATCGGTGCGAGCGCCTGGGCGTGTTGGCCCTACGTCACGGCGGTCGGCCGATCTGGAGGTGGGAGGAGGCGATGGTGGCGCGGCTACGGTGGGCTGCTTCGACGTCGCCAAGGTGAGGAAGGACCGGGTGCTCATGGTAGAGCCGGCAGCCGCGGTGGCGGAGCCCGATCCCGTGGCGTTCGACCGGCGGTTCGGGCACCGCATCCTGGTGAGCACAGCGTGCGGCTGTGACGACGAGACGGCCCCGGCAGCGAAGCAGCGGTGGAGCGACCTCCGGCCGGCCGATCTGATGTTCGTGCGGTCGGAGATGCTGGTGACCGAGACCGGGCGGTACTCCTGCTCGGCCGCCGTCAACTCCGGCAACCGCGGCAGGACCGAGATCAACGGGCGCTGCCTCTCCGAGATCGCCGGCGTGAGCCGTCTCCCTCCGACCCGCGCCGGCGCGTGCGAGGGCGCGGAAGCGCGAACCGGGAGCGCGCGTCGGTGGCCGGGCTCGAGCTGGTGGGCCCGGGCCCCGCCCGGCGTTAACGGCCCTAGCACCTAGGCCGCTGTTGCCGGGCCCCCAGAAAGGCATCCGCATTTTCTTTCCCTGGCGAGACTGCCCCTCACATGGCCACGTTATTACGGAGCAGTAAAGCGTCACCAAGCACTCCAGTGCGTTCACGTGATGGGCATCGCAGTAATTATTGCCCCTCCCGCCCCTACCCCCTACCCCGGGCCACGCCATGACCGCCTCGGAAGCCGCGACTGGAGGAGGGGATGTTGCTTTGGCGCGCATCTCGAGGCCGGTGTCCGCTCCGCAATACGGGCGGCCGCGATCGGCAGCGAGCCGTGGATCGTCTGCGGATGAGAGCCACAGAATTCCGGCGTGTGTGTGCTCGCGGCTAGTGAGGTTTCGGCGGCTTGCGCCGGCCGGGTCGGGGATGAGGGAACCACGGAGAAAAGGCTGTTCGTATGCGTGCTGTAATTCTTTTGTCTGTACGAGAGAAAGTGAAGTGCTGCGACACCGTCCCTTTTCTTTTGTACTACAAGTTGTTGCAGCGCCGCGTGACTGGATCTACGGTGGATGCTAAAGCGGCGTGCCGCCCATGTCGCATCTTGTTTTCTTCTTCCTTTGCTGTTTGCCTTTGCTTATTGCTAGGCTTTTCTAATCCTGGTTTGTCTTTTGCTTTCTAGTGGAGGAGAGTGAGTAGTACCACGTGAGGGGAGCGTTCGGCGGCCGCACAATTGCCTCCTAGTAGTACTTGCCCGTCATGTTGCAACGGCGTCGTGGCCTCGTGCTCGCATGGCCCGTACCGTTGTCCCCAGCCTAACGGCTAAGGGATCACGCGTTTCTTAACTTCTTTTGTTCTGTTGCTCGGACTTATCCGTCGACAGACTCGTCTGGTCCTCGCTAAACCATTGATGCCCATCCTGTGTTACCCGTGCTCATTTCACCTGTGTGAATTGTGCTGGACTTCATTGCTGCTACAACAGGTGTTCTTAGAGCAACTCCACTCGTTCGGCCCCAGCGCAGCGGCCGGCGCTATTTCGGACCTTCGCCTGGCGCTTTTTAGGCCCTGGGGGCGATCTAGGTCCCAGCAACGCCCCCAGGGGCCAGCCACAAGACGTTTAAATTCAAACCTGACATTTTCCGCTATCCAAAAAAAAAGCCACAAGTCAGGCGATCAGCGCCACAAGTCCGGCGATAACCATGCCACAGTTCGGCGATCAATAAAATTTGAAAGTTCGGCGTTCAAAAGGAAGGACGCGTAGGCAATTCATCAAACGGCGGCGCCGTCCACCGACGTCGGACTGGCGGGAGTTGGCGTGCGCGGGCTGGTCGGCGTCGGCGTGGTTTCTATGCTGGGCGTCGTGGAGGCGTCGCTCGGGCTTGGCGGCGGCGTTGGGGTCGGCGTGGGAGTTGCCGTCGACGGCATCTGGTTCAGGATGAGGCCACGCTCCGCCAGGTACCACGCCTTGACCTGCTCGTCCATCGTCGCCATGTCCGCCCCCCCATCAGGAAAGCCAGGTCGGTGTTCCTCTTCTTCGCGGCGACGTTGGTCTGGAGGAGGTCAAGCTTGACGGCGCTGTTCGTCATCAACGCCGACCATCGCGCCTCGATTTTCTCTTCCCTCTGGGCGGCGCGGGTCTTGGCGTCGGCGATGCAATGCTCGATGGACTCTTGCAGACGCGCGGTAGCCGGCGCGGCGTCCTTCGCCGACTTGGCTCGTTTGTTGCCGTCCGGGCGCCCGGCGTCGGCGCGTCCGGCTTGTACGTCTCCTTGGCCTTGGAGAGGGTGCGCCGGACTTGCACCCACTTCTCGCACTTCTCGATCCGGGAGAACACGTGGAGGTACTTGAAATCTTGGTCGGTGCTTCTGTCCTGGCGATACATGGCGAACATCCGGACCATCTGCGCCGAGGAACAAGTGTCGGCGACGCACGCGGCGAAAAATGAGCGAGAGACCGGCGTCATACCTGATCCTCGATGTTGGCGCCGCTCTCCGGGCGAGCCGCGATCTCCTCGACGATCCCATGCCATTTGTTGCACGCCGTTTGGATGAGCGCCCAATGGTTCGCCATGGCCTTCGAGCCGCGCTGCATGTGGACGCCGGAGAAGTAGTGGTCGACCAGCTTGCGCTCATCGAACTCCGACTTGATGCGCTCCCAGTACGTGTCGGCGTTCTGGTTCGTGCTGGTGATCGGGTCGAGGCAGACGATCTTCCACGCTTCGGCGAGGCACTCATCTTCTTTGGACGCCCACTTGACGCGCGGCTCGCTGGGCCTGGCCGCCCGCTTCTTCTTTTTCCCTTTCCTCGCCGGAGCAGGCGCCGGCTCCTCCTCCTCCTCCTCCTCGTCCTCCTCCTCCTCTAGCTCCTCCTCGCCGTAGTCGAGCTCGTCGTCCATGTCGCCGTTGAGGTCCATTGTATCTTCTTGGGCATTGAACCCGGGGGAGGCGGCGGCGGCGGCCGAGCCGGTCGTGATGATGTCGTCCATGTTGGCCTCCGTCGCGTCGGGGTTGCCGAGATGCGACGATGAGGCTGTGAGAAGAGCAGCGCACCACGGCGCAGAGGTGGCGTCGGGGAGGATGCGTAAGCCGGCAGCGAGTAGGTGTATGGGGGGTACTTGACGCCGGCGAACGCGGGTGAGGGCGTGCGCTGGGCGGGGTGGCCATGTGGAAAGGTGATGTTGGGATTGAACCCGCCGTGCGCGTCGCCGTCGGCGTAGCCAGGCGAGGGCGCGCACCCCCAGGGTGTGGCGACGGCGAGAAGCCGACCGGTGACCCGACGCTCTGCTGGCTCCAGGGAGCGTGCGGGCCGTGGCCGCCGGCCGGATTCATCATCCTCGCGCGAGACGCCTCTGCTTGTTTCGCCGCGCGATCTGCCTGCTCCGCCACGGCCGCCGCCGCCGCCCTGTCCCTGGCCTTCTTGGCATTGAGCCTGTTCCACCGGTCGGTGGTGACAGCCTCCTGGCGCTGAACCTCCGCCTTCCAGTCGGCGTTTGACATGCCCGGGGGCTTGGACTGCGGCGCCCTCTGCTTCCTCTGCTTCGGCTGGGTGGCGTTGGCATCGGTAGCTACGCGAGGGGCCGTGTACTTCTTCGGCGGCATGGCGGCCGGATGGAGGGGAGAGGGAGGAGAATGGCTGGAGAAGGGGGGAATGGAGGGAAACGGAGGGGGAAAAGCAGGAGGATCGGCGGGAAAAGGGCCTTCTCTCACCGACAGAGCGGACCCACGCACCTTTTCGCTTCGGCCGGCGCCCCCAGGTGACCCCCGGGGGCTTGGCTTCGGCTCGGGTTCGCTGGCTGTTATTTCTGCCCAAACCGGCGATAAACGAGATCCTGGAGGCACGACTGGGCCGATTTTTGGGCGCCGGGGCTAAAAAATGGCCTGGGAGGGCCTGTTGGGGGCGCGACTGGAGTTGCTCTTAGCTTCGGTAAGAAGAGGTGCGATCTTAAGGAGAAGGTGGTCGAGGTATGAGAGAGACGGGCGAATACGCGACTGGCGACTCGCGGTGGCCGGCATGGTACCTGCCGGATCTTAGGGCGGCGGCCGCCGGCAGGGGTGCGCGTTTACCCGCGGGGCAACACGGTCTCCCTCGTCGGAGAGGAGGGATGCGCGATTGACTGGCGAGCGTGTAGCGCAGGGAAGAATTTTGTATTGCCTCACACGATACACTTCCCGGTGCAGAGCACAAAAAAGGGCGAATGAAGCCCATTGTACATCTTGCCCATCCAAGGGTGCGCGGGTGTGGGGGGGGGGCTATATAAAGCTCCTACACGCATTCCTGCCCCAGCTCATCTGGAATTCCCCACTTCCCCTTGTTCTGTGGAGAAGGCGGCAGTGGCAGGTCTGGGAGAGGAGAGGGAGGCAGAGAGAGAAGCAAGTAAGAACATGGAAGGGAGACGAGGACAGTGACATCCAAGGCCAAGTAGAGGAGGATTTGAGGGGAGAAACAACTTCTCTTCCGGCAAGTCTGGATTTCCCTCGGCAAAGATTATGGTAGGCAAGAGGATAGGAATTATGACCAGTTTGATCACAGAGATAGAGATGGAGGTTTTCGTGTGGGGGTGGGGGTGGGGTCTGAGAACAGCAGTAGTGGATCAGCTGGTGAGGGATTCACCCAGAATAGATTTGGAGGTGTTTCTTCGCAGGGTGGAAGAGGGGGCTCTGGTTATGGAGCTTTTGCTGGACAAGGTGGGAACGCCAGCTACAATGAACACAGAGGAGTGGGGACTAGAAATGTGACATCAGGGAAGAACAATGGTGGGGGTGGAAGGCTAAAACAACAAGAACAACAACAAGGGGCGCAGGGGATATCTACTCAACCGTAGGGGGTGATTATTCATGGCGCTCCTTTGTAGAATTGCTCGCAAATGATGCCATTAGGGCTGGGGATGGGGCAATTTTTCTTCTTGCCACCTGAATAGTTGGCCCAGTAGTATCAGTACTTGTTGGCAAATATCCCTAAAAGTAGTGTCATACCTATTGCTAATGGTGAGAAGGAGAGAAATGATAGAGGAACTGGACACAAGGTTGATGGGGGTGGAGAGAAGGAGCAAATCTGTGGAAAGTGTAAAGGTGTGGGGCATAGTAACAAAGCTTGCAAAACCAATGAATTCCGAGTGGTTTGTCAAAGAGGATCTCATAGGACTGAAGACTGTACTATCCTGAGGGAGCCTAAGCCAATAGCCAAGTATGTGGGATATGGAGCAAGAGGATTAGGATGTTTGCTTGTCCAGAATACCAAGGAAATCTGTTTTGTAGAACATGCTAATAATGGCAATAGTGGTTGTACACTCTGGCCAGCTCAATAAAACTACACTGGTATAAGGGTTTAGTAGAATGTTTGAGTGGGGTGGACTTGGAGAGCCAAAGTTCCAAAGCCCTAAATCCTTTCTGATGAGATTTCCTAATCAAGCCAAGCTGGCGGAACTTTTTTTTTGGAGAGATTTACTCTTCTCGTACTGGTGATATCATTGAGGTGGACTTTTGGAGTCCTGATGATAAAGCAAAAGGAAAACTTCATTCCATTTGGATTCAGATGTCTGGAGTGCCTGATTCGTTGAGACATTACTAGGAATTTGTGAGACTGGATCTGCTCTAGGTCCTGTGGTGGAAGTGGATGTTGAGAATATCCATGTCAAGGAAGAAATAAGGTTGAAAGTTGGGGTTAGGGACTTGCACAAAATACCTACAGGAACAAAAATCACCACCAAAGATTTGCTGTTGCATGATATTGGGTTTGAACTGGAGTCAGTGGCTGAACAAGGATGGTATAAATTTGAGGAAGGTAACAAGAGGAAAATGTTTGATTTTATCTGTTTGAAGGATGTGGTGGAACAAAAATAAAATGACAAGAGCAAGAAAAATGAAAGCACTGATCAAACTAGAACCAATGTGACTTCAGGGGTTTGTCCTTGAAATAATATGAAAATGTGATTAGCAGTAATGTGCAAAAAAGTTGTTAAATGGAGAATGTAGCTACAACAAGGAGCAAGGCAACACAACTGGTGCAGAGGGGGGGGGGATTGCTACTTAGGCTGCAATTAGCTGAAGAGATGGCTGCCAGGCAGACAACTCAGTTGGTGGTGGAAGAAAAAAAGAGAAGAGCGATGGAAATCATGAAGATGGGGTCGAAGAGAGAGATTAGAAGGTAACATGAGTTGTTGCAACAAAACATGAGGCCTATGGCTGAAATTAGGGGCTCTCAAACTAATAATAAGATGATTGATGATGATAAAAATGATGTTGAGGAGGAAAATGGGAGTGGGGACAATAACCTAGACAAGAACTTGGGGGAGCTTGGCTTTCTGGAACAGGAAGATGAATACTTGGAATAGGTGGACTGCACAGCAAGCCAGAAACAAGACTCCTTTGGGACTATGGTTAAGAAAGCTGAGAGAGGGGAACTTGACCCAAAAAGCTTGAAATTAATGGGAAGGTGTGAGTGACACAAAGATAAAGAGGATTGCAACATGGAGGAGTTAGCTAGAAAAAGGGATGCTGAGAAGGATGAATATGGCGATGACAAAATTCCAAACTTACTCTCTTCTTCACATGATTATTTACATGGGATAGTTGTAAGTGTGGGTGTTAATTTGGGAGGGAAAATTGGTTGATTGATCATAATATCAATTTTATAAAAGCAGTAGAAAAGGCCAGAGTGGATTTGTGGGTTCATAATAATAACAAAATGACTGGTAACTCAATATTTATGTATGAGGTGAGCCCTGTGAATGAAACATGGGAATACAATATATAAGAATTGATGGGTGAGGAGGAAAATAGTGACATAGATGAGGAGAAAGAGGGTTGGGAACAATTCAGAGACATGTTGTCACACAAAAAGGACAGATATAAAAATAGACCCCCCCAGGAATCCTGTGAGAAAATCTATTGTTTGCATTAAAAATCTAGAACACTCTGATAAAAAGAAAAAAGGAAAGGATGAGAGGAGTTTTTTGGAATATGAGGAGTTTTGGGGGGATGTTAAGAAAAGATTTCTTAGGAAAATGGTGATGGATATGAAAGCGGACTTTTTAGGATTGCAAGAAACTATGAGGCATGATTTCTCTAGAAATGATCTGCTGGGAATATGTGCTAGGAGAGATTTTCATTGGCATCATGTTTCTGCCAGGGGAAAGTCTGGTGGCTTGCTCATGGGTGTCAATTACACTACTCTGGATGTAATTGCATGGGATGAAGGAGATTACTTTACCAAAATGATAGTGCAAGATGTTAAGGACAAATTTATATGGGACTTGGTGGTTGTCTATGGGGATGCACAACCTGTTGGTATAGCCATATTTTATCTGAACTGTCAAGGGTCTTTCAAGATAGTGTTAATCCCATCCTGATAGGAGGTGATTTTAACATTATTAGAAAAGCTTCTGGCAAAAACAAACCAGGTACTCCAGGGCATTGGAGTTTTCTCTTTAATGTCATATTGGAGCAAGCTAGGGTGAGGGAACTAGAGATGCGTGGTAGTAAGTTCACTTAGGGTAATGCTATGCCTCAGCCTACTTTTGAAAAAAAAACCTAGATAGAGTTTTATGCAGTGTTGAATGGGAGGAAAATAACCCTCTGACAGAGGTTTCTGCCTTAGTCAGAGAAATATCTGATCATGTTCCTTTATTGCTTGACCCTGAAGATGTTGTGAAAACTGATCTAATTTTTAGATTTGAAAATTCCTGGTTTTAAGGGATGGGCTTGATAGAATTGTGAGTAAAGTTTGGAAAATGATCACAATATTAGTGAAACTAGCATTGAGAGATGGCAAAAAAAACTTAGAATGTTATGGCCCAAACTAAAAGGGTGGAATAGGAACATGAATGCATGGTATAGAGAGTTGAGAAAAGATATATTATTGAAATTACATAGACTTGACAAACATTGTGAGAAATATGGGTTGTCTCCTGCAGATAGGGTGAACTCAGAGCTCAGCTAGATAGGTTGCTGAGTCAGGAAGAAGCTAAATGGAAACGGATGGCAAAAATAGATGAGATTCTGAAAGGAGATAGTAATACTAGATACTTCCATGCCAAAGCCAATGGCAGGCATAGGAAGAATAAAATCAGTAGTTTGGAATAGGAGGATGGAAAAATTGAGGGGGATAAAAATTTGATAGATTACATTACAATTTTTTATAAGAATCTGTTTGGACACCCTGAAGTATCTTCTGTATCTCTGAATATTGATAATCCTGATACTATTCTAGATTCTGCTAGGAGTAGATTAGTGGAGGAATTTTCTTTAGAAGAAATTAAGTGTTGTATTTAAAATGGCACATAATAAATCTCCTAGGCCTGATGGCTTTACTACTGAGTTTTATCAACACTTTTGGGACTTGGTGCAAAATGAAATGAAAGCAATGTTTGATGACTTCCATAAAGCGAATTTGGATATTAAAAGATTGAACTATGGGATAATCACTTTACTACCTAAAAGTAAAGATGCTAATCAGATACAGAAGTTTAGGCCTATTTGTGTTTTAAATTTCAGTTTAAAAATCTTCACTAAGGCACTAATGAACATATTGAATGGGGTTGCACGGAAGGTGATTTCTCCAATGCAAACTACCTTCATCAAAGACAGCTATATAATGGAGGGGTTCTTATTCTACATGAAGCTTTAAATAGTGTACATAAGAAAAAACAGGATGCGTTGTTATTCAAAGTGCATTTTGAAAAGCATATGATAAGGTGAAATGGCCTTTTGTTTTTGAAATGTTGAAGCTGAAAGGATTCCCTGATAAATGGATTGTTCGGATCATGAAGACTATTAGAGGGGGTAATGTTTGTGTAAAAGGACCTTATTTCCCTACTCATAAATGTCTTAGATAAGTGGACGCTCTATCTCCTTTCATTTTGATTTACCTGCAGATGCATTAGTTGTGCTGATGGAAAATGCAAAGAAAAATGGACTGATTAAAGGGTTGTTGCCGGATAATTTGGATGGTGGTGTCAATATGCATATGACACTATCTTCATATTACAAGATGACTTTAACAGTGCACATAACTTGAAGTATGAGTTGTGTTTGTTTGAGCGGATGTCTGCGCTAAAAATAAATTTTCACAAAAGTGAGATATTTTTGTTTGGCAAAGGTATTGATAAAAAAGTTGACTATTCTAGGATTTTTTACATGTCCTGTAGGGGTTCTCCCTTTGAAATACTTAGGTCTCCTTGTAGATGAAAAAGGGGTTAGAAATAAACATTGGAAACCTCTTGAAGAGAGGATGGAGAAAAATGTGGTAAGTGGCAGGGTAGGTTGGTGGCTAGTGCAGGCAGGATAACTCCGATACAATCCTCTTTAACTGGTATTCCATATTTTACGATGTCCTTCTATGGACTACCCGTGGAGGTTAATAAGACAATGGATTTTTTTCGGGCTAGACTGTTGTGGCAGGAAAACTTGAATAAGAAAAAGTACCATTTGGTTAAGTGGTCTGATGTGTGCAGACCAAAAGACATGGGTGGTCTGGGAATTCAGAACTTAGCTTTGATGAACAAGGCTCTGTTATGCAAATGGTTGTGGAAAATTCATAACACGGGAGGGCTCTAGCAGACCTTCACTCTGAGTAAAAATCAGAGAAATGTTTCCTTAACTGGAATAAAACATAAGCTGGGTGACTCCCAGTTTTGTTCTGAATTATTAAAACATAAAGATTTCTTTTCTCTTTGTGTAAGTTTGTAGTGGGAATGAGAAAAATGTTAGATTTTGGGAGGATTGGTGGATAGGACCAAAATATCTGAAAAACATTTTCCCTAGATTTTACAATATTTGTTTTGATAAGGACAAATCTGCGGCAGAAATTCTTGAAAGAGGGCTACACAATGTTAGGTCCAGAAGAACCTTGCATGATGAGTCTTTAGAGATGTGGGATCATATTAAAGATGCATGTGATTTAGTAGTCCCGAATGAGCAAAAAGATGTGATAATATGGTCTTTGACTAGTAATGGGGAGTATACAGTGAAATCTTGTTATAGATTTCTGACCCAAACTGGATACAAATATCTTCATAAGTTTTTGTGGAAGGTTAAAATGCCCCCACGTGTCAAAGTGTTTATGTGGCTAACTTTGAGAAATAGTATTCTTACCAAGGATAATTTGCTGTGTAGGGGATGGAATGGTGATAGCAAGTGTCCTTTTTTGGGAGAGAGGAAGATATTAACCATCTGTTTTTCATTGCTCGATTGCTAAACTGTCATGGAATGACATGAAATGTGCTTTTAACATGTTTGACATTCCTAACAATGTGACAGATTTGTTTGATTCTTGGATTAAAAAAATCAATATGGATGATAGGGGGATGGTAGCGGTTGGTATATCTGCTATATTTTGGACTTTGTGGAAATTAAGAAATTGAGGGGTTTTGGATAACAAAAAGGTTACCGATCCTTGTATTCCAGTAAATATGATTTTAAAATGGTTACATGAATGGAATGTTATGCAGACAAACCAAGAAAAAATAAGGCGAATGACGGCGGGTGTATTGAGTAGGTAGTAGGGAGGTATTCAGGGTGGCGCATGGGTGGAGAGCTGGGGCTGGAAGAATTGAAGGTTGTTCTTCCACAGACGTGTCAGCTTTTGAAGATTGCTTCCATTGCTTGTTTCCTCGTTCAATTGTCTCTGCTGTCTTTTAGGACATCGTTTTTATGTAGTTTAAATTCAACGTGTTTTGTATTTCTGTTGATAGGCTGCTCTGTATTGGGTATGCCTCAGCTGAGATCGAGGATGTTTGTTGGTACCTTGCTGTAGTTTGGGTTGCCTTTGATGCTTGTGTTGGAGGTAGGACTTAGAGCATCTCCAACGGCAACCCGCAATCCCCCCCCCCCCCCCACACACATCCGTCCGTGGATAGGGGGGACAAGTCCGCGGCCACGAATGCGGGAGGCAGCCATCCAACCATAGCCGCATACATTTTCACAACAACTCGAACCAACCGGATGAAATTCGTTCAAACAAGTCCGCATTTCATATAAATAAGGCCGGATTTCATATAAATAGACCAGATTTCATATAAACATGACGGATTTCATTACAAATACATCAAAGCGGCGCTAGGCGGGCTCTGGAGTATAATTAATACCTAATCTAAATGATTGCCGACGCCCGTTCCCCGTGTCCGGCCATGAACCAAGAGAATGGAAGCTTCACCTTTTTCACCTCCGCCTCAGCGCTCTCCATCTCCGCCTCCATAACCTCATCCTCTAGAGCCCCGAGAACTGAAGTTGTCCGCCTCCATGTCGCCGTCAAGTGACTAATCGGCCGAAGATGGTGAGTCCACCAAGCTTGCCGTCGACGGGAGGGGTACTACTCTTCCTCGCTGCCGACGGCACCCGTGGACGTGTCGGCCTCTTCGTGGTCATGCCGCCGGGGCTCGGCCTCCTCGTTGTCGGTGTCGCCGAACAACGCCTCGCCCGCCTCGTCGTCGCCCTCCTTGCCGGCGGCTGATACGTCTCCATCGTATCTATAATTTTTGATTGTTCCATGTCAATATTATACAACTTTTATATACTTTTGGCAACATTTTATATTATTTTTTGGGACTAACATATTGATCCAGTGCCCAGTGCCAGTTCCTGTTTGTTGCATGTTTTTTGTTTCACAGAATATCCATATCAAACGAAGTCCAAATGCAAAAAAAATTTATGAAGAATTGTTTTGGAATATATGTGATTTTTGGGAGGTGGAATCAATGCAAATGGAGGTCCACAACCTCCACTAGGCACCAGGGCGCCCCCAGGTGCGCGGTGGTGGGTAGTGGCCACCTCGTAAGGTGGCTGATGCCCTTCTTTTGCCGCAAGAAAGAAATTTTATGGAAAAAAACATGTAAAAGTTTCAGCGCGATCGGAGTTAAGGATCTCCTGGAATTTAAGAAATGGTGAAGGGCCAGAAAACAGGAACGCGAAACAGAAGAGAACAGAGAGATAGATCCAATCTCGGAGGGGCTCTCGCCCCTCCGCTGCCATGGAGGCCATGGACCAGAGGGGAAACCCTCCTCCCATCTAGGGGGGAGGCCAAGGAAGAAGAAGGAGGGGGGCTCTCTCCCCCTGATACGTCTCCAACGTATCTATAATTTATGAAGTATCCATGCCATGTTTACAACAATTTTATATGGTTTTGATATGATTTGCATGGAACTAACCCGGACTAACGCTGTTTTCAGCAGAACTACCATGGTGTTGTTTTTTGTGTAGAAATAAAAGTTCTCCAAATGCAACGAAACTTTTTCACGATTTTTTTGGAACAAAAGAGGCACTAGATGCTTCGTGGGAGGGCCAGAAGAGCCACGAGGTGGCCACAACCCACCAGGGCGCGCCAGCCTCCTCTGGCGCGCCCTGGTGTCTTGTGGGCCCATCGTGGCCCATCTTCGCGTGAAACCGATGCCAAAAAATCCTATAAATACAGAAACCCCCAGAAATAACCCTAGATCAGAAGTTTCGCCGCCACAAGCCTCTGTAGCCATGAAAAACCAATCTAGACCCTGTTCCGGCACTCTACCGGAGGGGGAAGTCATCACCGGTGGACATCTTCATCATCCCGGTGGCCACCATGATAAGGAGGGAGTAGTCCACCCTCGGGGCTGACTGTTTGTACCAGTAGCTATGCGTTTAATCTCTCTCTCGTGTTCTTGATTTGGCACGATCTTGATGTATCGCGAGCTTTGTTAATATAGTTGGATCATATGGTGTTTTCCCCTCTCTATCTTGTTGTGATGAATTGAGTTTTCCATTTGAGATTTCGTTCTTATCGGATTGAATATTTTTATGGATTTGAAAACACTTGATGTATGTCTTGCTATGAATACCCGTGGTGACAATGGGGTATCATATTGATTCACTTGATGTGCGTTTTGGCACTCAACTCGCGGATTCCTGAGGTGACATTGGGGTAATCTATGCATAGGGGTTGATGCACGTTCTCGTCTTTGTTTCTCCGGTAGAAATGTTGGAGCACTCTTTGAGGTTCTTTGTGTTGGATTGAGTATTATGAATCTGAAATTGTTTGATGCATATCGTATAATCAACTCACGAATACTCGTGGTGACATTGGAGTATCTAGGTGACATTAGGGTTGGTTGATGTGTATCATATGGTGTTATTTTAGTATGAACTCTTAGATAGATCTATCGGAAAGGATAACTTGGTGTTATTTTAGTACGAACTCTTGGATAGATCGATCGGAAAGGATTACTTTGAGGTGGTTTCGTACCCTAGAAACAATTTCTTCTTATGTTCTCCGCTAGATAAGAACTTTGGAGTGATTCTTCATCGCACGTTGAGGGATGGTTATATGATCCAATTATATTAGCATTTTTGAGAGATTGCACTAGCAAAAGTACGGACCCTAGGCCTCATTTCAAGCATTGCAAAACCGTTTGTGATCACTTTTGTTACTTGCTACTGATACGTCCATTTTGCATCATGTTTTCCTACTGTTATTTATAATTTTTTTATGCATAATAATGCTTTTGGGAGTAATTCTAATGCCTTTTCTCTCATAATATGCAAGGTTTACACAAAGAGGGAGCATACCGGCAGCTGGAATTCTGGACCTGAAAAAGCTACGTCAGAGTTACCTATTCTGCACATCTCCAAATGAGCTGAAAATTTACTGAGAATTGTTTTGGAATATATGAAGAATATTGGAGCAAATAACTACTAGAGGGGGCCCACCAGGTGGCACTACAACAAGAACCCACCTATAGCAACACATATCTACCAACGATATGAAAATATGTGTTGTCTATTTCAGCCTCCCACTTCTCCTAGTTGTCAAAAGAAAAAAAAGCATCCCACTTCCCCTACTTATCCCACCCCCCCTACTTAGCGCTAACCTCCTCTCCCTAAAAATCTAATCTCCCCGTATGGCCGTACCCACCTCTCCATCCAGATTTTCCTATCCGCCGTCTCTCTCCCCCTCTTTCCGCGATTCCCCTCTCACTCGAGCTCAATGGCATGACGCTGACCGGCATCGCCGATTGCTGCTAGCTCCGGCGCTCTCCCAGACGTCACTCACCAACCATGCTGCCCCTCGGCCTCTCCTCCGATCCTCCGCCACCACGGCCTCCTCCGGACCCCTGCACATGCCCCTGCATCTAGCCACCACGGGTGGCCGGTGCGACTGCCGCATAGGTCCTCTACCCCATGTCTCCGTGCGCGCCACTGCCGGATAGGTTCAAAGGTGCTACTCCCCCTCGGCTACCCCGCCTCCATCACCAACTGATTACTAAGACACTTCTCTCCTCTGCTCATACCCTCTCTGATGCTTTGTGGTGACATGGCCTTCGTGCCATGGTCAATTCTTTGTCAGAAATGGCGATTGTGATCTACGCTACCTATTGTTACTTGTTAGCTGTCGTAATGTCGTACATTAAGGCTGGATAACACAATAAAACCCCATCACGATCAGCGGCCCTGCTGGAGGCTCAAAAATTCACTTCACCATTCTAGGCAGTTTTGTGCTTGCAGGCAAGTTATTTCTAGTTGGGTTGATCTATTTGGATGTATTGTTGAGTGATCTACCACTTGCACATATGTGTTAATTCTGGAAGAATGCGCTTCTTTTTTCTCAATAGTTCTTTCTTGCTGCTATGTTCGTGGATGAATCCTTACTGATTTCCTTGTCACACATTGTGTAATACTATAGGAATATGTCTCACATGTTTCCATCCGTCCTAATATTCCTATTTATTGTATATATAATCCTTAATTTGATCTTTCCTTACAAAGTCTGAAACCGACCTTGCTTCAGCCAAAGTGTGTCTCTGTTTGTTTGATTGCATACTCATCGTAGTAGTAATTCAATCTATTGTAATGAACATCCACGCGAGGCTGCAGGATGGTTGTGAGTTGCAAAGACAATGTTTCCCTTAATTAACTAATCGCAGGCTCATTTTAATTGTTGATCCGCCAGCTAAGTTCAGTGTGGAGTTTTGGTTTGACCTTTTCATTGCGGTGCTTGTAGAATGGTGTAGCCGCATAACTGCACAATTAACCAGTGATGACGAGCAAAATTGCAGATCTATTCGTCGTGCCCACACGCTGTGGAGCCACCGACCTGCCTGAGCCGCCCCCGATCAGTGCCAACTCCGTGAGAGAAAACTATGGTACTGCTTTCTTAGGTTGTAAGCTTTTGTGTTCCCATAGAATTTAAGATGGTGAAGTTACTGGATGTAGGAACTATGGTTTACTATGACTATAAAACGTTTTGTGGTTTCTTGATTTGTTTCAGTAAGAACTTCAGTGCTCGAGTCAGAAACTTGTATGATTTCACCTTGCTCCAATTGCTCAGTCAGAACTCATGGTATTCTACATGTTGTTGGCTCTCAACTTCCTTCAATCAGCATCTGATTCTTCACAAGACCATGACATCATTATGTCTCACAGGTTCTCCATTGGCTAATTTCTCAGATTAGGAGTTGAGATAAACATCAATATGCTAAAGGTAATACACCCTACTTTGCATAATAAACCATATAGAGCTATTTTGAATGCAAAGCATCTTTGATAAACTAAAGATGATGTCACGACCTACTTTGGCTTATAGATTACAGAGAAATTTCCCAGTCTAGAAAAGAAAATATGATGCCAAGGTGAACAGTCGTGTGATCTATGCAGCCGCGATGCTGAAAAGTTTGTGTATGTTCTTCTGACCATCTCTCAAATGTCTCACATATCTTTTTATAGATCAAGTGTTGATGATATTTGAGCAAAAAGGTGTGTAATTTCCCATTCTACATTACTACTAATGCTATTTTGATGCAATGCTATGCCTGATATCTTCTAGCATTCCCTGTAGATTTTATACTGATGTAAATATTGTACTAAACTGATCCGTATAACTGAATACATAGTTTCTAAGGGTCTTGTTGCTTGGAGAGGCTAATACCCCATTTTGTCAAGATATTTAGACTTCTTGTACTATAGTTTATTACTTTTTACTAAAATTTATCTTGTTTTACTAAATTACGTTGTTACTACATTTTTGCATTGTTGTACTTGAATTTGCCTTGCTGTTGTACTAAAATTTAACCATGAGTAGGCAGAAATAGCTCATGGGAGCCAAATAATGAGAAAGAAGTACTCAGGAGAACATAACTCAAAATCCACTTAGGATATGACCTTCAAATAACTCAGAAATCATAACCAGTGCATGATTCATGATACAATTGCACCAGACACATGACATCCAGTTACATAACTGTATATAGTAGATTGTACTTGATGCCTATATTGTTCCTCTTAAACTTGTTCGGGAAACTGGTTTGGTCTGAATTATATATGTTTGACATAGTTAATGTTGAACCACTAGAATAATTACACCCCGGTTGCAACACACGGGCAATTTCCTAGTATATTTAATAAAAGTCTTGGTAAATCATATTTGTGAGCATGTAACACAGTACCTAATTTAGGTACATCCAAATTTTGCATGACAT
This sequence comes from Thinopyrum elongatum, assembly GCA_011799875.1. Lineage (NCBI taxonomy): Eukaryota > Viridiplantae > Streptophyta > Magnoliopsida > Poales > Poaceae > Thinopyrum > Thinopyrum elongatum. The sequence goes on from CM022303.1 coordinate 570,116,071, forward strand.
ATGAATCATTTTCTTTGAACCTAAAGTATTTTTAAATTTTTGAAACATTGCATCTATTTGTATTTTCTAGAGAACTGCAAATCTTTCTTTGAAAAAGAATGATGTGTCGTATCTCAGCACATGTTTTTTCAAACGAAGTATGTCATCTCTTGTATACTATTCTAAGTTTTATGTTAACTCAATTGACAGATAACAGATTTGTTCATAAGAAAACACGGATCAAAAGCGCTTGTCAGATGTAGGTTATTATTTTCCTCTTCATGCAAAGCACCTACTGTCATGGCCTTCAACCTTTTTATGTTGCTCCTCCTTTACATTTTGCTGCTCTATTAACCTAATTTTCTCTACCGTAAGTTACTCATCTCATTTTTTTTGTAGATTGCAACATAAATGGATTGTGCATGGCTCGGATGTTGATTGCAAGGCTGAGAATGGGCTACTATTAGATAATTAGAGTTGTCATTTTCAGGACAATGTTTCAATAGTTGATTGTAAGGTCAAGAATTTGGCTAGTACTAGATAAAAACATTATAGCGATTGCTAGGTTGAGAATTTGGCTACCACTATAAATAGTTTCACATCTTGTAATCTTTCAATCATATTCTTTGTAATGCAACATAGTTGATTTAATATATGAGATGTTTCTATTTATTACATTGTGACTCCTATAAACCGTGTATATTGACCTATTAATTCTGGATGGTGACGTACAAAATATCACCCATTATTCATGCTATGTAGCAAAGCATTAGTCGTTACAATGATATGCTATATCATTGTGCAGGGTACCCACCAACGCATAAGAAGTGTTGTTAGGCTCTAACTCTATATGTTGCTACCTTACAATGCTTCTACATGTCGTTTACCAACGCATGTATATACGTTGTTGTAGACCCTAGCAATGCCACCAACGACAACACAAAACAATCCGTTGGTGTAGACCTTAGCAACGCATATATGGACATACGACAACGCATCGATGCGTTGCTAAAGGGGGGTTCCTGTTGTAGTGTGGGCACAACCCACCTGGGCGCACCAGGAAGCCCAGGCGCGCCCTGGTGGGTTGTGCCCTCCTCGGCCCACCTCCGGTGCCCCTCTTCTTGTATATAAGTCATTTTGACCCAGAAAAAAAATAAGGAGAGGACTTTCGGGACGAAGCGCCGCCGTCTCGAGGCGGAACTTGGGCATGAGCACTTTTGCCCTCCGGTGGAGCGATTCCGCCGGGGGAACTTCCCTCCCGGAGGGGGAAATCATCGTCATCGTCATCACCAACAACTCTCCCATCTTTGGGAGGGCCATCTCCATCAACATCTTCAACAGCACCATCTCCTCTCAAACACTAGTTCATCTCTTGTGTTCAGTCTTTGTACCAGAACCTTAGATTGGTGCTTGTGGGTGACTAGTAGTGTTGATTACATCTTGTAGTTGATTACTATATGGTTTATTTGGTTGAAGATTATATGTTCGGATCCATTATGCTATTTAATACCCCTCTGATCTTGAGCATGATTATTATTTGTGAGTAGTTACTTTTGTTCTTAAGGTCACGGGAGAAGTCATGTTGCAAGTAATCATGTGAACTTGATATGTGTTTGATATTTTGATGATATGTATGTTGTGATTCCCTTAGTGGTGTCATGTGAACGTCGACTACATGGCACTTCACCATATTTGGGCCTGAGGGAATGCATTGTGGAGTAGTTATTAGATGATGGGTTGCTAGAGTGACAGAAGCTTAAACCCTAGTTTATGCGCTATTTCATAAGGGGCTGATTTGGTTCCAAAAGTTTAATGCTATGGTTAGATTTTATCTTAATACTTTTCTCGTAGTTGCGGATGCTTGCGAGGGGGTTAATCATAAGTAGGAGGTTTGTTCAAGTAAGAACAACACCTAAGCACCGGTCCACCCACATATCAAATTATCAAAGTAGCGAACATGAATCAAACCAACATGATGAAAGTGATATGATGAAATTCCCGTGTACCCTCAAGAACACTTTGCTTATCATAAGAGACCGTTTTGGCCTGTCCTTTGCCACAAAAGGATTGGGCTACCTTGCTGCACTTTATTTACCGTTACCGTTACTTGCTCGTTACAAATTATCTTGCTATCAAACTACCTGTTACCGACAATTTCAGTGCTTGCAGAAAATACCTTGCTGAAAACCACTTGTCATTTCCTTCTGCTCCTCGTTGGGTTCGACACTCTTACTTATCGAAAGGACTACGATTGATCCCCTATACTTGTGGCTCATCAGCTACCTTGCTGTTTTTTATTGTTCCTCCTTCAAAAATCAATATATATCTACTATCATTACTACACTTGTATCACCATCTCTTCACCGAACTAGTGCACCTATACAATTTACCATTTTATTTGGTGTGTTGGGGACACAAGAGACTCTTTGCTATTTGGTTGCTGGGTTGTTTGAGAGAGACCATCTTCATCCTACGCCTCCCACGGATTAATAAACCTTAGGTCATCCACTTGAGGCAAAATTGCTACTGTCCTACAAAACTTGGAGGCCCAACACGAGTCTACAAGAATAAAGTTGCATAGTAGACATCAAGCTCTTTTCTGGCGCCGTTGCCGAGGAGGTAAGTGCATGAAGGTATATCTTTAGATCTTGCAATTGAATCTTTTAGTTTCTTGTTTTATCACTAGTTTGGTTCATAAAAGAAAACTATAAAAAAATGGAATTGAGGTGGTCTCATATTGTTCATCTTTATCATGTCTTTCTTGAAAATGATGGAAAGGAAAATTGTGCTCAATTAATAGAAGAAGAATTCAATAAAATGATTGGCATGAATGATGAGTATGATTGCAATGTTGTTAGTATGAATTCTATGAGTATCCAAAATGCTAATGATGATTGCACAAGTCACGACAACTTTTTTTATAAGCATCTCAATTTTTGTGGAGTGGAAAGACTTTTTGAAGACATACCTTATATGGATGATAGATTTTGTAAGAAGCATAAACATGATAGAACCAATTTTTTGCTCAAAGTGATAGATGAATTTGCTACAAAATTATTTTCTCTTTATCCTATTACTTGTGAACTTTGCAATGAAGTTGGTCACCTTAATTTTGAATGCATGTTTTTTCATGATCGAATCGTGTCCAAATATTGCAATAACTTGATCACCCTTGAACTTTATAATGAACTTTGTTTATTTTTGGGGTGTGAAGAACTGTCACATAAAAATGGTTGGTTTGAAGCATTCATATTCACAGACCATGCTGAAACTAATTTGAAAGAAATCCATATGTTTTGCATGGTAAATTGCAATGAGAATGCTTATATTGACAACTATAGAAATACAGGAAAACCAATAGAATATAAAAGGAATACTAATGAAAGGGTAAGGATTTCTAATTTCCCTCTTATTGTCTCTCATGATGAAATAGGTGATGAGAAGGAGCTCCCTATTCAACCAATCTCATCAATAAGAAGCTCAGAGAAACTAATTAAACCCACACATGATGTGGTGAAGAAGAAGAAAAGAAGACAGAGTAGAGGTAAAAAGGTATCTCTCACAAATAATGTTGCTCCTATTATTGTTGTGCCTCATGAAAATGAATCAAAAATAATTGTGGAAGATGATGCACTTGATGATGATATTGCTTCTTTGTCTTATGACACAATGTTCGAAAGAACCATTGATGATGATTTTGTTATGCCTATTGCTTGTTGTGATGATTATGATTGGGAAGATAATGATACTTCTTATAATCTTGAAAATCTTTTTGGCACCAACTTGGGAAATTAGGATGATAACAATTGTTATACTATTGGTGCTATTCATACTATTAGTGATGAGAGTGATTATACTTATGATATGCCAAGCCACAAGCTTGGGGATGCTATGTTTGATGAGAATGACATGTTTGAGAATTTACTTGCTACAATTAATGTTTGTCCCAAGCTTGGGGATGCTATGCTTAATGAAGATGATCTTTTTAGCCCCCCTACTTTGAATGATCAAATTTGCTATGATGATTGCATGCCTCCTATTTATGATGATTGCAATATTTATGAAAGTGGGTTTGGAAGAGTGTCAACTTTAGATAATAATTATCCCACTATTTTGGAGGGTGTTGAATTTTATTATAATGATAAAAGTGGATTTGGAGAGGTCATGACTTTATTTAGTAATGATTCCACTATTTCGGAAGAGGTTTCAATTGACTATGGTGAGAAAAAAGTTGCTACTTGTGATGATTATTGTGATGATACTTATGTTATAAAAAGTAGTGATAATTCTTGTCATAATTTTGAATATCCTTTAACTGAACATTACTCTTTTAATATGGAAACAATTATAGTATTCGAGTTTCATATGATACTCCCACTATTATGAATGAGAATAAAATTGCTTATGTGGAGAGTAATAAAAATACTATGCTTGTGGATCATGAAAGGAATGCTTTGTGTGGTAGTTATATTGATGAATCCATTCATGATGCTACTGAAAATTATTATGAGAGAGGAACATGTGATTCATGATGCCCCCGTTATATTTAAATTCTTATCTTTTATGTGAGCATCATTGAAATCATCATGCCTAGCTAAAAAGGCATTAAAGAAAAGCGCTTGTTGGCTTCTTATGCTAATGGTAGATATGATTACTATGATGTGGAACGAATAGAAGAATTTGTTGCTTTTAAGGGTGCTTATGAAATTGAATCTCTGTTTGAACGGTATGAAGATTATGATGATGCTGTTTATAGACCTAAATTTTTTGCTATACTTAAATATTGCTATGAGAATTATAAACACAATTCTGATATTGATGTATTTATTGAGAAAGTCTCCGATGCTAAGAAGATACTAATATTTTGCAAGAATCTATGGAGGAAGAAATTGATGAAACTATGAGCTCATTAGATGAAAAAGATGAGGAGGAGAGCGAAGAACAAAAGGAGGAAGAGCGGATTGACACCGGTACAGCGAGGTGCTATACAAACGGTTTTTAACCCCTTTCCACGACGGCATTTTGAACCGTCGCCTAGTGAGTGTGTGTGATAGGGGGGTCCTTCCCACACGACCCAAAAACCGTCGGGGATAGGGAGCCATGAGGCATATAGTTGTCCCTATATAACTGTTTCTGATATCTCGAATATCCCAAACGCTCCATCCTTACTACTCGTTTGTGCTCGCATTGCCATCGCAATCGGTATTCTGTGGTGCTACGTTTACGATGCATGACCCATCACAAACAGTTCACGATTATAGAACATGTACGATAAGCAGACAATCACATACATTTACTTTTCCTCGACTGTATGCGATTTGATGTAAGAGTGCATACAGTTATCCCTATAAAACTGTATGCGAAGCTTGAATATATCCCACATGATTCATCTATCGTACCCGCGTCGGATGAAGACCTATCGCACGCGTTCTTCTATAACCAAACGTTTGCGATGCGCACAACATCATAAACAGTCCATAATTGCCAAGCGTGTGTGATAAGGTGACTTTCGCAAAGATTTAATACGAAGAAACTATGTGCGATGCTGTTGTTAATCTCACACGTTTTTTCTTGGCTGATCATGTGTGCAGTAGATATTGATCGCACACGTAGTGGATCCGAGAAACGTGTCTGATCTCCACGTTTATCGCAGACGTTTTGCTTTCTCAAACCGTGTGCAGTGTAATCCCTGCATTTAAAAATCACAGGTTTTGAATTTGAAAGTAGGCAATCACTTATTTCATATCGAACCATGTTTATTACAAATATAGGTTCAACCATGAATGCATAATTCGATGCACAGGTACATATACTGAAGAACTACAGAAGCACCAAGTAAAGAATGATGAACCACAGTTGTACTAAAGACTGTAAAGAGAGAGGCGAAAGACATTCTGGTTGCTGGAGAAGGTGAAGCGGAATGCCCATATTGTGCCCTCCTCCATGCGTAATGCACGACTCTAGGCCAACCCCTTGTGATGGCTGCTCGCCCATCCTTCACTGTCTTCATTAGGACTTCTCGATGCTCATTGTAGTCTGGATGAAATACTTTAACCTTCATTGCGTGTGCACCAATCATGTACTTTGCGAGGTGATCTTGAGTAAACTGCTTTGGGAACCACTGCGAACGAAAAAGATTCAGACATTGTTGTCTAACAACTCATTATGGATAGTAAAAAGAGAAGGCTGCAGAGTTTGTAGTTACCATCCTACAGCTCATTGTTGTGTTGGATAGAGCATAAACAAATAATTCGCTTGCCACCGTCCGTATCTTTTTGCTAATAATCCTTATCAGTTTCCTCACTTGATGCTTGTTCATGAATATCTCATTCCCCCATACGCAAAAAGGGTCGATGTGTGGATCTTTGCCAAGGGCATATGTACCTACAAGCAACAAGTCAATATTAGAAGCTAACAAGTGTCCAGGCCTGGATCTATATGCACTACGTTATGGAATGACGAGGGGAGTACAAGCCGAGGGATGAAACTAACCTCGGCGGAAAATGCTGGCCACTCCCGTTGTTGTCCTGCATAAGTAGTGGAAAGGCATGATAAGTACAGCAACCTTAACATCAAACAAATATAGCAAAGGTAAACAACATCATCTCCAAATGATAGCTTGAATGTGTTGGTTTCAGCATGCTGTTAAAGCGGATATAAAATGGAAGGGAATGTTACCTACAACAGGCTTAACAGGCATCAAATATTGCAATTCAAACTGGTATTGTTGAAAATGAATAGAATGTAGCTCATGATTAAACATCACACTGGATAAATGTGTAAAACTGAAATAAAGGGCATGTGTTAACTACACTAGGCATAACTGGAACCAAATATAGCCGTTGAAATCAAGCGGCACAGTTCCGACTTGCACGAAATGAACATCACATTGTGAATGACTGAAATAAACAAGGCATAAATGATCAGTATAACAACCAAATATAGCCATTGAAAACTAGACAGAGTCTCATTGCAACCAACCTAACAAGCTAATACAGATAAACAAGGCATATGCTTGAAAACTGGACAAATGCTCACTGCAACGAACCTAACAAGTAAATACAGATAAACAAGGCATCTGCTTGAAAACTGGACAAATGCACACTGCAACCAACCTAACAACCAAATACATATAAACAAGGCATCAGCTTGAAAACTGGATAAATGCTCACTGCAACCAACCTAACAACCAAATACAGATAAACAAGGCATCTGCTTGATAACTGGACAAATGCTCACTGCAACCAATCTAACAACCAAATACAGATAAACAAGGAATCTACTAACTGAAGTGGATAATTCATACTTAAACATCACATAGCCCTATTGAACATTACATTTTTGCATAACTGGAATAATTAAACACGACACAGTTAAAACACCGCATGGCAAAAGCTACTACAACAAAGGATACGGGTTGGCAAGCTAGAAAAGGTAAGATTTGTTGATAGGATGTTGCCTCACATGTCATCGACGGGATCCTTCCAGTTGGAAGAGCACAGACCCATGGTGCGCTGTCTGATGTCGCAGATGGGTTGTTTCACCTTGGAAGAACATTTGTGGGTGCCCTCCTCGTGGTCGTGGTCGATGAGATCTGACTTGGCAATTGAGTATCCCAAGCCGCCGCCGTAGAACGTGTCCTTCAGAAATGAAAAAATGGGCTCGATGGCGTACAAGGATAAAAAATCCTTGACTGTGTGACGGAGGAGATCAGCGGCAGGGCCATCGAAGAGATCGACGGTGGTTGAACCAGAGGGGTTGGGGATGGACCACTTAACCTGTGACATGGCCCGCGTGAAGCCGTCGCTGTCGACGAGCTTGATATCGTAGCCAGTTTTTCCAAGATACAGTAATATGCTAGCCCGCTGACGTGAAGCCTTCGGCATGGCAACATAGTCAACGTCCTCGCAGGCTTCCGTGGCGAGGTGTTGCTCCGGGATCGACAAGTCGGGACGAATGGCGGCCACCTCGCCAACATCCACCGGAGAGGTCGTGATAAACCTCTTCTTTGCCGAACACTTGTCAGGATCCCCGGGATACGTGGTCGGGCTTAGGCTGCGACTCTCTAGAGCAGGGGATTTGGATCTGGTGTGGAGGGACACCGTAGGCCTCATCTAAAAACTCAGGGGGGTGGGGCGACGGTATGGGAATCACTGGGTAACCTGAACTTTATAATCTGAACTTTATAATCTAAGCTAGGAGGAACGGGCAGACCGGCAGGGGTTGGCGGCGGTGGCGAGCTAGGGTTCGAGGGGGGGGAGGGGCGGGGTGGTGTTTGAGGATACGCCGAGGCTACTGAAAATTTTAGTAATGGTGGGTGGAGATGGTGGTGGACGAGGGAGGGCGACGGTTCAAATGCCTTTGCTACTGCAATTTTACTATACTAGTCACCGACCCGTGTAACTGCACGGGCTAGTAATTGTTTGAGGACTACAACTTAGGGGGCACATTATGCATTTTTAATGTGTCTTTTCTTAAGAATTGCAGGTTGTAAGAAAAACAAAGACTATTAATTGAAAGATGACTGTACAACCGTGAAATAGTTTACTCTGTTACTCTGTTCCTACAATATATTCATCCAGTTAGCTTCTTTTTCTCTAGTATACATGGAGTTAGCTACTGAATATGTTTGTGCTTGGCTATTACCCGGTATCCAATGCTTTTGTGATATCGAAACTTTAGTTCGTGTCAATAACATTTTCTAAGCAATGGTACAAACCCTTTATTTGTACACGATAGGAGAACTGTTATCTATACATTTCTTAGTGCAAATTTCATCATTCACAGATAATGGAATTTCAACTACAAAATGCCATGTATTTGAGAATGATTGACATTAAGATAATTATTTTTGGTGTTAATTAGTGCTAATATGATGCCGCCCACATGTGAAACTTTGCGAAAACATAAGTGATTGCATAGACTAAACTTGGCTGCTTTGTATAATAACCCCTTGTATCAAAATGCAGTACAAAATTCAAAATATTTGTTGCGTGATTCCAGCCATTCATTCTACCTATATAATATAACTGTCACAATTATATCAATTTATTAATTTTTATCCATAGCGATCTTCCGGCGTTATATAAATAGAATATGATTTTTTTTGGAAGGTATTAACCTATATGAATTATTATGTCACAAAGTAAAGAGTCCCGGTTTCAAAGAGATGAAGCATATAATAATACACTTTAAGGACTCATACATCATGATATATCTTGCTTGCACCTAGTGTCGCAACTTCCATAGTGCTACCGCGTTGCACTGTACAAACCTTTGCTACTCGCATTAACAGTTATAAAGTTTGATCTTGCACACCTGTAGCATTTAGTAGATTAAACATGCATTGCACCAGAGTGGAAAAGATAGAACACGCCCACATGTGAAACTTTGCTAAAACTTAACTGATTGCATAAAGTAAACTTGGTTGTTTTGTATAATAACCCCTTGTATCAAAATGCACTAAACAATTCAAAATATTTGTTGCGTGATTCCATCCATTAATTCTACTTGTATAATATAACTGGCACAAATATATCAATTTATTAACTTTAATCCTTAGCGATCTTTCGGGGTTATACAAATTGAATATGAAAAATATTGGAAGGCATTAATCTATATCAATTATTATGTCACAAATAAAGAGTCCTGGTTTCAAAGAGAAGAAGCATGTAATAATACACTTTAAGGATTCATACATCACGATATATCTTGCTTGCACCTAGTGTCGCAACTTTCATAGTGCTACTGTATTGCATTGTACAAACCTTCGCTACTCACATTAACAGTTATAAAGTTTGATCTTGAACACCTGTAGCATTTATTAGATTAAACATGCATTGCACCAGAGTGGAAAAAATAGAACACATAAAGAAGTTATTTTCGCAAAATTAAATGTTGCCCGCCCTTTCTTTATTTTTATCGATGATATTGCAAATTGTTTAATATCAAGAACAAATAAATTACAAATCCGATCCTATGACTACTTTAATGTCTAGGTGCAAACCAAACGAACTAAAAGGGAATCATTACTCAAATAGCTACTAAGAAGCAACAAAATAATATATTAATAATACCGTTGTTACTTCTATCAGATTAGTTGTATAGTTCTAAAGTAGTAAGGCTTTAATGGATCCACCTCTGTGGAAAGCTATTGTCGTCATGATGCATAGACATTTAGTTCGGACTGCAACAATAAGAATGTATGAACGACATGAAGTTATGAGATGAATAACAAAGCACCAGGTCGGATATCCTGTTATGAACGAAATTGTCTAGCTTCTAGTGTTATGCATTTTGCAATCATATGGAAAAACACCTTGAAATTTAATGAGAATGGTTGCATCTAAAAGAGCAACGATCTGAAAATAGAGGAACTACAGAGGGTGAGGGTACATGACGAATGAAGAGGCAGATGTGATAACATGCCCTGTGTGGCCCCGCCATACTCCCTTTATCAGGCATCGTCCATGCCAAGGCAAAGTGATCGCATTGAGGATCAAGTCGATATAGTCCACGTCCTGAAAACCTGTAGACCATGTTGAGTAGAAACTCAATTTAGTGATATATAAAAAACTGTGATATTTTTTTATCAGTATGCCTCCATAAGCATTGATCTACTTATCTCTTTTAGACAGAAAGTTTAATCATATTCACCGCTGCATGCACAAGATACACCATGCAATCAGCCTCCTCCAATTGCATGTTACCTTCCGTCCAAAATTTCTATACTTATTGTTTTTCCTATAAGCTGGAATTGTACTAACTAATTCTGATCGAAATCGTTCACGTGAATCCAAGACTGATTCAACCTTTTTCTGTACAGAAAATAAGAAAAGGCAGATGGCTTGGAGACAGAGGACTACCAATTAAGAAAGAAAATATGTATGTGCATACAGATTCTGTAGTCATATGTACCTCATACACGTACATTCTCAGACCACAACGATCATGCTCATCCATCATCCCTCGTGTATATACCTACACATGCATCAACCAAATAAAAAATGACATAATGTCGTAACTACCCCTCCCGCCGACACGAAGTGGGAGGTGGGTCAAGCACCCCGAAAATATGTATGGGTGGTGTGTGATGTGGTCAAATCCCCAATGCACAACTTCGATGGGGCACCAACTACATTACAAACCAAACACCGTACCCGACCCCAAGCCAGGTTCAATCCGTACGATGTCGGTTCCCCAACTTCGAGGCGGGGGAGGGGGGGTGTCGTCCAACGCATGCGCTCAAACTTTATTTGGTCTAACATGGCACACATAGCAATAGGAAATCATCATGGTCAAACCCTTCTCGTATGTTGGGTCAAAGGGATAGATTGTGTGGGCCCCCCTGGTTATCGCTCAAGGATGATATATATATAGACCTCGGGGAGCCCATAGATATGTGCGGCGTCTATAAACCGCACAAGGGAGACGTGCTCGATTAGAACACCCCCTATACCCTGCATGCGGCCCGAAAAAATGTATGGGTCTGGTGTGTGATTTTTTCAAATCCCAAATGCACAAATTCGATGGGGCACCAACTACACTAGTAACATTACAAACTGAACATTGTACCCCCCAGCCAGGTTAAACACATACGATGTCGGTTCCGCAACTTTGAGGCAGGTGTGGGGGGGGGGGGGCAGGGGGTGTCGTCCAACGCATGTGCTGAAACTTGATTTGCTCTAACATAGCACACAAAGCAAAGAGGAAACCCTTCTCGTGCGTTGGGTCAAAGGGATAGTTTGTGTGGGCCTACAGATGTCGATCATTCTTCGATTTCTGAGAACAAAAAATAACCAATAAGAAAACATATTCTACAAATTACCAAAACAAGGATCCCAAGGTTTATATAATTGTCATGATAGGTCACTACAGATACATTTAGATGATAAATGTCTATAATGACCGTATCATGGCGCTTTAATGAAGCTTGAGATATGCAACTTCCCACCGGGTCACCCATCCTTAGACTACTCCAGTCCCAGCATGCTTAACTTCTGCGTTCTATTCGACTAGGTTAGCGGATGGGAAGCCACCCATTGCTGATAAGAATTGCCTCCTTGCCTTTAAGGCGTTCCACGCTGGTCACCCTATGGGACCTACTCCCTACTATCACACACGTTTGTGCTTTTAGAAATTGTGTGCAAATATTTACATGGTCGGTGTGTCGCCGCCTAGCCTTCTATGAGCACTAACACTGGCAGCGGGAAACCGATGGGAGAAGAGGCGGGAAACTGATGGGAGAAGAGGCATGAAACTAATGGGAGGAGTGGCGGGAAACGGTAGCGTGTTTGGATATATAACAACATTAATATGGAAAACTTAATAAAGAAGGAAGCGTGAGCTAGCATGACGCATGCGCACAGTGCTTACCCACGGGTGACAGACGGTTGACCAGAACTACTTTAAATATTCAGGGTCCATTTGGCCTTTTTTATACATTATAATTTAGTTTTATAAGCATTAATTTAATGTGCATAATTCAAATTAGTGCACCAAAATGGCTACAAAAATCATACATGTGTCCTTGGATGCATGTTTAGGTCCCATGCAAAGAATGTGAATGAATTACAACTGTAAATCCAAAACCGGAGCTTGGCGTCTGGGTCGGCCTCGGACATTGAGAATCTCGGTTTTTAAATCCCCGTAAATCCAAAACTCACCCGAAAATCGTGAAACTTAGCATGGTGTCACGACATGAAACATATATGTCGTGGAATAAAATTTGTCCATTTTGGGGCAAGTTTTATTACAAGCCTCTTACAAACCGGAGCTTCTCTCAATAAGCCTCGTGGTTCCGATAGGGAAACGTGTCCCCCTTGTGGGCGAAACGATAATCGCTGCCTCTTTTCGCCTTGTATTTTTTTCTATAGGGAACATGGAACGACAGGATATCCGTGCTGAAATTTAAAATTATTCAGGGTCCGTTTGGCCTTTTTTATACATTAATTGAGTTTCCTAGGCATTTAATGTCCATAATTCAAATCTGAACTACAAATACATGCTCCAGTACACCAAAATGGCTAGCAAAATCAAACATGTGTCCTTGGGTGCATGTTTAGGTCCCATGCAAGGAATGAGAATGAATTGCTGCCGTATCGACGTCCTGGCTCATCCTAAAACATTTGGAATCTTGGTTTTTAAATCCCCGTAAATCCAAAACTCACCATAAAATCATGAAAGTTGGCATGGTGTCACGTCATGACACATATATGTAGTGGGAAAAAAATTGTCCAATTTGGCCAAGCTTTATTACAAACCTCTTACAAGCTGGAGCCTCTCGCAAGAACGCTCATGGTTTCGATAGGGAAACGTGTCCCCTTGTGGGCGAAACGATAATCGCTCCCTCTTCTCGCCTTGCATTTTCTTCTACACGCAACATGGAACAACGGGAGATTTACGCTGAACTATGGAATTATTCAGGGTTCGTTTGACATTTTTATACATTAATTGAGTTTTCTAGGCATTTAATGTCCATAATTCAAATCCGAACTACAAATACATACTCTAGTGCAATGGATAATACGACGACAAATTTACAATGGCGCGGATAATAATTGTCTTATATATTCTGGATAATTTAAAATGCCACATGCGGCAAAGCCCGGAAGACACGGGGGTAAGAGAAGAAGGAAATCGCAGATAATGATATGGGTCGCTACTGTCTCTACTCCTCGATGGATCGCTGGGCGACGAGATCCTCCAGCTCATTCTTCAATTCCTCATGACTTTGCTTGACAGCAGCCACGGATTCCTCCACCTCCCGCTCGCGCTCGATCCAGAGCTTCCTCAAGTCACCCATCAGTTTCTCGATGACCGCTTTTAGCGTCATCCCCGAGGCACTGCTCTGCTCATGCAGCTTCTTCCAGTTGGCCGCCTCCTCCTCTGTCTCGGCGAGCGCCTTGAGGAGCTTCGCATTGTCACCCATGAGTTGCTCGACGAAGCCGGTCGCCTTCTCAACCGAGGCATTGCTAATCTCGAGCAGCTTCATCAAGCCATCGACCAGCTCCTGCTGCTTAATTAGGCCAGCGAGAATGTCGTCGTCGTTGGCCAAGGACTTCAGCACCGCCAGCTCATCGTGATCGCCGACGCGACGAGTGCGCTTGTGAGAGCCCACGCGTGCCGGTGAGAGCTTGTTCGAGGGCTCTGCGGCGCACCAGGACATCTCTGCTGCGGCTGCCGTGTAGCGGCGGGACCTCTCTAGTGCTTCCGCAGCCTTGGTCTTTGCTCCCTGGTTATATGTCGACCCAAAACTCCTCCTACCGGTCATGGCGGAATAACTTGACAGGAAAGACCTGTTTTGTGGGTGATGAGGAGAGGAACTGTGAAGTAATTTTCGAGTGGGTAATTTTTATAGCCCGGTGTTAAGTGTGAACACATTTAGGATTGATCGGTGTGAACATATTGGGCCAATTCCAATTCTGCCCCTAACTCGAACCCACTACTCAGTTTTGCCCCTAGTTTTTGGGTATGCTCAGTTTTGCCCCTCTGCCGTCAGTGCCACTTACGGAAATGCCCCTCCGCTCCGTTTCTGTCCAGTCAAGGCTGTTTGACCGCTAACTTGCCGTCTGTTTGACATATTTGCCCCTCTGTTCTTACATGTGGGCCGTCTCTTACCTCTTCGCTTCACTCTCTCTCTGCTCTTCTTCAACCTCTCGACGGCTCAATTTGGAGAGGGGAGAGAGCGACCGCAGCAGGATTCAGAGGCCAACGGTGGGTCGATTTGGAGGGCGGCGGCATGTGCACGTTGAGCTCGTCGGTGGCTTGCGAGGTAAGTGTTGCTCGTCGGTGGATCGATCTGGGGGATTTCTGTCCCAATTAGGGTTCATCAGATTGGGGATTTCTTGCACTTAGGTCGATGGTGTTGGGATTGTTCAGCTTCAATCCGAGTTCTACCTCCCCCATCCGTCATTCTCTAGGCTGGAGATGAGCACGACGCGGCGGTGCGCAGGGCACCATCTCATCCCCGCTCGTCGCGTCGCCTGGGGAGGTGCAAGCACGGGAAGAAGGTTCTTAGGCTGCCCCCTAGATGTCAGGGATTACCTCTCATTCCCGCTCTGTCTGTCCTCTCATTTTGCTTTCATTATTTGCCAATTTTTTTGTATAATGTAAGATATAATTCTGTAGCTCCCTTATGAATGCGACTGGGTAGTTTGGATTGACCCCCCTCCCGCAGATTGTGTTGCTCGTGCATTTGAGGAACTTCATGCTGGATTGGAGAAAAGCTGGCTAAAGTCCCATGATTTAGAGAGGAGGTTGATGTACTTAACAGAGAAGAACAAGAAACTCAAGTTGAAGATCAAGAAGAGAAATGAGCTTATGCAAACATGGGGATTTCTCATAGTAATTTGCATTAGCATTTTGGCATCAGTTTTTTTTGAGTGGTTTAAGAATCCATACTAGCTGGATTATGGTATGTAATGAAATGTAATGTATTGCGGTGTGAGCTATCTTAATTAGTTGTATTTGTTCCAAAGCACATTGGAAATGAGTTTCATCTGGTGTAATGTGACAAGTTTCATCTGGTGTAATGTGACAAGTTTCATCTGGAAATGAGTTTGCTATGTTGAGTATATTGTGTTCCATTTTGTAGCAATGTAGTAATGTGACAAAACTTGACAGTGCAGTAGTAATGTGACAAAAATGATAGTTAAATGGGCACACCAGCAGCTGGACCAAACATAGGACATGATCACATTGAAACATAAGAGAGTTCACAGCATTGTGCCACAACAAACTTCAAATCTAGTACAGTTTTCACACCCACAACAAATTTTCACAGCATTACAAGTACTACCACATCCACTTGTTCTTCTTGCTCCTGGTATTGCAAGCTGGGTTTGAAGAGAGCCTAGAAATCCTCCTGGTGCTCACAGTTTTGTTCACAGCCTTGTTTGCAGTAGAATAACTTGTAGGATAATTGCTTCCAGTGACAGAACCTATAGTCTCCTCTTCTGCAATTTTGAACTTCTTCTTAAGTGGTGACTGTCCCCTCTCTGCTGGTCTTTTGTAGTTCTTTCTTGGGCTGCAAAGTCACAAATAAATGGGAGAGGTTAGTTAGCAAACATTGAATTTAGGAAATAACTTAAAAAATAAACCAAAAAAGGTACCTGACTGCACTACTGACTGTTGTTGCATCTGCAGAAGTTGCATTTACATCATCTCCAGCACTTGCATTTTTTGCATTTACATCAGTAGCAGCATCTGCCATAGTTTCATTAGTAGCAGCAGTTGCATCAATAGCAACATCAGTTGGTTCATCATTTTTAGCCAGAGGTTCATCATCAGCATTATCAGCACCCCAATGTTCTTCCTCTCCAAATGCAGGGTCAATGGACTCTTTGCAGTGGCTGCCTTTGTGCCCAAGCTTCCCACATCTTGAACACTTATTCTTTCTTCCTCCAAGTCCTTTTCCCTCTGATTTAGCCCTAATTCTTGTCTTCCTAGGTCTACCAGGTGGCCTATTTTGCAATGGAGCACTCGATTTAAATCCTGGGTCTACAACATCCCATTGTTGCTTGCCCTCCAGAAGTGGCAGATTATCAGCATAGGTAGCCTTGAATTTTGCCACAGAGAAATACTCATGAACATACTGATCAATCTCACTAACTGGACCTCTCATTGAAGTGATAAAGTACAATGCATGTATGCATGGTTGTCCTATTATTTGCCACTTTCTACAACTACAAGTATGTGTTTGCAAATTAACAGGATATCTCCACTCTCTTTTTTCCTTGTCAATTGCAGTAATCTCTGCCTCAAATGTGCTTCTTTTCACTATGGACATATCAAGGTCTTTTGATTTTGCATGAAGCATAATCATGATTTTGGGGATTATGATGTGCCCATTGTATGTCCCAGCTGCAATCTGCTGTCTCAAGTCAAACTTTTCCATTATGAACTGCCTAATTTTGTCAAGCAAGTCCACAATGTGTATCCCCTTCCACTTCTTAATTTTGGAATTGAATGACTCAGCTAAATTGTTATTGGCATAATCAACTTTGCATATTTCATTGAACAAGGCCCTGGCCCATAGTTTGCTATGATGCTCTTCTATGTACTCTTTCACACCAGGTTTGCTGTATAGCTGTCTAAGATGATAATTGTGTTTTTTGATGCTATATGTCAATGAACAGGGCCACAAATTATCATCAAAAAAAATTCCTCTAAATTTTTTGGAGAAATTAGCTGCCAAATGCCTCATGCATTCCCTGTGCTCAACTCCTGGGAATACATCTTCAACAGCAGTCTCTAGTCCTTTGCATGCATCTGTGTGGATGACAAGACCTAGTGGATGTCCTATTAGTTCTTTTAAATTCTGGAAAAACCATGTCCAGCTTTCTGTATTTTCAGACTCAACAACTCCAACTGCTACTGGGAAGATCCAGTTGCAAGCATCCACTGCACATGCACTCACAAGTTGGCCTTTATATCTACCATTCAGTGTTGTGCCATCTACTGCAAGATAAGGCCTACACCCATCTAAAAAACCCTGCCAGCATGCTTTGAAAGAAACAAACACTCTTCTAAAGCACTCTTTTTGTCTAGTTTTTCCAGCTATTTTGTACTCTACAGTGTGCTTGTCAATGTTAACTACACTTCCAGGAGATGCTTTCTCAACTTCTGCCTTGTAAGTGTACAACAATTGAAATGAGTCAGTCCACTTACCATAAATGTTGTCCAATGCCATCTGCTTCCCATAGAACACTCTCATGTATGGGACTTGCAGGCCATATTTTTTCTTCAGGTTCTTTTTCAACTCTGTAACTCCAACCTCTGAATCCTCTAAAACCCAATGCTTCACTGCATCAGCAACCCATCTGCACTTAGCTGACTTCAGTCTTTTCCTTCTGCTTACACTTGGACAAGTATGTGCAGACTGGTTCACTTTGACCTGCAATATTGAAAGTTCAATTACATGTCAGACATACTTGCTGTAACAAATAACTGAAAGATTTGCAATGTAACTACATATGCACCTACTGTTTGTACCTGAAACAATGAGCTATTTCTCATTAAGGAGGCATGCATCCTCCATCTACACCTCTTATAAGCACAATGAACAGTCAACCTGGTAGGATCACTCTTGTCTACTACATACTCACTCTGAGTTTTTATTGAAAATGTAGCTAGTGTATTCCTACAGTCTAAAGCACTGGAAAATATAGTTCCTTCTTTTAAAGAAGGATCATCTCTGTTGTACTGCACATCTGGCCTTCCATCATCAGAATCCTCACTATATCCCATGTCCTGGTCCTCCTCCAACTCATCTTCACCTGCCTCATCAAACATTCCTTCTGGTGGTGGCACATAATCTTCATCCCCATCATCATCTGTCTTCTTGGCCTTCTATTTTATAACAAACTGAGGGAAAAGCCTTTCATCCTCATCATCTGTAGGCCAGTCATCAGGAAGTCCCTCCTCAATATTTGGATCAACAGAATCTCTGCTCTGAGTAGGACCTGCATAAATAGGCACTTGCTGTGATGGTGTTCCTGGTACCTGCATAGAGCTCTCTCCTCCATCTGAAGCTCTCTTCTGATTGCTAACACTTGTTTTTCTCCCCCTGGATATTCTGCTCCTACCTCTAGAACTAGTAGATTGTGATTTTCTGCCACTACTCTCTGTCAATCCTCTTTTTCTTTGTATGACATTGATTTCCAATTTGACTGGGAAATGAGCATGAATTCTAAACATTTTTTCTAACTCAGCATCACATTGGACTGGGACCCAAACAGAACTATCAGTATCCCAGTACCTGAATTCAACTGCATCATGTATTCCCCAAGGGTATTTAGCACAGATATGAGATCTAAACTGCACAAACTTCAGTGTGCTCTCCACTACCAAAGGAAATGAAAATCCTGTGTTCCCTGCTTTTGTACCAGCAGGAACTAGAAGAGTTGTTTCCATTCTACAATCCAAACATATATAGTCCACCCTACGAATGACAATGAAAAACAGAAAAAAAATCGAACCAAATGAGCACTACGAACGCAGATGAACACTAGGAATCAAATAAAACTACAATAGCTACAGCAGGCTTCAGATCTGAAAGTACTGCACTTACCCCTTCGGATTTGTGCTCCCTTCATGGCCGCCGTCGGCGCCGCAACCACCGTTGACCTCCATCCGCAGCGGTTGGCTCCCAATCGCAGCACAGCTCACATAAAGAGTCAGGTCCACCGAATCTCAACCATGCCCGCCATTGATCTAGAGTTTTCCATTGTGGGGATCGCAGCCGCTAGGGTTCGGGTGAGGGAGCGATTTGGGGGAGAGAGCTAGGGTTAGGGTCAAGCGAGAGAAAGAGCAGAGAGAGAGAGAGTGAAGCGAAGAGGTAAGAGAGGGCCCACATGTAAGAACAGAGGGGCAAATATGTCAAACAGACGGCAAGTTAGCGGTCAAACAGCTTTGACTGGACGGAAACAGAGCGGAGGGGCATTTCTGTAAGTGGCACTAACGGCAGAGGGGCAAAACTGAGCATACCCGAAAACTAGGGGCAAAACTGAGTAGTGGGTTCGAGTTAGGGGCACAGATGTAAATGTCCCGAACATATTTGCAATTACTTATTGCGTTGTAATCTAGAATGTGACAAGAAACATGGTCAAAATTTATTGATTGTTCTGGGCTCGAAGCCTGAAACACACCTTCATATGGCTGCCCGTTTCTATTGTTCTGGCTCATCGCAAACAGTTCTTATGGATCAACCGTATGCCAAGCATCACACACACATCGGAAGCCCGAAACGGTTCCCGGATGGCGTACGTGGGACCGCGTTCTCGGATGTACGTGTACGTGTTTGCCCACTATCACACAAGGTCCAGATATCACCATCGTGTCCGATGGATGCGCCGCCGCGCCTCCCACGGGGTGCCAGAAGGTTGACCAGAATTCCAATATGCAGGTGTGGTTGCTCGCCGTTGAGGTGGCCGCTACGCGCTCTGCTCGCGTTCGTCCGCGCATTTTTTTCGCCATTGAGGCGGCCGAGGAGTGCTCCGCTCTGGCGTCCCTGCGCGCGCTCTGCTCGCTGTTGAGGCAAATTTAGAATGGCAACGGTTAATAATTGTCTTACATATTCAGGATAATTTAAAATGCCACATGCGGCAACGCCCAAAACACTCCCGACCTACATATGCTTAGTGAATTAAAATGTTGATATGCGACATTTGCATACAATTATAATAAAATATAGGCTAAAAGGCTGAGCTGGCGGCCTTCCAACGACGGTCTTCTCGGACTCCATGATCAGCATAGCACCCTTGCGGCCGTTCATTCCAAGTGTCCCGACCCGCCTCCGCCTACGGAGCTGCTGGCGCTGGGAGGCTCTTGGGGCTGCTGGGCCTCTTCCAGTAGAGCTTGACAGCGTGCAATCACGTGCATGACATGCCCGCGGAAGTGCTCCATTTCCATGTCTCTGCCCTAGTACCAAATTCCGTCCATCACCTGCATCCTCAAGATACCACATTGGTGATGTTCTACTTCGTCGGTGATGTCAACTCCACCAAGGGCACGCTCGAGTCTGGCCACCACATCATCGGGATCGAGGTTGACACAGTCGCCGCTGGCAATGATGAAGCCGCAGACTGGCTATCTGATAACTGAATTGCAGAGGTCCTGTGCCCATTCCTGGCGGGGCATCAGACTCTCGATGAGCACCGGTAACAGCGGCACTTCGGGTGGGTCGTCGATCATGCCGCCTAGCAGCTCCGGATCTTTTGCACAGTGGATGGCAAACTGCTCATCACACTTCCTCTGCAATATGTCGATTGTGTGCCCAAGGACTGTCACGGCGATATCGCTGCCGATGGGCCATGGTGCCTGCACCGGCCGATGAAGCTCTTGCTCCCCGACCTGCTCCGGCTCGTTCTCCTCGCCGAAGATGTAACGCAGGTAGGGGTTGACATCGAAGCTTTGGTCGTTGCCTAGCATGCTTGGAATAACTAATGGTAGATGGGTGAGGACTAGATCTGTGCACAGTGTCGCGACGGTGCGTTGCCGCCTGGGTCATATGCAGCAAGCCATTAGCTGGTGGCGGGAAACCGATGAGGGAAGAGGCGGGGATTTTACAATTCACCCATGTGGAGCGCGGGAAGCATTCGCCGGAGCGCAGAAGCCTTCCCTGGAGCGCGGGAAGACTAAGTGGAGCACACAACCCGACTACCGTATGCGGTGTCACGTGTTATCTATCACACACGTGTTAACATAAGGAAACATATGTGTAACTTACTAATCATCGCACACGAGTACTCACAGACGCATCGTGTGCGATACTCCTAGCCACCGCAAGCAACTAGTTTGCATTTTCAAAGTTTTTTGTACACATAGAATCGCACACGAATTAACTGTAGTAACCGTCTGTGTTATATTTTCTCATCGCAAACAGTTCATCCGAGTGGGCTGTTTGCCACATATCACACACATCTTGTTTACATGAATCGTTTGTGTTCTTTTGGCTCATCGCAAACAGTTCATCTATGTGAACTGTATGCCGCATATTACACACATCTTGTTAAGTTGAACCGTTTCTGTTGTGTTCCCTAATCGAAAATAGTTCGTCCGAGTGAACCGTATGCCATATATCACACACACCTTGATCTGGCTAACCGTTTTTGTTGCATTCCCTAATAGCAAACAGTTCATCGGAGTGAACTGTATGTCGTATATCGCACACACCTTGATATGGCTGCCCGTTTCTGTTGTTCTGTCTCATTGCAAACAATTCGTATGGATCAACAGTATGCCCGCATCCCACACGCAACTAAAATCTAAACCATATTTGATATATCCGCCATCGCAAACGTTTTTCATCTCTTTTGACGGTTTTTTTACATCACCGTTTGCGATTAATGCATCGCACACAGTTTCGTCAAAGGGTCTCTGATCGTAGTGTCGCGTTAGCAGCATCCTCCAGTAGTGTGATCACCCGTGCCCACCTTCTAATGATAGTAACTCTTTATCCCATACATTGTTTAATTTCCCTTCATGCTTACCGAAGGATGAATGCTATGATGATTGTTATGATCCCGTTGATTCGTTTGAAATATCCCTTTTTGATGAACTTGATGCTTGCTATGCTTGTGGCCAAGATGCCAATATGAATTATGCTCATGGAGATGAACTTGCTATAGTTCCTTATGTTAAACATGAAATTGTTGCTATTGCACCCAAGCATGATAGTCCTATTATCTTTTTGAATTCTTCCAACTACACTATATCGGAGAAGTTTGCTCTTATTAAGGATTATATTGATGGGTTGCGTTTTAATATTTTACATGATAATTTTGATGAATATAATATGCATGTGCTTGCTGCTCCTGCTTGCAATTATTATGAGATAGGAACTACATCTTAACCTCTATGTTTCCAACACGATAAAATCGCAAGAAACTGCTTATGCTATGTATTGGCCTTTACTTGATGTGCATGATATATGTTGCTTTGTTCTCACTACTAAATTATAAATCATTGCTAATTAAAATTGGCTTTGATATACCTTGGGATCTAGGTGGATTGATTACTTGAGCACTTTATGCCTAGCTTATTGGATTTAAAGAAAGCGCTGCCAGGGATAGAGGGGAACCTAAAACTTTTTCAAAAAGAAAAGTGGAAGTGAGAGAGACGAGCATTGTTAAAGTGGGAGCTAGCCTTGAACTTTGTTCATGCCCATGGAAACTTTGTGAACCTTGATTACAGAAATTTTTCAACAAAAATAATTATCTCCTTGTACAAATCCATTTTATTATAAAAATAATGTGCCAAGATTTGCCTTTAGGATGATTAGATTGCTTGTTTGGTATGTGTGGTGCAAAAACAAAAACTTTGGCTTTAGTGCGTGAATTTACATTTTTTACTGGAAGTCAGAAGTTTCTAAAAAATTTACACAGTACTTCTATGCAAAATGTTTACTTTGTCCAGAATTTTTGGAGTTACAGAAGTATGGTCAAAGTTCAGATTGCTACAGACTGTCCTGTTTTTGACAGATCTTGTTTTTGATGCATTGTTTTGCTTATTTTGATGGAACTATGGAGTGTATCGGTGGTATAAGCCATGTAGAAGTTAGAATACAGTAGGGATAATGCAAAAATAAAATATGAATGGGTTTGCAACAGTACTTAAAGTAGTGATTTGTTTTATTATACTAACGGATCTCACGAGAGTTTTGTTAAGTTTTGTGTGGATGAAGTGTTCGAAGATCGAGGAGGTCTCGATATGAGGAGAAGGAGGAGAGGCAAGAGTTCAATCTTGGGGATGCGCAAGGCACCCCAAGTTAATATTCAAGGAGAGTCAAGCGTCTAAGCTTGGGGATGCCCCGGAAGGCATCCCATCTTTCTTCAACAAGTATCGGTATGTTTTGATTTTTGTTTTGTTCATGTGATATGCGTAGATCTTGGAGCGTCGTGTGCCTTTTAAATTTTCTTTTAATAATGCACCATGCTGGTATGAGATAGTCCTTGGTTGATTTATAGAATGCTCTTTGCACTTCACTTATATCTTTTGAGTACGGCTTTATAGAATGCTTCACGTGCTTCACTTATATCATTTGAAGTTTGGATTGCATGTTTCTCTACACTAGTAAGCATGCACGTGCAACCCACGTCTCGACTAAAACCATGCTATAAAATTATTACCACGCATTGGCCGGGCCATCGCAGTCCGTGATAACCCCCTCCCAAGTTGTACGATCGGGACATGTGCGTCGTTGGATTTCCCCCCACTACCCTGGCTCCCATTCCCTCACAACACCACTTGTTGCGCCACTCCCCAGTAAACATCCCCGCCATACACACATCACAGCTTGCAGAGCCCCGCTCTGCAGCACCGTCGTAGCTGACGCTAGCTGATACGTCTCCAATGTATCTATAATTTTTTATTGTTCCATGCTATTATATTATCTGTTTTTGATGTTTTATATGCACTAATATGCTATTTTATATTATTTTTGGGACTAACCTATTAACCTAGAGCCCAGTGCCAATTTCTGTTTTTCCTTGTTTTTGACTTTTACAGAAAAGGAATATCAAACGGAGTCCAAACGGAATAAAACGTTACGAGGATTTTTCTTGGACCAGAAGACATCCAGGAGACTTGGGGAGAGGGCCAGAAGAGTCCCAAGGAGACCACAAGCCCTCAGGGCGCGCCCCCCTAGCTTGTGGCCCCCTCGGGAGTCCCCAAACCCTAATTCTAGCTCTATATATTCTCAAATATTCCCCAAACATCAGAAGCGTCCACCAAAATACTTTTCCGCCGCCGCAAGCCTTTGTTCCCGTGAGATCCCATCTTGGGGCCTTTTTCGACACTCTGCCGGAGGGGGATTCGATCACGGAGGGCCTCTACATCAGCCTTGCTACCCTTCCGATGAAGCTTGAGTAGTTTACCACAGACCTAAGGGTCCATAGCTAATAGCTAGATGTCTTCTTCTCTCTCTTTGATCTTCAATACAATGTTCTCCTCGATGTTCTTGGAGTTCTATCCGATGTAATCTTCTTTTGCGGTGCATTTGTTGAGATCCGATGAATTGTGGATTTATGATCAGATTATCTATGAATATTATTTGAGTCTTCTCTTTACTCTTTTATGCATGATTAAGATATCTTTGTATTTCTCTTCGAACTATCGGTTTGGTTTGGCCAACTAGATTGGTTTTTCTTGCAATGAGAGAGGTGCTTAGTTTTCGGTTCAATCTTGCGGTGTCCTCACCTAGTGACAGAAGGGGTAGCGAGGAACATATTGTATTGTTTCCATCAAGGATAAAAAGATTGGGTTTATGTCATATTGCTTGAGTTTATCCCTCTACATCATGTCATCTTACTTAAAGCGTTGCTCTGTCTTATGAACTTAATACTCTAGATGCAGGAAGGAGTCGGTCGATGTGTGGAGTAATAGTCATAGATGCAGAATCGTTTCGGTCTACTTGTCATGGACGTGATGCCTATATTCATGATCATTGCCTTAGATATCGTCATAACTATGCGCTTTTCTATCAATTGCTCAACAGTAATTTGTTTACCCACCGTATGTTTTCTTTCAAGAGAGAAGCCTCTAGTGAAACCTATGGCCCCCGGGTCTACTTTCCATCATATATTTTCAGATCTATATACCAAAAAAACCCAAAAATACCTTGCTGCAATTTATTTATATTTACTTTAGTTTGCTATTTTATTTATCTTTTATACCTATCTCTATTAGATCTCACTCTTGTTCGTGACCGTGAAGGGATTGACAACCCCTTTTTTCGCGTTGTGTGCAAGTGTTTGTTAGTTTGTGCAGGTGCATATATTGGAGACTTGCTTGTGCCTCCTACTAGATTGATACCTTGGTTCTTAACTGAGGGAAATACTTATCTCGACTTTGCTGCATCACCCTTTCCTCTTCAAGGAAAAAATCAACGCAAGCTCAAGAAGTAGCAGGAAGAATTTCTGGCGCCGTTGCCGGGGAGGTTCTACATCAAGCCTACCAAGTACCCATCATAAACTCTCATCTCTTGCACTTAACATTATTTGCCATTTGCCTCTCGTTTTCCTCTCCCCCACTTCTAAAACGTTTTCAGTAAAATACAAAAATATTTGCCTTTTATTTGCCTTCTTTTCGTTTGCCCTTATGTCTTACTTGGTTTGTTTGCTTGTTTGCTTGCCATAATTGTGTATTTATTCCAAATCAGAAAACAAAAAGTTTATGGATCCTCATCCACTTGCTAATCTTTTTAAGAGATCCAGTTATGATGAACCAATTACTAGTGAGTTGAGTGCACTAGATTATCTTTATGAAGTTTTGCTTGAAATTTGTGAATCTAAAAATTGTGATGAAGTGTTAAAAGAAGAAATTTATGAAGTGATTCACGATAGCTCCTTGAATGAAAAGCATGATTGCAATGGTGTTATTATAAATTCTATTAATGACAATTGTGCTAGTACTATGCAAAACCCCAAGCTTAGGATGCTAATTCTTCTATGTCCACTACTTATTGCAATGATCATGATTGGGGTGATAATGCTTCTTATGATCTTGAAAATTTATTTAAGCCTCATGATGAATATGTTTGCAATACTTTTGAAAGTGGGTTTGGAAGAGTGTCAACTCTAGGTAAAAATAATCCCACATATTTGGAGAATGATCAATCTTATAAATTTTTTGATAAATGTGGGCTTGAAGATGTCATGACTTTATTTGATGATAATCCCACTATTTTGGAAGAGTGTCAACTTTGCAAGCATGTGGATCAAAAAGAGAATATTTTATGTGATAGCTATATTGTTGAATTTGATTATGATCCTACATGTAATTATTATGAGATATGAAAATATGGTTTTAGAAATTTTCATGTTACTAAATTACCTCTCGTTATGTTGAGATTGCTATTGTGTCTTTCTTCTTCCTTGCATATGCTAGTTTTGCTTGTCTTGATAAATCTTTTCCCTATAAAATTCCTATGCATAGGAAGTATGTTAGACTTAAACTTATTTTTCAAATGCTACATGATGCTCTCTTCGTGTTTCAATTGCTATTTTTCATGTGAGCATCATTAAAATTATCAACGCCTAGCTAAAAGGCTTTAAAGAAAAGCGCTTGTTGGGAGACAACCCAATATTTTTATTTTCTGTTTTTATGTGTATACACATTATAACCTCTGTAGTAATTATGTTTTGGTGTTTTAATTAGTGTTTGAGCCAAGTAAGACCTTTGGGATGGTCTATGGTGATAGTTGATTTGATCTTGCTGAAAAACAGAAACTTTTGCGCTCATTGCCAGAAATTTAGAAACTCACATAAGAGTGATTTTGATCTGATTTTTTTTACAAAAGATTGATATACAAATTTCCTAAATTTTCATAATTTTTCAGAATTTTTGGAGTTACATAAGTATACGAAATTTCCAGATTACTACAGATTGTTCTGTTTTTGACAGATTCTGTTTTCTATGTGTTGTTTGCTTATTTTGATGAATCTATGGGTAGTATCGGGGGGTATGAAGCATGGATAAGTTGTAATAAATTAGATATAACACCAATATAAATTTAGAATGAGTTCACAACAGTACCTAAAGTGGTGAATTATTTTATTATACTAATGGATCTTACGAGTTTTCTGTTGAGTTTTGTGTTGTGAAGTTTTCAAGTTCTGGGTAAAGATTTGATGGACTATGGAATAAGGAGTGGCAAGAGCCTAATCTTGGGGATGCCCAAGGCACCCCAAGGAAATATTCAAGGACAACCAAGCATCTAATCTTGGGGATGCCCCGGATGTCATCCCCTCTTTCGTCTTCAATCCATTGGTAAATTTACTTGAGGCTATATTTTTATTCACCACATGATATGTGTTTTGCTTGGCGCGTCTTGTATGATATGAGTCTTTGATTTTTAGTTTGCCACAATCCTCCTTGCTGTACACACCTTTTGAGAGGGACACACTTTAATTGTGAATTTATTAGAATACTCTATGTGCTTCACTTATATCTTTTGAGCTAGGCAGTTTGCTCTAGTGCTTTACTTATATCTTTTTAGAGCACAGCGGTGGCTTTATTTTATAGAAATTGTTGAACTCTCATGCTTCACTTATATTATTTTGAGAGTCTTAAACAGCATGGTAATTTGCTTAGGTTATGAATTTAGTCCTAATATGATGGGCATCCAAGAGGGATATAATAAAAACTTTCATATAAGAGCATTGAATATATGAGAAGTTTGATTCTTTGCATTTGTTTTGAGATATAAAGATGGTGATATTAGAGTCATGTTAGTGAGTAATTCTAGATTGGTACAAATACTTGTGTTAAAGTTTGTGATTCCCGTAGCATGCACGTATGGTGAACCGTTATGTGATGAAGTCGGAGCATGATTTATTCGTTGATTGTCTTCCTTATGAGTGGCGGTTGGGGACGAGCGATGGTCTTTTCCTACCAATCTATCCCCCTAGGAGCATGCGTGTAGTACTTTGTTTCAATGACTAATAGACTTTTGCAATAAGTATGTGAGTTCTTTATGACTAATGTTGATTCCAAGGATTATACGCACTCTCACCCTTCCACCATTGCTAGCCTCTCTAGTACCGCGCAACTTTCGCCGGTGCATTAAACCCACCATATACCCTTCCTCAAAACAGCCACCATACCTACCTATTATGGCATTTCCATAGCCATTCCGAGATACATTGCCATGCAACTTCCACCGTTCCGTGTTATTATGACACATACCATCATTGTCATATTGCTTTGCATGCTCATGTAGTTGGCATAGTATTTGTGGCTTGGCCACCTTTCATATTTTTTTATACATGTCACTCTTGATCATTGCACATACCGGTACACCACCGGAGGCATTCATATAGAGTCATATTTTGTTCTAGTATCGAGTTGTAATTCTTGAGTTGTAAGTAAATAAAAGTGTGATGATCATCATTATTAGAGCATTGTCCCATGTGAGGAAAGGATGATGGGAGCTATGATTCCCTCACAAGTTGGGATGAGTCTCCGGACTTTAAAAAAATAATAAAAGAGGCCAAAGAAGCCCAAATAAAAAAAAGGCCAAAGAAGCCCAAACAAAAAAATGAGAGAAAAAGAGAGAAGGGACAATGTTACTATCCTTTTTCCACACTTGTGCTTCGAAATAGCACCATGTTCTTCATGATAGAGAGTCTCCTATTTTGTCACTTTCATATACTAGTGGGAATTTTTCATTATAGAACTTGGCTTGTATATTCCAATGATGGGCTTCCTCAAATTGCCCTAGGTCTTCATGAGCAAGCAAGTTGGATGCACACCCACATAGTTTCTTTTTGAGCTTTCATACACTTATAGCTCTAGTGCATCCGTTGCATGACAATACCTACTCACTTGCAGCGATATCAATTGATGGGCATCTCCATAGCCCATTAATTTGCCTAGTTGACGTGAGACTTTCTCCTTCATTTTTGTCTTCTCCACGACCACCATATTCTATTCCACTTATAGTGCTATATCCATGGCTCACGCTCATGTATTGCGTGAAAGTTGAAAAAGTTTGAGAACATCAAAAGTATGAAACAATTGCTTGGCTTGTCATCGGGGTTGTGCATGATGAACTTTGTGTGGTGAAGATGAAGCATAGCCAGACTATATGATTTTGTAGGGATAACTTTCTTTGGCCATGTTATTTTGAGAAGACATGATTGCTTTATTAGTATGCTTGAAGTATTATTGTTTTTATGTCAATATTAAACTTTTGTTTTGAATCTTATGGATCTGAATATTCTTGCCACAATAAAGAAGATTGCATTGATAAATATGTTAGGTAGCAATTCACACCAAAAATTCTGTTTTTATCATTTACCTACTCGAGGACGAGTAGCAATTAAGCTTGGGGATGTTTGATACGTCTCCAACGTATCTATAATTTTTGATTGTTCCATGCTATTATATTATCTATTTTGGATATTTTATATGCATTAATATGCTATTTTATATTATTTTTGGGACTAACCTATTAACCTAGAGCCCAGTGTCAGTTCCTAGTTTTTCCTTGTTTTTGACTTTTACAGAAACGGAATATCAAACGGAGTCCAAACGTAATAAAACTTTACGATGATTTTTCTTGGACCAGAAGACACCCAGGAGACTTGGGGAGAGGGCCAAAAGAGTCCCAAGGAAACCACAAGCGCTTAGGGCGTGCCCCAGGGGGGGCGCCCCCTGGCTTGTGGGCCCCTCGGGAGTCCCCTAGCCCTAATTCTAGCTCTATATATTCTCAAATATTCCCCAAACATCAAAAGCGTCCACCAAAATACTTTTCCGCCGCCGCAAGCCTCTGTTCCCATGAGATCCCATCTTGGGGCCTTTTCCGGCACTCTACCGGAGGGGGATTCGATCACGGAGGGCCTCTACATCAACCTTCCTGCCCTTCCGATGAAGCGTGAGTAGTTTACCACAGACCCAAGGGTCCATAGCTAGTAGCTAGATGGCTTCTTCTTCTCTCTTTGATCTTCAATACAATGTTCTCCTCGATGTTCTTGGAGTTCTATCTGATGTAATCTTCTTTTGCGGTGCATTTGTTGAGATCCGATGAATTGTGGATTTATGATCAGATTATCTATGAATATTATTTGAGTCTTCTCTGAACTCTTTTATGCATGATTAAGATATCTTTGTATTTCTCTTCAAACTATCGGTTTGGTTTGGCCAACTAGATTGATTTTTCTTGCAATGGGAGAGGTGCTTAGTTTTGGGTTCAATCTTGCAGTGTCCTCACCCAGTGACAGAAGGGGTAGCGAGGCACGTATTGTATTGTTGCCATCAAGGATAAAAAGATGGGGTTTATGTCATATTGCTTGAGTTTATCCCTCTACATCATGTCATCTTACTTAAAGTGTTGCTCTGTTCTTATGAACTTAATACTCTAGATGCAGGCAGGAGTCGGTCGATGTGTGGAGTAATAGTAATAGATGCAGAATCGTTTCAGTCTACTTGTCACGGACATGATGCCTATATTCATGATCATTGCCTTAGATATCGTCATAACTATGCGCTTTTCTATCAATTGCTCAACAGTAATTTGTTTACCCACCGTATGTTTTCTTTCAAGAGAGAAGCCTCTAGTGAAACATATGGCCCCCGGGTCTATTTTCTATCATATATTTTCAGATCTATAAACCAAAAAACCGAAAAAATACCTTGCTGTAATTTATTTATATTTACTTTAGTTTGCTCTTTTATCTACCTTTTATACCTATCTCTATTAGACTCACTCTTGTTCATGACCGTGAAGGGATTGACAACCCCTTTTTTCGCGTTGTGTGCAAGTGTTTGTTAGTTTGTGCAGGTGCATATATTGGAGACTTGCTTGTGCCTCCTACTAGATTGATACCTTAGTTCTTAACTAAGGGAAATACTTATCTCTACTTTGCTGCATCACCCTTTCCTCTTCAAGGGAAAAATCAACGCAGGCTCAAGAAGTAGCACTGGCTGCCCCGCAACACCGCTCGCAGCAACGAATGACAGTGTTTGCAGTGCCTTCATCGCCGCTCATCCCCCCTCGGAGGACGTTGTCGATCTGCTCGCAGCGGGAACCGTCGTGCGGCTCACAACAGTGTGTGTACCACACGCAACACCGAGTGTCTCTGCTCACAACGGCCCATGTTGCCGCTCGCAGCACCGATCCCCGTACCCAGGTGAATGCACACACTGGTCCGGGAGGTTGCGACAGCGGGTAGTAGCCCTTGCAGCTGGGTGGTCCGAGGTTGCAGCAGAGATACATCAACCTTAAAGCAGTTATGGGATTAGTGTGCCCATATATAGCAGCAAAGTATAGAAATACATAGCAACTATGCCAGCCTTTAATTCATTGTTCCTTTAGCACCTTCAATTCACAGTTGCAAATAACTGTTCACAATGAATTGGCTAAACGATCACCAAACAGTTGGCAGGTGATAAAAACATGGTAGGAAAGCCGTGCATAAATATGAACCATCAATGATAGGCAAAATTAACATCAATGAAGGGTTATGATCTTAAAGTGGTTTAGAGAAATCTTGTAGCCATTCTATAGTGAAGCATGATAATAAAGTGCCACAAACTGCACCATCACTCTGTAACAATACATATTATGGACCTGACTTATTCAATGACAAATAGTTGCATTTTGTAATAGTTCTTTTACAAAAACATTATGATTTGAGCAATTTGTTTCAAAGCAAAATAAATTGATAAATGAAAGAACACTCAAATTTGGGCACTACTTAGCCTTTGTTTTGAAAATTTCCATGGCCTGACTTGGAAACTATGAGACGTCCAATCAAATAAACTCATTTGCATTAGTCAGAATGCACATATATTCTCCAGAGCAGTAAATAACTATTGTGCTTACCTAATAGGCCAGGTATTAGACAGGCTTAGAAAAAACAACACATTAAATTCCCAATGTATTTTGTGCGACTATCGAGTGATTTATGTGTTTGTCAGTGTGATCAAGCAGCTATACTGGTTCTATAGATCTACCATGGAAATGATCAAAAGCATACTGGATTGATGAGATTATAAATAAATATTAAGCTCACATGTTGTTGTTGGTGCTTGATGTGATACCTGCTTCTCCCTTGTAATTCCTTTACCCTTCTCATTGCTCCCTTGAGCCCCTTAATTAATACAACTTAAGTAGCAAGGTTAATTCAGCAAAATGAATTCAATATCTTTAAAGAAATTGCAGAACAAAGGGAATTTCATTAGCTTTAGATAAAATTTAGCAGCAATTTTAGTATATTTGAAATCCGAGCGTTGCCACCGGTCCTAATTCCTAAAGCTCATAAAATGTATTGCTGACATAATCACTTGTTATTCAGTGCATAAAGTCGTCAATGTGTCCATATTTGAACTGAATTTGAGGTACAATATTTCCAATCAGGAAAATACCTCTTCAATCTTATTGTAAATAAGCACCACAAATAAAAAAATCCGAGATGCAAGTGCATGTATAGAGGAATGGAAATAAGTGGTTTTCACATAAGCTAGCCAAATGACATAATCCATCAAACTTCTGACATGCAATTTTGTGCATCTATGTAACAAAAAAATTGCTAGTTCATATAGAAGCAAACCATCAGGCTGCATTGGTATCAAATATTTATCACCAGAATAAGTCATGAATCACGCTACTCATTACCTAAAGGTCCTGACCACTATAGTTCAGTGCCGACCCTTCTCCCTACGACTGTACAAAGTGATGGCCCGTACATAACCAGCCAGACAACCCGTCGACAATGCGGATGCGTAAGCTAGTGAAACAAGAATCGCTTATTATGTGGAGATCCCGACAAATGTAGTTCATTTGACATCATTTAGTGTTCATCCTTCCATGGTTAGGTCCTGACAAATGGAGGTATAACAAAATTTGCAATCTATCAATTTTAAATAGAATGCCTCTCCTATAACTTTCACAAAACGTACATGCATGTCCTATGCCCAAATAAGGGTCATTCCAGGTCGGCAAACAAATTGAAAAATACAGGTGGTCGTTTAGGATTATATATAAGTCTAATAGTAGCTCTTAGTGACAACGACAAAATCTAATAGTGACCAGGATGATCCCACCGTGTCTATAATTTGGGGCACCAGCCTTGGTTTGTTTGGTATGAATTTAAGTGGTTGCTACTTCTTGAGCTTGCGTTGGTTTTTCCCTTGAAGAGGAAAGGGTGATGCAGCAAAGTAGAGATAAGTATTTCCCTCAGTTTGAGAACCAACGTATCAATCCAGTAGGAGGTACACGCAAGTCTCCAATCTATGCACCTGCACAAACAATCAAACACTTGCACCCAACGCGATAAAGGGGTTGTCAATCCCTTCACGGTCACTTGCAAGGATGAGATCTGATAGAGATAGATATAAAAGATTACTAAAACGTAAAACAAAATAAAAGTAAATAAATTGCAGCAAGGTATTTTTGGGTTTTTTGGTTTATAGATCTGAAAATATATGATGGAAAATAGACCCAGGGGCCATAGGTTTCACTAAAGGCTTCTCTCTTGAAAGAAAACCTACCGTGGGTGAACAAATTACTGTCGAACAATTGATAGAAAAGCGCAAAGTTATGACGATATCCAAGGCAATGATTATGAATATAGGTATCACGTTCGTGTCAAGTAGACCGACTCCTGCCTGCATCTACTACTATTACTCAACACATCGACCGCTATCCAGCATGCATCTAGAGTATTAAGTTCATAAGAACGGAGTAACTCCTTAAGTAAGATGACATGATGTAGAGGGATAAACTCAAGCAATATGATGAAAACCCCATCTTTTTATCCTTGATGGCAACAATACAATACATGCCTCGCTATCCTACTTTGTCACTGGGTGTCGACACCGCAAGATTGAACCCAAAACTAAGCACCTCTTCCATTGCAAGAAGAACCAATCTAGTTGGCCAAACCAAACCGATAATTCGAAGAGAAATACAAAGATATCAAATGATGCATATAAGAATTCAGAAAAGACTCAAATAATATTCATAGATAATCTGATCATAAATCCACAATTCATTGGATCTCGACAAACACACCGCAAAAGAATATTACATCGGATAGATCTCCAAGAACATCGAGGAGAATATTGTATTGAAGATCAAAGAGAGAGAAGAAGCCATCTAGCTACTAGCTATGGACCCGTAGGTCTATGGTAAACTACTCACGCTTCATCAGAAGGGCAATAGGGTTGATGTAGAAGCCCTTCATGATCGAATCCCCCTCCGGCAGGATGTCGAAAAAGGCCCCAAGATGGGATCTCATGGGAACAGAAGGTTACGGCGGCGGAAAAGTATTTTGGTGGACGCTTCTGGTGGTTTGGGAATATTTGAGAATTTATAGAGCTGAGAGGGAGGTCGGTGGACTCCTGAGGGGCCCACAAGCCGGGGGGCGCCCCCCCTAGGGCGCGCCCTGAGGTCGTGTGGAGTCCTCATGACTCTTCTGGCCCTCTCCCCAAGTCTTCTGGGTGTCTTCTGGTCCAAGAAAAATCATCGCGAAAGTTTTATTCCGTTTGATATTCTTTTTCTGTAAAACTCAAAAACAAGGAAAAAACAGAAACTGGCACTGGGGTCTAGGTTAATAAGTTAGTCCCAAAAATAATATAAAGTAGCATAATAATGCATATAAAACATCCAAAATAGATAATATAATAGCATGGAACAATAAAAAATTATAGATACATTGGAGACGTATCAAGCATCCCCAATCTTAATTCCTACTCGTCCTCGAGTAGGTAAATGATAAAAATAGAATTTTTGATGTGGAATGCTACCTAACATATTTATCCATGTAATCTTATTTATTGTGGCATGAATGTTCAAATCCATAAGATTCAAAACAAAAGTTTAATATTGACATAAAACAATAATACTTCCAGCATACTAATGAAGCAATCATGTCTTCTCAAAATAACATGGCCACAGAAAGTTATCCCTACAAAATCATATAGTCTGGCTATGCTCCATCTTCATCACACAAAGTATTTAATCATGCACAACCCCGATGACATGCCAAGAAATTGTTTCATACTTTTGATGTTCTCAAACTTTTTCAATTTTCACACAATACATGAGCGTGAGCCATGGATATAGCACTATAGGTGGAATAGAATATGGTGGTTGTGGAGAAGACAAAAGAAGTAGAAAGTCTCACATCAACTAGGCGTATTAACAGGCTATGGAGATGCCCATCAATAGATATCAATGCGAGTGAGTAGGGATTGCCATGCAACGAATGCACTAGAGCTATAAGTGTATGAAAGCTAAAAAAGAAACTAAGTGGGTGTGCATCCAACTCGCTTGCTCATGAAGACCTAGGGCAATTTGAGGAGCCCATCATTGGAATATACAAGCCAAGTTCTATAATGAAAAATTCCCACTAGTATATGAAAGTGACAACTTAGGAGACTCTCTATCATGAAGATCATGGTGCTACTTTGAAGCACAAGTGTGGTAAAAGGATAGTAGCATTGCCCCTTCTCTCTTTTCTCTCATTTTTTTGGGCTTCTTTTGGCCTCTTTTATTTTTTTTGTAAAGTCCGGAGACTCATCCCAACTTGTGAGGGAATCATAGCTTCCATCATCCTTTCCTCACATGGGACAATGCTCTAATAATGATGATCATCACACTTTTATTTACTTACAACTCAAGAATTACAACTCGATTCTAGAACAAAATATGACTCTATATGTATGCCTCCGGCGGTGTACCGGGATGTGCAATGATCAAGAGTGACATGTATAAAAAATATGAACGGTGGCCTTGCCACAAATACTATGGCAACTACATGATCATGCAAAGCAATATGACAATGATGAAGCGTGTCATAATAAACGGAACGGTGCAAGTTGCATGGCAATATATCTTGGAATGTCTATGAAAATGCCATAATTGGTTGGTATGGTGGCTATTTTTAGGAAGGTAAATGGTGCGTTTAATGCACCGGCAAGAATTGCGCGGTACTAGAGAGGCTAGCAATGGTGGAAGGGTGAGAGTGCGTATAATCCATGGACTCAACATTAGTCATAAAGAACTCACATACTTGTTGCAAAAATTTATTAGCTATCGAAACAAAGTACTACACGCATGCTCCTAGGGGGATAGATTGGTAGTAAAAGACCATCGCTCGTCCCCGGCCGCCACTCATAAGGAAGACAATCAATAAATAAATCATGCTCCGACTTCATTACATAACGGTTCACCATACGTGCATGCTACGGGAATCACAAACTTTAACACAAGTATTTCTACCAATCCACAATTACTCACTAGCATGACTCTAATATCACCATCTTTATATCTCAAAACAAATGCAAAGAATCAAACTTCTCATAGTATTCAACGCTCTTTATGTATGAAAGTTTTTATTATATCCCTCTTGGATGCCCATCATATTAGGACTAAATTCATAACCTAAGCAAATTACCATGCTGTTTAGAGACTCTCAAAATAATATAAGTGAAGCATGAGAGCTCAACAATTTATATAAAATAAAGCCACCGCCATGCTCTAAAAAGATATAAGTGAAGCACTAGAGCAAATTGTCTAGCTCAAAAGATATAAGTGAAGCACATAGAGTATTCTAATAAATGACAATTCATGCGTGTCCCTCTCAAAAGGTGTGTACAACAAGGATGATTGTGGCAAACTAAAAAGCAAAGACTCATATCATACAAGATGCTCCAAGCAAAACACATATCATGTGGTGAATAAAAATATAGCCTCAAGTAAATTTACCGATGGATTGAAGACGAAAGAGGGGATGCCGTCCGGGGCATCCCCAAGCTTAGAAGCTTGGTTGTCCTTGAATATTACCTTGGGGTGCCTTGGGCGTCCCCAAGATTAGGCTCTTGCCACTCCTTATTCCATAGTCCATCAAATCTCTACCCAAAACTTGAAAACTTCACAACACAAAACTCAACAGAAAACTCATGAGTTCCGTTAATGTAAGAAAATAAATCACCACTTTTTGGTACTGTTGTGAACTCATTATTTATTTATATTGGTGTAATATCTACAGTATTCCAACTTGTCCATGGTTCATACCCCCCGATACTACCCATAGATTCATCAAAATAAGCAAACAACACATAGAAAACAGAATCTGTCAAAAACAGAATAGTCGTAGCAATCTGTAAACTTCGTATAATTCTGTAACTCCAAAAATTCTGAAAATTAGGAAAACTTGGGAAATTTGTATATCAATATTGTGTAAAAAAATCAGATCAAAAGCATGTTTCTGTGATTTTTCAAAATTGTTTTACTGAGCGAAAAAGTTTCTGTTTTTCATCAAGATCAAATCAACTATCACCGTAAGCCATCCCAAAGGTCTTACTTGGCTCAAACACTAATTAAAACACCAAAACACAATTAATACAGAGGTAATAATGTGTATTTATTAAAAAAAACAGAACCAAAAACAAAAAACTTAAAAATAAAATTGGGTTTCCTCCCAACAAGCGCTATTGTTTAACGCCCCTAGCTAGGCATAAAACATAGATCTAGCTATTGTCATCTTTGGTATGCAATTCCTCAATTGCACACTTATAACCCCTAGGAGTTTCTTTGGTTTTATTAATAATCACACTCCTAGGCAAGAAATCAAGAATGTCACTTGTAGCAATCGGTTCCTTAATAATATTAATAAAGTTAGGGTGAACACTTATCATCTTAAGGTCTTCATTTCCTTTACTAGAAGATTCACCCTTATTTTTAGGAACATAAATAAACTTGGTAGCTTTAGTAGGAGGAAAGTTTGGAGTAGTTTTAACAGAGGCAAAAGCGGAACCCAAGTTGGTAATAATAACTTCTAGCTTGCCAATTCTAGTAGAATCTTGATCTATCTTTTCATTAACTATATGTTCTTTTTCCTTTAGATTCTTCAAAGTGGTTCCTACCTTCGATCCATA
The DNA here is from genome assembly GCA_011799875.1 of Thinopyrum elongatum. Lineage (NCBI taxonomy): Eukaryota > Viridiplantae > Streptophyta > Magnoliopsida > Poales > Poaceae > Thinopyrum > Thinopyrum elongatum. The sequence goes on from CM022303.1 coordinate 570,153,937, forward strand.
TTGAGTAATTTGATTATGAATCTTCTTATCCAAGTTTTCAATAAGCTCTATAGTAGCAATTTTATTCTCAATAATATCAAGTCTTTGCATCACATGTTCCAAAGTTAAAACTGTTTCATTAACCATGAGTGGTGGTGAGCCTACCAAATCTATCATAGCATTATAAGCATCCGAAGTATGGCTCCCCAAGAAATTACCTCCGGTAATGGTATCTAGCACATATCTATACCAAGTAGTAACACCCACATAAAAATTACGGAGGAGAACGGCATTAGATTGCTTACGAGTAGATCTATTTTGGGCATTGCAAATTCTATACCAAGCATCTTTTAAATTTTCTCCCTCCCTTTGTTTAAAATTGAGAACCTCACTTTCAGGGGTACTAACAATGGTAGAAGGACTAGTCATGAAAGCAAAACAAGCAATCTAGCACATGATCAACCAAAAAGCAAACTAGAAGACGAACGAAAGAAGGGCGAATAAAAAGGCAAATCTTTTTGTGTTTTTTTAAACGTTTTAGAAGTGGGGGAGAGGAAAACGAGAGGCAAATGGCAAATAATGTAATGCAAGAGATGAGAGTTTATGGTGGGTACTTGGTATGCTTGATGTAGAACCTCCCCGGCAACGGCGCCAGAAATTCTTCCTGCTACTTCTTGAGCTTGCGTTGGTTTTTCCCTTGAAGAGGAAAGGTGATGCAGCAAAGTAGAGATAAGTATTTCCCTGAGTTTGAGAACCAAGGTATCAATCCAGTAGGAGGTACACGCAAGTCTCCAATCTATGCACCTGCACAAACAATCAAACACTTGCACCCAACGCGATAAAGGGGTTGTCAATCCCTTCACGGTCACTTGCAAGGATGAGATCTGATAGAGATAGATATAAAAGATTACTAAAACGTAAAACAAAATAAAAGTAAATAAATTGCAGCAAGGTATTTTTGGGTTTTTTCGTTTATAGATCTGAAAATATATGATGGAAAATAGACCCGGGGCCATAGGTTTCACTAGAGGCTTCTCTCTTGAAAGAAAACATACGGTGGGTGAACAAATTACTGTCGAGCAATTGATAGAAAAGCGCAAAGTTATGACGATATCCAAGGCAATGATTATGAATATAGGCATCACGTCCGTGTCAAGTAGACCGACTCCTGCCTGCATCTACTACTATTACTCAACACATCGACCGCTATCCAGCATGCATCTAGAGTATTAAGTTCATAAGAACGGAGTAACGCCTTAAGTAAGATGACATGATGTAGAGGGATAAACTCAAGCAATATGATGAAAACCCCATCTTTTTATCCTTGATGGCAACAATACAATACATGCCTCGCTACCCCTACTTTGTCACTAGGTGAGGACACCGCAAGATTGAACCCAAAACTAAGCACCTCTCCCATTGCAAGAAGAACCAATCTAGTTGGCTAAACCAAACCAATAATTCGAAGAGTAATACAAAGATATCAAATCATGCATATAAGAATTCAGAAAAGACTCAAATAATATTCATAGATAATATGATCATAAATCCATAATTCATCGGATCTCGACAAACACACTTCAAAAGAATATTACATCGGATAGATCTCCAAGAACATCGAGGAGAACATTGTATTGAAGATCAAACAGAGAGAAGATGTTGGGGAACGTTGCATGAAAACAAAAAAAAATTCCTACGCCCACGCAAGATCTATCAAGGAGATGCATAGCAACGAGAGGGGAGAGTGTGTCTATGTACCCTCGTAGACCATAAGCGGAAGCGTTTCACAATGTGGTTAATGTAGTTGAACTTTCTTCACGATCCAACCGATCTAGTACCGAACGTACGACACCTCCACGTTCAGCACACGTTCAACTCGGTGATGTCCGCACCTTCTTGATCCAGCAAGACGGCGAGGTAGTGGATGAGTTCCGACAGCACGGCAGCATGATGACGGTGATGGTGAAGTGATCTCCGTAGGGCTTCGCCTAAGCACTACGAAAATATGACCGGGGGTGTAAACGATGGAGGGGGGCGCCGCACACGGCTAGGCAATTGTTTGTTGTGTGCTAGGCGCCCTCCTCCCACATATATATAGGTAGGAGGGAGGGAGGAGCAGCCAAAGGAGGCACCCAAGTAGGAGGAATCCTACTTGGGGTCCCTCCCAAGCCGCCCCCCCCCCCCCCACTGCCATATATAAACAAGGGGGAAGGAAAGAGGGGGGGGGAGGGAAGGAAGGGGGAGTCCTACTCCACACTTTCCTTTCCCTCCCCTCTTTCCTTCTCCTCCTCAAAGGGCCGGCCTCTATAGGGGCGCACCAGCCCCTTGTGGGCTGGTGTGTTCCCTCACTTGGCCCATACGGCCCATATCTTTGCCGGGGGTGCCCGAAACTTCTTTCCGGTGACCCGATAAGTACCCGGTACCCTCCGAAACACTTCCGGTGTCCGAATACCATCGTCCTATATATCAATCTTTACCTCTCGACCATTTTGAGACTCCTCGTCATGTCCGTGATCTCATCCGGGACTCCGAACATCATTCGGTCACCAAATCATATGAGTCATATAACACTATATCGTCAACGAACGTTAAGCGTGCGGACCCTACGGGTTCGAGAACTATGTAGACATGACCGAGACACCTCTCCGGTCAATAACCAATAGCGGAACCTGTATGCCCATATTGGATCCTACATATTCTACGAAGATCTTTATCGGTCGAACCGTTATGACAGCATACGTAATTCCCTTTGTCCATCGGTATGTTACTTGCCCGAGATTCGATCGTCGGTATCTTCATACCTAGTTCAATCTTGTTACCGGCAAGTCTCTTTACTTGTTCCGTAATACATCACCTCGTGACTAACTCCTTACTCTTTTGCTTGCAAGCTTATGATGTGTATTACCGAGAGGGCCCAGAGATACCTCTCCGATACTCGGAGTGACAAATCCTAATCTCGATCTATGCCAACTCAGCAAACACCTTCAGAGATACCTGTAGAGCATCTTTATGATCACCCAGTTATGTTGTGACGTTTGATAGAACACAAGGTATTCCTCCGGTATCCGGGAGTTGCATAATCTCATAGTCGAAGGAATATGTATTTGACATGAAGAAAGCAATAGCAATAAAACTGAACGATCATAATGCTAAGCTAATGGATGGGTCTTGTCCATCACATCATTCTCCTAATGATGTGATCCCATCATCAACTGACAACACATGTCTATGGTTAGGAAACCTTAACCATCTTTGATCAACGAGCTAGTCTAGTAGAGGCATACTAGGGACACGGTATTTGTTTATGTATTCACACATGTATTTAAGTTTCCAATCAATACAATTCTAGCATGAATAATAAACCTTTATCATGAATAAGGAAATATAAAATAACAACTTTATTATTGCCTCTAGGGCATATTTCCTTCAGAAGAATCCATCTAGCTACTAGCTATGGACCTGTAGGTCTATGGTAAACTACTCACGCTTCATCGGAAGGGCAATAGGGTTGATGTAGAAGCCCTCCGTGATCGAATCCCCCTCCGGCAGGATGCCGGAAAAGGCCCCAAGATGGGATCTCACAGGAACAAAAGGTTACGATGACGGAAAAGTATTTTGGTGGACGCTTCTGGTGGTTTGGGAATATTTGGGAATTTATGAGCCGAGAGGGAGGTCGGTGGACTCCCGAGGGGCCCACAAGCCGGGGGGTGCGCCCCGAGGGCTTGTGGAGTCCTCGGGGCTCTTCTGGCCCTCTCCCCAAGTCTTCTGGATGTCTTCTGGTCCAAGAAAAATCATTGCGAAAGTTTTATTCCGTTTGGACTCCGTTTGATAATCCTTTTCTGTAAAACTCAAAAACAAGGAAAAAACAGAAACTGTCACTGGGCTCTAGGTTAATAAGTTAGTTCCAAAAATAATATAAAATAGCATAATAATGCATATAAAACATCCAAAATAGATAATATAATAGCATGGAACAATCAAAAATTATAGATACGTTGGAGACGTATCAGTGGTCCACTCAAATTTTTCCATCTAAGCTCAATAAAACTGAGCCATGCGTAGCCAGCCTTTACACGAACAATGGCAACTGTACACAAAATAGCTCATCCTGAACCGGCAAAAGTATCAACTACCTTCGGAGATGCATGTGGAATGGCTTCCCATGTCCTAAATGTGTAAGGCTACTGAATATCAGGAAACAAGAAAGTAGCAAGGCATTGAAAAATGGATCGATTCCATGGCAGCATGATCTCTCTGCCATCCTATCCTTGTGAGTCTTGATTATTTGCTGGGAGAAACTTCTGAGTCGCCTTCTTTGGTTCCCGGGTATAGACCCCTGCAGGCTGCAGTACACAGCTTCTTGTAGCAAGATGTAAAATGTTAACACTGTTCTCAATAGATTTGCTAACAAATTGAAAAATACAATCATGAACCATGGTACATATATATATAACAATGTCTGAATTAAGATGATGAGCATTACAAAAAGGGGAGAAATTGACCTTAAATCTCTTACATATGAATATGTCTTCTCTGATGTAGGCCCTGGCTGAGATGCTTGTCGGATCTGGACATTCAGCAACTAAAGCCACAAACTTATCCACCTCTTCATCCTTAAACAACATATTTCTATAAGATAGCAGTATATCTGTATATGAAGTGAATAAGGCCCAAAACTAAGGATTAGGAAGGGAATCAACATTCAGATATGTGAAGGTGCAGTTCCGTGTCTGTGAGAGAGAAATAGTAAATCAGAGAAATAAAAGATGTACCTGGCGCAGTTCTGACCCGGCCCGGTCCTTGTTGGCGCACAAGGGTTCTGAAGAGTACAGTAACAAGGATGACAACGATTGAGGCCAAAATCAAAATTTTAATGTTGGGCCACTTCTCTCCCTTTTCAATCACATCCTGAGAGACAAAGAGAGATTATATGTCATTTTTCAGAGAACACACAGAACTGCTTGAACAGAAGAGACAAGCAAGGTTCTTCGGTCCTTTCAGTGATCTTGATCTTGTAAGGTTCCAAGAATGGAATCACAGTGATTTTGTGCAAAACGTTGAAGATCCTATTCTGAAATATGCATACCAAATCAGTTAGCGATAATGCAGGTAGCGATAAAATGAAGGGCAGATATAATGTACAAAGGACGTCAGAAGAAGAATGAATTACCTGGAACTCAGAAAGGTCCTCTAAGCCTGCAGCCTGTTTAGCCATTTTCCTTTCCTTCTCAACATCAAACTTGGGCTTCCATGTCTTCTCCAGGATAGAGGTGGCTACCTTCTCAAAATCGACAACAAGAATATTGTCAAAAAGGATGCCATCCTGCATTGTCCAGATCTCCATCCCAATAGCAGCAATCAGATCAAAGTCAAGCTTGTCAATCTCAAAGTACTCAGGGTTGGGGATATCTTGGGGCTTCCAGATTCCCTTGTAGCTGGGGTTGTCAAACAGGGGCGCATGCCAGTTGCCTTTGTAGGAAGGGTTCTACTTCATCGGCCTCTTCCATTCACCACAACGAGGTGCCTCTTCACACCTGGGGAGTTGGGCTAGTCAATCTTTGGTTCCTCCCATTCTCCATCCTCCTACTCATCCCACGACATAGGCAGCCTCGGTGGCCTAAAGCTCCACCTTGGCCATGACTTCCCAATAGAAATCGCCGTTGTCGCCGCCGCCAGCATCGTGGGCGGCGTGCCCATCGGAGCTAGGGCTAAGCAGCAGAGGAAGGGTGCGGTGGATACGGGTGATGCGGCCACCGGAGCTAGGATTGGGCGGCGGAGGGAGGTGCGGCAGCGGAGTTTGGCCTAAAAAGATCGTGGCTATGGTCTTTTTTCGGTCTCGTGGTTGTGGTCGATCGCCAGGGGTATGATGGCAGAGTTTTCATCCGCCTACAAAAATTTCTAAACGTACTTTTGGTGAGGTTAGTTATTATTTTAACGGTTAGATTTAAATGAGTGGGCCTAATCATGTGGCTTCAATTATTCCGGATTGTTCTGTGTACGCTAGACGGGGTGTGGTTAGAAAAGATATTGTTTGCTTGTTTAATAGTAGTAGAGATATAGAAAACCGTTATTTGTAATGCTCTTTTGCTTCACTTATATTTATTATAGCATGGTCTTTTGTAGAAAGAATTAAACTCTCATGCTTCACTTATATCTATTTAGGGAGTCAACAGAAATTGGTCATTCACATGGTTAGTCTTAAAATCCTACATATAACTTGTGGATCACTAAATATGATATGTTTGATCCCTTGCAATAGTTTTGCGATATAGAGATGTTAATATGTGGGAGGTACTAGTAAATGGTTGTGGTTAGTAAGAATATTGGTGTTAAGGTTCGTGATTCCCGAAGCATGCACGTATAGTCTCTCATTATGCTATGAAGTTGGAGCATGATTTATTATTGATTGTCTTCCTTATGAGTGGCGGTCGGAGACGAGCGATGGTCTTTTCCTATCAATCTATCCCCCTAGGGGCATGCGTAGTAGTACTTTGCTTTGAGGGCTAATAAACTTTTGCAATAAGTATGTGAGTTCTTTATGACTAATGTGAGTCCATGGATTATACGCACTCTTACCTTTCCGTCATTTGCTAGCCTCTTCGGTACCGTGCATTGCCCTTTCTCACCTCGAGAGTCGGCGCAAATTTCGCCGGTGCATCCAAACCCCGTGATATGATACGCTCTATGAAACATAAGCCTTATTATATCTTTCTCAAAACAGCCACCATACCTACCTATTATGGCATTTCCATAGCCATTCCGAGATATATTGCCATGCAACTACCACCGTTCTGTTTTTATGACTTGAGCATTCATTGTCATATTGCTTTACATGACCGTAAGATAGCTAGCATGATATTTCCATGGCTTGTCCCTTTTTTTATCTGATACGTCTCCAACGTATCTATAATTTTTTATTGTTCAATGCTATTATATTATCTGTTTTGGAATGTTTTATATGCACTAATATGCTATTTTATATTATTTTTGGGACTAACTTATTAACCTAGAGCCCAGTGCCAGTTTCTATTTTGTCCTTGTTTTTGAGTTTTACAGAAAAGGAATATCAAACGGAGTCCAAACGGAATAAAACTTTACGATGATTTTTCTTGGACCAGAAGACACACGTAGGACTTGAAGAGGAAGTCAGAAGAGTCCCGAGGGCTCCACAAGCCCACAGGGCGCGCCCTAGGGGGGCGCCTCCTGGCTTGTGGGTCCCACGGGAGTCCTCCAACCCTAATCTTTGGCCTATAAATTCAGAAATATTCCCAAACGACCAGAATCGTCCACCAAAATATTTTTCCGCCACCGTAACCTTCTGTACCCGTGAGATCCCATCTTGGGGCCTTTTCCGGCATCCTGCCGGAGGGGGATTCGATCACGGAGGGCTTCTACATCAACTCTATTGCCCTTCCGATGAAGCGTGAGTAGTTTACCACAGACCTACGGGTCCATAGCTAGTAGCTAGATGGCTTCTTCTCTCTCTTTGATTCTCAATACCATGTTCTCCTCGATGTTCTTGGAGATCTATCCGATGTAATATTCTTTTGCGGTGTGTTTGTCGAGATCCAATGGATTGTGGATTTATGATCAGTTTATCTATGAATATTATTTGAATCTTCTCTGAATTCTTATATGCATGAATTGATATCTTGGTATTTCTCTTCGAATTATCGGTTTGGTAGATTGGTTCTTCTTGCAATGGGAGAGGTGCTTAGTTTTGGGTTCAATCTTGCGGTGTCCTCACCCAGTGACAAAGTAGCGGTAGCGAGGCACGTATTTGTATTGTTGCCATCAATGGTAAAAAGATGGGGTTTTCATCATATTGCTTGAGTTAATCACTCTACATCATGTCATCTTACTTAAGGCATTACTCCGTTCTTTATGAACTTAATACTCTAGATGCATGCTGGATAGCGGTCGATGCGTGGAGTAATAGTAGTAGATGCTCCTGGAGGAGGTTGTGGTTATAGTTGGCATCAGCTTGCGCCTCCCGAAACTGGTCCTCCCGCTCCTTTCTCACCATGTCCATATAATGGGCACGGGCCTCGCCGATGGTCATGGTGCAATGCACCGTGCGAGGGTGGACCGGAGGAGGAGGGTGCCGCGGAGGAAGAGGAGGGTGGCACTGGCTCATCGTCGGAGGCGTCCTCCGGCTCCCTGCCGGCCTACCAGGTCGCAGCAATGGCGGCCATGGCCTTCTTCTGCTCCTACGTCAGCCCGTCCCACAGAGCTTTGGCTGCGGAGGGATCCATGGCAGTAAGTGGTGCAGAGAGAGATGATTGTGGCTATGACCGGGGCACCGGTTTATATAGCACCGGTGGGCGGCAGAGAGACGGACGGGTGGCGCCGGAGGAGACGTCTCGGTAACCGCGTGCCATCAATGCAGGCGGCAGACGGGCGGACGGGCGGCCATCGTGTCGTTTGAACGCGCGGCAGTTGTGGGAAGCGGCGCGGGCGGCGCTCTCTCGGCCAGCGCGCTGCTTCAATGCCGATGCCAGTGAGCGGCTGCGTCCGCTCTGGCCGGGCATGGATGCAGGCGCTGACGCTCTGAAGCGGCTCTTACTGAAAACGCGCGGGAGGGGGGAGGTTGGTGGGCCACGGCAGTCAGAAGCGGACGGACTGCCGCAACCCAACCCCCCCCCCCCCCCCCCCCCCCCCCCCCCCCCCCTCACTTTTGTATCCGGTTCAGACCGCCCCGCGAACCAATACAGGCCGACGTTGGATGGCTTCCGCGGTCCGAACGGTTGCGGGAAGTTTGCGGGTCGGTGTTGGAGATGCCATTAGGTGATCGCTGGGAGGGGGGGGGGGGGATGGCTCCTTCTTCTCACAATGGTCATGCACCGTGGCTGTTTTTAGTTTCCTGTACCGTGGCTGTTTTTAGTTTCCTGTTGTTTTCCTTTCTAGCTGTAACCAAAATGATGTGATTTCTCTTACTAAATGAAATCGAAGAGGGAGCTCTCTTTATGAAGAAAAAAAAAAGAGCTGAGCTAGTGCTGCTGCTGCTGCACAGAAGCGTCCTGGCTCTTTCGCGCCTGTCCCGTGGACGCTTGCCAGCCTCGCCGTGAGTACCTGACACGGCGACATGCCGTGATCAGCTCGCTGGGCGTTGCTCGGGGCCCTCGCCTCTCCGCTGTGCATGCATGGGTGTGGTGTGGGCGTGTGGCAGACGCCAGGCGCCTCTCCACGTTTGGCTCGACTAGGCGGCGCTGGCCAGGAGTCACGAGCCCGCACGTACTGCAGCGCGCCGCACCAGCACGCGTACGTGTTGCGCGGCGGCGATCTTGCGCGCATCCGCGACGCTGCGATGATCCCCGTCCGTGATGGATGACAAGGAGTCTGGTCATCATTCTACTGTACTAGTTTCTTTCTCTCTCAGAAAAAAGGAGGTTCGTGCGGGAGCTCCGTCATGATTCCGGCACAGTTGCTCTCCTCGTGACAAAGCCTTGATGATGGCCGATCGATACGGCATCGGGAGTACGCAGAGGCTGCCTGCTACTACTGCGCGTGTCGTACTTTTTGTATGGTCTGCACGAAGCAGGGCCACTTTTTTTTTTTCAGTAGACAGGGAGCTCTGGGCTCGCTGCCACAGAGGTGTTGTGCACCTGTACTCCTGCCGACATGGTTCTCGTGACGAGCAATCAATCGCCGCTGGAAGCCTGTGCAATGTGTTTCTATGTACCCTCTTTTTTTCTTAAACAAAAAAGCAGTTGCAACTTGGCTTGCCAGTTGCCGTTGTTTTGGAGTACGTGGTTAATCCATATCGATAGCTGTTGCTACTGTTCATTCAGGTGAAGCTTCAGAACGAAACAGGTCATCTGATTTCGGTAGATTATATTCACGAGAAAAGTATAATTTTCGTTCCTTAACTTTTGGCGAAGTCTAGATTTAGTCCCTCGGCTACAAAACCGGACAACTTGCATCCTCAACTTTTGAAACCGAACAAGTTTAGTCCCTTAGTCTCAGCTGACCCGGTATCGTTGCTGACTTAGTGGTTTTGACCGGTCTTTGTCCACGTGGCAGCATATCTCTCTCCTTCCTTCTTCCTTCTCACATTGGCTTACTGAGACATTTCATCAAACACCTTGCACGCATTGCCTGTGCCGACCACGACCAAACAGCGGTGGCTAGCTACTCCCGCCGGTGCTCACGTTGTTCGTGCACGTGCACCACGCCGTGGACGGCTGCTGGCCGACGCCCTGTGCGTCGGCGTGCTGCTTCGCTTAGGCCAAAAGAAAGCCACGGTTGGGGCCAATGCAGCTCAGCATCAACATCTCCGTCATGCATGCTCTCCCCCATGTTGGTCGCAACTCGCCAGGGAGCAGCGCAGCTCGGCATCGTCTCAGCTGCTGCGGTCCTCGCTGACGGAGCGCTCGCCGCAGCAACCGGGCGATATGGCTGTTTGGCTCGGCACGCGGCGTCCGAGGAAAACGCCCGTCGTCCACCAGCCGTTGTCGCCTCATTTGATCGGGACTCCTTCATCAACCACGCCTCCATCCAGCTCCGTTGCACCACACAGCTTCATGCATGGCACTGTGGCACCACGCTACGTGCACAGGTATACACCAATGCACAGATGTGGATGGCTGCTTGCACGTCCTGCGTTGGCCTGCTGGCTCACCAATCCGCGTACACCAACGCCGTCCACGAGCCAGCTACGCGTACGCGACGCACCAGCCAAGCAGCATATCTACAGCTGATTCTCCTGGCTTCCTGCATGGTGGCACGCCATGTGCGCTGGTCGGCAGGAGTACGCTCTGGCCGATGCGCGTTCGTGACGCCGTGTGCAACAGAATGATCGCTGGTGTGTTCCCGCGTGGACGCTGAGCTGCTAGTGCTGCTTCGCTAGCCTGAAGTTGTAGCCTTCTGCTGTCGTCTACACGCCCTGACTTCACGAGCGAGCGAATTGATCATCCGAGAGCACGGGAGTTCACGCGCACGCCGGCGCGCCAGCTTGTCCGCCACCAGCCGCACCACGCCCACCACCGTCACCTTGGAGAGGCTGTACGGGAACGCCGCGACCCCGCCCAGCATGCCCGTGGTGCTGCCTCGTCCCGCTGCTACTGTGCGCCAGATGGAGATGGCGGACGCGCTCTTGAGCTTCTCCTCGTCGCCGCCCCTGCACTGGGTTCCCCCGCCCGTGCACCTCGGACCACGTGCTCCTAGGCAGTGGAGAAGAGGAAGTTGAGGACGAGGACGAGGTAGCGCCACCGCGCGCGTGGCTTGCCTGCATCCTCCGTGGCCTGGCCGTGGGGCACAGTGCATGCAAGGTGTTCGCTGAAACACCTCAATAAGCCAATATGAGAAGGAAGAAGATAGAAGAGAGAAATACTGTCACACGGACGAAGACCGGTCAAAACCATGATGAGTCAGCAGGAGCGATACCGGGTTTGCGCAGACAAGGGACTAAACTTGTCTTGTCAAGAGTTTGGAGTGCAAGTTGTACGGTTTTAAAGTTAAGGGACTAAATCTAGACTTCGTAAGGAGTTAAGAGACGAAAAGTATACTTTTCTCGTCCACAGAATCATCATATCATGTCATTTATGTGCGTCGCTCCTTCCAACGACCAGCCGTTTGGGGACGCATGTTTGGCTTAACTTCGACCGATCTGGCGATGTGATGGTTGAGGGGTGTGAGTGACGGTGACTCGGAGGAGGAGGAGGACCACCGACGACGGCGTTCAGAAGTGGGCGTGTTGACTGAGGTACCTATAGCCCGAATCATGAACTCCACTGTTCCTTTGAAGACCGTCTCTGTGTGGTAGTACACTATTTGACTGAGGGCAGATTCTTGAGTTGATTGATCCCACTATTGAGCATATGAGTGTGTGACGCGAGAGAAGCGCGCGTTACATCACCTTGCAGTGTTCAGATAAGAAGCTAGCCATTACGACACTGATCGTTCAGTGTCATCTACTCCCTCCGTTCCTAAATACTCCCTCCTTTTCAAAATATAGTGCTTCCTCTATTTTCGTGCTTCAACTTTGACCATAAATTTAATCAACGAGACTGACTGCGATGGGAGCAAAAGTTATACCAGTGAATTCGTATTCAAAAGAAATTTTCAATTATATAATTTTTTCTCCCGCCGCAGTCGGTCTCGTTGGTTAAATTTATGGTCAAAGTTTGACCTTGGAAAGCGCGGGCACACTATATTTTAGAATGGAGGGAGTATAAGTCTTTCTAGAGATTCCAATGCAGACTACATACGAAACAAAATGAATGAATCTACACTCTAACATATGTCTATATACATCTATACGTAGTTCTTATTGAAATCTCTAAAAAGACTTATATTTAGAAATGGACGGAGTATCTATTTGTCATTTTCGTTCAATGATTCAGAGCTGGCCGGATTGAAGCGTGATGTGGTCACCGAGCCGTCTCAGAGTGAAATGCTCCGTGATAATCCTATTTTGTTATTGTTTCTCAAAACAGATTTTCGCCCCGCTTTATAAATAAAATAAACATCACATACATACAAGAGTTAGAAGTTCAAAAAGAAAGAAGATCCTGAAGGGGCAACAGCACACATACACACTCAGGAAAAAAAATAGACAAAAAAGACCACCAAATGGCTACGGACTCAAGGGGCCTACAACGAGGCCAGGCGGCGAGCGACATCATGTAGTGGGTCCATCATCAGTCCCAACATCTAACGGTTGCGCAGCTTAGACAACAAGTGCTAGTGCTACAAAAATGTCATAAATTTAAAGATCGAGTCAGAGGCCCGTTAGAGAAAGACTCTCAATCACGATCTTAGTACGCGTTCTCCGTAGAGTCAAACTAATGCAGCAAACACAAACCAAAAGAGACGCCTCCGGCTACCGAACTAGTTGACTCTTGTCTGAAGAAACCCAGCCAGATCTAGGGCCTTCCAATCACGCCCTAGGGTCTGATAGACAAAACTCAAAAAAAAACTAGCCAAGAAAACATTCACATGGAAAACGAAAGTACCGGAAAGTTCAGGATCTTCGCGCGGCGAGTGGCGACAAAAACACTACCCACCAAAGAGAATAAGTGAAAAAGAACACTTGAGCTTGAGGCTGGGCGTAATGGTGAGTATCATATACTAGTATCATGCATGATACTAATGTATGATACTACACCCGTAGTGCATAGTATCATGTGTTAGTATCATAGATAACTTTATTTATTGCCATGCATGACACATATTAACACAACATTTAATATGATACGGTATCATGATATGATACTCACCCCACTCTTTCTTCATTTAATTCTATGCCACCTCATCAAATTTGCGTAGTTGGCATGCATGATACTACCTATGATACTCCCATTACGATCAGCCTGACAATATCTGTAATATCTATGGGAGGGAGCCGGAGGATGAGTTCCATGCAACAGTTAATTGCACAAAGGCCCGTGCACTCCGTGAGAAAATGAGATCCAACTGGTCCTTACCGGATGAGGATCAATTCAGGTTCACCGGTGTTGACTGGCTTCAGAATCTTCTAGGGAACTGCGATGCAAAATCAAGGAGGAAAAGATTAGTAGTACTCTTGTTGTGGCGTGCGTGGTGGTTGCGCGATGATTGTATCCATGCAGATGGCAACGCTATGATCAACCATTCAGCGGGCTTCTTGGTTAAATATGCTGAGGAATTGAAACTGATAGGAACTGAACCCACTGAAGAGGAGGTGGACGATCACCTGGTCGGCCTTCAGGAGCCTGGCTCAGACGAGCTGCGGCGCGCGGAAATTAGAAATGGTAAGATGCCCCAGGAGCAGTGCTTGAGGAACGGCCACAAGAACAGTATACGCGAGGGATTAAAAGCAGACCAATCAGCAGGAACGGTAATGATACCCATACATACATAAAGGAGCAAGTGGGAACCGCCACCTGAAGGCATACGAAATTTAAACTCTGATGCAGCGTTCCTAACCAACACTGGCGATACTGTGGCTGGAATCATTGTCAGAACACACCAGGGTGTGGCTGCATTAGCCTACGGGCAGCGACTACAGGCATGCAAGGATCCAGAAGAAGCTGAAATGGCTGCTGTTGCACAGTAACTCTCAGTATCAAGCAAATACTACAGGGGGCCAGTTTGTTTGGAATCAGACTGTGCTTCAGTCGTCACAATGCTGAATAACAGAGCAAGTAATCTGTCGGCTCTTTTTCCCCTGATCACGGAGGTGAGACACTTCATGAATGTTTTCAAAGAAGTGACCTTCAGAGGCGTGAAAAGATCCAGCAACAAAACGGCACATGAGCTTGCTGCTCTAGCAAGGAGACAGGGAGAGCTCTTTATATTAGGCGACATCCATCCTTCTTTAAGGAGCATCCTCAAAGAGGATTGTAATAGCTCTTCCATTGTTATTTAAGCTGTAGCTGGATTGATCCTCAAAAAAAAAAGGGGGGGTGGGGGGTGGGGAAGAAGTCCTAAATGAGGCAAAAGAACATATTGATCAAATTCCAACTTTGCACTTCAGCATGAGCCGTCAAGCGATGTCTAAGGTACCGAAAAAAAGAATGTACACACATTAATCTATTAGAAACTTATAAAATAAATTTTGGTTTCATGGAAGGGCTACTTTCTCACTCCAAGTTTACAAAGCCTTTAGAACATGATTAAAAGTACACTCACCTGCTAACTATATGATCTTATCATGTCATATATAGCTAAGCATATAGCCGGCAAATACAGTAGTTAAATATAAATATGTACTACTTTATTGATACATAGTCCATCTCACTCTCTCATATAGCATCTAGGAGCCTGTATTGCAGCCGGCTGTTAATCTATAGTCCGCTTCTCTTCTCTCTCCTATTCTTTTTCTGCCAACTTAGCAAAAGTATAATATTTTAAGTCTTACAGCTAGGGCGCCTTATTGTACTTGCTCTTAGAGCATCTATAGTTCGGGCCTCAAACCCCCCTCGTGCGCTTGGGTCGACGGCTCGATCACTGACCAGTCAAAAAAACTGACCCAAACAGGCGCCTCAAACCGACCTCAAACGCCCGGCCTGACTGACACCCCTCATATCCAGCCCCAATATGGGACCGATATGGGGAGACCCAGGCGCGTCCGCCACGACCGACACTAGCCCACCCAACCCCACATATATTCGTCCTCATTCGCTCCCTGGACCAAACCCTAGACACTTCACTCCACCCCCTCCACTCCACTCTGCCACCCAAGCTTCGGTCCGGCTATCTCCGGCCTTCTCCGGCATGGAGGGCGGTGGATCACTCCGACCTGTCCAGATCCATCGCCTGGGGTGTCGTCGCGTGCGAGTTGGAGGAGGCAATGGCCATCCGCACTGCACTCCGCCGCTCCCAAGAGGACAATGCCCATCCGACGGTGGCACACCCATGCGGAGGCGGCTGATGCGGCGGCGCGGGCGGCCGGAGGAGGAAGCCATCCACGCCTACATTGATAAGAAGCGTCAACGGAGGAACACCCGTGCCCTCTCCCGAGAGCAGAATCGGGCGTTCCTTGCCATGGCCGGACTGCCCAACAAGGAGGAGAATGAGGACAACAATGGGTCGAACAACTCCGGCGATGAGTAGATCTGGCTCGATCCCTACTGCGTTTTCGACCGCTACTTCAGCGAGAAGGACAACAAGGGCGCCGGGATGGTCAAAGGCATTTGACCAGATGGAAACGCCATCGAAGGGCATTTCTATAAGGATACCTAATGGCAGAGGGGCAAATTTGAGCACCCTTGAAAATTAGGGCTAAATCTGAGTAGGGGTTTTGAGTTAAGGGCTAAAATGTAATTGTCCCTTATTTAAGCACATGCTCAACATGTTTCAAAAAATAGTCAGCCATTTTTTAAAATACACAGTGAATATTTTCTTAAAATACGATGAATATTTTTAATTCACGATGAATTTTTTTAAAATATGCGATGAACATTTTTATTAAGATGAACGATATATAAATTCACGGTGAACATATTAAGTACATGATGTACTTTTTTTTAACTCATGATGAAGATCTTTTGATATGCAGTGAACAATTTATAAATACATGTTGAACATAATTTAAGTGTGACAAGAATTTATGAATGATTTGAACATTTCAAAACTTACAATTCAAAAAATTTACACAGAATCAACATTTTTATAATACGCGATGCACATTTTTTATCTCACAATGGACATTTTTCTAAAAAGCGGTGACCACTTTTTAAATACACGCTGAATATTTTCGAATAGTAAGAACATTTTACTTACTTTTTTGTACTACATGAACATTTCCTAATTGTGCTGAATAGTTTTTTGAATGATACGTACATTCTATACAAATCACACGAACAAAATTTTACATTATATGAACTTTTTTTAATTATGGATGAACTTTTTAGAAATATAATTAAATTAATTTCGAAAATATGTATATTAAAATATTTTCAAAATACAAAAAAAAAGAAAAAATACAAAGATAAACGATTTATTTTTTTGAGGGGTCAAAGATAAACGATTCATGACGTATAGTACACAAGCAAACGCTTTAAGGCGACATCATCTTGGGCTTGGCTGAGTACGTTGGCGCTTGAGGGACCGAGCCGATCTTTGGTCCCACGCGAGGCGAGACCTAGACGTGGGGAGCCACTAATCAGGGATACCTCTTGGAGGGCTCCGTAGTGGCCTCTTTCTTGGGCCTCGGTGTACTCTAATTGATGCGCCCAATCGCCACCATGTGTTGCGCGCTGGACGTGCCCTCAAGATTTTATTTCTTTTGCACGTGTTTTCAGGTTTTATTTTGTTTTATTTTGGGATTTTGCTTGGTTTTTCCTAGGTTTTGATGATTTTTTTAGAAGCAAGGTTTTTTCTTGAGAACAGGATCTTTGCTTCCCGAAAAGGGGAAAACACACTTGTGCTTCCGCGAGAAACCCAGCCGATGCTTTCACAAGAAACACAACTACGTTTCTACATCTAGCTTTCTGAAAATGGAAAAACACAGACTGTGCTCCCGCGAGAAGCACATTTGTGCTTTCTAATAACGGAAAATCGCAGTTGTGCTTGAAAAAAAAACGTTAAAAAGCATGACTGTGCTTTCGGGTTTCGCCTTTTTTTGGGTCTTTTTCTTTTTTTTCTTTTTTTTTCTTTTTGATTTGTTTTTCTGATTCCTGGTTGTTTCGTGAAAACAAAACATTCGGCGAAGGCTAATAATTGGGATCTAGTTTTGAATCTCGACGCGAGAAACCCAACAGTGAAAACGGCTCGTGATTTGGATGCAAAGTTCAAGATATAAATGATTTTGAAAAAGGAGAAAACTTTCAGGTTGCGACAAGTGACGCACATGCAGTTCGCCGCTTGTGAGCATCACAGAAGGTTGGACTGACATTTGTAAGGATACCCCTTAATTAGTAATTTTGCTAGACACTCCCTTGCTACGTCGACACCTCACTTGAACCCGAAGCCAGACGAGATCGAACGCGTGACGTGCGGCTATGTGCCATTCGCTGTGATTCCTAGCATCATGTCGCCTACTAGAGCCGTTGCTGGGCCGACAGAATAACTACGTGACCACGTCACGCTAACTTCGCTCATGTTTTTTCCTTTTTTCCTGCACATTTTTTGCCTCATTTTTGTTTTCTTTTTATTATTTTTTGTATTCCGAAATAATATAAATATATATATTACAACTAATACTTTACATAAAATTTGGAAAAATATTAATCATGCATTTAAAAAATGGTACACTTGTATAGGAAAATGTTAATCATGTGTACATAAAATGTTTATGGCACCTTAAAAATGTCACTTTTAAAAAAAATGTATATGAAATTTAATAACTTTTTATACATAGTAAAAAAGTTTGAGTAATTCATAAAAATACATAAAAAATGTGCACGTTACATTTTAAAGAGTGTTCACGAGTTCCAAAATGGGTTTGTGACAGTTTCAAAAAAGTGCACGCAATGTAAAAAAATATTTTACCATTAAAGAAAGTGGACGTGATATTTTAAAGAAAAATTCCAGCCATTCAATAAAAAGTTCATGACATTTAAAAAAATGTTTATGCAATGTAAAGAAAATGTTCCCATAGGTAAAAAATGTTTATTTCCATTAAAAAAAGTACGTGACATTTAAAAGAAAGTTTCACATGTGTCCAAAAAATGTCCATGAAATTTTTGAAAAAGTTTAAACAATGCAAAAAATGATCTTGTAGTTTAGAAAATGTTATTGTTGTTAAGAAAATGTACAACGTGTATTTGGAAAATGTTAGCGTGTATTCAAAAAAGTATTCAAAAGAGGTATTTAAAAAAAATGTGCATCAAGTATTTATAAAATTTCCAAAAGTGTACCAAAAAATATTCGTTATGTACTGAGAAAAGTAGACATGTGTTAAAAAAAGAAAAACGATTAAATTGACAAAGGAACAAAAAAAGGAAGAAAACAAAAAAAATCAGGAAAGAAACAAAAGAAAACTAAAAGTATAACGAAGAAGACCAGCGAAAAAACAAAGTATAACAAAGGAAAACACAAAAACCGGTGAAAAAAAAGAAAACCAAAGGAAAACAGAAGAAAAAACAAAGAAAACCAGAGCAGAGCGAGCGAACCTAGAGCTACGGATGAGCGGCGAGAGCAACTACGCGAATGGGCTGGTCCGATCCGCTCGCCCGTAGATGATTTCTAATAGGAATCAGTACATGCGAGACATAGCCCTGGCGGAACGCGTGCTCTTTGTTTTACGCAGAGAGCCTGGCCTAAAAGCCAGAAATACCTAAAATCCCGGCTTTAGTGAAAAATAGAGGAATATAGTAACGTATTTTTTATATTTCATATATAGTTAATTTAAATTTTCATCAAAATAGAAATATGACACTGTTTAGTATATTTCGGGCTGAGACAAACTTGGCTTGGGATTTTACGAATGCACATGTTTGCTTCACTGCCTCCGGCTCGAGGTTTTTTTTTTCTCAAAAAAAAAAAAGTTTGAGGTTTTTTTTTTTTGCGAGATAGCTCGAAGCTATTCTTGCCAGCACAGGACAGTAGGAGGAGACAGCGGCAGAGCTTTTTTACTTCTGAATTTGGGAGAAAGAAGAAAATGCCGCATTGCCGCGGTCAGACCTGGTGACGGGCGCACGCATGAATCATGCACGACCGTCCGTGTCACAGTGGCACGAGGAAGATTGTAGTAATGGTGCTGGACTCAAAAAAGAAATACGGACGGGGTTGGGCGGGAACTGCCGCCGGCTTCACCTCGTCGTGTCGCCAACAGCACGCCGCCTTGCGTTGCTTGCCTGCCCTGGGTGACGCCGGCCGACGCTCGCACGATGAGATATGTTGCGCTTTCATCACAAGTAGCTCGCGCTTATCTGGCCGAGTGGCCGAGGTCGTGCTATTGTCTGGTGAGAGATTGCACCGAGAGAATCCAACTCCATGTACTGGAACTTCCGCATTCATTCGAGAGTAAACTATGATTATCGAATGCGAAAGTTCCAATATTTGTTGAGAGTTTTTCTTTTGTCTGAATAGTACTCACTTAGAGTTAGGTATTCCCTTCGTTTCATAATGCAATGCATTTTTTTAATAAAAAAGTCAAGCTTCATAAGCTTTAATCAAGCTTTGGAAGAAAAACAATTACACCTAGAATGGCAAATATATATATATATATATCATTAGATTTATTATAACAAGTAGTTTCATATTTTATATATTTGGTATGTAGATATAAATATTTTTCTTATAAGAAAACTTGATCAAAGTTTGAATTTTCAAATTTTTTGAGTTGGTCGCGAGATCTTATGGGTTTCACCTCTAGCCTACCTCAACTTGTTTGGGATAAAGTCTTTGTTATTATTTCCCGGACGTGCCTGGTCAATGACCAGGCGTGTCCGTTTTGACCCTTCATTTATCTATGCATGCAACCATGTCCTCTACACCCTCCCCAAATTGCCCGGTAAAATGCATGTGATTGATGGGGATGAAGAGAAAAAGAAAAAATAAAGGATAAAAAAAGTGGTCCGGGGTGGTCATATGGGGACAAAGTGGAAGGTCCAGTTGGGTGCCTTTTTTTCTTCTTCTCTCTCCTGTCCGGACAGTGACCGGACAGTCCATCGGACGTTTGAGGGATCCGATTTGTAGATTCTCGTATTGGTCATACCTTGTTAGAGCATCTACATACGGTCCCCCGAAATCCTCCTCAAAAGTCCGCGGACACGCCCGGTCAATGACAGAAAAAAAGAAAAAGGATGACCAAACTGGACACCTCGTATCATCCTTATATGTTCGGGCTGTCCGTAAACCCTCATATTCACACAAAATATGCGGAGGATATGAGTGTCCGTCGCGTAGGACGTGAACCATCCAGGACGAAACCAGATCTTCCGACGAACGGCCCCCTGACGTGTGGGCCCGGGCCACATGCCAGTGGGCGTCACAGCACGAAGCCACGTCCAACCAGGACCATCTTTTTTCCTTTCTTTTTCCCTCTTCATTTTTTATCAATGACATGCAAGTGACCAAAACAAATAAGAGTATAACTGTATGCACGGACAAATAAATAAGGCCTTAAAATGGATAGGCCCAGACACATATACAAACATTTAGGGTCAGATTTGCCAAATCTCGCTTTAGAGCATCTACAACTGTAATGGACAAATCTGGCACCTCAAACGCTCGCAGATGCATCTGGACGCGTCCGCAGACACTGACCAGTCAAGTCTCAAATAATGCAATCCACATTCGGATACCTCAAATTAGAAACCTCAAATCCATACTATTACATGTAACATAGCGATCTTTAAGTGGAGCTCGTCCGGTCACCGTAGCCATGTCCGGCGGCCGGCTGCGCTGCCTAGAGTGTTGATCCAGATGCCGACAAGGTAGAGTAGGGCATGAGACACGAGGCGCCTCACGGGACTCAAGGCGCCGCCGTCTCCCATGCCCTACTCTTCCTCGTCCAAGCACGGAACCCGTAGGGTGCCGGTGGACGTCAGATCGATGATGGATCCGTCCTAGGACGAGCCGGCGACATCCATCACGACGCGGTTGCGGCGTCCGGAGTGGTGCACCATACGGGGCGCTGGAGAATGCGACTCCGCCTCGCCGACGTCCACCGCCACGAGCGCGGCCGCCACCTCCGATGCCCGCTGCCAGCACGGCAGGCATGCCGCGCCATGTTTGCGTCTGACGACGACCACGGTGCGTCCATGGCCTCGGCGCGCCAACTGATGGGTTGCGTGTTTGCCACCGCGTTCGGGCGCCAGATGGACCGCACCGCCTCTGGTGAGGCAACGACGGCTGCCCTAGCGCCGGATCCATGCGTCATTTAGGCGGACGCAATGGATTCCCGACGGAAGGAGTGTGAGCGCTGCCGTGCACAGGCCTCCTCCCGAGAGCGGCGGAGCACAAGCCGGACGACCATCACCTCCTCCAGGCCGCATGGGATGAGTTCGGAGTCGACGGATCTGGAGGTGATGGACTTGGATCCGCTGCCCGCCATGCCGGAGACGGCCGGACGCCACCGAAGACGAGTTTGGGTGGCGGAGGGGAGTTGAGTGAAGTGGCTAGGGTTTGGTCCGGCGAACGGACGGGGAGGAATATATGTGGGGTCGGGTGGGCCAGCGTGGGGCCGAATCCAACGTGGCGGGCGCGCCCGGACGCCCCCATATCCGCCCCATATTTGGGTTGGATATATGCGGTGCCGGTCAGCCTGGGCGTTTGAGGCGCCCGGCTGAGTCGAAATTTCGTAACCGGTCAGTGACCGGGCGGCCCGTCGGGGCGTTTGAGGAGGGTTTTGGGTGCTGAGTATAGATGCTCTTAGGGTATAGCCAATGCATAGCCTCAGGGTGATGCCCCATATGCCATGGAGGATCGGATGTAGGTTTGGATGGTGTAGCGGAGTTCTCAGCAGGAGATGAGCGCTTAGGAAGAAAAAATATGGTCTGATGCAAAAGATGAAAAGTTAAAGTGAAAAGTAAAAATGCATGTGTTTCGGAGTCTATATTTTTTCTTTTCATTTTCATTGACAAGGCCCATCATCAGTGATAGCTAACATTGAAGAGAAAAAATTAACGTAGATGTCTTATTTTTTTTATGAGGCATCTGCATCTCTGTGCCAGCATTGTACATGCCCTTGTCTGCCGTTCCACCGCACCAGCAACACGAGTCCAGACTCCAGTCAAGTCCAGCGCAGAGGTGGCGGCCGTCACCGGATGCCACCTCGGTTGGAGCCCCGAATTCTCTAAAGCTAATAATAAAAGGGGACGCGTCATATCATATCCGACGCTACGCTCCACCCGGCGCGCACTCTCTTCCCCGTCTCTTCTTCTCTCCTCTTCCGCCATCTCCTTCACTCCACGCTGGAATGGGCTCAGCTTCAGGTAATCCTACAGAGCAAACTCGGCATATATGCGTGATTCCTACACCCATCCAATCCAATTGTGAGACTCTCTTGCTTTGTATGGCTGATGATCCATCGTTGCTGTGCACTTACAGATGATAGCAGGGAGCACTTGCTGGACGTGGGCGGCCTCGCCGCCGGCGGGCCCAAGATACGGGTGCGCGGGCTGCGGCGGCGGTCGGAGGCGAGCGGCGAGGAGATCCTGCGCGGGGTGGACCTGGACGTGCCGCGCGGCGTGGTGATGGGCGTCATCGGCCCCAGCGGCAGCGGCAAGTCCACGCTGCTCCGCGCGCTCAACCGCCTCTGGGAGCCCGCCCCCGGCGCCGTCACCCTCGACGGCGCCGACATCTGCGGCATGGACGTCCTCGCGCTCCGCCGCAAGGTCGGCATGCTCTTCCAGCTCCCCGCCATGTTCGACGGTACGTACCTACGTGCCTCCTTGCTCCTGAAATTCTTTCGCAGAGTTGAAATGCTCAGATTGGTTTCCCCCGAAGCGTGACGAACTGATTAAAAGCTGATCAGACCCACATGTGTGGCAATTGCATAGTGTAAATCAGTTGGTTAGTCCATGGTTGGAAATTAGTGGGAGATGCCGAGATGATGATAAATTAAAGCGGGGAACATCCCTGTCAAGACCAGTAACAAAGTTGAGACAATCAAGTTGCTTGTGCCAAAGATACCGTTCTATGATTCCGGCAGGTTTCAGGTTCTTTTAACATATTACAAATCTGATCCTATTCCTATACTATCTGAAAACTTTGGAGTTTCGATTGAATGTAGGAGTCGTGTAGAGGGCGGCGGATAATGGGGTGGGCAAGCATGAGTTGTGCCGGCATTTGCTGAGGACTGATATGCTGGCGCATTGGTGCATTTGTTTAAGCTATATCAAGAGTGTTTTTTTTAAATCAGCATATACACAAACGCTCATATATATACGCGCATACACTCACCCCTATGAACGCACACATATACACCCTATCTCTAGGAGAACCTCCGAGAGACTGAGCTGACATATCATCTTGAGATTTTAACCCTGATGGGTTGGGGATACCACTATCCACCTAACCATCCAACCACAGGTTGGTTCGCTGCTATATCAAGAGCGCTTGATCCGTTGACTTAGCTGAATCTTGCATTGAATATGCCATGGAGCACTCACATTTGTTTATCACATACTCCTACTTTACTATGAAAGCAAAACTGCAAAATTGTGGCTCTTTGATTGGAATAGAACATAACTTTATGACGGATGAGATCTGAGACCTAGATGTAAAGTATGATTGCCTCTTTGGTGATTGCAATCTTCCTGATTTCCCTTATGACCGTCATTAGGTAAAGTCCCATCCAGGCAAATGACCACCTTGATTTTGTGATATGTTATAAAAAATTAGCTAATTGAAATCCTAATACAAATC
Source organism: Thinopyrum elongatum (assembly GCA_011799875.1). Classification (NCBI taxonomy): domain Eukaryota; kingdom Viridiplantae; phylum Streptophyta; class Magnoliopsida; order Poales; family Poaceae; genus Thinopyrum; species Thinopyrum elongatum. The sequence continues at coordinate 570,177,658 of CM022303.1, forward strand.
TGGGTTCAAAGTGCAAGGTGTAATGCAGATACAGACCACCTTGATTGAGAGTAACCATATGCAGAATGGTTCTGCCTCATAAATTACTCAATCAGGCAGGTATTAAAATACACAGAATACATTTTCCATGACTTCATACAGGTAAAGAGAACATTGACATACATGCCATGTCCATGTCCCATTGGATCGACATTTTACTAGGCAATTGCACCCATTTGCTATTGTCATTTGAATATCACGTGCCTAATGTCAACTGGCAATGTGGCGGCCAGTAACGATGTGCTAGACTTGTTCCAAACTACAAAAGAAAACATAAATATGCAATGGTATAATATTGCCGACCGACCTGTAAAAGTCTAATGTACAGCTAAAAAAACACTAATATAGCTGTCTCTTAACTAAATGTCACTCTAGTGATCTAAACGCTCTTACTACCTCCTTCCTAGTTTATAAGTCCTCTTTGTATTTTCTGTCAAAATTTGACTATAGATTTAACTAATAAAATATTAATACATGTCATAAAAAATTATATTGTTGGATTCGTATTTGAATATAGTTTCCAATTATATTATTTTTATGACATACATTAACATTTTATTAGTTAAATATAAGGTCAAAAGTTTTGCATGGAATACAAAGATGACTAATAAACTACGACGGAGGTAGTATATTTCTTTACAGAGGGAGTACTAGTTTTCTTTGGTAACAAAAGTGCAAAATTAGCTAATGCATAGATTAGAACATAAGTTTCAGACTTTTAGCTGACGACTGATCGAGCTCTGATTGCATAAAAATAAAAGAACCTCTGAGTGATTTTTTCTTCCCGTGTGTTGCTCCAGGGACCGTGGCAGACAACGTGCGGTACGGGCCACAGCTGCGCGGCAAGAAGCTCACCGAGGCGGAGGTGAAGAGCCTGCTGAGCCTGTCCGACCTCGACCCGGCGCTGTCCTCCCGGCCGGCGTCGGAGCTGTCCGTCGGGCAGGCGCAGCGCGTGGCCCTGGCCCGCACCCTCGCCAACGACCCGGAGGTGCTGCTGCTGGACGAGCCGACGAGCGCGCTGGACCCGATCTCGACGCAGAACATCGAGGAGGCCATCGTGCGGCTGAAGAAGGCGAGGGGGCTCACCACGGTGATCGTCTCGCACAGCGTGAAGCAAATCCAGCGGATCGCCGACCTGGTGTGCCTCGTCGTCGACGGCGAGGTCGTGGAGGTGCTCGCGCCGTCCGACCTCTCCGAGGCCAAGCACCCCATGGCCCGGCGCTTCCTGGAGCTCAGCAGCTGAATATCTTTGTTTGGCTGCCGAGAACGTCGTTGTCCAGTGTCGGCCGACCTCTGCTTAATTCGGACACGCCGCTGTAATCTTGCTTCATTCCGTCATGCCGCTGTAATCTTGCTACGACGGGTGAACGTTGTGCGCGATTTGACGGGAGACGAGCTGCTGTACGTGCGTAAATGTACGAGAAGTATGTAGCAGACAGGAGTGCGTGTGCAGACAAAGACTCGTGCAATAATCTTTGTTAATGCCGTTGAAGAATTCTGAACTTCTGTGATCTACGGAGGCTTTTGAACGTGGGAGTTCCGCCGAAGGGTGCGCGCGAGCAACGACTTGAGGCGCGTTTGGTTCACATATCTGGGTCTGGTTGGTCAAACGTAGGCTAAAAACCAACATCTATATGTAGTTTAGTTGCCTGCATTAGGTTTTATGCACGAGGGAATCAAATAGTCAGCACACTGTTTGATTGCCTACATCGTTGTTGTTAAACAAACAACAGGTTGCTTGGTTGCAAACGGCTAAAGATGTGATCACCACTTCTTATTAGTGGTGATCTTACCACACACCTAACATTGTCTTGTCCTAACTAGGAAACAAATGATAGTTTATCCTAACTACTAGCAAATGACAGTACAAATTATTAAGAGCCAACATGGCTGAATAGGGAAAGTTCAATGATGCTAACCAGGTGCAAGCTCATCCTCATCTTCTTCCTCTTTCTTTGCTGCTGATGTGTTGCTTCCTCTTCCTCGCTTCTGCTGCCTCTTTCTTCTTCTTCCTCTTGTTCTTCTGCTTCAGATCGTTGTCTGACCTCTGTTATTCCACATTGCCTGAGCCCATTCCAACATTTTGTTCTTTCACGCTTCGTTGTCGAATGCCTCCACACCATGGCCGGAGTTGATCACCTCACCAGGAGTCACATCTTCCTTCCCCGGCACAAATTCATCAACTCCCCATTGCAGGATCTAGTTGTGAATGATGCAACATGCAAGAACAAGCTTCACCTGGGTAGGGTAAGGGTGGAATGACTTCTGATCCAGGATCTTAAACCTGTTCTTCAAAGCTCCAAAGGCCCTCTCAACAGTCACTCTAAGGCTGGAGTGTCTGAGATTGAATAGTTCCTGAGGAGTCCTAGGATAGTTCCTACCAGCAAACTCGTTCAGATGGTACCTGGTTTTCCTGAAGGGTGGAAGAACACCTGGCCAACATGCATAGCCAGCATCTCCAAGGTAGAACTTGCCATCGGGGATGTTGATGCCATCATGATGACTCATGCTGTCACTGAGAATGTTAGCATCATGTACTGATCCTTCCCAGCCAGCCAACACATATGTGAACTTCATATCGAAGTCAACATCAGCTAGCACATTCTGGCTTGTGTAGTGCTTCCTCCCTCTATATGGTGCAGCTTGTGACCTCGGCACTCTAGCAGTGACATTGTTGGGAATCATTGCATGGCAAACAAAATTTTTTCTACACACACGCAATGATCTATCCATGGAGATGCATAGCAACGAGGGGGAGTGTGTGTCTACATACCCTCGTAGACCATAAGCGGAAGCGTTTCACAACGCGGTTGATGTAGTCGAACTTTCTTCGTGCTCCACCGATCGAGTACCGAACGTACGGCACCTCCGAGTTCTGCACACGTTCAGCTCGGTGACGTCCCTCGCCTTCTTGATCCAGCAAGACGTCGAGGTAGTAGATGAGTTTCGTCAGCGCGACGGCGTGGTGACGGTGATGGTGAAGTGATCTCCGCAGGGCTTCGCCTGAGCACTACGAAAATATGACCAGGGGTGTAAACGGTGGAGGGGGGCGCCGCACACGGCTAGGCAATTGTCTGATGTGTGCTAGGGGCGCCCCCCCACATATATATAGGTGGGAGGGGGAGGAGAGAGGCCAAGAGGCGCCCCAAGTAGGACCGAATCCTACTTGGGCTTCTCCCAAGCCGCGCGCCCCCCTGCCATATATATCGAAGGGGGAAGGAAAGGGGGGAGAGGTGGAAGGAAGGGGGAATCCTATTCCCTTTCTTTCCTTTCCTCCTTCCCCTTTCCTTCTCCACCTTGGCCGGCCCATATGGGGGGCGCACCAGCCCCTTGTGGCTGGTGTGTTTCCCCTCTTGGCCCATAAGGCCCATATCTTTTGCCGGGGGTGTCCGGAACCCCTTCCGGTGACCCGATAAGTACCCGGTGACCCCCGAAACACTTCCGATATCCGAATACCATCGTCCTATATATCAATCTTTACCTCTCGACCATTTTGAGAGTCCTCGTCATGTCCGTGATCTCATCCGGGACTCCGAACAACATTCGGTCACCAAATCACATAACTCATATAATACTATATCGTCAACGAACGTTAAGCGTGCGGACCCTACGGGTTCGAGAACTATGTAGACATGATCGAGACACCTCTCCGGTCAATAACCAATAGCGGAACCTGGATGCTCATATTGGCTCCTACATATTCTACGAAGATCTTTATCGGTCGAACCGTTATGACAACATACGTAATTCCCTTTGTCCATCGGTATGTTACTTGCCCGAGATTCGATCGTCGGTATCTTCATACCTAGTTCAATCTCGTTACCGGCAAGTCTCTTTACTCGTTTCGTAATACATCACCTCGTGACTAACTCCTTAGTCGTTTGCTTTCAAGCTTATGATGTGTATTACCGAGAGGGCCCAGAGATACCTCTCCGAAACTCGGAGTGACAAATCCTAATCTCGATCTATGCCAACTCAACAAAACACCTTCGGAGATACCTATAGAGCATCTTTATAATCACCCAGTTACGTTGTGACTTTTGATAGCACACAAGGCATTCCTCCGGTATCCGGGAGTTGCATAATCTCATAGTCGAAGGAATATGTATTTGACATGAAGAAAGCAATAGCAATAAAACTGAACGATCATTATGCTAAGCTAACGGATGGGTCTTGTCCATCACATCATTCTCCTAATGATGTGATCCCGTTATCAAATGACAACTCATGTCCATGGTTAGGAAACCTTAACCATCTTTGATCAACGAGCTAGTCAAGTAGAGGCTCACTAGGGACACGGTGTTTGTTTATGTATTCACACATGTATTTAAGTTTCCGATCAATACAATTCTAGCATGAATAATAAACCTTTATCATGAATAAGGAAATATAAAATAACAACTTTATTATTGCCTCTAGGGCATATTTCCTTCAGTCTCCCACTTGCACTAGAGTCAATAATCTAGTTCACATCGCCATGTGATTTAACACCAATAGTTCATATTGCCATGTGACCAACACCCAAAGGGTTTACTAGAGTCAATAATCTAGTTCACATCGCCATGTGATTAACACCCAAAGAGTACTAAGGTGTGATCATGTTTTGCTTGCGAGAGAAGTTTAGTCAACGGGTCTGTCACATTCAGATCCGTATGTATATTTGGAAATTTTTATGTCTACAATGCTCTGCATGGTGCTACTCTAGCTAATTGCTCCCACTTTCAATACGTATCCAGATTGAGACTCAGAGTCATCTGGATCGGTGTAAAAGCTTGCATCGACGTAACTCTTTACGACGAACTCTTTATCACCTCCATAACCAAGAAATATTTCCTTAGTCCTCTAAGGATAATTTTGACCGCTGTCTAGTGATCTACTCCTGGATCACTATTGTACCCCCTTGCCAAACTCATGGCAAGGTACACAACAGGTTTGGTACACAGCATGGCATACTTTATAGAACCTATGTCTGAGGCATAGGGAATGACTTTCATTCTCTCTCTATCTTCTGCCGTGGTCGGGCTTTGAGTCTTACTCAATTTCACACCTTACAATATAGGCAAGAACTTTTTCTTTGGCTGATCCATTTTGAACTCCTTCAAAATCTTGTCAAGGTATGTACTCATTGAAAGACTTATCAAGCATCTTGATCTATCTCTATAGATCTTGATGCCTAATATGTAAGCAGCTTCAATCGAGGTCTTTCATTGAAAAATTCTTATTCAAGTATCCTTTCATGCTATCCAGAAATTCTATATCATTTCCAATCAACAATATGTCATCCACATATAATATCAGAAATGCTACAGAGCTCCCACACACTTTATTGTAAATATAGGCTTCACCGTAAGTCTGCATAAAACCATATGCTTTGATCACCTTATCAAAGCGTATATTCCAACTCCGAGATGCTTGCACCAGTCCATAGATGGATCGCTGGAGCTTGCACACTTTGTCAGCACCTTTAGGATCGACAAAACCTTCTGGTTGCATCATATACAACTCTTCTTTAAGATATCCATTAAGGAATGCAGTGGAAAAGGTGCAGCTCAGTGTCTAAGTCATCTTGCTGATCATAGATACGAACATCAGCATGGTACTGCTCCTGGTTGAACTCGCGGTAATCCTCGTAGACCATGTACTCGGGGTACCAGCGGTAGCCAAGTCTGGTCAGGAGGGCGATCAGAACAGCTGGAAACCCAGGGGCATCACTAGCCCAAGTGCGAAGCACAAGCTGTGTCGTAGGACATGGTGGAAACAAACGATCCATCTGAAACAGAGGAAATTCAGGATTGTCAAATGACAATGAGAAGTTTAATACAACTCGGAGAGAAAGGTTAAACAAAATAATGGAAAGGAAAATGATTATCAGACTAATCAGATCAATGACAGGGAAATCGCACAGATATCCAGCTCGCCGGGTAGACGGGATTTACGAGATACTAAGTGTCTTTGTTAGTAAAATTTATTTAACCCGAATAGAAGAGAGATCAGAGTCCCAGAGTATAGACGAGGAATAAAAGATCCTAATACCAACCAGCTGGCGACGTGGGCCCGTAAGCCACACAACCAAGTTAGTAAATTACTTTTTCGATGTCTAGACTCAACTTCGGCCAAGGAATTGGAAGGGGGCTTTCTACAGGCAGTCGGCTCTGATACCAACTTGTGACGCCCCCGACTCAATCATGCACTAATCATACACGTAAACATGCATGATCAAGCACAGGGACTCACAGGAAGATATCACAACACAACTCTAACACAAATAAACGGAGATTCACAATATTATAGACCAGGGATCACGAGGATCCGAATACATAAGTCAGTCATACAAATGATATCTGAGTACAGACATAGTTAGACAAGTTTTTGCCTTAAGAAGGCTAGCACAAACAACGACTCTAGATCGAAAGGCGTAGGCCTCCTGCCTGGGAGCCTCCGATCCTACTCCTGGTCGACTGGCTCGATCCAGTAGTAAGTGCCGTCTGGACCCTCCTGGTAGTAAGCTCCTGTGGTGGCATCTGGCTCCGGGGCTCCATCGTCTGATGTATCATCAAAGTGGGGTATGGGGAAAAAGAAATAGCAAAGCAACCGTGAGTACTCATCCGAAGTACTCAGCAAGCAAGGATCTACACTACATATGCAACATTATCAAAGAGGAAAGGCTGTATATGTGGACTGGGCTGCAGAATTGCCAGAATAGAGAGAAGGCCTAATCCTATCGAAGACTAGCATCTTCAAACATCTTCATGAGCCACCATCTTGCAGCAATAGAGGAGAGTAGAATAGCATTTTATTAAGCAAACATGTTGAGGCAAAGCCTAGAGATCCTTCCTCGACTCCCTGCGAGAAAGCGATCCCGAAGCTTCAATTAAGTAACAAGTATCCAGTTCAAGTAGTAGATCGGGATATACAAACTGAGCGTCCTTTACCGTAGGACCGGCTATCGATAGATTATTCATCCCTGCAGGGGTGCACTACTGTTACCCAACACGCTCGATCACCTCTGGCCGGACACACTTGCTGGGTAATGCCCGGCTTCGGGAGATCAACACGAATCAGCGCCCTACCTAGGCTCAGCAGAGAGGTCAGCACGCCGGACTAACCTATGCACCCAGAGGTCTTGGGCCATCGCCCTGGGCACCCTGCGCGTTACGTGGCTGGCCGGGGTGCAGGCGCGACACTGAACTCGTCAGTGAAGTATCCAGCCCATTCCCGGCGATCTGCCCGCACGGTGAAACGTGACGTCTGATGAGCTTTCGAGAGAAACGTACGACGTAGAGGGCCCCATAAACCATAATCCCACGTGGTGGTAGTGCGTATAGGGCACGGCGACCCACTCAGATCAAATACCCAAATCCGATATGCTGATTTAGTAACACGCGGAGATGTTCAGAGTTTCTGAAGCTGCGCCACAATATCACACTCGAGTGCCTTTCCGGCACACCCGAAATCATAGATCCCTTGCGGGTACCCATCAGGGTCGACCCGCCTGTATCAAAGGTCAAAGTAACCGTGGGGTCATAACATCAAGGGGGAAACCCCGAGGAATCACCCTTGGTGAATTCCACTCGATGAAATCATCAGGGTGAACGTATGAGGCATCACCCTTGAGGTTCACACTGAGGGGTTGCACGACAGAGTCGTATCGGAAGTGGAGAAGGAGGAATCACCCTCGATGACCATGACCGAACAGCTACACTACAGAGTATTCATCAGGAGTGCGTTACGAGGTATCACCCTCGGCATTCGATAGGAACTATGCAGAGTCGTACAACTAAGGGGGTGAAGTGATGTGCCGGTCTCTGGTTGACGATCACATTGATCGAGTTGTCGATGATCAAGCAGGGGCAACACGGGTAAGGTGGGGGGGTCACTGATGGTTCACTACCAACCTATACTAAGCAGTTTAACATAGGCAGATAAGGTAGCAATAAACAGGTTACAAAAGCTGGCTATGCATCATAATAGGAACAAACAGTAACAGTAGCAAAATCTAATGCAAGCAGGAGAAATGGAATGGGCGATATCTGGATGCTCAAGGGGGGGGCTTGCCTGGTTGCTCTGGCAAGAAAGAGGGGTCATCAACGGGCTGCTCGTCTGGAGCGTAGTCGTACTCAGCTGCAACGGCGTCGGTCTCGACGTCTATCGAGAGAGAAGGAGGGGGAGAGAAACAATAAATTCACGGCAAAAATGCAAACAATATGCATGACATGTCTAAATGCTATGCCGAGGTGTTCTACTGCCTATCTAAATGATTTAGTTAATTTAGGAATTTATTTGGATTTATTTAACTAAAGTTGGGCACTATTCATTTACTGAAATCGGTCTAAAAGTTCCATGTTCAGATAGCTAGGGGTATCTGACAGGAATACGAAGGGCGTATTCAGATTCGTATCGAAATTCTGAGCAACTTTCATATATAAATTATTTTCATCGGAATTACGGATTATTTTATATGATTTTCTAAAGTTTTAAACATTTTCTGAATTTAATTATTTATTTAAATTCGAATTATCCAGAATAGTGAAAGGTGACGTCAGCATGACGTAGGTGTGACGTCAGCAGGTCAAACCCAGTTGACCAGAGTCAAACCTGACCTGTGGGTCCAGTGGGACGCACATGTCAGTCTCTGTTAGGCTAACATCAGTTTAAATTAAACTAACAGGCTAATTAGAGGGGTGGGCCCCAGGTGTCAGTGGCTGTTGAGCTAATTAATCAATTCTAGCCTAATCTGGAATTAATTAGATAGCGGGGCCCACCTGTCAGCGACAGTAATCGGTCCAGTCAGTGTTGACCGCGGTCAACGAGTCAATGGGGCCCACCTGCCAGTGTCACAGGGGACCCCACGTGTCGGTCCACGTCGGATGGCGCCCGACGACTCGCCGGAATCATGCCGGCGAGCGCGTTTCGCGGCGGCGCGGCTTGGGAGGTGGTCGGGATTCGTCCACCGGCCACCATTTCGCACGTGGTTAGGTGCGTTGGATCGGCCGCAGTGCGGCGCGTCCATCGGTGGTGGTGGCGCGGCCGGGGACGGTGTGTAGCGACGGCGGCGAGCGACGAGGCCGATACCGGAGTTCGGTGGTGGGCGGAAATAGCGCAAGAGCTCACGCGGGAGCAAAAGGAATACCTAGCGGGGAACTACATGTTGCGGTGAAGTTAACGGGCACGAGCGCGTGGCCATTTGCTCGCCGGAGGCTCGCCGGCGATGAGCTCGTGCGGCAGCGGGCTCGGGAACGTTGGGCAACGGCGCCTACGGCCACGGAAAGGCGCGGGGAGATAAAGAGAGGGACGCGGTGCTCACAGCGAAGCCGTAGGGAGTGGCAGCGAGCTCGGGGAGGGCTCGACGGAGGAGTACGGCAGCGGTGATCGGCGACGGGCGAGGTCAGGGAAGAGCTCGATCCTGAGGCTGTGGTGGCGACGAGCTCGATCCAAAGGGCGGAGAGGAAGTAGAGGAAGCAGGCGGAGCAGACGGGCCCGTCGGCGAGGCGATCGGGAGACGGTGGCCGTGCAGCTCAGCCGCGGCCGTCCATGGCGGCGTCGGGTGAGGTGGGAGAGCGCGAGGGAGAAAGAGGAGAGGTGCTAGGGTTCGTCCGCAGGGTCGAGGGGGGCTCCTTGTAGGCGTCCGCGGTGGCAACAGCGTGCGTTGTCGAGCAGAGGCGAGGGGGGGGGGGCGGTGCGCGGCGTGCGGCCGCGGCGACAGCGCGCGCGCGGTGAACAGGGGAGAAAGGAGGGGACAGGCGTGGGCTGGGTCGGCGCTGCGCACTCGAGGCCCAGGCACAGTGGGCCTTTTCTTTTTCTCTGTTGTTCTTTTATTTCTACTTTTGCAATAATGTGTGGCCTCACACACAGTTTTGTAATATAGGTTACTTGTTCCAATATATACATTGCATTAGTTAGTACTGCTAAAAATTGGTTTGGAGGAAAATGGAGTTCACACAAATCTCGTGTTAAATAAAATGTATTTATCCTTGCTGTTTTGGTACTGTTAGAGTCACTTAATTAATCTATTAAATCTTGGTTACAATTTTAGAACTGTCTCTGGAATATTTGTTATTTAATGAACATTTTAGTTCCTGTTTTGAACAACTTTTATTTCCCACTTGAATTTAATTTGAAGTTTGAACTAGGAGTTGAAATGCAATATGATGCTATGATGATTATGCACTGTTAATCTATCTGACTTGTCATTATCAAAAGTGATCAGTGTGGCTAATGACATGGGGTGTTACACCGCACACGGCTAGGCAATTGTCTGGTGTGTGCTAGGGGCGCCCCCCACATATATATAGGTGGGAGGGGGGGAGAGGCCAAGAGGCGCCCCAAGTAGGACCGAATCCTACTTGGGCTTCTCCCAAGCAGCGCGCCCCCCTGCCATATATATCGGAGGGGGAAGGAAAGGGGGGAGAGGTTACCTTTCTTTCCTTTCCTCCTTCCCCTTTCCTTCTCCACCTTGGCCAGCCCATATGGGAGGCGCACCAGCCCCTTGTGGCTGGTGTGTTTCCCCTCTTGGCCCATAAGGCCCATATCTTTTGCCGGGGGTGTCCGGAACCCCTTCCGGTGACCCGATAAGTACCCGGTGACCCCCGAAACACTTCCGGTGTCCGAATACCATCGTCCTATATATCAATCTTTACCTCTCGACCATTTCAAGACTCCTCGTCATGTCCGTGATCTCATCCGGGACTCCGAACAACATTCGGTCACCAAATCACATAACTCATATAATACTATATCGTCAACGAACGTTAAGCGTGCGGACCCTACGGGTTCGAGAACTATGTAGACATGACCGAGACACCTCTCCGGTCAATAACCAATAGTGGAACCTGGATGCTCATATTGGCTCCTACATATTCTACGAAGATCTTTATCGGTCGAACCGTTATGACAACATACGTAATTCCCTTTGTCCATCGGTATGTTACTTGCCCGAGATTCGATCGTCGGTATCTTCATACCTAGTTCAATCTCGTTACCGGCAAGTCTCTTTACTCGTTCCGTAATACATCACCTCGTGACTAACTCCTTAGTCGTTTGCTTGCAAGCTTATGATGTGTATTACCGAGAGGGCCCAGAGATACCTCTCCGAAACTCGGAGTGACAAATCCTAATCTCGATCTATGCCAACTCAACAAAACACCTTCGGAGATACCTGTAGAGAATCTTTATAATCACCCAATTATGTTGTGATGTTTGATAGCACACAAGGCATTCCTCCGGTATCCGGGAGTTGGATAATCTCATAGTCGAAGGAATATGTATTTGACATGAAGAAAGCAATAGCAATAAAACTGAACGATCATTATGCTAAGCTAACGGATAGGTCTTGTCCATCACATCATTCTCCTAATGATGTGATACCGTTATCAAATGATAACTCATGTCCATGGTTAGGAAACCTTAACCATCTTTGGTCAACGAGCTAGTCAAGTAGAGGCTTACTAGGGACACGGTGTTTGTTTATGTATTCACACATGTATTTAAGTTTTCGATCAATACAATTCTAGCATGAATAATAAACCTTTATCATGAATAAGGAAATATAAAATAACAACTTTATTATTGCCTCTAGGGCATATTTCCTTCAGACATGAGTACCATCTATTGCTCCAATGTAACCCTGGAATGGCATTACAATATGTTGTTAGTCTACTACAGAACAATAACAACATATGAAGGCATGAACTACATACTATAAGTGCTCTCCTTGAAGTATGGATACCATCTTGGGCTAGTGCGAATCTTGGTAGGAGTCCGGTCGGTTGGTGACCTGGTCATCTCTCCTCTGAGCTCCCCAACAACATACAACATTTGCTTGAAGTACCTGGAGATGGTCTCCATTGATCTCCTGAAGGTGTTGTGTACAACCCTGAACCTCTGGTTATGACCAACAACATGGAGGAACATGGCTACTTGCTCTTCCACAGTGGTGCTGTGGATGCTATCTTGTAGCAGCCCCCTGCTCCTAAACGTCTGCACAAGCCTGGCGAAAGGTGCTCTTTTCATTCGAAGCATCCACAGAGCCTCTGTGTCGTTGCAGTTGTAAGTGAAGTTCAGATTCGCTATCCTCTCTTGATCCCGGATTAACATCGAACCATACCGAATGCGAGGTTTCTCATTCAGGCGAACGTCTCTATTATGGACCAACAGGATCCAGGCCTAAACCATAGCTATCAGCGATGCTGCCTGAACTCGAAGCTTCGTCCGTTCATCCACAACCTAAGCAACATCCATGATGCGGTCAGCGATGGCGCTATCGACCCAAAACGGTCCTATTGAACGACCTAACACATAACAGAGGAGGGGGAGGGGGAGGGGTAGCTTACCAGCTTCGAGGTCGGGGGAGACATGGCGGAGACGAGGGTGGCTGGACGGAGTCGAAGAAGAAAGGGAGAAGCAGCTACCGCTGCCGAGGAGTGTTCCTGCTGCCTCTTGCCGCTATAGGGGAGTGTCACAGCCGCATATTTGAGTCGCCGTCGCCGTCGCAGCCATAGATCTGAGTCATCGCTACCACCGGTGCCAACAACTGAGGAGGGCTTGTCCTACAGCTAGAGGTGAGTGAGTAAATGGGGTGGTGAGGGGATATTTGGCGCCACCCCGCCTCAACCGATTTCCCCCTCCTGCCATCTCCGCCCGCATCCCCCCGCACCGTGCCCTACGCCGCATCTTCATTTTCCGCCTCACTCATCCCGGCTCGCCGGAAACGACCAATTCGAGCGTTCCCAGTGAGCTAGGCTCTGGGTGCTTTAAGTTCCATGCAGATGCGAGCTAGGCCGGCCCACGGGCAACCAAACGACCCATTTTCATCCCGTCCGGGCCTGGTTGGGCTGTATGCAGCCTACCAAACACGTCCTTGATATCTCTATTACATCATCTCCAACCGTTCAAATGACTAGCTCCCCAAATAATTACCTATTGGGGCTCCCCAAATTTCAGGTTATTGGGGATGGATGCTCCAACAGTTATCTCTCGCAATTATCAATCTAACATACAAATGACTAGCTTGTCAATCGGTTGGCGATGACATGACGTACTCCGGCGGCTGTCGGCGACGCTCTGGGTGGGTGGGTGGGGAGGAGGGTGTGGCGACGACGGTCGTAGTTCGAAGGCGCTCCGACAGCTACCCGTTGACATTTCAGCGATAGTGCAGCACGCTGCCATGAAGCTAATGGGAATTGGATTGGGAGATGGCCAACCCCCCATCGAAAGAGAGGAATAAGGGCTGTTTTATGTGATCACCACTACTTTAGTGGGAAAAGAGGAGCCGTTGGAGTTCGTTTACTAGGAGGAAAGGAGAGCGGTTAAAGATGCTCCTACAACACTCCTCAATAAACCGTTCCAAATATGGTGTTATTGAAGTTGCTTTTGGATGGAGATTAGAGTTTACCCCTTCAATATATACATTTAAGATATTGCACGTATCGGTTCACTCCATATTTGTAACTGAACTATCCATGTCGGTATCTACTAGAAGGGTTAGGCGTGCTTTGCTGCACCGTTGGTGTTGTTAGGTTCTAAAAAAATTGCTCACTCTATTTTAAAATATATCGGGCGTATTACTTTTTACAAAAGTCAAACCTTTTAAGTTTGATCAAATTAGTAGAGAAATAATATCAAATTGGTACTATTAGATTCATCATGAAATGAATTTTCATACTCTTTTGTTTAATATTATGAATGTCGATATTTTTTGCTCTGAACTTGGTCAAAATTAAAGAAATTTGACTTTCCAAAAACATAATACCCCTTATATTTAGGAACTGATAGAATATTTAGTTTGGCGGGTGGAAAGATAATGGTGTGTGTTTTATTTTTGTTTATAATGCGGTGATTTGATGGGCCTTTCATGGTGTGGTTCTATGTTATCCGCTAACCAACGTATATTAATTTGGGAAAATTTTGGTGTCAGTGGCTACTGATTGATTTGAAAAATCATTGGCCCAATCAAAATCATAAACCAAATTCAAAATTGAATACCTCAACTGAAAGAAAGAGCTTCAAAATTAGCGAACATGTGGAATTAAAAGAATTGAATTGGAGAGCTCCTTGAGAAATAGTTGACATGGTCAAAATCAGGTGACCTAATTCTAAATTGAAGACCTTAATTAATTGTAAAGCCTTATAAATTAGGAAGCATAGTGTATAGTATAAAAGAATTGAATGAGAGAGTTTTAAGAAATTGTTGACTCGGCCAAAATCGGGTGACCCAATTTCAATTGAAGACCTCAATTGAATGTGGGCTCTTTAAAACTAGGGAGCATAGTGTTATAGAGGATACTGAATTCCCATCATATTCTATGTAGAGTACGTACCTCAGAGAGTGATCTTCATTAATTTATTTATCTCAACATGCAAGTATACCACATCATCATAAAATTATGGATAGGATAAGGCCCACTTTAACATGCAACAATGCATGGGAAAAGACCCACCACCACATGCAACCATGCATGAAAACATAGTTTTTAATATATTATTCAATTGATGAGTACATGTTCTGATCCCGTATATTATCGAGACTTTCTGAATGAGAGAAATATGGTTGTGGACATGGCTTCACTACTCTCTGACAATGTTTGCTTATATTTGTGAATGAACTGTCTGCTGTATCCGCTCCGATTAAAGGATAAGGGTTTTATCATTTATGTTATTGGTTTTATTCCACTACTCCGTTTTGCCACTAAAAATTGCAACTGCAAAAAAATGCCATCGCTTCATGTTAAAAATTGCCACTGGACACCATCACTATAACCTCAAGCCTGTTTACCATGATATATGATCAAAATACCCATCGACCAACATGTCAGTTCTCCCTCTATCTCACTATGATAAAGTGTGGGCCCCACTCGATCCTCAACAACGTTCTTATTTTTCTCTAAAGTTATTCACTTGCTTACTCCTAACAAGTGGGGCCACACCATGTCACATCATCATGCAATTATGGATGGGATAAGACCCACTTTAGCATGCAACCATGCATGAGAAAAGACCCACCCCACATGCAACCATGCATGGAAAAATATTTTTAATATATTATTTTACTTATATTTAATAAATACTTTACAACTATACATAACCAAATATAACCAGTCATGTGTATTTTTAAATTGGTTCATGTGTTATTAATCTAAATATTTATATTCTACACATAATCAAATTTCATTGAAATATATTGCAACCGATTCCCGTAGCAATGCGCAGTGTATTATCTAGTTTGTAAAATAATCCGCGCTTGTATCAATATCATGTACTCCCTCCGTCCCATAGTGTAAGACATTTTTTGACACTAGACTAGTGTTAAAAAACGTTTTACATTATGGGACGGAGGGAGTAGGATGAAAATGGTCATTGTGTATTTGTTTTATATTGATGAATACATGTTCTGACCCCGTATATTATGGAGAGACTGTCTGAATGAGAGGTTGTGGGCAGGGCTTCACTAATATCCGACAATATTTGCTTCATATTTGTGAACGAACCGTCGACCGTATCCGCTCCAACTAAAGGATAAGGGTTTTTAGCATTTATCCAAAATGCCATCACTTTGTTTGGCACTTCCAACACCGACCCTCAAACTCCCCGCATCTGTCCGGACCACGGAAGCCATCCAACGCGGCGTTGTATCGGTCCGTGCGGCGCGGTCTGGACGTACTTTTTCCCGCAAACCGGAGACAAACGTGGAGGAGCTTTGCGGGCGTCCGAACCACTCCCAAGCCCGCTTCTGACCGCCTTGGCCCACCCAAAACCCCCACCCGCCCCTCCCACGCTTTTCTTCCGATGCACGTGCCGCCTACCGCGCCGCATTCTTGCCGCCCAGAGCACGGAGTGGCCGAGATTGATGCCGCGCGACGCGACCTCTCGGTAGCCACCGCTTCAATGCGGACGCATCTTCCCGACGAACCAACTCTATTTTCATTGTTTTGTTGCTTGTCACTTATTTCACCTTTGCTGACTTTTGTACGCACGATTCTTCGAGAATGACTCAGTTAGAGCAGGTGCTATTCTGAGAAACAACCGAGGAGAAGCAATGGCAGGGGCATATTGGGAGTTTGAACACCTAATGGATGCAGGCATGGCGGAGCAGGGCCAACCCTATGTTTCGGGAGGCCCTAGGCGAACTCGAGGACATGGGCCCCTATGTCCCAAGACCATATAAATGTATACGTGTGCGGCATACATAAACATATTAAGAATAAACTTTCAACCACACGTTTTTAGTCTGAGATTTGACTATAACATTTTTTTGACAATGTCATATTACGACACAAATACTAAAAATATAGCAAAATGGAACTAACATGACATGATTACCTTAAATAAGAACCAAATTTGACTGACTCCATCGACAACAATAATACTTCAGTGCTTCAGAAAAAGTTTCTTCGGGCGTTTCTTGATGCAAAGTCATTAAGGGCACAATCAAGATCAACATTGTCCAAGATACCCTTCTCAATGCAGCACATAACCAAGTCATTCAATCTGTCTTGCAACATAGTTGACCTCAAATAATTTTCCAATAGTTTCAGTTTAGAGAAACTTCTTTCAGCTGTTGAGAGGATCCGATAGGCAAGAGAGACATTTGGATAGCAATCTACATCCATAACAAACTAAAGAATCTCAAGCGCTGATATCAAACCATCTGCCAAAGTTACCTGCAACACTTTCAACTCAGAGACAAAATCATCAAGATCAATATCAGATGAGTTATCACCAGAAAAAGCTTTTGCAAAAGTAGTGCAACATTCCTGTAGATTGCTATCATCCAAGGACTTCAGATTTTTTGAATTGAATAAAAACCCAAACACCTTTTCAAATTTCTTCAACTGCTCAAAGAGACTAGTCAATGAAAGAATTGCAGTGTCGTTGGGTCAGGCCCAATGGCTGCTATGGAGTTAGCTACGATCGACTGTATGAACCTTTGAGATGAGTAATACATGTGATTCACCTGCAAAAAAAATATGAAAGAATTGCAGTTTCAATGATGACTAAAAAATTATGAAGAAAAGAGGATACAAAAAATTAGAAATTTATACATTGGATGATTGAAACCCTAGACATGTACATAGAATGACAGAAAATTAGGATGGATCATGGATGGATGAATAGTTGAATATGTATCAAAGAATAAAAAAAAACTACTGAAATACGGCTTTGGGGTGAATCGGGGATGGATCAGGTCATCAGGAACATGTACGTGGATGGATTCATGGATACGTACTGTTTAGTATATGTATTGCCGCCTTGCCGGATGCCGGATGCCGGATGGCCGCACGGCGCGCGCAGCGACGACGACTAGCGGCGGCCAAGGAGCCGAGCGACAGGTCGACGGTCGACGATAGGACTAAGTCGCGAAGACGAACTGACGAGCAACGAAGGCAAATGACGAGATCTTTGATTTGTTTCAGAATCTAAACGAGCGGCCGTGGCGCCGTGCCTTGCGTCTGGCTGGCGTGATGCTTCGCCATCGCTAGCTAGCCATCTGCAGGGCCGGCCCATCTCATTTCTTTTCTCATGTATAATTTTTTTCATACCTATTTCTTGCTGGGGCAACTGGGCTATACTAATATGTATCCTATGTCATGGGCCCCCTCCCGACCTGGGCCCTGGGCTGTTGCCCCTCCCGCCATACCCCAGGGCCGGCCTTGTGGCGGAGGCAACTGCTCTCCTAAAAGGCTTGCATCTTATTGAGACTCTGGGATGGCCTCCAGTAATTATTGAGACTGATTCGTTGAAAATTAGCAAAGCTCGTGTCGGCGAAACTGATGTTTTGGGACCAAATGCAACAATTATGATGGAAAGCTTTCATACTCCCTCTGTTCCATAATGTATTGTTGAATAATTAGGCATTTTCCTGTTTAGTTTAATCCAGAAAAATAGTGGATAAAACATGAATAGCAATATATTGGTGAAACTAGAAACTAGCAACAATTCATTGAGACTAGTCATGCAATCGAAATCATAAGCAAAATGCATCATATCCATGTCAATCGCTACTAGCAATAAACCAAATGCTAGCCCTAACAGTGAGGATAAGATGGCATACGGCGCAGTAGCAAAAGGTGCAGATGTCCCGATCGTCATGTCGCTGAAGAGGTCGTTGACGTCGGGGAAGAAGTCGTCGTTGGGGAACTCATCATCGGTGATGTCGCCGTTCGCAGCCACGATGAACAAGACTCCAGCAGTCGCGCAAGGATGCTCCCCAAAAACCTGATCGCCCCTCTCCCGTACCGGATCACAAGAGGCGGGGTTTCGAAGGCCTGCTGTCTCACTTCCCGGTGCACGCTGGGAAGAGAGATGGGAAAGAGATAGGCGGCTCAATGCTTTGGAATGAGATGAAAAGTTGTTGTGCTTTTTCGAACAACAGAGGAGCGACCTCTTATATACGTGAGAAGAGTTGAAACTAGGCCTTCATTAGTAGAAGAGAAACCGGTGCAATAAACACCATTAAACAGACACACTAAAAACCATTAAGGAGGGAAGAAACGAGCGCACTAAAACTCGCACGAAGTGTTCAGTTTCTTCTCCCATTTATGCGTCAATTGTTTCAACTTTCTTCTCGCGTGATAAAACAACTCATACACGTGGCATGGGTCAATTTTCCACACAACCTTGTCATGCATGGATGGGCCACATGAGCCTCTGGGATTTACTTTGAATTATTGGCAGAAACTATGAATTATTATATGGGTTATCCCCAATAATTCCAACAATCCCCCGCCAGATCCCAGAGGCACATAAAATTTGCCTACGGTTCCAAAACATTGTTTATATACTGGTGTTTCGGTGGAGACTGTTAAGTTGAACTTCCACCTAGAACTCCACGCTACACTCGTTCACAACTTGAACAGTGGACTACACCTTGAACTGCAAATTTTGTGCAAACAAGTTTCACGTAAAAGCCTTGACCGATACTAGACCGCTGAAAACTTTCCCGCGGGTAGGAGCATATACGTCATACTCCGGGGCCTCTTCATGAGTTTATTAGAGAACACCCAACTCTCACAGACCGCGACGTTTAACAGTCTAACTCATATAGGTGTGTTCTTTCTAGATGTTCTGTAGGACAACATCTTTGCCTACCCAAGCCATTCAGAACACATTAAGATAAATATCAGCCTACCATACAGATTAGGAGAGAATTGCATCATAACAGAGTGGATTTTTATCAAATAAATATTCTCCTCTCAGTTATCCAATAGCTTGTCTCGCCAATTCTAATTCACGGGATCTCCGATCACAAAGAATGGGTTACCACCATGAACAACTTATGTAGTGGGTCTCAATCCCATCTCCCTCGATGCATTGTCTATCACATTTCGTGATAAACCCTTTGTGAAGGGATCTGCCAGATTCTTCGATGTGTTTATATAGTTCAACGCTATAACTCCGGAGTTTCTCATGAACCTGACAAATTTCAGTCTCCTTCTCACATGTCTTGATGACTTCTTATTATCCTTAGAACTGTTTACCTTGACGATCACTGTTTGATTATCACAGTTCATTAGAATAGCTGGTATTGGTTTTTCAACCACCGACAAGTCCATCAAAAGTTCTCGAAGCCATTCTGCTTCAACTTTTGCCGTGTCTAATGTTGTGAGTTCTGCTTCCATTGTTGACCTTGTTAAGATGGTTTGCTTGCAAGACTTCCAGGAAACAGTAGCACCACCAAGTGTAAACACATAACCACTTGTCTCTTTAAGCTCATCAGCATCAGATATCCAATTTGCATCACTATAACCTTCAAGTACTCTTGGATACCCGGTATAGTGAAGTCCATAACTCGCAGTACCTTTCAGATAGCGCATTATTCTCTCAAGTGCATGCCAATGAACATCTCCCGGGTTTGAAACAAACCGGCTTAGTTTACTCACAGCAAACGAAATGTCAGGCCTCGTAGCACTAGCTAAATACATAAGCGAGCCAATGATTTGAGAATATCTCAATTGATCCTTTGTTTCTCCTTCGTTCTTCCGAATCAAAACACTCGAATCATAAGGTGTTGGAGAAGGTTTGCAATCTGAATATCCAAAGCGATCCAGGACCGTCTCCACATAGTGAGACTGCAAAAGAGTGATCCCACCATCACCACCTCTTAAAAGCTTGATGTTGAAGATAACATCAGCCACTCCAAGGTCTTTCATCTCAAAGTTTTGATTCAGAAAATCTTTCACTTCCTCAATGACCTTGAGATTTGTTCCAAATATATGTATGTCGTCAACATACAAACATAATATAACTCCCTCGCCCCCACCATGGCGATAGTACACACACTTGTCAGCTTCGTTTGCAACAAAGCCCGTAGATGTCAAAGTTCTTTCGAACTTCTCGTGCCATTTCTTAGGTGCTTGTCTCAAACCATACAAAGATTTCAACAATTTGCACACTTTTCCTTCATGGCCATCTGCTACAAAACCATCAGGTTGTTCCATGTAAATTTTCTCCTCCAACTCTCCATTTAGGAAAGCTGTCTTAATGTCCATTTGATGGACAAGAAGATTGTGTGAGGCGGCCAATGAGAGTAGTACTCGAATGGTGGTGAATCTGGCCATAGGCGCATAAGTATCAAAGAAATCTTCACCTTCTTTTTGGGTATATCCCTTGGCTACAAGCTGCGCCTTGTACTTTTCAATTGTACCATCGGGCCTAAGCTTTTTCTTAAACACCCACTTACACCCTACAGGTTTACACCCATAAGGACGATCAGTGATCTCCCATGTCCCGTTAGCCATGATGGAATCCATCTCACTATGCACAACTTCTTTCCAGTAGTCAGCATCAGGAGATGAATAAGCTTCCGAAATAGAAGTGGGAGTATCATTCACGAGATACACAATGAAATCTTCACCAAATGACTTTGCGGTCCTTTGTCTCTTGCCCCTTCTAGGAGCTTCATTGCCATCCTCCTCAGGAATATCTGTGTATTTCTTCTCGGAATGTTCCAATGGAACAATAGGTGCAGGAGTTGTCTCTGACCTCTGACTAGATGAGCTAGGCATATCCTTCATAGGAAAAATATCCTCAAAGAAAGTCGCATCATTCGACTCCATGATTGTACCAACATTCATGTCAAGTACCTCAGATTTCACCACTAGAAATCTATAGCCAATGCTATGGAAAGCATAACCCAGGAAAACACAATCAACTGTTTTTGGCCCAAGCTTACGCTTCTTGGTAATTGGTACATTGACCTTCGCCAAACAACCCCAAGTTCGTAAGTAGGAAAGTTTAAGCCTTTTCCTTTCCCATTCTTCAAACGGGGCAATCTCTTTATTCTTTGTGGGAACTCTATTTAGGACATGTCTTGCAGTCATCAAAGCCTCCCCCCACCATTCCTTGGAAAGTCCCGCTGTATCTAACATGGCGTTAACCAAATCAGTTAGAGTTCGGTTCTTTCGTTCGGCAACCCCGTTTGACTGGGGAGAATAGGGATGTGTCCTCTCATGTATTATACCATGTTCCTCACAAAATAAATTGAACTCGTTGGAAAAATACTCTCCACCGCGATCCGACCTAAGCCTTTTGATCTTTTGATCGAGTTGATTCTCTGCTTCGGCTTTATAGATTTTAAAGTAGTGCAAAGCCTCATCTTTTGTTTTCAACAAATATATCATGCAATATCTGGTAGAGTCATCGATTAGAGTCATGAAATATCTTTTTCCACCTTTTGTCAACACACCATTCATCTCGCAAAGATCTGAATGTATGAGTTCAAGTGGTGCCAAATTCCTCGCCTCAACAGTCGTATGGGACTTGCGAGGTTGCTTTGCTTGCACACAAACTCGGCACTTAGAACCTTTGACAATTGTAAATTTCAGGATTAAACTCAAATTTGCTAGCCTCGTCATGACACCAAAGTTAATATGACAAAGTCGTGAATGCCAAACATTTGATTCGGTTTCACTGCAAACATGATTAATAATTTTAGTGCAAAAGTCTGACAAAGATAAGCGGAACAAGCCTCCGCTCTCATAGCCCTTCCCAACAAATTGTCCACACTTAGATACTACAACCTTATTGGACTCAAATACCAATTTATAACCATCTTGACACAAACGAGAACCGTTGACGAGATTTTTATTTATAGCAGGGACATGCTGCACGTTCTTCAGTTGCACGATCTTTCCCGAAGTAAACTTCAGATCGACCGTACCAACACCATGAACAGAAGCATGTGTCCCGTTTCCCATCAGCACGGGTGTAGTTCTTGCGACCTGATAAGAAGAAAACATGTTTATGTCAGAACACACATGTACATTGGCACCGGTGTCAATCCACCAATCAGGAGAATGACATACTGAAAGAATGGTAGGAAATTTACCATACCCGACATCTTTCATGTCAATATCGCCAATAACAACATTAGCGGTCTTGCTATTGTTCTCATTCTGACGCATGTCCCAGCGGTCCTTGCAGGATGAAGCCCAATGTTCTTCACTGCCACATACATGGCACTTTCCTTTCTTCTTATAAGTCTCCTTCTTCTTCTTGAAGTTGACTTTGTACTTGCCATCAAATTTTCCTTTGCCCGCATAGTTGTTTTTGTTCTTGGGTTTGTGGGTTTGGAAATTTCTCTTTTGTACCAAATTGGCACTGGAATTCCCCTCATGGAAACGAGCACGTGTGTCTTTTGCCCTCGCCTTCTCTTCTACATCAAGAGTGCCAATTAGATTGACAACAGTAAACTGTTGCCTCTTATGCTTCAGAGAGGTAGCAAAATTCCTCCATGAAGGAGGAAGCTTGGCAATGATGCCTCCGGCAATGAATTTGTCCGGTAACACACAATTAAGATGCTCAAGTTCTTTTGTGAGCGACTGAATGAACAGCACCTCGGAAGAGGGTGTCCGTAGCCTGGAAAGCTTGCTCCTGTTCATCAGTTAGCTCTCCCTCTGGCTTGCCCTTAGAGGCGTGAAAACAGTTCATGGTGGTAAGCCAAAGAACTGCCCTCGCACGCCACCTCTTATAGTTCACACCCTCGAACACAGAAGGCTTAAGAGTAGCAGCAAATGCAGTTGGAGAAAATTGCCTACACACATCAGGTTTTTGGATTGTTGAATAATTAGGCATTTTCCCGTTTAGTTTAATCCAGAAAAATAGTGGATAAAACGTGAATAGCAATATATTGGTGAAACTAGAAACTAGCAACAATTCGTTGAGACTAGTCATGCAATCAAAATCATAAGCAAAATGCAGCATATCCATGTCAATCGCTACTAGCAATTAACCAAATGCTAGCCCTTACAGTGAGGATAAGATGGCATACGGCGCAGTAGCAGAAGGTGCAGATGTCCCGAGTGTCATGTCGCTGAAGAGGTCGTTGACGTCGGGGAAGAAGTCGTCGTTGGGGAACTCGTCGTCGGTGATGTCGCCATTCGCAGCCACGATGAACAAGACTCCAGCAGTCGCGCAAGGACGCTCCCCAAAAACCTGCTCGCTCCTCTCCCGTACCGGATCACAAGAGGCGGGGTTTCGGAGGCCTGCTGTCTCACTTCCCGGTGCACGCTGGGAAGAGAGATGGGAAAGAGATAGGCGGCTCAATGCTTTGGAATGAGATGAAAAGTTGTTTTGCTTTTTGGAACAACAGAGGAGCGACCTCTTATATACGTGAGAAGAGTTGAAACTGGGCCTTCATTAGTAGAAGAGAAACCGATGCAATAAACACCATTAAACAGACGCACTAAAAACCATTAAGGAGAGAAGAAACGAGCGCACTAAAACTCACACGAAGTGTTCAGTTTCTTCTCCCATTTATGCATCAATTGTTTCAACTTTCTTCTCGCGTGATAAAACAGCGCATACACGTGGCATGGGTCAATCTTCCACACAACCTTGTCATGCATGGATGGGCCACATGAGCCTCTGGGATTTACTTTGAATTATTGTCAGAAAATATGAATTATTATATGGGTTATGCCCAATAATTCCAACATGTAGCGCGTATAGATTTTTAAAGAAGTCAAACTTTGCAAATTTTGATCAAATTTGTAGAGAAAATTATTTATATCTACAGTACCAAATATATAAAATATAAAACTACGTCTTATGATGAATCTAATGATATATTGTTGGCATTCTAGATGAAAATATTTTTCTTTACAAACTTGGTCAGAGTTGATGAGGTTTGACTTTTCAAAAAAATTATATGCACTGCATTCTGAAACGGAGGGAGTATTATTCAGACCCTTGGCACGATTGGTGTCCAACACTATCGGAGATAAGCAAATAAAGTGGCGCTGTTGATTCAGTTCCTCTTTAGTTTGGGATGGTGATTCTCCCAGTTTTGTTTTACAAGACATTTTGAATCGATGTAATTGTTTTCCCTGTGCAATAAAGTGCGTCATGAAGGCTTTTTGTCAAAAATAAAAATAAATAGACCGTGCATCCCACGGCGCAGAGGCACAGAAAGGCATCTAAAAACTCTCTTTTGATTCAGTGACCAACAAAAATCAGTGATCAACATATATATAACCAACAAAAAGAACATGGCATAGCATCGTATCATCATATCCCAAAGCACCATGAACACCACACAATTCAAATTTCAAACCACACGGTCGCCACTGGAGCTTTTCCCTCCGAACCAGAATCAGAACCTCGGGGTCGATCTGCCCGGGCCCGGCGTGGACGCGCGGGGGCTGTCCATGACGACCTCGAACGCCCCCACAAGCGCCTTCACCTTGCTCTTCTTCTTCTCCAGCAGCTTGCTCTTGGTCTCCTCCAGCACGTCGTTGCTCCGCGACACCTCCTTCTTCTTGGGATGCGCCTCCTCCGGCCGCTTCTCCATCGCCGTCTTTACCCTGCTCCCCTTGAAACTCAGCCGACCCTCCTCCGGAATCTTCCCCATGAACGACGTCGCCCCTTCCTTCTTGGCGGCTCCTTTCAACGGCGTCGTTGGCTCCGAAGCGCTCAGGATCGTGTCGATCACCGCCTTGTCCTTGTTGATGGCTACCTTCGCCGGTGTCACGGGCTCTGACCGCGAAGTGCCCACCTTGGTCACCGTGTCCACTTCCTCCAGAGCTTCTTCCAGCGACGTCGCCGGCACCGATGATGCCTTGGATGCAGCGATCATCTTGGGTTCCTCGGCGGCTTCCGCCTGCTTCTGCGTGGCGGCGGGTTGTTCTTTCGGTTCTTTAGAGATCAGACTTGCTTCGGGCTGCTTCGTGGCATCTTCGTGCTTCGCCGGCTCTGCTTGTGGCCTCTCCTCGGCCTTGCTCTCCACGACGGCTTCCTCTTGAACCGGGCTGGCCGCCGGTTCATCTTGCAGCACGTTCAGCGGCGTTGCTGCCTCCTTCGTTGGTTCTTCCACAACGGCGACCGGCGGCGGAGGTTCATCCTCTGTAATCTTCTCAGTTTCCTTTTGTGTCCCTTCAAGGTTGCCGGCTTGCGGATTCTCTTCCGGCGCCGGCTCATCCACCTTCACGGCTTCCACGGACTCCTCCGGTATCACGGCCTTCTCCTCGTCAATGGCATTCGCCTTATCTGCTTCTGCTCTCGGCTCTTCTGGGATTACCTGCTCCTCTTGACGCGTCTCCTCCTCTGTCTTGATTTCATTACTGAGAATTTCGCCCGGTCGCGAAGTCGCTTCCTCCTGTAACTTCAGGGCAGCGTTGGGCTCCACGAGCACCTCTGCTTGCACGACGTCGAGAGGTGTCGCGGCAGTCATTTCAGCGGGGCGGCGCTGCTGCTCCGGCACGAGAGGGGGTCTCGCCGTCTCGGCGTTGATCTCGCCGGAAGCACCGGACGTCTCCTTCGTCGACGCCACCGCCTCGGCCGCGGGGCCGGCCAGGTCCTTGCTCTTCTTGCTGCGGGACCTGCCGACCTTGAAGGCGTGGGATGCCTTCTGCATCAGCTGCCTCGGCGACGCCACGGACCACCGCGACGTGGACGCCTTGGCCTTGGCCTTGTCCATGGCAGGGGTGATCGGCCGCGGCGCGCTCACCGGCTGCGCGGGGGGCCGCTTGGGCGTGATCGGCCGCGGCGAGCTCGCGGGCTGCTGCGCGGGGGACCGCTTCGGCGCGATCGGACTTGGAGCGCGCGCCGCTGGGTGCGCCGGGGACAGCCCCTTGGGCGTGGTGGCGCGGCCCTTGGAGGAGGGCGGTCTGGAGGTGGAGGACGACGGGGAGGCGCTGCGCAGGGTCGAGCTGACGGTGGGGCGGAGGAAGGACGGCACCGGCTTGTCCGACTCCGACGCCGGGGAGGGGCTGAGGGAGGCGCGTGCGCGTCGGCAGGAGGTGGGGTCGGAGCTGGCCGGGCGCGCGCTCGACGACGTGGTGGGTCTGCCGCTCGTGCTTCTTGGGCGTGCGCTGCTGCCGTCTCGCGACCCCGGCGTTGGCCGTGTGGCCATGAGCTGCTCCTGCTGCCAAACAAAGCCAGAGATTTCGTCAAATCACGTCGCGTGTAAGAATTGGTGCAATGCAGAACTAATGGCAGGGAATTCTGTTTGCTAGCGTTGATTTATTCCTGAGGCAATGCAGATTTTGATTGCAGACATGGTAACCACTGATCCTAGAGATGAAAAGGGTTTAGAATGGATGTTTACAGCTTCTTCTGGTGTTATCTTCTATACTTGTTTTCTGCAATCTGACCTGACAAACACCCCTAGCACCACTTATTGGAGCCTTTGACTTGCTATCTATCCTTTTTAAGTGCTTTCATGAGGTGCATGATTTTCATTTGTTTTTGAAGTAAGAAATAATCAGATGGTTTATGGATTAATTAACCATCCACAGCACTAGTTTAATTGTTCCTGTTTATGCAAAGGCATCATGATCATTATCAATATTGGAAGAAGAAAAACCTGACAGACATGTAGGAGAGAACTGTATAAATTCTGTCATCTATGCAATGTTTCAGAAACACAAAACAAGGAAAGGGCACAAGAAAAACAAGATGATCTACGCAGCTGATTTGAATTACATCTACCGGCTAACAACAAAGGAAGTCGTTATTTCTTAGAGAAAATTCTTGGAGATCCAATCTCCAAATCATCGCAACGCATCAGAGCTAATATCGCCAACATGACAGGCTAATTACTTGGAGAAAGAGCTAGGATAGAACAGTAGCATACCTAGAGCCGAATGGGATCAATTTATGGTGGATTGACCACCATCGATCGGCATGGACATATGAAAACTTTGCATGTCTCGAAACTGAGAGGAAGAGAGAAGCTTCATACCTTATTAAGCTCAGAATGGCCAAAAATGGTGCGGCGACGGAAGGAGGAGGAGAGAGACGGTGGAGGGAAAGAGAATGAGAGAAATCCGGGCAATATAAGAGCCTCATGTTTTCGGACAGACCTTGTCAAATGCTGAACTGAAACGGCAAGGGGCAACAGTTGACATCTGGTGACACATCCACCCTCTTTCTTCACCTATTTTTAACCAGCATTAAAGCTTCAAGAGGAACAGCTAGTTGCTGCAAAGCCATCAAGAGTTATTGTGTGTCCGCGCTCACAGTTTAACACTAGGAAGAGTAGATTTAACCATACATTCTTCAGAGGTTTGCTGGTAGGCCGATATTACTTTTGGAAAGCACTTCATCTGAGCACTTATTGTTTCCTTACAACTTCTTGGTTTCTTCAAAACTATCATCTGATCTATGTTGATAATTCAACAAACAAAGTATGTGGTAAATGTTGAACATTGGAATGAGCAAACCGCAAATCGTGAGGACGCCTCCCCTACCAACCGCAAACACCCACCTTGGCTTGAACGAAGAGGACTCAAAGCCGTCAGAGGAGTAGCCAATCCCGGGCAGGAGGACCAAGTCAAACTCTTGCCACAGAAGCCCCCGTCGCGACCTACTGCTAGCAAACGCACCTAGAAGAGGCGGCCGCCGACGCAACGGACGAGGGCCACTCATGGTAGCCGGCAACTTCAGCCGGCGAGTAGCCACTCCGGTGTCCCGACCCCCCATCGGCTCCTCAGACCAGCTCCATCCCGCCGCCCAACGCCAAGGTCTCCACCAGCCACCCTCTACCTCGCGTCCACGACCGCGCGAAGGGACCAAGGCCACACCTGAGGCCGCCGGATCTCGTGCCAGCCACCAGATCCGGCCCGCGCTCGCCACCCAAGGCCTCCTGGAGGACCGGTCGATCCGCCCAAGAACACCCCCCCCCCCCCCCCCCACACACACACACACACACACACCTGCCCCCATGAGGACTGTCACCCAGGAGACACGCCACCGCCGGAGAATAGTAGCCGCGCGCCAGATCCAACTAGGGGCCCATCCGCGCGCCACCTCCAGTGAGGGAGCTCCGTAGCTGCTGCACCGCCCGCGGGCCGCAGGACGCTGGCACCGCACACCAGCCATCGCGCCGCTGAGCCCCGCAGCAGCCCAGTGCCGCCACCCGAGGATGCCGCCTCACGAGGAGGAAGAAGGGCCCTGCCGCTGCCGCGCTAACCGAGCTTTGCCCGTCAGCGCCTGCCAGCGGCGCCGGGGAGGGGGGGGGGGATGGAGGCGGGGCCGAGGGGCCTGGAGGCTAGGGTCCCCCCTCCCCCGGCGCGCGCGAGCGCGTCGTGGGTGGGGAGAAGTGATGTTAGCTAGCAAGCTTAGGATGAGTTGGTAATCAAGCCAACATCATTGCTATAGTTGTAAACAATGCCAAATAGTGATCATGTAGCTACAGTCA
This sequence comes from Thinopyrum elongatum, assembly GCA_011799875.1. Taxonomy (NCBI): domain Eukaryota; kingdom Viridiplantae; phylum Streptophyta; class Magnoliopsida; order Poales; family Poaceae; genus Thinopyrum; species Thinopyrum elongatum. The sequence continues at coordinate 570,206,330 of CM022303.1, forward strand.
ACAAAGGAGCGAGCCGGCACGCCCCAAGCCACTGGCTACGCCCCTGCCTCAGTGTCAGTATCATTCATTGAAGGAGAATCAAGTAGTGATTTCTTGCACCAAATGGGCATGTTGTCGGATTTTGGTGTAAAAGTTGCCCTTGTTTCACGGTGCCACAAATAAAAGAACGAAGAACTAATCCACAACAAAGAAAACAAAAGTAGGTAAATATGTATGAATATGGAAAAAACACTTAAACTTAATTATTTGATCATTTGGTGAGAATGCTGGTAAAAGTAGAGGGGTTAAGTTGAGGGTGGATCTCGAGTATCTCTTCTATACAAGTCCTCATGTCAATTACCAACTCGCCGATGCAAGGTAAGCTCTCCTCAAGATGTTTTTTTTTTGCTCCGAACCCAATGCTCGGAGAAAATTTCTCTACCCCAATGCCTCTAAGTGGATCATCTCAAAAGAAGCACATGTTTCACCTTCGGTGAGATCTCTCTTCTTCCAAATGCAAGATGACTTACAAGTGAACCATGTGGGGCCTTTTATAGTCTCACTAGCGGTTGGGGCGTCACCTTGTGACGTCTCTTAAGGCGTGATTGTGCGCACTAATCAAGCTATTGTATTTGTTAATGTGCTTGTATGACAGTAGGTTTAATTTAACAAGACAGGCGGCCAAGGTAAATATGAATTTAATCCAGCATACTGGCCCTTGACACGCTTTGCTTATGTAGAAATGATTTCAAAAATATCATACAGAGAATGAGCTGAGGTAAAAGGAGCTAGTAACCGTATGAACATAAGTGATTTGGTTCATCTAGAACACATCATGGAACATAAACAGAAGACATATATGGTGAAATTTAGATCTTAAACTGAATATCTGAAGAAAAAAAAGATCAACTCATGCAGAAAATCCCTAAGCAAGATAATCTTGCCGCCTCAAAACTAAGAGGGCATCTCAAATTACTTGTCATGTTTAATTACTCGTTCCTGAGCTATACTCTCCAGCCTTTGCTTCAAGGCATTATTTTTCAAGTCTCATAATATATTTTGTGAGGTTTGAAAGTCCATTCCAGTGAACACATATATCCCTTCCAACCGCATTAATCAGGCATGAATGTATTCTGAAACTATCAGTGCATCGGGGAGCTATAATATATAACCATCTATTGCCATGAGAATACGTAATTATTCCTTGCAAAAAAGATCAATTGCTGGTTAGTCTTTCTCTTAAGCTACTCAAAATACTGGAGACTTAGAACACGAGATCTCTAAGCAAAACTGACGTGTGAAGTGTAGTATATTGATGACAAACACAACCCACAACGCTTGCTCAAGCTTAAACAAACGGCGATTGAAATGTTGTTATAGCCTGTCATTGGCATAATTAATGCAGAACTGTCCAAAACTCTTCTGCAAATTGATAGTGCGTCATGAGAAAACATTTGACAATGAAAAATATGTGAAGGTGCAGGTCAAAGCAAGTACAATACACCAAATTATTCAAATACGTAGATGCCAAGAATACTGATTGACCACCCATCTCGACGCTTGCCACTTGAAATGGACTTTTTAATTTGTTCTACAAGCCACTCAAACAAACTCGCATAGAGGGCTTTAGCAGTTGCCTGCAATATCTGAAGAGAGGTAGCCGTGTAAGAAATGCAAATCAAATATCATTGCCCACTGTTAAATTTGCATCAAGACGACATAATAGATATTGTAGCTTGAAATTAGCCAAGTAGTACTACCTCTGTACCAAATGTAAGATGTTTTTTGGTATTGCATAGGGCATAAAAAATGTGTTACATTTTGTTACGGAGGGAGTATTACGCATCAACAGCTGGTGACATTGAATAATATGACTTGGAACTAGCACAAAAGAAATGTATGTGCATGAGTGACTATCAGTTTCGCCACTACATCAACAAAATAAATAGGAGAAATATGTATTCCTCAGAAAATATAAAGCATTATCATACAATAGACTGATTCAAAAATCTATAAATGGATTTGTTTGGAATGCGGGAATTTTTTTCAATCCTTGCGGGGTTTGATCCATTTCCTGTCAAATTATTGTGTTTCAAACAGGGTCAAACATGTGATCAGTAAGATTTTAACTTGTAAAGCTTGAGGTTGGCAACATATAAACAATAGTATATATATTTTATAAATGCTAGCAATCATCTTCTTTCACCTTCCTTGCATCTCATCTAGTCGTGCTCAACACAGTTTTGTAGTCCAAGATGTGCAAACAAATATATTGTTCAGATTATCGAAAATTGATCTTGTTGCCTGCTAGCATGTTGACTAATTGAGGACATGGTAGAGGTCTAGAGAGAGTACATTTAACAGTAAAGTGCAACCTTATAGGGCCATGACTCGTTACCTACAAGCAAGTTGAGTTGTTGACTATATTCATATTTTAAAAATTCAGTTTACTTCTAAAGAACAAGCAACATTGAACACCCCTGCAGAGGCATACCACTGAAACTTGAAGTATCTCAATAGATCACATGAAAATGATACGAATAGCTTTACCACTGTTAGTCTTATGCCAATTACTATAACAGCCATCAATTTTTTCTGGAAGACTGTCACTCTGTCAAAAACAAATGTTCTACGCAGAGAGGATCGTCATCAAACTGAAGTCCACATCAAAATTTATCTAATTCACAACACTTAAATGCTTAGCTAAATGTGTCATGAGGCAACTTCCACAGGGGCTTGAAAAACAAGTTGAACATCAACGATGTGAAGCTATGACTGACGAGACCTACTAATGAATAACCGTCCAAGTAAGCAAAGACAAAAAGTATGCTAGGTGGACTGCAGAGCACACTGACTATTTGCATTTGACAATGGCATTTCATGAAACTATGATTCAGTAGTGAGAGGCATCCTAACATGACTACCAGCCATGGTGTGAATTAGCCAGAGGTTCTTCAACATGTTGAGGAGCGCGCCGGCCGGCACATTGAATAGCCCAAACACCACGGCGAGCCTCTCGGAAACAAATGAGGGAGTAAACTGAAACAGGAAGATAACCGTAGGAATACCTGAAGTCGTCTGCAGCAATGATGAGTCCTAACGCAATATATATCAGATGATTTTGGTGATAGAAGCTTCAGGGTTACTGGTAGTTGCTTGTGTATAAAGTGAGTTGGTGACTTTGAACGGAAAAGAAACTGGGCAATAAACAACACCGGAGAACCAATAGTTTGGACAAAAAACGGATAGAGAAATAATAATAGGCCTCATGAGAGCTATACTCCAACCATCATGGTAAGGCTATGAAGAATTTAGTACAGAAGTCTAAATGTGGCCTCCTATAAAATGCTTTCTAGATAGTTATATTGTACTAAGACGCTAAATCAGGAAGAAAAAACATGTTCCAATGAAAAAAACACTCTTCACACCGATCTTTATAGAACAGACACACATATTTACATTTGAGGAAATAACTAAAAAAGTAAATAGGAGGATCATATACATAGTCAAACTGCATATGTTTTCAACTATTAGTATGTACTATAAGAATGTAATTCTCCGACATGAGGCCTAGCAAATGCAGATAATGATTCAGTTGAGCAGCTTGTTCCATAGTTGGTGCTGAGTTTCAGTCACACACATCAAAGCAAAGAACAAGTGCTGCAAGTATGGATTATGGAACTGTAAATATCTGATGATTGACAAGATCAGATAGCTCTTTTCTTTCTTGCATTAATGAAGAGTGTAGCTGCATCCAATCCAACTGCTCATTGTCAGTGAAGATTGTAGCATATGCTATTACAACCAAAAAGACAAAAGTTTGTCTGAATGTGTCATCTTTCTTCAAAAATTTGTTACAGCCAAAAAGGCCTCAAAGAGAACAAAGACAAAGCACAAGAAATATATTCTCTAGGAACGACCGAGTAAATAGATGAACAGAAAAGAGCTCACCCTGCATAAAAGCGAACAGCACAGCCATGGGAACGACAACCGCAAGGCCGGTAAATCAGTAGCAGATAACATCACAAGTACCATGGGTCTGTAAAGCATAACACCTATTAAAAAGGTAAGAAATTCTAGGAAATGGTAACAGAGGAATTAATACAAATAAACAGTCAGCTTTCTAATTTTCAGGTCCCAACAGCTAAAGGCCCATCCTAAATACTCCCTCCATTCCTAAATATGAGTCTTTCTAGAGAGTTTAATATGGACTACATACGGATGTATATAGACGTAGTCTAGAGTGTAGATTCACTCATTTTGCTCCGTATGTAGTCCATATTGGAATCTCTAAAAAGACTTATATTTAGAAACGGAGGGAGTATATCATTATCTAACCACATGAGTCATTGGTAGGATGTTTCACACACAGCTTGAGATAAAATCATACCTACCCTACCTTACACGCTCTCACTTCACCGCTTCATATACTGGACACTAAACTATTCAAAGATCTAGCATAAATATTGGCATTCATTAGTATGCATATCAGATTCGATTGCAAATAAGTTTATCTTCAGTCTCTTTAATAGATTTTCAACAACAGAGCTTTCTCCTGTTATATGCCTCAAAAAGCAAAAATAAACAAATGATTTTCTGAACGCAAACACACTCAGATCAGAAAAAAATGAGGCATCATACAACCGTATCAATGTGCTTCAATATCACTGAAAAAATACCTTCCATCGCTTGATTTGCCCAACAGTGAAAGCCATTCAAGATACAATATGTCTGAATCAACTCAATCATACCAATAATCCAGTTCAATGTCGGAATATACCTGGAGAGAAGAATGAAGCAACCAAGTATAAATGAAAATATCAAATTATCCATATATCTTTCTTGAAAAACATAAACTGAACAGGAAATCTAAGCCCACCTCTCATGGAGTAATATGAAGTGGAGCAACCAATCCATATTTAGAAGGAAACTATTAGCATTACTCGGTAGATATATGATACATCCTTGATAACTAAAGTTTCATTAGTATAACATGTACATCAATAGGAACAAAATACAGAGTAGCTCTCAGTAACTCATTGAAACAAATCAACTGATGAACGCAAGAAAAAGTAAAATTCTGCTATGAACACAACATGTATGGTGAAAACTGACGGTCATTCTTATGGTATTAGGTACAATCTTTTATTTCAAGCAAACTGATCTAGTAGCAGAAATGATGAGAGAAATTCAGAAAAATCTAGTATGCAACGAAATTTGGCAATGTTTATATCCCCAATGCAAATTCTTACCAATCATGTATGGCAAATTTCACAATGGGCCAAATAAAATAACCTGCTGAGTGGCCAGTGATGTTTTTTTTACCTACCCAATGTTGACCGGATATGCAATAGCAAGGTTCCTCTTCTGAACAGATAAAGCTTTTTAGCTTGTCCTACCAAATCAAGAACAAATCACACAGTGGTCATTGATGGAGGTGCACATAGGAGTGGGCACCTGCATGACTGGGAGGAAGAGGAGGATCTGGCCGGAGAAGCGCCTCCTCCTCCTCTAGCCGCCATGGAAGAGCACAACGTCCTCCTCTTGCCTCTTTGGCGGCGACGGCCATAACTGGATCCTTGGAGACGGCCACACATGGCCACCGACGGAGGAGGGGAATGGGGAGCAGAACCGTGGCGGCAACGGCGACCTTCAAGCGACGACCCGCAGAGGAGAGGAACACAGTGACAACCCATGACGACGGACCGAGCGCACAGCGGCGACCAGCCCTGCTCGAGTCGCTTGGGGGGGGGGCTAGGAGAGGAGGAGGCGCCAGGGAGGAAGGTGTGCGGAAGAAGGAAAGAAAAGAAAGGACGCTACCTCACATCTGCAGGCTGAGGTGTTATCCAGTGAAGCGTTTATCTAACCAGCGTTTTCCGAAAAGAATCATCTCTTTCTATCGCACGGTAAAAATCGCCAGATGGATAGCCCAGCGAGCGCCATTTACGCCACCCTTATTGTGTTTGATGTCATTGCACTAATGAAAACCAATACTATTAGTGAGGAGGAAAAAGTAAAGGCAAAACTAGTTAATATAGGAATGACTAGAATGCCCCTGAAAGCAAGGTTATTCTAGTCTTCTTTAGTCCATGGGGAGTGTTGTCTTGTTCCATGAGGGATGGACATGTGTGGGCTTGGTGGGCATCACCTCACTTGTTCTTACCCTTTAGGTTGTCAATTTACTTTGTGTTCTTATATTTATCCTTGTATGCCTTCAAGTTCTTCATCTTTCGGTGTTCTAGCTTGCAAGATGCGATGAATATAGAGGTCTCCTCACCCCAACCACGATCAAGGGGCAATATAGAGGGCTCCTAACTCCCGTCGTGGTCGCGGCCCAACTTAATTGCCTTCAACTCCAAAGTCCTTGTTTATAATATTGCACATTCACAACATCCAACTCCTACCGAAATCGTTCCAATATTACCATGACCTTCCACCATCCCGCTTGCACTGTAAACTCGTTCCAAACGAGGCCGAAGTATGTGAACATACAGATAAGATAACAAAACTCCAAACTAGGCCTAAAGGTGATAAGCAGTTTGCTTGTTTTCCTAGGAGACTTTCTAGAGTTTTCCAGTTGAGAGCTACTACATGACTATATATGGCCTATACCGCACGAGTCTTTGGGCTAACACTAGAAACCACCATCTTGTCTTGACACTATGTTTGGTGTTCAAGGACTCCCCTTCTCCCTTGCCGAAGACGCGACCTCCTAAATATGCACGTTCTGCCATGGCCGTCATGGATGGAGAACATTCGAACACGTATCGGGTTAACGAACGAGGGGTCAGGGTGAGGATCAGTACCGTGCCGATGAGGCATGAAGGTTGGGTGAAGGAGCGGCAACAATTGTCGCCTCGGTTCACAGGAGTAGGGTTTTGGGATGGGAACGAGTGTGTGTGAGAGAGATGTTAGTTCGGGAGCGTTTCTGCGAGAGGCGAGGTAGGGCACGGGATGTTTCAAAAGCAAGAAAGACACCTCCTGATTGGCTTTACATGGTATTTCCTCCATTTTTTTTACTCCACATATAAGTTTTTTCTTAAGTCAAACTTTTTAAAGTTTGTCCATATTGAAAATAGCAACATCTACAATACTAAAGATATACAGTACGAAAACTAATTTCATGGTGCATCTAACGATATTGAATTGATATTCTGAATGTTGATGTTTTTTCCTATATAATCTTGGTCCAACTTTACACGGTTTGGCTTAGGAAAAAACTTATATACAGAGTAAAAAGAAATAGAGGGAGTATGAACTAAAATACCAATGTGCTTTAGTTTAAGTCAGAAAAATAAGCCAGTGTTGGTTAGGCTTTAGCTTATAAGCACACCCCGCCGGTCCTGCTTGGGTTTTGCGTGGACTGCCTCTGACAGCAACAAGGGGAGAGTAAGAAGTAAGTGAGGCCTGGTTGGCCGGTTGTGTGGCCGGGTGCAACCCCCTTGAAGCCAAGCAGAAGCGTGTAGTGGCTAGATGCATGCGAAAATCATGGTTTCAGCCCCTTCGTAGTTGTACTTTCACATCTTCTATACAAGTTTAAGTACCTAAAACTAGAGAATCATTGTACAAATCTACTCCCTCTGTCCTAAAATAAATGTCTTGACCTTAGTACAACTTTGTACTAAAATTAGTATAAAGTTGAGACACTTATTTTGCGACGGAGGGAGTATATTGCTTGCAAGAAACGGTATATGCAGCTAGATTAGTTTACCAGAAAAGAACATGGCGTACATATCAATACATAAACCATTCAGTATGTAAATAATTCACGACACGACAGTTCAAACTAATGCACCTGAACTATATAGTGACAACAAAATTATTACAATTGTAAAATCTAATTTCAATAAGTAGCAAAACTGTTGAATAATATGTATGAGCCCCCCATAAAACCTAATTTTATATACCGAGACACCTAAGAAAGTAGTTGACGACTATGTCCTTGACCAGTGAGGCGCCCGTCAGATGATGACGCTTGCACAAGTCATCCTTGCAGCGGCAGACCGTGAAGTCATGGCTTCTCACGATCGGCTTCTCGACGACGGAGATCTCGCACCGCACGACGAAGGAGTCGTCCCAGAGGTACTCCGGCGACTTCTCGAGCTCCCTCTTCGAGATCTTCAGGCCCCAGTACTCAACGCCATTGTGCTTGTGAGGGAACGTCACCACGTGGCGTTCACCAGCAAACCGGACCTTCGCCGGCGCCCCCGGTGCTGCAGGCTCGCCGCCGTGGCGAGGGACCAGGCTGAACCGGAACTCGGCGCGGACGTTCTTGCCCTTGCTGCCGCCGGCCAACTTGAGGAAGAACGAGATGTTGGAGTTGCTCCCAGCGTGGAGCATCTGCGCTCCGGGAGGGGCTGATATTCTCCCGGCGTTGCAGTCCTTCTTCCGGTACTTGTTCGGGTAGTAGCAGATCTGAAAATCGTGGCCCGCCGCCCTGAACTTGCTGGACTCGATGCGCTCGCCGTCGACGAGCAGCTTGGTCACGGAGTAGCCCTCCACCTTGAGCTCGTGAGAGCCGGCGCTCGTCGTGTTGGTGATCGTCGAGCGCGTGGGCGGCTGCGGAACCTTCATGCCGGCCATGGTTAGGTCGCTGATCGGATCGGAGGCTAGCGTGGTCGACGAGGTATGTTGGTTTGCTCGTTTGTTTTCTCGGCGGTGGGTTTGGATTTTGGAACGTCCAAGGCGTACGTGCTGCACCGTTATATACTGCTATAGGACTGCCTAGGTCGACACGTCGTCTGCCACTCTGTCTCCGATTGTTACTTGGAACGAGATTCCAATATTTGTATCCGGGACTGCTTGTATCTCCGATCTCGTCCAGAATAAGGTATCCATTTGCTTAGGTGTTCACGAGTAAGGAACTGTTGATTCTGTGAACCGATCTTCCTTTCAAACGTCTCAGGAACTTTGGGTTTGACCAGCCAATACGGAATATCCCTTTTTATGGACTCTACACAGGGAATAGGGAGGGATTTCGCTACAAATCAAACGTCGAATTTATTATACCATAGCAAATTGAACGTTTGAGAGGACAAATTATGTCGTCATGAGGATGGTAATTTACTCTATCAAGCGTCACAAATTGTCATCCTCGCGACAATACAATTTAGGATAAGAAACATTCAATTTGCCATAAAAAAAAGAGAAAAGTATACTTTTCGTCCCTCAACTCTTCGCTGAGTTTACTTTTCGTCCCTCAACTCTAAAACCGGACAGAGTGCATCCCAAACTCTCGAAACCGGTCATTTTTCGTCCCTATGACTGAGTCAACCTGGTTTTGACCACATATGAACAGTACATCCGATGAACAGTCAATTCGAAAAAAAAAGCAAAAAAAAATAAAAAATCTGAAATTTTATGGCATCGAAGATACTCAGGTACGCCACGTGCGTGCAAATTTTTGTCATGTTTGGAAGTTCGAGGAGCTCGCAGCAAAAAAAACAAAATTAAATCTACTCTGAAGTGAACAGTACATTCAAAAAATTATAAAATAAGTCAAAAAAATTTGAAATTTTTCCGCATCGAAGATGCTCGGGTGGGCAAGGTGTGTGCGAATTTTCGTGGTAAAATAAGATCCGAGGGTTTGGAAACCACCCGAAGCGGCACGCACACGTACGCTATTTTGTTTTTATTGGCACGACCTTCTTGGATGTCATTTGACCACGAAAATATGTACGCACCTTGCACACCCGAGCATCTTCGATACGAAAAAATTTCAGAAATTTTTTATTTTTTTTTGCTATTTTTTTGAATTTACTGTTCACTTCAGAGTAGATTTACTTTTGTTTTTTTTGCTGTGAGCTCCTCGAACTTCCAAACATGACGAAAATTTGCACGCGCGTGGCGCACCTGAATATCTTCGATGTCATAAAATTTCAGATTTTTTTTGTTTTCTTTTGCTATTTTTTTCGATTTTACTCTTCATCGGATGTACTGTTCACCGTGGTCAAAACCGGGTTGACTCAGTCGCAGGGACGAAAAATGATCGGTTTCGAGAGTTCGGGGTGCACTCTGTCCGGTTTTAGAGTTGAGGGACGAAAAGTAAACTCAGCGGAGAGTTGAGGGACGAAAAGTATACTTTTCTCTAAAAAAACCATTCAATTTGTCATGCTTGAAAAACTGACGTCATATTTTTAACATCTAATCGGTAGAGTACGTGCTCATTCGAGCTCAAAAAAGCACTCTCGGAAGACGTTTTAGAAATTGCAATGCTATCATAGAGAGATTTGTCATGCTAGGAAAAAAGAATTTTCATGTTTTTTTAATACAGTACAGACGCAAGCGCTATATATACGCGGATACACTCACCCCTATGAACGCACACACGCAACCATACCCCTATGAGCACCTTCGAGAGACTGAGTCGGCAATATCATCTTGAGATTTACGAAGTCATCGTAGATGTCTCGTAGTCGACAGGGACATCTCCTCTCATTGAACGTGTATCGCCGAAAATCCTGCATTATGCTACAACAGAAAGATTGTCATACTATGACAGTGTAAATTGTCATGCGTTTTAGAGATTTGACATGCTGCAAGAAAAGGGTAAATTGTCCACGTGTTTAAGAATTAGGACCCCAATATTTGGCCAACGTCGGATTTAAAGGTTCGTTACAGCGAACGAATCATTCGCTTCAAACGTTTTCATTTGCCAAGATACCCCCCCCCCCCCCCCCCCCCCCCCCCCCCCCCCCCCCCCCCCCCCCCCCCCCCCCCCCCACAAAAAAAGCAGCCTGACCAGGCCTACTAAATGGGCCTCCCCATATAATGCCAAAAAACAAAAAAAGGTGTAAAAAGGCCAATATTCTGCTGACTACTATCAAGACTTTGAACATGATTAGGACTAGCAAAAAATAAGGAAAATTGCCATAATATGTATTAAATTGTCATGTAGTTGAAAAAATGGATCCATGCCAGTTATGAAACTAAACAATGCCAAAATTGAAAACACATAGAAAGAAACTTGGCAAAAAAATATGTTCCAACATAAAGTTGCCATTGTTTCATATGGAAAGAAGATAAAAAAAGAATTGAAAATAAACATTGTGAAATAGTCTAATGAACTTCTTTTTGCAATGTGATGTTCAAGAAAATGCCATGCTACTAAAAAAAATATCATGCTCAATTCAACAATATTTTGACATCTTTTAGAGAAAAGTCCAAAATAATTTACAAGAACAATAATTTATGATGGTGTATGCGATGAAAATTCCTTGATGTGTACAAAACTAATTTTCCATTCTCCAAGACAAATAGTTTGTCGTGGTTAAATTAATCAAGTTTGTCATGTTCGAATTATATAAATTTGTTTGAAGAACAGATGTGCCATGATCCAAACAATGAATTTTCTAATGACCCTATTTTTTTCCCATGGTCAATTTTTTTTGCCAAAGTCTGAAGTATGAATTTACCATGGTCCAAAAAAATAACCTTTTCATGTTCTAACCTACAACTTTGCCATAGTCCAAACAATAACTTTACCATGCTTAAAATAAATCTACCATGTTGCAAACAATAAAATTGTCCATGGTCTATAAAAGAAAAACTTTGGCATGGTTGAAAAGTAAAATTGCCATACTCAAAAGTAAAAATTTAGCAAGGTCTATTTACAAAGAAATGACATGGTCCAAAAAATAACCTTTCCATGGTTATTTGAAAAAAAATATGCCATGGTGCCTACAGTGAATTTGCCATTGTCCATTAAGTAAAATTGCCATGGTCTGGAAAGTAAATTTGCCATGGTCCCTTAAGTAAAATTGTGATTATTTGAAAAGTACATTTGCCATGGACCGAAGGTAAATTTGCCACTGTCCATTAACTGAATGTTCCATGGTTTCAAAAAGTAAAATTGCCATGGACCGTTAAGTAAATTTGCCATGGTCCAACAAATAATAAAATTTCGGAAATTTTGTTACCTAAACAAACAAGGCAACTTTTAGGCATTGGGTAATGGGCGCATGGAAAGTTAGGAATATTTTCTATTTGACAAAATATGGCAAATTTTATGAATTTGCCATGAACACCTGGAATCTTGTTTTCTGAAGAAAAAATGTCAATTTTTTTTGAAAAAATAAGAATAAATTTGCCATGTGCTATAAAGTGAATTTGTCATGGTGGATGAAGAAAAGAATTTTACATTGTCCAAAAAATAGAAAATTGCCCTGATCCACATAGTGAAATTCCATGTTCCATGAAGTGATTTTTTCCATGGTCTTGAAAAACCATGGCAAATACACTCTGTACATCATGGAAAATGTGGATTTAGAAGAAAAAAATACTTGTATATTGTCAACTATGCATATCAGGAAAATGTACTGTCCCCCCACCCCTTATTATGAAAAAGGAAATGTTGTATTGGCTAGGTTAGATAAAAAGAACAAGTTATTGGCAAAAAAGCTAAATTGCCATGTGAATTTTCCATGTATCTATAAAAAAAGTGAGTTTGCAATGGTCTATAAAAGAAGGAAATTTGCCATGACAAATATATTACATTTGTTTTCCATGGTTAAAATAGTTTGCTTTGCCACCAGAACAAAAGAGAGATGTCAAGTTGTGAAATTCACAAAAAATAGATTTGCCATGGCAAATGTGAAGACATGGCAACTGTTGAGGAATGATAAACCGTTAAGAAAAATTAACAATAATTGTTAATTCCTTAAAACAGCGGAAAAATTGCCATAAAAAAATTGAAGATAACACAATTACGCCTAAATACTGCCAAGTGGGTAAGTCCATTCATTTTACACAAAAAATGGCATGTGCTATAAATTAGCTTTTAATGAACTTGTCCTGTAACTATTACAAAATTTCTGAAATTTCCCATGATAATGTGTGAACAAATTAGCACAAGCAATCAGCAAAAAAAAGTGGAGTTTAACGTACATACCACCGGAGCTGCAACAGCTCCCTGCTAGAACACTTGCGCGAGCCCATCCACCGTCGCGCGCTCCTGACAGTGCCTTACACACCCAAGCCTCATGCAACTCATCTCCCCCGAGCTCGCACCTGAGGAACCTCCAGCACCTGTAGCCTTCCACACGCCGTGCTCCGAGCTCGCCCCCTGCCATCCACCAAACTCAACCGAGCACCGCGCCCGACGCCCTTGTGCAGGTCTCCCTCACCGGAGATCCACATCGTGTGCTGCCCATGCAGAATCCACCATACAACAAGTATGGGTACCACTGGGGTCGGGGGACACGCGTGCACTGTGGCGATGCGACATTGCAAACATGGGAGCTCCGCTGGGAGGAGCAGCACCCGCCGCTGCTCCCCGCGAGCAACACCTCTGCCGACTCCTCCTCTTTGACCCCTCCATCGCGACCACATCCTCGGGGGACGTGGCAGAAGACATGGGGCGGCACGGCAGGGGTTGCCGGTGGAGCCTCGAGCGACGCGTCTTCTCCTCCTCCTCCCATTCGTCTCTCTCTTTCCTCCATCTCCCTCACCTCCGGTTCTCTCTTTTCTCTGTACAGCTCCGCCGTTTTGGAGCTAGACGGGATGTGGATTCAAGTCAATGGGGATAACAGTGGGAAGAAAGACTGGGGAGAGAGATGTGTCGGAATGTAGACCACCGATTTCAGCCAGCTCCTTTGTTCGCCCGATTCATACAGGCGCTGTTCAGACGGATCTGTCCACAGATTCTAGATCGGACGGTATGGAGATGGGGCAAGTCAATGTATCATCACAAAAGCTGCCGTGGCTAGCCAGAATGCTTTTAGATTCGTACAGCACATCAGACGGCCAAACCAACATTCCGTCCCAATCACAAGAAATCTCACATCAGATTTTTAGTGATTCCGAAGAATTTTCATGCTATACAGAAAAGTTGCCATGCATGCTTCTAATTGTCAGCCTACATCATAGGATAGTGACATGCTACACACAGGGTCATTCCCTTAAGAGGGTGTATGAGAGCGAACATTTATGTCGTGGCGTGTTGATGTATGAATGTATTGCTTAGTCTCTTTCATTAGACCGGTCTTTTTGTTGTATTGGCTAGAACATGTACTTGTACTTAGTATCAGAGCCAAAAGGTCTTGAGTTCAAGACCCGGCTGACTGCAATTAAATTGCAGCTCACTTTCGATCCACGTTTAGGCCTGACGGAGCCACACGTGAGGGAGAGTGTTGACATATAAATGTATTGCCTAGTCTCTTCCATCAGATCGGTCTTTTGGTTGCATTGCTTGAGCATGCACTTCTACTTGGTATCAGAGCCAAGAGGTTTTGAGCTCAAGTCTCGGTTGGCTCCAATTAAATTGCAGCACACTTTCGGTCCATGTTTAGGCCTGAGGGAGCCACACGTGAGGGGAAGTGTTGACGTATAAATATATTGTCTAATCTCTTCCATCAAATCGGTCTTTTGGTCGCATTAGCTAGATCATGCACTTCTACTGAGCGCAATTGGACGCACCAGAGAGTGTTTCGTCGAAACCACTCTCAAGAATGAAAGATGGCGTTAAGCGTATGCCTAGCAGGGAAGCGTTACGTGTTATATATAGCCATAGGCTAGGGTTTACAGGATTTGGAAGTTAGGTTAGACTTGATCCTCAAGTTAGCTAACCACAAGATAAGGATCGAAGCCATCGACCTAACTACCAGATTACAGAATTGTAACACACGCAAGTTAAAGAGTATATGCGGTCTTATATCCAACCGTATATACGTACATTGTATTCTAACACACCCCCTCAATCATAACTTCACCAAGTTGAGATTGTTCTTGAATTCTTCTAACTTGCGCCATGATAAGGCTTTAGTGAAACCATCTGCAACTTGATCATTAGTGGGAATGAACCGAATATCAAGCAGCTTCTTAGCTACCCTTTCTCGCACAAAATGATAGTCAACCTCTATGTGTTTTGTTCTGGCATGAAACACTAGATTTGCTGATAGATATGTGGCACCAATGTTATCACACCACAATCGTGCAACAGGAGAGTGATTAACACGAAGCTCATTCAACAAGGTTTGAACCCATATTAATTCTGCCGTAGCATTGGCCAAGGCTTTGTACTCAGCTTCTGTGATTGATCTTGACACAGTAGCTTGTTTCCGTGCACTCCATGATATAAGATTTGGTCCAAAGAAAACAGCAAAACCCCCTGTTGATCTTCTATCATCAGGACAACCTGCCCAATCAGCATCAGAGAATGCACTCACCAAAGTTGATGTTGACCTTGTGACTTTCAAACCTGTACTCATAGTGCCCCTTAGATATCTCAAGATCCTCTTTACTGTTGTCCAATGTGCAAGAATAGGGGTATGCAAGAACTGACATACTTTATTGATAGGAAAAGATATATCAGGTCTTATAAGTGTTAGATATTGCAAGGCACCTACAATACTTCTATAGTTTGTAGATTCTTCAGCACTTAAAGGCTCTCCTTCTTCCTTAGATAATTTTTCAGAAGTTGAGAGAGGCATATTTGAAATCTTGCAATTCATCATACCTGCTCGTTTTAGCACATCTGACACATACTTTTCTTGACTCAAGACTATGCCATCTTTAACTTTTTTTACTTCTATTCCCAAGAAGTAGTGCAAATCACCAAGATCTTTTAGAGCAAAGTCTCTCCTTAGATCTTCAAGCAATGCTTTGGTTGCATCCTGTGATGAGCTTGCAACAATAATATCATCAACATATACTAACATAAAAATGGTGATTTTGCCTTTTCTGTAGAAGAATAGTGATGTGTCAGCTTTGGACGGCTGAAAACCAAGTCTTTGGAGTTTCACACTTAGCCTAGAGTACCATGCTCTAGGTGCTTGTTTCAAACCATATAAAGCCTTATCAAGCTTACACACATAATGATACTTGTCCTTTACCTCATACCCAGGTGGTTGTCTCATATACACTTCTTCCTCTAGAACGCCATGAAGGAACGCATTCTGCACATCCAATTGATGAAGACTCCAATTGTTTGATACTGCAA
Organism: Thinopyrum elongatum; assembly: GCA_011799875.1. NCBI lineage: Eukaryota > Viridiplantae > Streptophyta > Magnoliopsida > Poales > Poaceae > Thinopyrum > Thinopyrum elongatum. The sequence goes on from CM022303.1 coordinate 570,222,246, forward strand.
TAGAAAGAACAAGTCTGACAGTAGCTGCTTTCACAACAGGGCTAAAGGTATCCTCATAATCTATACCATATCTTTGTTTAAAACCCTTTGCAACTAGTCTAGCCTTGTATCTATCTATTTCTCCATTTGCCTTTCTTTTAATTCTGTAGACCCATTTACAGTCAATTAAATTTCTCCCTTTTGCTGGAGGAACTAGATGCCATGTTCTATTTTTCATAAGAGCATTATATTCCTCATTCATTGCATTCTTCCAATTTTTATTCTCTAATGCCTCTACCAAAGTGTTCGGCTCTCATGTGACAGCAAGACCAACAAAACGTCCCTTGTCATACCTGACCGTACCATCCGTACGTACTTTTGGTTTTAAGATACCATGTTGGGATCTCATTCTTGGTGGAGACACAGGAATCGTCGCAGAAGATGGCTGCACAGAGGATCCGGAGCCTGACCCAGCCGCACCAGATCCAAGAGGGATCCTGTCGCCATCGCCAGCGCCCGCGCCTGGCCCGACAGCAGCGGATCCGAGGCGGATGCTGTCACCCACCTGCGACGCACCGGATTGGCCCACGCGACCATGCGGAGGAGACCGCACCACTTGGCGGGTGGAGAGCGGCGCCTCGCTGCTTGCGGGTCCACCTGACCCTGAGTGCGCCACAGCGCCCGCGCCCGCGGGCCCTCGAGGAGACACGCGTCGTGGCGAGGCTGGGTCGCCTGCTCCCGAGGCAGATGCGGTACGGATCCCGCTGTCCGGCGCGGCAGGTGAGGGAAAATCTTCCCCGGGATCGCCGCTGGCTGGATCTGGCGCATCACCTAAATCTGCACCGTGTTCCGTGCCTGTCTGCTGCTGCATAAAATCATGGCACACAACATAATTTCCACCAAAATTTATAGCAGGATTTTTATGAAGATTAACCAAAGGATCAGCTATCTGTTCGTCCCCATGATCAAGAGGTTCGGATGGAGCAGTTTCTGCAAGAAGAAGGACTTCAGAACGAAGAGGAACGCCGGCATTTGGATTGAGCGAGGCAAAGGGAAAAATTGTTTCGTCAAAGATGACATCTCGAGAGATATAAACACGTCCTTCTTTGACATCAAGACACTTGAACCCTTTGTGGAGATTGCTATGGCCAAGAAAAACACATTGTTTTGAACGGAATTCTAGCTTCTTGGCATGAAAGGGTCGAAGATTCGGCCAACATGCACAACCAAAGGTGCGTAGGGCCTGGTAGTTGGGTTTTTCGTGGAACAATTTTTCCAAGGGAGTATCAAGATTGATCACTTTGCTAGGAGTGCGATTGATAAGATAAGTGGCGGCTAGAAAAGCTTCATCCCAAAATTTTAAGGGCATGGAAGCATGAGCTAAAAGGGAGAGGCCCACATCTACAATGTGCCTATGTTTTCTCTCGACTGACCCATTCTGTTGATGGGCATGTGGGCATGACACGTGATGTGTAATCCCTATTTGACGAAAGAAGGAGTTGAGGCGCTCATACTCGCCGCCCCAATCTGTTTGCATGGTGATAATCTTGCGATCAAAAAGTCGTTCAACTAGTGCTTGAAACTCATGAAACACTTTGAAAACTTCTGATCTATGTTTAAGGATATATATCCATGTGAATTTACTGAAATCATCGATGAAACTCACATAATAGTTTTTCTTATTAATTGAATCTCGGGCAGGCCCCCATACATCAGAGAAAACTAGCTCTAAAGGAGCTTTTGAGGTACTACTAGAATTTGGATAGGGAAGTTGATGGCTCTTGCCTTGTTGGCAAGCATCAGACACTCCCTCTTTATTCAACTCTTTGCTAGAAAAAGAAATTTTATTGTGTCTAAGAAAATGTTGAACTATTGCCGAGGATGGATGTCCTAAATGATTATGCCACCTTGATGGAGAGATCTTGGTGGCGCCAAGTGCATGTCTGCCCGAGCTTATGGGAGCTGATGATAGGGGATAGAGCCCGTTTCTACACCTGCCATGGAGGAGGGTTTTCCTCGTTGCCTTGTCCTTGACATAGAAAAAATGAGGATGAGTTTCAAGAAACACATGATTGTCATAAGATAAACGATGGGCAGAGATCAAGTTTTTGGTGGCTTTGGGCACATGCAAAATATTTTTAAGATGAAGATTGCGAGTAGGGGTACGAACGTATGCATGACCTATATGGGAAATCTTCATACCTGCGTCGTTTGGCACGTTTACTTGATCGTGTCCATTGTACTTGTCACGGACGGTGAGTTTGTCGAGCTCGCTGGTAATGTGGTCTGTTGCACCTGAGTCCACATACCAGTTTGTGTCCACCCCATAGGAGGAGTTGGTGTTGACGGCTGCTGCACTTTTCTCCTTGTTGAAGGAGACGTCAAAACGGCGATAGCACTCCATGGCCGTGTGATTGGGCTTGGTGCAGATTTGGCAGAAGACGTCGGGGAGATCATTGCGACCTCCTCCATTGTCGCGGCCACCGTCGCGACCACGACCACCACCGCCGTTGCCACGGCCGCCTCCATTGCGGCCACCGTTGCCACCGCGGCCACCGCCACGGTTGGATCCACCACGCCCGCCGCGAGAGACGGCGTTGGCAGAGGAGTGGGAGGATTGCCCTCCGCCTTCAAACATAGCCAATCTGCTTTCAAAGCTGATCAGCTGCGAGTAAAGCTCGCTCACCTTGATTTGCTGAGTCCGAGCAGAGATCGTGGAGACGAAGGACATGTAGTCGTAGTCGAGTCCTGCGAGGATGTAGGACACCATGTCGTCGTCGGTGAGTGGCTTGCCCACCGATGCCATCTCATCACCGAGCGCCTTCATGCGCCCAATGTACTCGGCCATCGTCGAGTTGCCCTTCTTGGTGGTGGAGAGGGCGATTCTGGTGTTGACGACGTGTGCTTGGGTTGGGGAGATAAAGATCTCCGTAATGGTGGCCCATGCTTCGGCCGCCGTGTCGCAGTGTGCAACCTGAACCATAACAGGGGCTGAGATGGAGTTGAAGATGAAGCTCAGCACCTGAGAATCTCGAGCCTTGTCGATGTCGTATGCAGGGTTGGGCACGTCCGTGGGCTTGCCGTCCTTGTCGAGGAGCTTCTGCGCTGGCTGCTCCCTCTCTGGATTGAGGTAGGAGACGAGCTGCGCCCCACGGATGGCCGCCATGGCTTGCGCGCGCCACACCAGGAAGTTGGAGCGATGGAGTCGGTCGGCTATGGGGATGAGGGCGGGCGCGGCGACAACGGAGCTTGAGGAGGCCATGGCTACGAGAGATGTGCTTAGAGGAGATAGGCTCTGAATACCATGAAAGATGGCGTTAAGCGTATGCCTAGCAGGGACGCGTTATGTGTTATATATAGCCATAGGCTAGGGTTTACAGGATTCGGTAGTTAGGTTAGACTTGATCCTCAAGTTAGCTAACCACAAGATAAGGATCGAAGCCATCGACCTAACTACCAGATTACAGAATTGTAACACACGCAAGTTAAAGAGTATATGCGGTCTTATATCCAACTGTATATACGTACATTGTATTCTAACAAAGAAACGTTTGGTCAATAGATTTTCATTTTTATTGGACGACCAGTGCCACGACCATGAGACCGTGCACACAACCATGAGACCGGATCATATGACGTGGAGCTCGTTGCGCGCTAGGGCATCAAAAGTTTGTGCTCCAACAATTCCGGATTTTCTTTAGGGAAAGTTAATTGTTTTTATTGAGTCGAGCCAATTCCAAATATCCTTCTTTTAGAATAGCCAATACCGAATATCCAAGCACAGTCGTTTAGCTCTCGAGGGCCTGCTACCACTTTTTCCAAACTTCTTGCACTAATGGCCCGTCTAGTTGAGCGGCCCGCATAGGCCCAAGATATGGCCTTATGCAGCCGGTCCTTCTTTTTTCCCTAAAAGAAATTGCGCACGGTCCTTCGGACTATCACCCTCTCTAAAGGCAAACATAATAAACTAAAAAATCCACCAGAGCTATATTTCACAAGAGCAATTAACCAACGGATACCCCTGGGGACTCCTGTAAGGACCACTTCCGTGATCTGAGAGCGCTTCAAGTGGTGCGTCTAGCCGCTGCCACGTGTCGCCAGCTAGACGCTCCCTCTAGATTTCGGTTTCTTTATTTTCGTGCATGCGTTTTCGGGTTTTAGATGATTTTTTACTGTTTTTTGACTTTTTGGTTTATGCCTATCTTTTGAAGAAAAAAATTGGGTTTGTTATTATTAATATTATTGCATGTGCTTCTGAAGGAAAAATGTGCTTCCCCGACAAGCACGGTCGTGTTTCACGTGGAAGCTTAGATTTGCTTACGTGGGAAGCAAAGTCATGCTTCTCCCCGAAAAAGGAAAAGCACAATTGTGGTTCAATGAGAAACACAATTGTGGTTCTATGAGAAGCATGTGCTTCCCCGAAAAAAGGGAAAAGCACAGCTTGTGCCTCCCAAAAAAAGTGAAAACCACAACTGTGCTTCCAGGCTTCGGGGTTTTTCTTCTTTTTTTTAGTGGCTGGTTTTTTTGTTTCCATTTTTTTGGATTTTTATTTGGTATCCTTTTTTTTATATCCGATTTATGGTTGTTCCCTGATTTTTCATGGAAAAAAAGTTCAACGAAATCTATTAATATGCGATCTAGTTTCAAAGATTTTGACTCAATAAATCCAACGGTGAAAACAGTTGGCATTTTGACACACGGTTCAAGAGATAAAATATTCTGAATAAACGAATATATGAAAAAGAGAAAATTTCCGAGTTGCGACAAGTGGTGCACATGCAATGTGTCACTTGTTGGCACCTGAGATGGTGGGAGTCTCATTTGCGAGGGGTAACCCTCAACTAGTTATTTCGGTATTTCCCCTCAAGGCAAGATGGAAGCAGATCCCACGTGAAGAATTTACTTCGCGCTACAATACTGGGCCAGCCCATATTGGTGCATTCGTCGCCCGCTCGCTATTGCTTCACTGGTACGTTGTTCGCATCGGTTTTCTTTTATTTTTTAATCTTTCTTTGTTATATTTTGGTTTGCCTTGTTTCTTTCTCAGGACGTTTTATTTATCGTAGGTTTTCTTCTATTTTCCTTTTGCTTATTTGTCAGTTTATTGGTTTTCTTTTTTAACATGTGTCCACAATATATTCTGGTGTATACATGAAACATTATTATATACACGTTGAACATTTTTCAAATGCACAAGGTACATTTTTCTTTCAATGCATGTTTGAACACTTTTTTAATACATGGTCAACAATGTTTTCAAATACACGTTGTAACATTTTCTGAATGGTAATAAAAAAACAACGCGAACATTCTTACATTTGTATAAACATTTTTGTAAATGTTACAAACAGTTTTTCTTTAAACGCGGGAACATTTCTTCAAAATGTCACATACATTTTTTTAATGATAGGAAACAATTTTTTTACTATGCACGAGCTTTTTTCACATTGTATACACATGTTTTAAAATTTTCACATTGATTTTCTCGAAACTTAGAAACATGTTTTCATTGTAATGGACGTATTTCTAAAGCTATGGTCTTTTATTAATTTTTCTAACATCTTTCATATTAAGAAAACATTTTCAAAATTCATGGTTTCAAATTTTTAAAGTAAATTTAAGTTTTTAAAATACATTTACTGAAAATATAAACAAAAAACGAAAAGACAAATTAACGTGATGCCAGCCCGACGGCCCACGTTCCTACTAGGCCAGCCACCACCGGCTCCATGTAGCGTGCTCGCACACAAGGTAGCCGTCCGCGAATTCTATTTGGCGCTTAAGCGCTCATTTGCGAACGAGCGCCAGGCGCTTCTAATTGGGCTCGGCCCATCTTGACTTTATTTTCTGTTTCAAAATTCATGGTTTCAAAATTTTAAAGTAAATTTATGTTTTTAAAATACATTTACTCAAAATATAAACAAAAAAAGAAAAGACAAAATAACATGATGCCAGCCCGACGGCCCATGTTCCTACTAGGCCGGCCACCACCAGCTCCATGTAGCGTGCTCGCACACAAGGCAGCCGTCCGCGAATCCTATTTGGCGCTTAAGCGCCCGTTTGCGAACGGGATCGCTGCTCTCGAAGGCAACTGTGGTAACAACCACGCTAGCTACAACGTTTTGCGAAACATGCGTCTTTCCGTCTTTTATAATTACCTTCCTCGGTTTTTTCCCGGTTCGCTGTTTAGTTTCCACACGTTTTTATTCTTTTTTACTTTTTCTTTCTTTTTCTTTATTTTCTTAAATGTGCGGTTTTCTTTCAAATTTGATGAACATTATTTCAAAATTGGTGAAATTTTTTCAAATCCGATGAACATTTTTTCAAATACTATGAACTTTTCTCAAATTCGGTGAACATTTTTTTCAAATTCGATGAACTTTTGAAAATTAGATGAACTTTTTTTCTTAATCGATGACCTTTTTCAAAAAGATTATCAATTTTTGTGAACTTTTTTGAAATTTAATTGTTTTTTCAAAATAGATGAACTTTTTTTCAAATGTTGTGAACTTTTCTTCAGAATGGATGATTTTTTCAAACTGGATGAACTTTTTAAAAATCAATAATCTTATTCTTCATACTCATGAACTTTTCTATATTTCTGAACTATTTTTTCTCAAAATCCTTGGAAATTTTTGTATTCACGAATACTTTCCTATTTTACTTTTTCGTAATTTTTAAAATAATTTATACAAGGTATAAATATATATGTTAATGTTGTACTGGAAGAAGGCTCAAATAGTGCTTTTTCCCTATTGTGGTCAACAATGGGACCTTTGGTGTAGTGGTTGTTGAGCGTGGCCGTTGGTGTTATTGAGCGGAGTTCGATTCTTGGTTCTCTCATATACAGTAGCAAGCACCAGCTGCTCTAAACGGCGGAACTCCCGCAGCCATCTGCCTCACAATGAGCGAGACATAGAGGCGTACTAAAATATTCACCGACGCGTTGCTTAATAGGCCACATTTCTACGCTACAAGTTGTTTCCGCTGGTTTTAAGGTTTCTGGTTTTCACTTCCTCTTTTTGCTTCCGTTTAAAATTTATTTTTATTTTCTAATTTTATTCACTCTTTATTTCTTTTTTTCCTTTCTTTAATTAAGGTTCAGTTTTTTATACTCTTTTTAATATTTTTACCTATTTTATTCTTTTCGATTTTTCTAGTGTATGAACATTTTTAAATGTATTAATTATTAGGGAAATGCATGACATATTTTACAAGTGCCCGAATTTATTTAAAAAAATACATGTACATCTGTTTTAAAATGAAAACGTTCAAATTTTTTGAATATTCTAAAAAATTATTTTGTGAATAAATATTTTGAAATTCATGAGATTTTATGTTTTTGAATATGTTATTACATTCCTTAAAAATTTATAAATTCATAAAAGCTTCTAAAAATTGAGAACATTTATGAATAATTATGAATGCTTTTATAATTTAGTAGACATTTTTAATATTTATTGTAATTTTTGTAAATTCACGGACAATTGTTAAAATTCATGAAAAAAACTATTTCGTACAAAAACCGTGAACATTAAGTGGAGTATTTCACATGAAAATTAAAACAAAAGAAAAGCCGATGGAAAATATGTAAATAAAGTTTTTTCAGAAAATGAAAAAACAACAATATGAAAACTGGTTATATGGGTAGGCCCAAAATCGCACGGGCGTGTCAGACCTGTCATGTTTTGCCTCTTGAGTAGAGGAGAATAAGAGGGTAAGATCGTGCACAGAGCAATGCGTAGGATTTGTAAAACGGCGGTAGTTGATGAAGATTTCCTTGATACCGTATCCTCCGGATGCCATCTCAGCTTTGAGAGGTGAGGGGACCGATCTACGAGTTTTGTGATTTTATCGGTGTCTTTGTAGGCTTTTGCAAATATAATTTCTCTCTCTACCGTGGTAGTGCCATGGAGCAAGAGAGATTTGTGTCCTCGCAAACCCGTTCGCTCGGACTTGATGAGTTTATGTTATTATGTCGTGTCGTTTTGGTTGGTTTGATTCTTTGTGGACCTGAAATTTTTCTTTTGACGTTTGTGGTCAAGATTTTGCAATTCGACGGACTGCATTTCTAGGGGATTATTCTCAGCCCAGAACATTCATCAATCTTGGCTTCCCATCTATTTGGATGGATTTTGCTAAAAAAAAAATATTTGGAAGGAGGGTTCAAGGGGATTTAAAAAACCTTTACTGATAATCAAGTTTGTGCCGATGAATGGAAGGCTACGTCGGTACCCCTGTCTAATTGGGATCTCTTTACTAAAGTCTTGGAAGTATTGTTTTCTGCAAAGACTGATACTATAACAGTTACGAGTATGAATAAAGTTAAACCGGTTTCTAGAATAAGCTTCTGCATACTCACATACCCAATCAGCTCTTTTCCAAATCAAGATAGGTAGGTCAGCACTTTAGTATGCTCACCAAAATCACACTTTTGCATACAAAATAGTATCCTGATCCGACATTAATTCGTGTCCAGAAGGTGAATCCAGGTACTCCCCAAGACGAGAGGAAATGAGATAGGCGTTTCTAATCAAAAGTAAGCAGGTATTAAAAGCAAGGGACTTGGAGCATTTACAACCGGACCCACATATCCGTCCAAAACGTGTCAGGTCATTGTCAACGGGCGCTTCCACGGGCATTTGAGGGCGAATTCCAGTAGTTCCGGCTGTAGATGCTCCTAGGACGAGAGAGGTCATACAAATGCCAGAATTGCCACCCAGCTGCGGATCGAGTTTGCCAACCTCGCCACAATCGAGCCGCACTAGCCTCTGCAGACCTGGTTGGCAGGTCCGCAACATTCCAAGACCCAGATCGGTCTCGCGCATGCAGAGGGAGACAGGCGCACGCCGGTCCATGGGTGCCGACTGCCGAGCGCCGCGGACCCAGACAGGGGTACGTGGGAGCAGGTGGACGCGCCTCCGAATCCCTCGTGTATCGGTCGTTCCTGGGAGTCTGGCCGGGACCAGACCGTCCGCGCGCAGAAAAATATTGGCTCCGCTCGGCGCGCACCCTGCGCGCGCGGGCACGAGCGCATGTTCGCCACGAGATCAATCGGGTCAGAGAGCCCATCTCGTCATCACGGGATAGTGGCTGGTATCCTCAGATCTAACGTACGTAATTCTAGATTGTAGATGCATCAGTTGATCTCGGGTGTACTCATGTCAGGCCATTAGCCGGCTCGTGACGACCGACTAGCTAGAGGTGGTGCGGCCGCGGAGACGGTTGTGCTTGTGCAGTCCATCCATGTCGGGCAGACGTACGTACGTAGGTAGTCGCTTGGTCACCGGTCACGGCTGCTCCATGTACCTAGTGCTCCACCCAAAGCCTGCACTTTCACCTGTGAACAAAGGAGAGCATATGCGCTTGGCCATGCACAGTACGTACTGTGCACGCAGCAAACCAAACAGAAGCTGGCTAGCTAGCAGCGGATGCAACACAGCGCGAATCCGGCGAACAAGATGCACCGCATCGGCCGGCGTCGCCTGTAGGCTGTTTACCGCTGTAGCGGCAGTTGGGGCGTCGCTGTCCGGTGCGCTAGACATTCTCGTGTATGTAGCTCGACGGCTGTCCGTGGTTCCATGGCACACCTTGTGAGCAAGCAGTCCCGGCCTCATACAGGCATTCGGTCGTGTAGGGCCAGGCTCGCTCCCATACCCAACGATTTCCAGCCTGGCATTCGGCGCACAGAATTAAAATGCACCCATGCCATATCCTGAGCACTATCCGTCCGTCCGTCCGTCCAAAGTGCTTTTCATATACATGCACAAACAGTGCTTTTCTTGAGTACTGTAGTCGTGTGTTTTGTAGTTTTGACGTGCGCCGCTAGACGCGGGAGACACCAACTAAAGGCACTCTACTCTCTACCTTTGCTTATCCTCGAAGATAGTTAGGCCTTGCCAATGTTGGTGCATGTATATGAAATGCACCACACACACACACACACACACAAGCTTATCTTTTCTTCTGTATTATTTCATGCGACTATTATATTTTCCCTCAAATGAGAAATGATGTTTCAGACTACCAGAGAGTGACACCCGTAAAGCAATACAAAGATAATGCGGATGCACTTTGTAGTATACTGCAGAACAGTGTATATCATGTAGGGCGAGGCAGCCGCAGGGGGCGAATCGTTGGACAATGTATGAAGGACGAGTGCCGTACACGAATCCAAGATCAGGGCGGAATGATTGAGAGTTTGAGACGGAAAGAACGAAATATGCACATGGATAGGCATAGCCAACCCCCGGTCTTCCGTGGCACTGTCGCATGCAATATCGTTTTCCCGCCAATGATGCATCGCCGCTCGCGGCTCGCCAGCTAGCCATTGTGGGTGCCAGTCCGCGCGCCCGTGTGCCGGGCGTACGTAGTACGTTCGCGCGCAGAGGAAGCAGACAAAGGCGGCCGGTGGCTTAGCGCCGGCCCAAGGGGGACACGTGGGCATGAGACGACGTGGATCAGTTATCCCCGTCTTGGCCGGTATGATCGCGTCTACGACGACACCTCTTCTTTCGCCAGCGGACCATTCACTTTCGCTCCTCAGAATCATCATCGACGGAGCTTTGTTTAAAAGGCACCATCATTGAGCTGGTCGACCGCCTCGTCGACTCGCTCACGGGCGTAGTACAGCAGTAAACCAGGCTGTGAGCGCGCGTATGTACAGCGCACGACGCGAATGGGTTCGGCCTAAAGCTCACGGGCGGGGCGCATAGCAGGATTTGCGCCTACGTACCCGACGAATGCTTTCATGATGGTTGATTAATTCAGAGTGGAGAACATTCAGCACATAGATGCACCAATGTTTAGGATAAGATCGTATCGTACGTTCTGGGTGGCAGAACATCCGAGCAAGACGGATGGCAACGTCCATCCACCACGAAGGGCACCCACGGGACGGCCTGGTGCGATGGAATCCGCTGCAAAAACGACGTGGTGGTCGACATGGGAGCGAAAACAACACGGTACATGCGTGCGTGCATCTTCAACGACCGGACGGCGACCTCCCTTGTTTCTCCTCCTCCTTTGCTCCAGCTAAGCCTCCAAGGCCCAAGCCCTATTATACTTGAGAGGCCGTCGCGATATGTAGATCGAGTTAATGCGCCACTTGCTGCTGCCAACGGCGGATCACACGTCCTACGTGCTTACAAGCGTGCACCCATGCCGATCGAAACGGAAACCGCGGGCGCGCGCCAAGGGAATCCGGAGCATGCGACCTGCGTACGTGCGTGCTCCCATGGCGCTGGTCAATATATCCGGGCTTCTGGCTCATGAAACGCCGGGGATCATCGGAAAACACGACGGGATCGGGCGCGCCGCCTTAGGCCAACTCCGGCGCGCGACCTCGTCCTGTCCGGGTGCGTCCGTTTGGGACAACACGGACATACCAGATGGCCCAGCGTGCGGGCGCAAACGGATTTTTGTCCGTTTTATGTCCGTTTTCGACCCATTTTCGGCGCAAGTTTGGGCCGCTTTTGAGGTGAAACGGACAGCGCGCGGACGGGCGGGACGCGCGCTTGTCCTCCCTTGGCCTGCCCGTCGGTGGCACAAAGCACCCGCCCGGCGCCCCATTTCGCGCAATTTCCCCCCAAAACCCTCCCACGTCCTGCGACCTCCCCTCCGGCCACCACCCTCCCGCCATGTCCGATGACCCGCCGAATTTCGGCGGCCAGGCTGTCGACCCGTCCAGAAAGATGAAGAAGAAGGCGGCCAAGGGTCCGAAGAAGCCGCGGTCGGAACTCTCGCCGGCGGAGCTCGCAAAGCTGGGCGTGGAATCGGCCAAGAGGAGGAACCGGCGGGCGGCGGCCAAGGGCAAGACTGCCGCGGCCAGGTTCGCCGCCGAGTGCGCTGCGATGAAGGCCGCGCGGCACAAGGCCGACCTCGACGAGAAGGAGGCCATCGTCAATAAAGCGCACGCCCTCCTCATGCATGGGATGTGCCGTCCGGCGATCTTCTCGGTAGCACCCGTCGGCCCGGTGAGCACAGGCTCATCGGTTGCCCGGCCTCTGCAGTGCCCCTCGCCGACGCCGTTGTCGCCCGGTTTTCCTCCGCCAAGGTACGAAGGCCAGACCCGTTTCTCGGGGTCGTCGGACGGCAGCATGATCACGCCGTCCACCCCGCGCCCCTCGGCCGTCATCGACCTCAACGTCACGCCAGGGTCCAGTAGCGGCGGCCGCCCGTCCGTCGAGATGCAAAGAAAGCAAGCACGGCCACCGTCTACGGCCACCATGCCGTCGCCCGCGTCCTGTTTGGCGAAATGCCAACACCAACGCCAACGGTCGAGGACCCCTTCGACAACCAGTTCATGGAGGATGTCATCTACGAGGGCCGTGGCGAGGCCTTCCAGATAGGTGGGCATGGCGATGCCTTCGATCCCGATGAGACCCAGAGTCAGGATGGCCGCGCCCAGTACATTTGCCGATGAAGACATTGAGGACCACGACCATGGTGACTCGTGGCATGAAGATGATGACATCTATTGTGAAGGTGATGAAGAAGAGGAAGACGTCGATATTTGTGGGCGAGCCATTGTTCATAGACGAGCTCACTCAAAGAGCGCAAGCACAGAAGAGGAAGAAGAGCATTCGTACGGGATCATACTCACAAGATGAGGACAAGTTGATTTGCCAAAGTTGGATGAAGGTTAGTCAAGATCCGATGACCGGTGCGCAACAAAAGGGACTTGTTTTTTGGACAAGAGTTCACAAAACATTCCATGAAAAAAAGTTGTTTCCGCCCTACCAATTTACGAGCGACCGTGGCATCACCTCGATTCAAAAGAGGTGGTTGTTCATCCAACAAGAATGCAACAAGTTTTGTGCCGCACTTGAGAGCGTTGAAGCACGTCCCGTGAGCGGTCTCGGCATTGGGGACATGGTATGGTTATCTTTCGTTGCTACGGTCGTGACTTCGGCCTTCTATATGTTTGCATGTCTAACTGTTATTGATCGTGTAGGCATTTCAATCTTTGGAAGCATTCAAGGTCCGGCACAATGACAAGCCATTCACTCTCACGCATTGTTGAACGATCATCAACAATTGCCCTAAGTTCAAAGATCAATACCGCGAATTTCAAAGGAAGAGAGGCAAGAAGACGGCCGTGTTGGCCGGAGGTGGAGACGGTGAGGCGTTGAAGAGGCCGAGGGGCAAGACCAACTCCAAGATGGACGACAAGCGTGATGCGCCATCCATTGCCTTGCATGAGACTTTGCACGGCATGATGTCTCAAAAGGATGTGAGGGACGAGAAAAAGCGACAAAGTAAGGACGAGCAAATGAAGCAATACCTGAAGCTTCAAACGAAGAAGCTTGAGATGGAGGAGGCGGCCAAGAAGAGGAAGATCGACATGGAGGAGGCGTCCCGGCAGAGGCAGCTCGACATCGAGGCCGCCAATGCTGCGGCCAGGCAGATCATGAGTGTGGACTTGAGCAAGATGAGCGAGAAGACGAGGAGCTGGTTCGAGGCCCGGCAGAAGGAGATGTTCGACGCCGACGGCTTGAACTAGGTGGTCTGTTCGGCCGTGGCCGTTCTTTTTGGAGGCTGGCATGGGTGTCGGCCGCTGGCTGTGTGCCGGAGACAAACCTATTCATTTTGGAGGCTGGTTGTGTTGCCGGCGACAAAACTATTCATTTTGGAGGCTGGCTGTGTTGCCGGCGAGGTCGTCTAGGCGGGCTGTGTTGCCGGCGTGAACTAGGGCCGCTGGCATGAACTACGGGCGTGGTTTATTCGAATATTTGCGTTTGAAAAAAAAAAAGGCGAACAGGATGCGGCCAAAGGAAGCGTCCGCACGTTGGGCGCACGGCCACCGCATCCCAGAAAAGACTCGGACATGATCTCATTGTCCGTCCCAAACGGACAGAATCCGGTCCAAACGAACGTCGGTTTGGGATCGTGCACTGGAGTTAGCCTTGCCCATCGACGTCCCGGCCTGAATGCCGCGACGCGCCGAACATTGATGGCCTTGGTTCGTCAAGAGTCTCACGTGGCAAGCACGTACGCGGCTAGCACATTAGGCGTCACGCATGTCCGCGAGGAGGAATGCGCGCATGAATGCCGGGGCTAGCTGCGCGATTCTACGCGTGCGCACACACGTAGGAGCACGTATGCACGCGACGGCAGCGCTACATGGATCGCGGCAGAACCAAGCATATAGCCATATACGGACTAGCACTGGTAAATTTCCATGGACATGCATGGAAACGATGAACTGCCGGCTTGTACTCAGTTTTCTCGAAAAAGCAAATTAAATTATAGTGGTTCGGGTGGTGTGTATATCCGCTCCCCGGCCGTTGTGTCTTGTGTCTCGCACGTTGGAAGATCTTGTAATCATCGTCTAACCCGTTTTTTTAATCATGGCTTACCGGGCCTTTTTGCCGTCCAAGTTACGTCAGTGGTGATTACTGTCGCGCTTTCGTGGCGAACGTATATATCCGCGAGATATATAATTGCGACCTCCACCGTGCGTCCCACTACGACCGGACCAATCCATTTTGTATGAAATTATCCTCCCTTTTTTGGGTTCTGGAAGCAGGGTAGAGTGATGCACTTTATATACACTTGTAGTAACTGTCAAGCTTTTTCCAAAACAGTTACCGTTAAAGCGTCCGATTGTCCTACCGACTGGTCTCGGAATGCCGCACTGCGCCCTCCTCATACTCTACGCGAGTTGATCAGCGTGTGTTCTCTTTAATCATTCGCCTTGGCACTCACTTCTACTCGACTTGACAACACTGCAAGATACTAGCAATATTTTGTGCAAAAGACTTGTTGTGTCTAATCAGCTGGAACCCAACGACCCGAACAAAGAAAACAACGAGCATTACTTGGTCGGTTGGGACAAGCATATTCCAGCAAAACTTGTATTCCAGAGCAACCCGCGGCATAATTGCTTTACTTCGTGTATAGCCCGTACGAGGCATTCCATGCGACGGCACTGAATTTCAGTTAACGGGAATCAGATGTGCCTCACAGGGAGCACGGCTTGTTCTCTGCGATTCATTCGAAGATATACTACTAATCTATATTGATATTGGAAACTGCATATCCCTGTCCAACGTAACACACTTCTGTACCGGACAACATGAAATTAATCACGGGGAACACTGATGTCTGTTAGAGATTCCAAATTCGATAATTCCCAGCCGAAGGCAACGGGAATGAAGATGTATCCCTTCACTGCAAGATATGCTTATTGCACTGACAAATCTCGGAGGATAACCCACTCGTGTTTGCTAAAGCATGAAAGCTGTAGCCGTTCTTTAAGCCGCGGCCACACAAGACCAAAATTCCAAGGAGATTTGATTCCAGTGGATTTCCAATCAGACGGATGTGACCTGAATTTTATATAGGTCGACGGACGCAGTTACTTAGCCCTGTCCGAGACCGAGAGGCGCGCCTGCTTGCTTTGCTTTGATGCTTTCCCTCCACTTCCATCGAACCGTGGCACTTTCCTTCTGTGCCAAGCACGTAGCATTAAGACAACCTACACGTTTTGCAGTCAGTTAGAATAGTTTTTTAAGCGAGACTGTGCTTGAGTTCTGGAGATTCCAACACGAGTTACTTGAGGGGCGAACCCGTGAAGGAGCAACCAAAGCAGTATGTAGTGGATTCATTAGCGAGGCCGTGTACAAAACAGAGACAGAAATGTGTGAGGGTTTCTATACGATGATTCTTTTTACCCCAACGTCTACCCGGTTGTACAGACACGCCAAATCTGCTACCGTCCAGAGAAAAAAGAAGACCACGTCGCATCTGCGGTAACGGCTGTTGGATTATGAATGGGTCTAGGCTCATATAAGACAATAATCCCTATTTAATTTCTAAGGCCCATTAATGCGTACGGTAAATGGTGGAAAGTGTGAGAAGTTTAGTACCATACTGCTACAGTAAGAAAAGTGAGACCTTTTATAAGGGCTGCTCCACCTCTTGCTATTGCGAGCTTGGAAATAGGAGTTGTACACGCGCGTTCCTCCTTCTCCGCCACCCGCCTCGCCACGACGCGCGCACGCGCCACGGGTTGCGGGAATGAGCCGAGCCGAAGCTTGTTCACTGTGCTGCTTTCGAGATCCTGCTCGGGAGGGCGCAGTGCGGAACATGGTTGCCGAACGAAAAAACCGTACTCTAACAGATTTGGTTAACGCCATGTTAGATACATCGGGTTTATCCAAGTCATGGTGGAGGGAGGCTGTATTGACATCATGTCATGTCCTGAATAAAGTTCCAGCAAAGGATAATGAGACTACTCCTTATAAGCAATGGGAAAAGAAAAGAACTACACTCTCTTATTTGCGCACTTGGCGCTGTTTGGCGAAAGTCAATGTGCCGATCCCCAAAAAGCGTAAGCTTGGCCCGAAGACCAAGGTCGGTACATTTATAGAGTCTAAGGATGCTACATTCTTTGAGGATATTTTTTCCATGAGAGATATGCAAAGCACTTGTAGACTGGAATCTGATGAGACTCCTGAACCTGCCATTTCGATGAAATATTTTAAACACAAAAGTGATGAAAGTTCCATGGAGGATGACGAGGAAGCTCCTGTTAGGAGCAAGAGACAAAGAACTGCAAAGTCTTTTGGTGATGATTTCCTCGTGTACCTCGTGGATGATGACACTCCTAGTTCCATTTCAGAAGCCTATGCATCCCCGGATGCTGACTACTGAAAGGATGCGGTCCGTAGCGAGATGGATTCCATCTTGGCTAACGGAACATGGGAGATCACTGATCGTCCTTATGGTTGCCAACCATTGGGATGTAAGTGGGTATTCAAGAGAAAGCTTAGGCCCGATGGTACTATTGAGAAGTACAACGCTAGGCTTGTGGCCAAGGGTTATACCCAAAAAGAAGAAGAGGATTTCTTCGATACTTACTCACATGTGGCTAGACTGACAACCATTCGAGTGTTACTCGCTTTGGCTGTCTCGCATGGTCTTCTTATTCATCAGATGGATGTTAAGACGGCTTTCCTTAACGGAGAGCTAGACAAGGAAATTTACATGCAACAGCCAGATGGCTTTGTAGTAAATGGTCAGGAAAAAAAGGTGTGCAAGCTAGTGAAATCTTTGTATGGCCTGAAACAAGCGCCTAAGCAATGGCATGAGAAGTTTAACACAACTTTGACATCTGCTGGCTTTGTTGTTAATGAAGCCGACAAATGTGTATACTATCACTATGGTGGGGGCGAAGGAGTAATACTGTGTCTGTATGTCGATGGAATACTAATATTTGGGACCCACCTCAAAGTCATTGAGGAGGTCAAGGCTTTTCTATCTCATAACTTTGAGATGAAAGACCTGGGCGTGGCTGATGTTATCTTGAACATCAAGCTACTGAGAAATACTGAGGGTGGAATTACACTTTTGCAATCTCACTATGTTGAGAAGATTTTGAGCCGTTTTGGATATTCGGACTGCAAACCTTCTGCAACACCATATAATCCTAGCGTGCGGATTCGAAAGTTCAAAGGCACGGCTGTAGATCAATTGAGATATTCTCAAGTGGTTGGTTCACTACCTAGCTTGTGCTACTCGTCCTGACATCTCATTTGCTGTGTGCAAACTGAGCCGGTTTGTTTCCAATCCGAGAGATGTGCATTGGCATGCTGTTGAGCGAGTGATGCGCTATCTGCAAAGTACTTTGAACTATGGAATCCACTATTCTGGGTACCCGACGTTACTTGAGGGGTATAGTGATTCTAATTGGATATCTGATTCTGATGAGATGAAAGCCACAAGTGGATATGTCTTCACACTTGGTGGTGGTGCTGTTTCCTGGAAGACTTGCAAGCAGACGATCTTAACGAGATCGACTATGGAAGCAGAACTCACAACATTAGACACATCATGCGTCGAAGCAGAATGTCTTCAAGAGCTTTTGATGGATTTACCGGTGGTTGATAAACCAGTCCCGGCTATCCTCATGAACTGTGACAATCAAACTGTGATTGCCAAGGCTAAGAGTTCAAAGGACAATATGAAATCCACAAAGCACATAAGAAGAAGATTGAAATCTGTCAGAAAATCAAGAAACTCCGGAGTGATAGTATTGGATTATATCCAGACTGCTAAAAATCTGACAAACCCTTTTACAAAAGGCTATCACGGATTGAGATAAAAAATGCATCGAGGGAGATGGGTATGAGACCCACATAAGTTGCCATGAGGGTAACCCAACCTATGTGATTGGAGATCCCATGAATTAGGACCTGGTAAAACAATCCAGCGGTCAACTGAGGAGAGTATCCTTAATTAACCCACTCCGTTGGAGATGCATAATACTCTCAATTCTGTAAGGCAGGCTGACTTTTGTCTTAATGTGTTACAAAGCTTATGTAAGCAAGATGATAACCTACAGAGTATTCTTTGGAGGAACACACCTATGTGAGCCCGACTGCTAGTCACAGTCTATGAGATTGGGTGATCTCTAGGAAGCTCATGAGAAGGTACGGAGTATGACTAATAAGCTCCACCTGTGGGGTTTAGGCTTCGGCAGCCACGTATTAGCTGACAATAGGCGAAACTTCTGCACGCCAAACTGACAATACAAGGCATAATCCATTGTTCAGTTGTGAAGAAGTCTAATCCTATTGCTTTAGGTGGAAGTTCAACTTAACAGTCTTCACTGAAAATTCTGGTATATCAAACATTGTTTGGAACAATTGACAAACTTATGTGCCTCGAGATCTGGTGGGGGATTGTTGAATTATGGATGAGCTTAGGCCCATATAAGACAATAATCCCTGGTTAATCTCTAAGGCCCAATAATATGTACGGCAAGTGGTGGGAAGTGTGAGAAGTTGTAACACCCCCTGTATTAAGCTACAGAGATCACCCTTTTGATGAGGCCATGTCATCATGATTAATAGTGCATAATCATCATTAGCATCATATTGCATTTCAACTCCTAAGTCAAATTCAAATTTAAATGAAAGTGGGATATAAAAGTTGTCCAACATAGAAACTAAAATGTCAGATAAATAACAAATATTCCAGAGGCTATTCTAAAATTGAAACCAACATCATTGGAATTGGATAAGTGACTCGAACAACCTCAAACAGTGGATAAAGATAATATTTAATAACCATTTATTAAATCTGAAATAAATATGGAATTATGTTTTGTCCAAACTAATTTTAGGTGTTAAGGAATAATGCACTGGTATTTATGAAATAGGTCACACTTGTACAAAAACCATTTGGGGCCTAAACATTTAACAGTAGAGAAAAGAGAACAGAAAAGAAAAAAAAAGAGCAACACACCCCCCCCCCCCCCCTGGCCTCGGCCCAGCAAGCCACGGCAGCCAGGCCGGCCCAGCCGGCCATACTTAGCCGGCCACCCCCCCCGGCCAACCCTACCCTACCCCCGACCCCCCCTCCCCCTCCCTCGTTCTCTCCTCCTCCCCCCCCCCCCCCATCGGATCGGGGCGATCCCCCGATCCCGTCCGCCTCCTCGTCGACGCCGCTCGCCGACGCCGCCCCGTCGCCGCCTCCCCCCCTCGTCAGCCCACACTCCCGATCCAGATCGGGATCGGGATCGCGGGAACGACCCCGTCCCTCGGTCCGGCGACGACCGCGCCGCCTCGCCGTCGCCGTGGACGCCGTCGCCGGAGCGCTCCCCCGCCGGCCTGCTTCTCCTCTCCGCCGTCGTCCCCGTCATCCACCTCGCGCGCGACTGCCACATCCCTGCGCCCTCCGTGAGCCGCCCCCCCCTCTCCCTCTCCTCCTCCTCTCTCCCTCCCCGCGCCGCTGCTTGCGTCGCCCGCCTGCGGTGGCCTCGTGCGTCGCGTGCCCCGCGCCACCGCGCCCCCCCGCGTGCCCCTGCCGGCGAGCCCTACCGTCACTCGCCCTCCCCACTGGTGCCCTTCGTCGCGTGCGCACTCGCCGCATCGCCGCTGCCCCGCTGCGTGGCCGCTCCCTTCTTCCCCCTTGGCACACTCACCGCGTCCCGCGGCTGTGCTCGCGCCCCCGCCACTGCCTGGGTCGCCCGCCATGGCCGGCTCCTGCTGCTGCCGCGCGCTGGTCTCGCCCCGCTCCGGTCCACCACTCGACCGCGCCCGTCGCCCCCTGCTGCGCGCGCCGCCAGTCTCGCCGTGGCCTCACCGCGGCCATCTCCGGCGCCCGGCGCCCGCGCCGCGTCGGCGCCCCTCCGCTCCCGCGGGTCATCGCCCGGGTCGGGCGCCCGCAACACCCGAACCCGCTATGGCCCCCCTGACCCAATGACATGTGGGGCCTAGCCCCTGGAACATTTAAAAAAAAAAGGATTAAAAGAAAATTATAAAAATATTAATTAATTATTTATTTAATTAGTTAACTAAATTAATTAACTTAACTAATCCTGATTAGATTAACCTAATTACTGATTAAAGTAATTAATCTGTTTTAGTTAATCTCAGTCAATGACAAACGGGACCCACACGTCAGTTGACCAGTCAACGCCTCTGTTGACTGCTGACGTCATGCTGACGTCAGCGTGCACTGTTTCGGATAATGTTGAATTAAATAATTAATTAAAATTTCAGAAATTAATAAAAACTTTAGAAAATCATATCTTTTAAACCGTAACTCCGATGAAAATATTTTATACATGAAACTTGCTCAGAACGACGATACGAACCCGGATACGCCCTCGGTATCTCCGTCAGACGCCCGCAGCTATGAGAACGTTGAACAATTAGACCGATTTCGATAAATGAATAGTGTCCAACTTTAATTAAATAAATCCGAATAAATTCCTAAATTAACTAAATCGCTTAGTTAGGCTGTATATCACCCTGGCCCTGCGTTTAGACATGTCATGCATCCCTGTTGCATTATTGCCGTGTGTTTACTGTTTCTTCCCCCTCTTCTCTTCGGTAGACTACGAGACCGACGCAGCTGCTGGTGCCTCGACCGACTACGTTGTTGACGACCCCTACTTGCCAGAGCAACCAGGCAAGCCCCCCCCTTGATCACCAGATATTGCCTATTCTCCTCTATACTGCTTGCATTAGAGTAGTGTAGCATGATACTGCTTTCGGTTAATCCTATTCTGCTGCATAGCCTGTCATTGTTGCTACTGTTGTTGATACCTTACCTGCAATCCTAAATGCCTAGTGTAGGATGCTAGTTTATCATCATTGGCCCTGCATTCTTGTCAGTCTGCCTTGCTATACTATCGGGCCGTGATCACTCGGGAGGTGATCACGGGTGTATACTATACATATATGCATACTATACAGATGGTGACTAAAGTCGGGTCGGCTCGAAGAGTACCCGCGAGTGATTCACGGATTGGGGGCTGAAAGGACCTTTGTCCCCACGGCCCTTTGTGTGGATCTTTGTGGCGGAGCGACAGGGCAGGTTGAGACCACCTAGGAGACAGGTGGGCCAGGCCCTGGTCGGCGTTCGCGTTTACTTCATAATAACACACTTAACGAGATTGGATATTTGATCTGAGTCTGGCCACTGGCCTATACGCACTAACCAACTACGCGGGAGTAGTTATGGGTATCCCGGCGTCGTGGTATCAGCTGAAGCCTTCTTGACGTCAGCGACTGAGCGGCGCGCGCCGTGTTGGACCGCGATAACGTAACCGCCGTGATCGTGTGGGTTGCTAGGTCTGCTCGCGGCCGCGTACGCAACGTGCAGGAGCGCACTGGGCGATGGGCCCAGACCCCAGAGTGCCTAGGATTAGTCCGGCGTGCTGACCTCTCTGTTGAGCCTAGGTGGGGCTGCGACGTGTGGATCTTCCGAGGCCGGGCATGACCCAGGAAAGTGTGTCCGGCCAAAGGGGATCGAGCGTGTTGGGGAATATGTGGTGCACCCCTGCAGGGAAGTTTATCTATTCGAATAGCCGTGTCCCTCGGAAAAAGGACGACCCGGAGTTGTATTCCGACCTCATGACAACTAGAAATGGATACTTAATAAAACACACCCTTACAAGTGACAGATATAACCCGGTGGTCGCTCTCTCGCATGGTGGCGACGAGAGGATCGACGGGTAGGATTATGCTATACGTTGTTGTTTGGTTAACTTCCAACTAATCTCTTCTATTGCTTCAAGATGGAGGCTGCCAGAAGCGTAGTCTTCGACAGGACTAGCTATCCCCCTCTTATTCTGGCATTCTGCAGTTCAGTCCACCGATATTGCCTCTTTACACATATACCATGCATATGTAGTATAGATCCTTGCTTGCGAGTACTTTGGATGAGTACTCACGGTTGCTTTCCCCCTCCTTTTCCCCTTTTCCCTTCTTGCTGGTTGTCGCAACCAGATGTTGGAGCCCAGGAGCCAGACGCCACCTTCGACGACTACTACCACCAGGACGGAGCCTACTACTACGTCCAGGACGCCGACGACCAGGAGTAGTTAGGAGGATCCCAGGCAGGAGGCCCTGCGCCTGTTCGATCTGTTGTATCCCTGTTGGTGCTAGCCATCTTATGGCACCTTGTTTAACCTATGTCTGTACTCAGATATTGTTGCTTCCGCTGACTCGTCTATGATCGAGCATTTGTATTCGAGCCCTCGTGGCCCCTGGCTTGTATTATGATGCTTGTATGACTTATTTATGCATTAGAGTTGTGTTGTGATATCTTCCCGTGAGTCCCTGATCTTGATCGTACACGTTTGCGTGCATGATTAGTGTACGATCGAGCCGGGGGCGTCAGAAGTTGGTATCAGAGCCGACTGCCTGTAGGAATCCCCCTTTCCAATTCCTTGGCCGAAGTTGAGTCTAGCCAAAGAAAACCGTTTTACTAACTTGGCTGTGTGGCTTACGGGCCCACATTGCCAACTGGATGGTATTAGGATCTTTTATTCCTCGTCTATACTCTGGGACTCTGATCTCTCTTCTACTCGGGTTAAATGAAGTTTACTAACGCCGACACTTAGGATCTCGTAAATTCTGTCTACCCGGAGAGCTGGATATCTGTGCGATTTCCCTGTCGTTGATCTGATTAGTCTGATAATCATTTTACTTTCCATTGTTTTGTTTAACCTTTCTCTCCGAGTTGTGTTAAACCTCTTATTGTCGTTTGACAAACCTGAATTTCCTCTGTTTTAGATGGACCGTTTGTTTCCACCGCGTCCTACGACACAGCTTGTGCTTCGCACTTGGGCTCGTATTACCCCTGGGTTTCCAGCTGTCCTGATCGCTCTCATGACCAGACTTGGCTACCGTTGGTACCCTGAGTACTTGGTTTATGAGGTTTACCGCGAGTTCAACCAGGAACAGTACTATGCTGAAGTTCAGATTTATGATCAGCAGAACAACTCAGACACCGAGCTACACCTTTTTCACGGATTAGGCGTGACGATTGAGATGGCAGTCCATGATGCCGCCTACTCTGCTGTCGCACGTCTACGAGGGGAGCACAATGCTATCTTGGAGGACTCCGAGTTCCGATACATTCCGTATGCCCCTGCTGGAGATGCTACCGGATACTACACGGCTATCTGTGCCCCGTACGAGCCTCGTCGCTACGACCCGCGCGTTCTGATTCAGTGCACTCAGGCTCTGGATCGCACTGTCCGGGCTCTTGCCGTCGAGTTGGTTGCCACTCGAGCACGTCTCTACGATGCTATGACGCAGTTGCTGCCCGCTGTTCGTGCAGGGATACATCCGGAGCACATCCTTTATCCGCGCAGGACTCAGATGTATGCTGGTATTGACTGGCCTACTGTTGGGGGTCACACACCGACACGTGGACCTCTTCTTACAGCTCGAGACCGGGTTCTGCATCAGAGTGCACATGGAGCACAGGATCTTTCCGCGACGAACATTCGTCGTCCGCACTCGCAGCTACCCCGATACAGTGGTTCTCTCCGACGTTGATGTAGCCTTTGCTATCTCTCGTTGTGTACTTCCTTACCGCGTGCCTGCGCGCCGCCTAGTATGTCTAGCTTTTGATTTGCGCCGTTATGCTGTCCGCTTGTACCCGACGTTGTGTATGGATCTGTATGTCTTAATCGACTACTGTTATGTATCTATAACACTGCTTGGAGTATTGTCGTGTTACATCATACTTGTCGCTAAACACTCGCAATTGCTTTTACTAAACTACCCCCTGCTCGAGCGGTCGAATTTGTCATCGACTTGAAACCAGGCACCACTCCTATCGCCAAGCGACCCTACAAGATGCCGCCGCATGAACTCCTTGAACTTAAGGAGGAAATCGACGCTTCACTTCGTAAGGGTTTCATTCGCCCAAGTTCCTCTGCTTGGGGAGCACCTTCTCTCTTTGTCAGGAAGAAGGATGGATCAAACCGATTGGTCCAAGATTACCGTCCTATCAACCAAGCAACCATCCAGAACAAATATCCCCTTCCTCGGATAAACGATCTGTATGATCAACTGGCGGGTTCATCAGTGTTCTCTAAACTCGACTTAAGGTTGGGTTACCACCAGATCCGTGTTCGTGAAGAGGATATCCCAAAGACCGCCTTCGTTACTCGATATGGCCCATACGAGTACACTGTCATGTCATTCGGCTTAACCAATGCTCCCGCCACATTCTCCCGCCTGATGAATTATATATTCATGGAATACCTTGACAAGTTCGTCGTGGTTTACCTGGATGATATCCTAGTATACTCCAAGAACAAAGAGGAACATGCTGAACATCTTCGACTTGTTCTGGAAAAACTTCGAGAGCATCAACTATATGCTAAGTTTTCCAAGTGTGAATTCTGGCTTCCCGAAGTAACATACCTTGGGCATGTCATCTCCAAGGATGGTATTGCC
Source organism: Thinopyrum elongatum (assembly GCA_011799875.1). Taxonomy (NCBI): domain Eukaryota; kingdom Viridiplantae; phylum Streptophyta; class Magnoliopsida; order Poales; family Poaceae; genus Thinopyrum; species Thinopyrum elongatum. The sequence goes on from CM022303.1 coordinate 570,246,941, forward strand.
GTCAACCCCGAGCGAGTTCAGGCTATTCTTGATTGGGCTCCTCCAAAGAACGTCAAGCAAGTTCGAAGTTTTCTCGGACTCGCCAGCTATTGCCGTCGATTTGTCGAGAACTTCTCCAAGATCGCCAAGCCCCTGACTAACCTGCTTCATAAAGGCATCAAGTTCGATTGGACGGAAAAGTGTCAGGAAAGTTTCCAGACGCTCAAAGACAAGCTGACTTCTGCCCCAGTGCTTGCCCCTCCTGATTCCCAGAGGGATTTTGTCATCTATTGTGATGCATCCCGTCAAGGATTAGGCGGTGTCCTAATGCAAGACCGCAGAGTAATTGCTTATGCTTCGCGTCAATTGCGTCCGCACGAAGAGAATTACCCAGTACATGACCTCGAGCTTGCTGCCGTCATCCATGCACTAAAACAGTGGCGACATTACCTTCTCGGTAATCGTTGCGAGATCTACACCGATCATCAAAGTCTGAAGTATCTGTTCACTCAGCCAGACTTGAACCTCCGTCAACAGAGATGGATGGAGACCGTAGCGGATTTTAACTTGGGTATTTCTTATACCCCTGGCAAGGCTAATGTAATGGCCGATGCCTTGAGCCGCAAGTCTTATTGCAGTCACCTCCAGTTTCACGAAGTTCAACCTTCGCTTATTGAAGAATTCAGGAAGCTGAATCTCCACATTGTTCCTCCTGGAGCACTCGCTCCCCCTCCTGAAGGTTCCTACAAAATGAACCTCCACGTTGTTTCCCAGGGTTCTCTTAATACCCTGGTTGCTAAACCAGATCTCGTGGACAGCATCAAGACGCTGCAGGGTTATGACTCTCAAGCCCACAAGATTAAGCGCTATCTCGCTGAAGGAAGGCCTTCGTTCTTCACTATTGATGATACTGGCACATTGTTCTTTAAAAGTCGTCTAGTGGTCCCCTCTAAAGGTAACCTGGGTATGACTCAGGAGGTCATGCAAGAAGCTCACGACACTCCGTTGTCTATTCATCCCGGCAGTACCAAGATGTACCAAGACATCCGTCAAAGATTCTGGTGGTCAAACATGAAGCAAGACATTGCTCGCTATGTTGCTGAATGTGATGTTTGCCGTCGCGTCAAAGCAGAACATCAAAGGCCCGCCGGAACTCTGCAACCAATTGCTGTTCCTGAATGGAAATGGGACCATGTTGAAATGGACTTTATCACTGGGTTTCCCAAATCACAGAAAGGTAATGATGCTATTCTTGTCGTTATTGACCGACTTTCCAAAGTTGCACATTTTCTAGCCGTCAAAGAGACGATCACTGCTAGTCAGCTCGCAACTCTCTACATGTCCAGAATTGTTTCACTTCACGGTATTCCACTGGTTATCAGTTCAGACCGTGGCAGCTTATTCACTTCAAGATTCTGGGCAAGTTTCCAAGAAGCTATGGGAACTCATCTGTCCTTCAGCACCGCTTTTCACCCTCAGCCTCAAGGACAAGTTGAACGAGTCAACCAAGTTCTCTAAGACATGCTTCGAGCTTGTGTCATATCCTTCGGAAGGAAATGGGAAGAATCTCTCCCATATGCCGAATTCTCTTACAATAACAGCTATCAAGCCAGTCTGAAGATGGCCCCCTTTGAAGTATTGTACGGACGAAAGTGCCGAACCCCTCTAAATTGGTCAGAAACTGGGGAACGTCCACTCTTCGGTCCGGATATTATCCAACTTGCCGAAGATCAAGTTCGCGTTGTCCGCGAGCATTTGAAGACTGCTCAGTCACGTCAAAAGAGTCAGTATGACCGCAAACACAAAGATATGGTCTATCAACCTGGCGAAAAGGCTTATCTTCGAGTCACACCGATGAAAGGTACACACCGATTCGGGATCAAGGGCAAGCTAGCTCCTCGCTATATTGGTCCTTTCACTGTTCTTGAAAGGCGTGGTAGAGTGGCATATCAGTTGGAACTTCCACCGAACCTTTCTCAGGTTCACGATGTGTTCCACGTATCACAACTCCGCCGCTGCTTCAAAGACCCTATCCGCGGAGTAGATCACGAATTGCTTGAACTGCAACAAGACCTCTCTTATAAAGAGCATCCGGTCCGCATTCTCGATCAAGCCGAGCGTCGCACACGCCAGAAGGTTATCAAGTTCCTCAAGGTTCAGTGGTCAAACCATTCTGACGATGAAGACACTTGGGAACGCGAGGATCGTCTTCGTGATGAATACCCCGCTTTGTTTCTTTCTACCTCCTAAATCTCGGGACGAGATTTCTTGTAGTGGAGGAGATTTGTAACACCCCCTGTATTAAGCTACAGAGATCACCCTTTTGATGAGGCCATGTCATCATGATTAATAGTGCACAATCATCATTAGCATCATATTGCATTTCAACTCCTAAGTCAAATTCAAATTTAAATGAAAGTGGGATATAAAAGTTGTCCAACATAGAAACTAAAATGTCAGATAAATAACAAATATTCCAGAGGCTATTCTAAAATTGAAACCAACATCATTGGAATTGGATAAGTGACTCGAACAACCTCAAACAGTGGATAAAGATAATATTTAATAACCATTTATTAAATCTGAAATAAATATGGAATTATGTTTTGTCCAAACTAATTTTAGGTGTTAAGGAATAATGCACTGGTATTTATGAAATAGGTCACACTTTTTACAAAAACCATTTGGGGCCTAAACATTTAACAGTAGAGAAAAGAGAATAAAGAAAAGGAAAAAGAAACAGAAAAGGAAAAAAAGAGCAACACCCCCCCCCCCCGCTTCGCCTCCGCGCGACCGCCGCCCGCTGCCGCTCCAGCCACCGCGCTGCCGCCCGCGGCCGCTCCAGCCACCGCGCCGCCGCCCCGCCTCCGGCCCCGCCGTGGCCTCGCCGGCGCCCGCGCCCGCCGACCGCCCGTGCGTCCCCTTTGGGCACCGGACATGTCCGGTCCCGAAAGGGGCACGCCCCGGACGTGTCCGCCCCTGGGCCACTGCCCAGTGGGGCCCGAACCCCTGTGACGCTGACGAATGGGGCCCACGGCCCAGAAACAGTTTTAAGAAAATAGAAATAAAAATAGATAATTAAAATAATTAAAATAATTAATTAATTAATTAATTAATTAATTAGTTAATTAATCCTGATTAGGTTAATCTAATTAACTAATTAGTGTTAATTAAACAGTAATTAGTAATTAACTTAATTAACTGCTGACGTCAGCATGATGTCATGCTGACGTCATCAATTACTGTTTCGGATAATGTTGAATTAAATAATTAATTAAAATTTCAGAAATTAATAAAAACTTTAGAAAATCATATCTTTTAAACCGTAACTCCGATGAAAATATTTTATACATGAAACTTGCTCAGAACGACGATACGAACCCGAATACATCCTCTGTATTCCCGTCAGACGCCCGCAACTATGAGAACGTTGAACAATTAGACCGATTTCGATAAATGAATAGTGTCCAACCCTAATTAAATAAATCCGAATAAATTCCTAAATTAACTAAATCGCTTAGTTAGGCTGTATATCACCCTGGCCCTGCGTTTAGACATGTCATGCATCCCTGTTGCATTATTGCTGTGTGTTTACTGTTTCTTCCCCCTCTTCTCTTCGGTAGACTACGAGACCGACGCAGCTGCTGGTGCCCCGACCGACTACGTTGTTGACGACCCCTACTTGCCAGAGCAACCAGGCAAGCCCCCCCCCCCTTGATCACCAGATATCGCCTATTCTTCTCTATACTGCTTGCATTAGAGTAGTGTAGCCTGTTACTGCTTTCGGTTAATCCTATTCTGCTGCATAGCCTGTCATTGTTGCTACTGTTGTTGATACCTTACCTGCAATCCTAAATGCCTAGTGTAGGATGCTAGTTTGTCATCATTGGCCCTGCATTCTTGTCAGTCTGCCTTGCTATACTATCGGGCCGTGATCACTCGGGAGGTGATCACGGGTGTATACTATACATATATACATACTATACAAATGGTGACTAAAGTCGGGTCGGCTCGAAGAGTACCCGCGTGTGATTCACGGATTGGGGGCTGAAAGGACCTTTGTCCCAACGGCCCTTTGTGTGGATCTTTGTGGCGGAGCGACAGGGCAGGTTGAGACCACCTAGGAGACAGGTGGGCCAGGCCCTGGTCGGCGTTAGCGTTTACTTCATAATAACACGTTTAACGAGATTGGATATTTGATCTGAGTCTGGCCACTAGCCTATACGCACTAACCAACTACGCGGGAGTAGTTATGGGTATCCCGGCGTCGTGGTATCAGCTGAAGCCTTCTTGACGTCAGCGACTGAGCGGCGCGCGCCGTGTTGGACCGCGATAACGTAACCGCCGTGATCGTGTGGGTTGCTAGGTCTGCTCGCGGCCGCGTACGCAACGTGCAGGAGCGCACTGGGCGATGGGCCCAGACCCCAGAGTGCCTAGGATTAGTCCGGCGTGCTGACCTCTCTGTTGAGCCTAGGTGGGGCTGCGACGTGTGGATCTTCCGAGGCCGGGCATGACCCAGGAAAGTGTGTCCGGCCAAAGGGGATCGAGCGTGTTGGGGAATATGTGGTGCACCCCTGCAGGGAAGTTTATCTATTCGAATAGCCGTGTCCCTCGGAAAAAGGACGACCCGGAGTTGTATTCCGACCTCATGACAACTAGAAATGGATACTTAATAAAACACACCCTTACAAGTGACAGATATAACCCGGTGGTCGCTCTCTCGCATGGTGGCGACGAGAGGATCGACGGGTAGGATTATGCTATACGTTGTTGTTTGGTTAACTTCCAACTAATCTCTTCTATTGCTTCAAGATGGAGGCTGCCAGAAGCGTAGTCTTCGACAGGACTAGCTATCCCCCTCTTATTCTGGCATTCTGCAGTTCAGTCCACCGATATTGCCTCTTTACACATATACCATGCATATGTAGTATAGATCCTTGCTTGCGAGTACTTTGGATGAGTACTCACGGTTGCTTTCCCCCTCCTTTTCCCCTTTTCCCTTCTTGCTGGTTGTCGCAACCAGATGTTGGAGCCCAGGAGCCAGACGCCACCTTCGACGACTACTACCACCAGGACGGAGCCTACTACTACGTCCAGGACGCCGACGACCAGGAGTAGTTAGGAGGATCCCAGGCAGGAGGCCCTGCGCCTGTTCGATCTGTTGTATCCCTGTTGGTGCTAGCCATCTTATGGCACCTTGTTTAACCTATGTCTGTACTCAGATATTGTTGCTTCCGCTGACTCGTCTATGATCGAGCATTTGTATTCGAGCCCTCGTGGCCCCTGGCTTGTATTATGATGCTTGTATGACTTATTTATGCATTAGAGTTGTGTTGTGATATCTTCCCGTGAGTCCCTGATCTTGATCGTACACGTTTGCGTGCATGATTAGTGTACGATCGAGCCGGGGGCGTCACAGAAGTTTAGTACCATACTGCTACAGTGAGAAGAGTGAGACATCTTTATAAATGCTGCTTCACCACTTGCTATTGGTAGCTTGGGAATAGGAGCTGTACTCGCGCGCTCCTCCTCCTCCGCCGCCCGCCTCGCCTCGTCACGACGCGCGCGCGCCGCGGGTTGCGGGAATGAGCCGAGCCGAAGAATGATTAATTAATCTCGGATTAATTAACGAGTCGCTTACGAAAGCGCCACGGTTCGAGACGTTGGACCGTGGGCTGTTCGCGGACTCGGTCGTGGGCCTGAGCCCAGGCCCATCTACTCGACGGCCTATATAAGAAGGCGCTGGCTAGTGGAGTGAACCCTAACTCAGTTCACTTACTCCCTCTCGCACAACCCTAGCCGTCATCTACTGTTCCTCTCACTGTGCTGCTTCCGGCAATCCCATCCCGACGACCGCGTGCACGGTTGGTCGGGAGAGCAGGTGCCTTCGGAACCCTGTCGTTCGAGATCCTGCCCGGGAGAACGGCAATAAAGTTTTTGGGGAGCGTCTCGACGCGACTGCTCCCGACCCGTCCCCGTCTCCGTCCGCCTCTGCTTCCACTACTTCCCCTGCATCGACACCATGGTCGAAGACGTCGCCGCCAAGAAGAAGGCCACGGACGACGCCGAGGATGCTGCTGCCGCCGCCGCGTTGGCCTGGCCAACCGGAGGGTATGATCTGTTCATCCCTCGTTTACTCGTACATATGCTAGCCGCATATATGATGTTCATAGATGTTTCGGTTCTATGTACTGTACGTGCTCACATGCTTAGGTATCGGCATGAGATACATACCGTATTTGCCATGTTTACTGCTTACTCGTGGATTAGATTAGTCGGAAAAGGCTAATATTTCCAACAACGGCTTGGATATGCCGGTACCTATTTACCTACACTTTTTTTTATTTTTTAGGTGGCATCTATTTACTTATGATAATCTGAAGAAAACAGCAGACATCTCTGTGCCTCATTCCGTGTAAAGAAAATGCACATCTCTGCACCTGGTTTCCGCAAAGTTTGTCGTGTACCACCGCAGTCGAGTCCCAGCAGGCCGGATATGTTCACTCCAGTCAGTTTACTCTAAACAAAAGCCAGCAAGGAATCACTCGTACCTACCCATTGTTTTCTTTTCTTTTTTTCAGAGGGCACCTACCCATTGTTTTCTTTTCTTCTTTTCAGAGGGCACCTACCCATTGTTAGTAGTGATGGTACCTCGGTATTCTTGTATCCTCTTTCAATCACGGATTCCCTCGGGAGCGTCCCGCAACAGCTCTGGACGGCGTTCCAGCAATGGCCGGGCGTCAGTTTCCCAACGCCAGACAGCAGTTCTGGAAGCACCGAGGTCTGGTGGCTGGAGGCGAGAAGGGCTATTCCGAAGCATGCGCGCCGGAACTTCGACACCATTGTCATCCTCATACACTGGAGGGTCTGGAAGGAGCGGAACGCTAGAATTTTTCAGCAAACTGCGTGTGATACTGATCGAGTCCTAGATCTCATCAGAGAGGACATAGGAGTATGGAGGTCGGCAGGATGTGTGTCCGATCTGGGGAGCTAGAGGTGCTTGGTGTTGCCCCGCATGTTCTGGGGATACTTCATGTACTAACAGTTCACGATCTCCTGAACTGTGAAACTCTTTTGTACGGTCCTTTCCTCTCCTTCTGATAAAGATCGGCCAATGGCCCTTCGAGAAAACAGGCAGAGGATGTCTCGTGCACTATAACGGGCAGCACCACACTACCACTCCCGTAGTGGTAGATTTAGTATTAACTATGCCCGTAAGATCACACGGGAACATATGCGCAAACCACAAAAGAAGAACACGCCGGCCGGCCTTTTTGACTCTCTGCTTCCCTCCCTTTTTCGGCTTCTCTTCCTCCTCGCCGCTCCTCTCACTTTTTTCCCGCGGCACCCGTGGCGTATTTACCTACGTACGTGTGGGCCTCGACTCGGCGGCGGCGTATCTAGTTCCGGACGCAACACCTTTCTGTACAGTTGCCGATATGTTTCTCTGAAACTTGGTTACGTACGTGATTGACATGATACAGCTAACTAATTGCACAGTGCTGTGAGCCCGGCACATGGCCTGAGCAGTGACTAGCACGCACGTACACGCCTCTCCCCCGCCTCCTCCGTTCCCGGGCGGGCGCGGCGAGTACCGGCGGCGTCGTGGGCGAGCCCCCTGAGCTCTTTCCGGACCGGTAGGGTAACCTTCCCGTGGGACTCCTCCGGTTCCGGTACTCGAATACTAAAGCCTATCCGTCGCGCCGAAATGCATGGGCCGGATGCGGACACAGCTGTGACGTGACACGTTTGGCGTGCGCGAGGAGCAAAGCACACGAGCTCGCTAGCTAGCTGCCGCGGAAGCAGACGGTGATCAAGTTGGCCGCTGGGATCGTCGCGCCACCCCTAGTTTAATCACAGGCTGATGAAGTGCCTGCGCACGGCGTACTGCTACTCCGTTAAATTAGTGTGTTAAGCTGGACTGCGTACTGCTACTCCGTTAAAGCGAAGCGAGTAGAGGATCACAGCCGTTGGCGGGCTGGCGTTGGGGTTTTGTTTAGTGCGGAGCCGAGCAGGGCGTGTCCACATCATTGCAGCTCGTAACACTCCACCCTTCGTCTCGAGTCTAGTCCTAGCCGGCTCCTTCGCCGGCGGGGCGAGGCGAGGCGAGGACCAGCTCATCTGAGCTCATCCTCTCCATCTATATAAGCGCGCGCGCCCGCCTCTCTCCTCACTTAAGGCACGCCGAGTGTTAGCTACAGAGAGAGAGAGAGAGAGAGAGAGAGAGAGAGAGTGAGGGCAGCGGCAAGTGCAAGCATCAATTAAGGTCAGGCAGAGGAAGAGAGAGAGGAATAACTAATAAGCAAGAAGAGCTAGTTAAGAGTCCAAGAGAGGGAGACAAGCAGCTCCTATAGTAGATGGCAATGAGGTCGAGGGGGTTGCAGCTGCGGTCGCGGCGGGAGCAGAGCTTGCTCGTCGTCGTCGTCGGCGTGCTGCTGCTGGCGACGGCGGCGCCGCGCGTCGCGGCGGCGGGGCTGAGCCGGAACTACTACGCGAAGACGTGCCCCAACGTGGAGGCGCTGGTCCGCGGCGCCGTGACCCAGAAGCTCCAGGAGACCTTCAACGCCGCGCCCGGCACCCTCCGCCTCTTCTTCCACGACTGCTTCGTCAGGGTACGTACGTCGCGCACAAATCGAGTGGAACCAGCTCGAGCAACGGGACATGTTAATCCTGTTCGCGCTGCTGTTTACACGGATTGATGGGATGGCTTGGTGTTTGCAGGGGTGCGACGCGTCGGTGCTCATCTCCGGGCCGGGCGACGAGCACAGCGCGGGCGCGGACACGACGCTGTCGCCGGACGCGCTGGACCTCATCACGCGCGCCAAGGCCGCCGTGGACGCCGACGCCAGCTGCTCCAACAAGGTCTCCTGCGCCGACATCCTCGCGCTCGCCACCCGCGACGTCGTCCAGCAGGTACGCCGGCCGCGCACGCGCATAGCTAGTCCCGTCCCGTCTCTCTCCGCGCCGCCGCTTTCTTTGGTCGGTCGACGGCGACGCCGCGCGGGAGGAATTAGGAGGTGGGCTAACAAAGCGTGCGCCTAAACCCCCGCTTAGCCCAGCTCTCCGTGTGCTTATTAGAGCTAACCGCGCCGAGACAGCTATGATGGATGGGGCTGACATGTCCCACGCCGTGTGCACACACTGGCGCTCTGGAGCTCTCTGGGCAGCCATAGCGACGAGCCTTCTCTCTCTCTCTCTCTTAGCTGTTTGTCAGTGACGACGCAATTACGCCTCTCCCTGTGCCGGGAACACGTACGTACGCGCCCACGCGGCATGCCCGGAGTTTGTGTGCGCGCGCCGCAACCTCGGTGGTGCCGAAACCATTGCCACCAGCATACAGCAGCTGGCTAGGATTGGAGTAAGTGGCGCCGCCCAACAAACAACTACTCGTATACTTGTACTGGATGAAGTACCAGCAGGAGGACTACAACTAGATTAAGCAGTATTAATGTCACTTGCTACTATATCATCGATCCCACCTGTAGTAGTAGTTCTTTATCGAGGAGAGTAACATTCTTCGGTGTTTCATCGCACAGTTTTGGACCTAGTTCGATTCGGGCACTCCAAAAGCTCGAAAAGTTGGCATCTTTTGGCGCTAAAATTTTGGGGCCGACACGGTCGTGGCCCCAGCTGCGGCCAAGCTGGTCGGAACTCCGCTGTCGTATTTATTCGTTCATCCGGTAGCAGTGTTCCAGAGTCCAGAGGGCACGGCGTGGGGACGGACGCGACGGGAGCGAGTTACTTCTACTGCTACTGCTGCGCTGTCCGTCTCGGACCGGCCTCCTCTTCTGACCTGACCGGGCTCATGACAGTTTCCCGGTGAAAAAAAGCGTCTCCCCGGCGTGGTGCGTACACACGGCTTGGCCGCATAAATGAACCGCGTACGTACGGCAACGACTAATCCGCCGGGCACGTATCCGTATGGCCACTGTGGTGGCAGGCCGCGGTAGAGCTGCTGCGGAATTAATCCGTCAATTATTGAGTCGCGCAAGTTGCGCGCCGTGCCGGAAATTCTGCTCAAGCGCGTACGTACAAGGACTGTGCTTGATTGCAGAGCTGTGCTGTAATAATCTCACCGGAGTAGTACTGATGATGATGATTCTTTGTTGTTGGTTGATGATGCAGGCGGGAGGGCCGTCGTACCCGGTGGAGCTGGGGCGGCTGGACGGCAAGGTGGGCACGCGCGCCATCGTCAAGCACAGCCTCCCCGGCGCCGGCTTCACCCTGGACCAGCTCAACAAGCTCTTCGCCGTCAACGGCCTCACCCAGACCGACATGATCGCCCTCTCAGGTCAGTACGGGCTGATCGATCGATTGATTGATGATCTCCTCGGCAACATGACGCCAAAACATTCCCTCTGAATTATTAGCCGATCAAGGTAGATAGTTGGAACGGTGGTTAGCAAGTCCCATGCCCCCGAACCGGAGTGGCCGAATGGCCGGAAGCGGCGCCGTGAGGGCGCTCATCACTTCTCATATCCAGATATCCCCATCAGGAGGACAGTGCCCTCCCCAAGTGTACCAACCGATCGGGCATACAAGCCATTGCCAGCCAAGGCCTACTGCATGCTCGTAGAAATCCAGCCTGGCGTTGTGTAGACAAGTACTTTGGCTGCAGCGCGTGCAGGCCATTTCGTTGTCACTGGTCAGGTCCCATAAATCCGTCTCGATCTTACTGTGCTACCGTCACAGAGTCACGACTACAACATCACTTGCTGCTGATATTTTTAAGATACCAGTAATAATGCTGTTACAATTACTGACGTGGAAAACAAATGTTACAGGGGGCCACACGATCGGGGTGACGCACTGCGACAAGTTCGTGCGGCGGCTGTACACGTTCAAGGGGGCTCGGCCGCAGTACAGCCCGCCGATGAACCTGGCCTTCCTGCGGCAGATGCGGGGGACGTGCCCGCTCAACTACAGCCCCACCACGGTGGCGATGCTGGACGCCGTCACGCCCAACAAGTTCGACAACGGCTACTACCAGACGCTGCAGCAGCAGAAGGGCCTGCTGTCGTCGGACCAGGTGCTCTTCGCCGACCGCCGCTCCCGGGCCACCGTCAACTACTTCGCGTCCAACCAGACCGCCTTCTTCGACGCCTTCGTCGCCGCCATGGCCAAGCTCGGCCGCATCGGGGTCAAGACCGGCTCCGACGGCGAGATCCGGCGGGTGTGCACCAAGGTCAACTAATGTGGTTGTTAGCCGGAGGAGTAGCTGCCATGGTGGCATCACACGTACATTCAGTAGAGAGGGTAAATGGGTGGATGGGCCAATCAGTTCTGTTATGTGTCTCTCCTCTTGTCCCTGCCCATGCACGCCCCATATGCTCACACATGTCATATTGTCATAGCCGATTTATTCCAGCCCAATTCTTTTCCTCATCATGTAATAAAGCATATAAATGCCGTGGGATAGGAGGCACCCACAGTTACATCCATGTAAATGTTACACTTGGTCCAGTTAATCGAAAAGTATATCCCATATGAATCAATCAAGTTATTCTTTGATACAAGAACATGTTATTACAGAGGATGTACTATATGGAGTTAATGATCTGTGCACTGAAGTGTATGGCATGGTGGCTCCAGCCAGCTGGTGACAGAGGATGGATGCAACATGCATGGATGGTCCAGGTTTTCTCATTACTACGGCCAAGGTGAGCTGTGAACACCTGCAAGAAACCCATGTGATATTTTCAGTCAAACATCCAAGGCTCGACAAGCACGCCTCAATACACCTAGAAATGATGAGGAACAACAGCGATTGATGTCCATGTATGCTCAAGTACAGAGACGATCAAGGTTTGTCACCACGTAAGTTTGGTCCCTCTGACAAACGGATGGAAATTAGATGGCTAAGCCAGAGATTTAGTACTCCCTCCATTCCAAAATATAGTGCGCCCACGCTTCCCGAAGTCCAACTTTGACCATAAATTTAACCAACGAGACCGACTGCGGCGGGAGAAAAAAATTATATAATTGAAAACTTCTTTTGAATACGAATTCACTGGTATAACTTTTGCTCCCGCCGCAGTCGGTCTCGTTGGTTAAATTTATGGTCAAAGCTGAAGCACGGGAATAGAGGAAGCACTATATTTTGAAACGGAGGGAGTAGTGGAGAGACCGGAATGTGATTCCATGACACCAGAGTATGCCGGCCATAATAACCACTTCTTTGAAGTAGCTAGTTTGCACATACCAGTTCTCCCTGTAGACTATTTTTACCCCCCCGTGTCGCTGCCCCAGGCGACACCGGGGGCGACTCCGCCTCCGTCGGAAGCTTTCTCCCGCCGCCTCTTCGCTCACCGCCGCTGCCGCCGGCCGCGCGCCGCGGTGGCGGCGGGCCCCCTGCTGCCGAAGGTTCTAGGGGGGGTCTGGTCTGCTGGTGGCGCTGGGGAGGTCGTCGGGTGCTTTGGGGTGGTGGCCGACGGCTCGCCGGCGCGGGATGCCGGGGCGGCGGCCCCGGGAGGTGGTGGCTGCGATTTTGTTGCGGGCCGTGCTGGTGGGAGAGGGCCGTGGACGGCGCGGTGGTGGCTGCATCTCGGCGCGGCGGTCGCTGGATCTTGATCCAGTTTTCGCGGGCGGGCGCCTGTGGCGCGCGGCTGCGCGGGTCTTCGTGCGGGGTGGCGGCGCCGGTTCTGGTGCTCTGCACCGGGTGTGGCGCGGAGGGCGCGGTGGTGGCGCTGGTCTGCTCGGCGGCGGAGCTCTTCTGCTCGCTCCAGCTTGGGCCAGGTCGCCGGGGCCCGTGGCTGCGGGGTGTGGGTGCCGGGGCGGCGGCCCCGGGAGGTTGGCTGCGACGGCCTTTGCAGTGGCTGGGGAGTGCGGTGGGTTCGGCGCGTTCTGGTCGGATCTGACCCTGGCGGGCGCGATGCTGCATCGTGGAAGGAGGGGCTGCGGTGGATCGTTGCGTGGAGGTTCGGCGGCTGGCGATGGTGGATGTGCTGCACGGCGGGCCACCGACGGGAGAGGAGGATCTCAGGCGAAAGCCTTTTTGCAGCGGCGGCGCCTGTGGGCGTCGTTACCTCCTTGGGGGCGTTGCCCCGGAGATCCTTTCCTCTCCCTCCTCGTGTGGTGCTTGGACTCTCCGGGTGAAAATTCAAACTCCGTTTCTTCGGAGTGGGTGGCGGCGGCGTCTACGTCATGACCTCCTTGGAGGCGTCGCCTTGGAGGGTTGGCCTATGGCGGTCGTGTGGTGTTCTTCCATCGTCATGGGTGGGGTATGCCGGGGCAGCGACCCCGAATCCTTGTTGTGCGCCGAGACGGCGGTCTCGGGCAGCGGTGCGGCGGCAATTCCATGAGGTAGGGTTGCTGTTCGGCATGGCTTGGGTGGCAACCTTCGGCTGCATGGGCAGTAGGGTGGTCGGCTCGGTCGACGCGTCCTAGCGTTGACGGTTGGACGGTATGTCGGGGCGGCGGCCCCGGATGTGGTGCGACGTCCGTGGTCTGCGAGCGGTTACTCTGAGCAGCGTGGGCTGCGGGCAGCTGGGTCGTGCGGCGTTGCGGCTCGAGGCGAGCGGTGGCATGTCGGGGCGGCGGCCCCGGAAGGCGGTGCTGGTTGAGTGCGCCGGGCGCGACGGAGCGGTGGATGTCGGGGCGGCTGCCTCGAGAGCTTGGCAGCTTCGACTGCATTGACCTTGGGTCGTGTGGGCGGCGAGGTTGCCGTCGCAGTTGGTCGTCGACATGTCGTCTGCTGTAACCAGCACATGGCTTTGTGGGTGCTTGACTCTTCACCTCTGCGGGAGAGTCCCGGTCTGCTCCTCCCATAGCAGTCTCGACTTCTTCTTTCCGGCAGTGGTGGGAGGCGGGCTAGCTTGGCGGTGCGAGGCCTTCCGTTGTTGTGTGTTTGTTTTGGTTGGCGTTTGTTGTGGTGTGCGACACGCCGTCGGCAAGTGTGGGTTTGTCCCAGTGTGTCCTAATGCTGGACTTTCGGCCCTTTGTATCTGGTTTTCGCCCGGTTTTCCCTAATTAACCGGGCAACTTTTTTTCTTAATGAATGCAGAGAATTCTGCCATTTCGAAAAAAATAACCACTTCTTTCATAGGTCAAGCACTCCGTTTCAAGCCATTCGTACTTCAGTAGCACACGCTTGGGTTGCATAACCTCATGCGTTGGTTTTGGCACAACAGTCAGGTCCCTTTCCTGCCTTGATCAAAATGAGAACCCAACCGACTTTGGTGCTGCCACTTGCGTCATGTCGTGATCACAGGCCATTTCAGGTCTCGTTCGGTCCGTTGATAGATTCTGCGAAAGATTATGATAGCCTTTAAACCTCAGTTTCGCAGTCAACGTCTTTGTGCAACCTAATAAAACAGCCTGCGCTGTGCTTGTCATGAGCTGTGGTCGAAATTTAGCTGTGTGCAGAACCATTAGCTGTATGTTGACACGTTGCTTTTCTCATGGTCCCGGAGCCGGCTAGCTAAGAGGATGAAAATACGAGAGAGACCACAATTCCACAAGCGCAAAAGGAGAAGTAATGCTGAGTGTTGACAGGTATACGATGCCTCCAACTGTTGCCTGCCACGCACCGCTGCTTTTCTTGGTCGACATGTTAATCAAGTGATGAAGTCGCCCCTGTCAATGGCGTCGCCGCCTCGGATTGCATTCGGTGGCGCAAATGCGCAGTCGCTCTCCTAGGCAAAATCAGCTGTCAACTCTGAACTTATCTCCTGCCATGCTTTTCCAACCAACTTAACCGAAGAGAGGATCATGAAACCATGAAATGGATGCTAAAGTGGGATGGTAAAACATGAAAGCGCCTATGCATCATGGTCAAATAGAGATTCCAAGTTCCTTCTTCTGAACTTGGTTCATTCAGAGACGCCAATTCCAACTGCTCCACAAAAGAAGCGAAACTGAACAAAGATAACAGGAGGGATAACTTGCAAAGATAACATAGAACCAGTGCCGACAGACCCTATCCATATTTCCTTTCCTCTGCGTAGCGGTGCCAAATTATCATCTGAAAGACACTTATCCTGTGCATATTGTGCCCATCCCCGGCCCTTATGCGTACGTACATTTGATGCAACGAAAGGGAAGAATTCTCGTGCCCATTTGTACCTTACGGACCCCCTCTAAAGCATCTCCTAGAACCAATCCAAACGACAGGCAGCATGCAGCACGGCCAACCAATTTGGTCTTGTCTCGCTCTTTCTGCACAAAGCTACAAGCAAGCAATTGTCTCCTACTTAGATTGCATCTACGGAAAAAACTTGTTAGGTTATCTTGTCCATATATTCGCATATTGCTGGCTACTATGAAAGTCCCATGTGATGGTGCCTATTATGAAAGTAATGGGCCAGGTTTTGTACTTGTTAAGGTCAGACAAAGTAGGTCCATGTCTTATACATTGCATGCCTAAAATAAAGGTCTTATACATTGCATGGCAATACCACTCAATTTTATTGACTGCCGACTTGCATTCTCTGGATACGACCACTTGAGCAGGATGCAGTGTATGTGCCATAAATTAAAGCTTATATAACGTCGGTTCCTCAAACTGTTAATTGTCCGAAGAAAATGTTATGACCCTCCCAATGAATTGATATGATGTCCCTTGACGCTCTTTGTGCGGGGAGGCAGGGGAGCGGCTTGGACAGGGGCGGCAACGCCGACGGCGTGCCGGCTGCAGCGCGAAGGCGGAACTTTACGGGCTTCTGAGATCCCGGCCGGGCCTGTGCGGCCACGGGCCTGGTATGTTCCTGCTATTGCGTCCGGTCAGCTACCGTCGTTGACGGTGGAGGTGGGGCCCTCCCGCGTGCGGACGGTGCTGCTACCCTAGTCCCAACTCCTCTTCTTCATTGTGCAGGCCATGCTTCGCGGTGCCGTGGTGAGACAGCGTGGAAGCTTCATGACCGGGTTGGCGCAGGGTGGTGGTCGGTTTGGTGGCGAGCTCTGGAGTGCCTGAGGTGAAGGTTGGGATCGGGAGAAATCCCTGTTGGCTTGGCCGACACCGACGCGGTGGCGCATGAGGGTGCCGCCGGACCTTCCTGGAGGGCGTCGGGGCTACCCTTCCTCTCTCCTCACCGCGTACCGGGGGAAACCCTTGGCAGCAGCGTCGTCATCGTCGCGTCCCTTCTTGGAGGTGTTGATTGGTACCGGCGCTTCGGAGTCCCGGAGCTTGGTGGGCGATCTCCGGTGGATGCAGCGGTTGCGAGGCTTCTTCGTTTTTTGTCGATCCGCCGTTGTCGGCATTTGTTTCTCTTGTATTTTCTCTTTTATTTCTTTTAGGCGTGACTGTGCTGCTTCCGCCCCAGCACCTATCGTTGGTTGTCTCGGTTGGTTGCTTTGTATACAAAGCGGGGGGAAACCCTTTTTCGGTATGAAGTCCCTTGCGTTACAAACGGTCCGTTTATTCCGTTATTATGATAGGGAGATGCATGGATGATTGGATCATACAAGACTGTCCAAAGTCTACAAAAAATGGTTGGAATAGTACATCTCAGTTCTTGCATTCATTTAGGCCAGTCTATCAGGAAAATGATTGAACGGTTATCTAGTAGGGTGATTGAGAACCAAAGACTACACCCGCAAAAAAAAAGAGAACCAAAGACTAGCAAATGGTATAAGCTCCAAATATTGACGCAGATGGAAAGAAGAAAAGCAAGTCGTGTTTGGTTCATAGCCGAGTTTTGCTACACTACTTTTTCCACTGGAGCAAGCCACAAAAAACGTGATGATATTTTTGATCCTCTTCTATTAAAGATGCCACATGATGCTTGGCAAAATTTGACACTCTAGCTAAGGCCAAACGTGCACACAGACTTGTAGTAGAAGATTGGTACTTCTTTCGTCTTTTCTAAGTGTACGGTTTTGCTCACATTTCTGCGCGTTCACATAATCTATTGTGTTCCGAACCATGTTTATCTTGTAAAACTTTCAATCCCAAGAGCATAGAATCCCCATCATTCCATTCACTGAATTTTTTTTGTGGGAGATCATTTTTTTAGATGATTGAGGGAGATCATTCAATTCACTGATTTTTTTTAAGGCTAAAATTCCATTCACTGATGATTCTCGGCCTGCGTTAGAATTGTAGACAGAGAGATCTTGGGCCTCAAAATCAGGAAGCCCAAATATTTCAGCAACGTGCTAAGACAAATCAGCCCAACGATCCAGTTGTAGAAATTGTTGCTACTTCAGAATATTTTTGGCGATCAACTCTGAAAGAGTAGAAGAAAAAACTCTGAAAGTGTATACAAAGAAAAAGGCTGGAACTTTCAAAGGTCAGGAGAAGAACAAGCCCTCGAAGAACTATTTAAAAAACCGAGGGAGTAGCCCGACCTATGCATCGACTTATGGCGGGCAGCATCACCTATTTTTTTTCTTTGAGATGGAGCATCACCTAAATTAATTGAACTGCCAAGGACAAGGATCCACTTCGGAGTTCGGATGATGCTCTTTCTTTTTCACAAAGCATGCAGAGAGGAAATTTACAGCAGCAGGTTACAAATAAATCTTTTCAAAAGCCCGATCGTTGAAAAACGAACATCAAAATTTTCGCTTGCTAACGCGAACTGCATCGCCCGTTCCTATGCACGGCTCTCGGAGCATACGGGGAAGCCAAGTCATTGTTTTTATTCGTTCGCTACAACATAAAATGGGCATGAACTCTCTCCTAGGCCAACCCACGCGCCCATCAAACTGGCTAGTGCCTTCCTCCTAGGAGACCCATTTTTTCCTGATTATTTTCAACAAGGGGTGGCAAATTATCAAAAAATTAGTTTGAGATACATGGCAAAATTAGAACGTGTATTTTTGTATTTTTACACAGATGGCAAAAATATGTAAAAAAATTAGTTTTAGATACATAGCATTTTTTTTTCAGTTCTCCCATGGCAATTTTATTAATTCTTTCCATACTTTACCACAATTTTTTAAAAACCATGAAAACTTTATATTATAGACCATGAAAAATTTACTTTATGGACCATGGCAATTTTATTTTTTGACCAAGGAATTTTTAGTTTTTTGACCATGGCAATTTAGTTTCAGGCCATGGCAATTTTAGTTTTGGGACCTTTGTTTGAATCCTACTTTCTTCCATTTTTTCTGTTTCTTTCAACTGGGGTTGGAAAATTATGCAAAAAATAATAATGTTAGATGCATGGTAAATTTACAACATTTTTTTCTTTTTCATAGATGGAAAAAATATGCAAAATAAAATAAATTTAATTTTAGATACATGCATTTTTTTTCATTTCGTCCATGGCAATTGTATTCATTCTTTCCTGTTCTTTATCATGGTAACTTTATATTGTAGAGCATGGACATTTTATTTTATGGAGCATGGCAATTTAAGTTTTTGACCATGGCAAATTTAGGTTTCGACCATGGAAATTTACTTTTTGTACCATGCAATTTAGTTTCGAACAATGGCAATTTTAGTTTTGGGACGTGGGTTTGAATCCCACTATCTCCCATTTTTTTTATGGGTTGGCAAAAATAATGCGAAAACATACATGGCAAATTTACAACATTTTTTATTTTGAAGATGGCAAAAATATGAAAAAAAGAGTTTTAGATACATGGCATTTTTTATTTTTTTTATTTCGTCCATGGCAATTTTATTAATTCTTTTTCATACTTTACCACGGTTTTTATTAACCATGGCAACTTTATATTATAGATGATGGCAAATTTATTTATGGATCATGGCAAATTTAAATTATAGACGATGGAAATTTAATATATGGGTCGTGGCAATTTTATTTTTTGACCATGGCAATTTTAGTTTTTGGACCATGGCAAATTATTTTTTAGATCATGGGAAATTTCACAAAAAATAGTTTTCCTTACCATCAAAATGCCATGGCAAAATTGCCATGGGTATAGTACCCTTGTTTTTCTTTTTCCAAAATATGTAGTAGTTTTTATCCACTAGTTGCTGAACATTTGCCACGATCATGGCATTTTCTGCTCCTGCAAAATCATTATTATTTTGTGTAATTGTATCTTTTGTTTCACCTGGCTTGCAATTTTAATAGTGTTTTTATATAGCCTTATGGAAATTTCACAATTTTAAAATTTCTAATTCATTTTATATTTTTTTCTACACATAAATGATGATTGGACCAAAAGGCCTAGCAAAAGACATGTACGCTGCGTTGGGTTTGCACGGAGGTGCTTATCTTAGCGAACAGATTCGTTCGAGCGTGGAAAGGTTCTCGAGCGAACCAATTCGTTTGTTGGCGGCTACTTCCGAAGTAATGTCAATTCCTTATTCAGGTCCTTCCGTAAAACAGATTACAAATGACCTCAAGAAAAAGCAGAGGAATGCTCATACATTCACCCTTATAAACGCATGCACATCCTATCTTTATGAGCCCCATATCCTTATAAGCCCCTCCGATAGATTGAGCCGACACCGATAAGTGCTTCCGTGCTTCCTGCTCGACCTGAGAAGACGAGAGTGGTCCGTCGTCGAGCCACTGAGCATCTATGTCGGCGTCGTCGATGTGCTGGACGGGAGATGCGTCTTCGAGGACGGTTTCATATATGCCTACTCACCGCAAGGCCTCGACTCTTTCGAGCTCCTTGAGAAGGTGGACGACAACGGTGGCGCTTCTTACCGCCTTGGTGACCCTACCCGTTTGGAGTTCCCCCGGGACAAGTTCTCCCGGAGGAACTGCAAGAGCTTCAAGCGCATCGACAAGGACGTCGTTTCCGGTGACCTCGTCTTCTGTGTGATCCAAGGGTCTTCTGTGTGATCCAAGGGCATGATCTGACGGTCCCTGCTGCCAGCCACACCTTGGACGCCACCACCATGATCGTGCAGCATGAGGACACGCCGCGACGAACGAAGAAGCCTGTGAGAATCAACCATGTCGATATCGCAATTTCGTCCGTCGAGCATCAGGGGCCGATCTTGATCAACTATGCTTTTCCTCTGTAATAGTACCACAATGACCAACTATGCGATTCTTTTTCTGGCTGAGCTGACAGGGGTTTGAGTCATGACACAGTACAGCACGAGTAATGATGGGAGAAGAGACAAAGCTGAAGCTGATCATTTGCCCCTCTTTAGGCTCCACTTGGTATCGGTGTATTTTTATACACCTGTATTTATTTTACAGGTGTATAACACCGGCCACGCTTGATTTTTGCCTGGGAATGAAAACGACGGATGGAGGTCCGTATATATTACAGGTGTATGGCGCTGTGAAACGCCAATCCAATCAGCGCCTTATCCTCTTTGATCCTAGGACCTTTCTCTAATGAGCAGCAGCCACGCCCACGCGCACCAGGAGGAGAACGAGAAAACGTAACCCAAAAGGCTTTGCATTGCAAGAGAGAAACAGTTTATGATATATATTCACAAGTTGGAGGGACTCGAGACTTGATGAAGCGTCTACAGTGTCTAGCATAGTTTCATGCTATTTGACATAGATTCATGTGCTCCCCTTGTCCGCGTCCGACGAAGGTACTGCTGAAGCTTTGCATATCGGACACCAGTTCTTCTGTCCAAGCCACTCCTGGATGCAGCATACATGGTACTGATGCTCACACTTCATTCTGCCAACCTCTTCACCCTCGGTGTATTCCTCCTGTAATGTCCAGTCAATGTCAAGAACATAGTCCCCCGCAATTTATTTATTTTGTCAAAAACATAGTAAGCAGCACAAAGCAGTAACAGTCTAGTATAGTGTACAAACAATAGTTTCTAACGATAGAAACAGTAATACTAGCTAATGAATTTGGAAATACCTGGCATATGCTGCATTTGACATCATCTACTTCTGGTGCTGGATCCACTAGTGTATACACAACTCGACGGAGGCACTTCGCCAGTTGCTCTTCAGAAAGGGCTGTGCTAACCGAGCCAATTCTATCCTCTAGTTGTAATAATTCCTGAGCGAATCAAAACACGTCAGCTTCAGGAGTCTGAACTCGATGAGGAGATGGCTACATTTAAAAATATATATTTATACATACAGACTGAATGATTAGAGAGTACTAACAATTCTAAACAAAGAAAAGAACAACTCTAATCAAACTATCAGCGCAAAATCAAAATCATGAAAGTAATACCTCATAGGACATGTCGTCAATATCCATTCTCATCTCTCTATGCTGATCATGCAAGCCAAGGCCACTAAGGAATAGATTAGTTTCCAGTACCAGCAATTGCTACAAATATTTTGTACAAAAAAAACACTTCAGTGCTAGGTTGGCAAGAAAAGAGAAATGAATGTTGCAAACAAGGGTAAATGACTGACCTCATAAGACAATTCATCATGTTGTTCGATCCTATCCAATGCTAGCAACACCTGTACACAATAAACATTCCATATATCAACACTATTATTTCTTTCCTCGGGTCGAGATTTCTTAGCAGCTAATAAAAACACTGCACTGTAAACTGTGATAGTTTGATCAGTTTCATCCCAAACAAAACCTAAGCACAAAATCAAACAACTCAGACAGTATTTGAAAAATAATTACCTCTGCAATTCCATCCATGTTCATGCGTCTGTAGACATCTCTGAACATCTGTGGTGAGCTATCCTCGGGGCGATTACTCGATCTGCTCCTTGATGTATGGCTACTAGAGCCTTGACGACTTGAAGAGTAAATTGCATGAGGCAATTCCATAGGAAAAGGCCTTGTTGACCTCTGTGGGGGAGCTTCATCCAACGAAAATCGGGCCCAATCTGGTTGACGAACCCTCGTAGCAGTCTCACGCAGAGCAAACATGCCATGCTCTGTTTCATCTGGCATCCTCATCCTAGCATGCTGAGTAGACGGTCGCCTAGTCCTTGCTGAATCTGCAGGTTCCCGAATAATTCTGTTGCTAGTCCTTGCTGTTTGTTGAGACGCTGATTGTTCAGAGTTTCTGACTCTTGGACCAGTAATGCCAGGATACAAGGAAGGTGATTGGCCTAAACTAGACTGCCCACTTAAGCCCTTTGATCTTGAAGTCTCTCCATCAGAAATCCTCTTCATCGTAATCTCAGCCCTCTTACTATTGACAGAATTAGATGAAGAACAGCCTGACGGCAAAACATCGGAGATTGATGTGCAACCAAGGTTTTTTATACCACGCCTTTGTACACCAGGACCAGCACCATTTAATGATTTCACACCAATGGCTGAATTGCGAGGTCCAGTAGGCTGGTGAACAGAAGAAGATGCAGTTTGAGTTTTACCTAAACCAATTTCCTCTTTATCCTTCTGCCTACGTGGTTTAGTCCTCAATGTAGTATTTCTGATCTCAGAATCAACTGAATGTGGAGAATTCCCTGAGGAAATAGAAGAATCTAAAGCTTCAGGATCAAGCCCTGTTGGGTGATCTCCAGTGGTTGATGTGGACAATGAATCTTCTGACTCAATCTGCTGAGCACATGGATGCCCATCCTCCTCATCAGCAATGGGTTTCTTGCTACACTGCAGACGGTTGGCAACAGTTCTTCTGTTACTGCTTTCAGCATTGTTCTGTGCCGACAAGGGGCGCCTTAACTTTTCCTCGTAATTCTTTCTGACAGGAACTTTTGAAGAGCTTGCAGATATAGACTTGGAGCCTGATGAATTAAAAGAGTCACGCAAATATCTCGGCTTTTCCTTATTGCCAGCCCATGTGGCTTTTGTGGGGTTGAGCTTTGTGGTGTTCCCTGGCTTATTCTGGAACTGATTTGGTCTCTCCTCATTGCCTTGATTTCTCAAGGAGACACCAGAACCTCTTCTTAGAAGGCCAATTGTTGTGGTGGGTCTACCAGCGTTCTCCTCCATGGCAGCTTGTGTTACACTTCTGCAGCCACAATGTAATGAAAGTTAGGAACTAATGTTGCTGCAAACATCAGGAAAGATAACCTCAAAATATGTAAATCCGTATACAGAAATGATACAAATCACGCAAGAAAGTGTGAAGAAGGTAATGATACCAATCTCCAATAGCACCAAACAATCCAAGTTTGTACCTACTGTTTGTTAAGAACATTCAACCCCACTCCAAGTAAGCTACATTCACCTATATTTATGAAATTATGTCATTTCTTCTTCTTTTTGAACGCAAATTATGTCAATTCACTACGTTGTAGCAGTGCTGCAAGTTCAACGGGCGCTCTTCAGTTTTTTTCATTTGAAGCAAACAAAAAGAAATCAGAAAATATATCCTAAAATGTAACCAATAGCTATTCTGACAAAGGTGGAACAAAAATGAGACTCTGCGTGCCTCTTCGCCATCATCTGTTCATTATCCACAAACCAATTGAAATTAGCAGATGAATGAAAACGACCTGATGGAAAGCTCCATATAACAGTTTAGATTGCGATACAGTGATGCCGAATTTCCTGCTTACAACAAACGGCAGTCTGGGACCACCCACACCATACAGAAACACTTGGGTCGTCGATGCGCAAACATCATCCGTACCACCGAGTAATTTATTCCAAGGCACAAACAGAAAAAACTGCCGGTCGATTCACAAAGAGAGAGCTCTTGCAGAAATGAATAAAAGTTTGCAAAAAAGAATACGCAATCACATAATAAAGAAAATAATAGGCACAACCGAGTTTCCTCTGCCTTCTGGGTCATTACGGGAGACTTGCCCCCACGTAATTTCAGAATCCCTCCCCTCAGCTTATTACACATGTAGATTACTGCACGGTATGTGTATATCTGGAATCAAAACGATCATAGACGCAGCCAGAGGAAGAACCAAATCGACGGAAAAATCGACCAATTCAAACTCCAGACAATCGATGCGCCCACAGCAAATGGGGGTGAAGATCGTGGGCTGAAGAACATCTAATCCTAAACAAAATACCCACACCAACAGACACGAAGGGAAGGAACGATCGAGGGAACGGAGATTCCCGAGCTCGTTCGCTTCTCCCCCTATCTAGTATAAGATAATCAGATCGAAGGCACGCCGCGCGCGCATCCATTTCGTACCTCCTCCTCAAACCGGCGGCGAAAGCGGCGGCGGCGGCGCCGACCCCCTTTTTTCTCCTCGTTTTCTTCTCCTCGCGAAATGGAAACGGAGGAGACGGCGTGCGGTCCGGACGGAGAGGATTTGGGCAGATCCGAGGCGATTTATTTAGCGGCTGGCCGTAGCGGGTCGGGCGCACGGTGGCTAACGGGGCCCCGTCGCGGCCACGTGGCGCGATGACCGGGGGCGGGTCAGGTGGTGGCGCGCACGCGGAACGGAGCCGGGTGCGGCTGTTGGATTGGAACTGCGTCGTGGTGCGCGTGCGTGCGTGCGCGCGCCGGCGGGCTTGACCGCGTCGGCGGGGACGCGCACGGGAGGTGGGTTCGGTTGGCGCCGCCTCTTATCTCAGTCTCTCTCGCCGCCGGTTTTGTGAAAGAAAAACAACTCCACAACGAGTAGGTCTCGACCTGAACAGCTGTACTCCTGTATACTCACTAAAAAAAAAAAGGGGTTGCTACGCGTCAGCCGGCGGATAAGTAGAAACCATCCGCCGCCTGGCTGGCCGTTGGATTGATGCGGCGAGCCGTCCGATCTACCCATCCATGCGTGTCACTCTTTTGCAACAAGAGCAGTGTTGCGGAAACATTTCTAACATACGTCGTGTTGTAAAAATCTTTGCGACAGAGGTGATGTTGCAGAATTTTTTGCAACAAAGATTATGTTGCAGAAAACATCTGCAATTTTTTTTGTAACAAAGATCCGCCGCCTCAGGAGCCGTCTGATCTAGGTTGCCCAACATAGTCCAGCGTACGATCCCGTTTTGCAACAAGAGTATTGTTTCGGAAAATAACGGTGACTATTGCAACAAGAAAATTGTTTCACAAACACATCGCTGCTATTCCAACAAGTGATTTGTTTCATAAACACATCGCTGACACTTGCAATAAGAGCTTTGTTTCAGAAACATTGGTGACGTTGCAAAGCAGCTCCGCATATGATCCCGTTCTGCAACAAGAACTTTGTTTCAGAAACATGATTGATTATTGCAAACAAGAGTTTTGTTTCAGAAACATTGACAATGTTGCAAAGCTTGTAAACACGCTGCGTATGGGCTGGGACGAATCCAGTAATGAGGGCTCTTCCGATACCGCTGACGCCTATGGAGAGGTCGTGCGCTCGCCACGCACCGCAAGAGCGACGACCGAACCGCACGGATCTCAGGAACTGTCGCTGACGACGGTGGGTGGCTCGACGATCCCAATCTAGATGCAGGGGCAGGAGAGCTGTGAGCGGCGGGGTGGCCGGCTGCCTGGTGTCAGCGGCGGCGGCGGCCGGCATCCAACGCCTCGCCTGGTCTGTAGCAGGAGAAAAGAGCTGCAAGAGAAAGAGATTAGAATCGCGGGGAAGAAGACGATGCGATTGCCTAGTTGCAGGAAACAGACACGTATGTGGGGATGCTCTTGACCGTCTGATCAACATTCGATCCAACGGACACGGAGCCGGCGGACGTGCGCCCCCGATCGGTCGGTTGAAGGTAAGCTTTTCCCAAAAAAAAGGAACTCCTGTATATTATCCAAAAAAATGATGAAAGATCGACCGGATCGCGAGTCGTCAGATTTGGTGCATCGAGCGCCTGAGCGACATCTCCATCATTCCAACAAAGCTCTTGTTGCAGATTTTTTTGGCGCATCGAGCGGCCGAGTAACATCTCCATCATTGCAACAGAGCTCTTGTTGCAGATTTTTTTTGCAACAGAGGTCTTGTTGCAGTTTTTTTTGCAACAAATGTCTTGTTGCGGAAATTTTTACAACAGAGTTCTTGTTGCGGAATTTTTTGCAACAGAGTTGATGTTGCAGATTTTTTTTAGTCTTCACCTTTTGCAACAACGTGTTTTTGCAGAAGGACTTTTGTAACACAGGTGATGTTGCAGAAAAGTTACAACAAAGATGGAGTTTCGGAAACGCCACCGCGGTTGCCGGCAGCACCACTGTCATTCGCCGTCGCCGATGCAGCGTGTTGGGCAACGTACGCGCGGCCTCGCGCTCGTCGTGTGAGCGTGTCGCGAGGCGCGGCTGCCGTCTCCTCCTCGGTACTTCAGACACCGACGCCGTGCGAGGCGAGGGCGAGGCCCTGCATCTGTCCTTTCATGGTCCGTCGCCAACTTGCCGCGGTGCAGGCGGCGCTTTGCAGCAGCAGGTGTGGCGTGATAGTGGCTTGCAAAAATTGGGAGGTCTCCTGCATGGCATTGTTGGTGGCGGCGCGCTCACAGGGTCGTCCATGGATAATCGAGATAGCGGAGAGAGACATAGCGATAGGATGGGGATTAGGAAGTCTCGATTTCGTGATGTTTCTGGGGGAGGAAACCTGGAGAACGTGTGGGGGCCACGTGGACACGTGGTAGACGATGGATGTGGTTGACGTTTGCGAGAAACCCGTCGGTGGATGCCAATCATTTCCCAAAAAAGATGGCATGGGAATTTTGGATGATTGGCTTGATTTGGTGTCTTAATGTGGTATATCTCGTATGGTTCTTTTTTTGCGAGAAATATCTCATATGGTTTATTGTCATTTAACAATACAAATCGTAGAATGGAAGGTTAATTATGATGAGTTATTTTTGCTTTCTTTATTTTAGCCGATTCAATATGAGATTCGACGTGTGTGACGTTCATGCTGTAGGGAGGTACGCACTCCACTACTCTTTGTCCACGTGTCTTTGTCTTTCTCCTAGCTTATCCTGCTCTTCAACACTACACTTTCTCGACATAAGAGTCATCAGCAATTATTTTTTGCATAATTGAATTGATATCGTGTGTTATCTCATTTGGTTTATTATCACTTAACAGTAAAAAATGTATATTTGAAGATTAATTATGAAGATTTATTTTGTTTTCACTATTTAGCATATTCTATACAAAAATCAACTCTATGACGTTCATGTTGTTTGGCAAGTGCACAACGCACTATTCTTCCTCATCGCGTCTTTTCTTCGTAATCTTCCTAGCTCCTCCCGCTTGGCAGCACTATGGGGCTCCTCTGCTCGACGTCCTCTAAGCCACACCTTCTCTTAGCCTACTCTTGCACCTCGCTGCCATCTCCTCTAGCATCTTGTGCACTCTAATCCACTTTCTCTACATAAGATCCCCAACAGGGATTTTTGGATAATTCACTTGATTGAGTGTGTTATCTAATTTGATTTATTATTACTTAACAATAGAAAATGTATATTTGAAGATTAATTATGAAGAGTTATTTTTGTTTTTATTAGTTTAGCCGATTCAATACAAAAATCAATTGTGTGACGTTCACGTCGTTGGGCAAGTACATAGCCCACTATTCTTCCTCCTCGTGTCTGTCTTTGTCTTCTTCCTAGATCCTCCTGCTCGGCAGCACTATTGGGTTCCTCTCCTCGACGTCCTCTAAACTTCACCTTCTCTTTGCCTACTCTTGCACCTCGCTACCTTCTCTCTAGCATCTTCTGCACTGTAGTACAATTTGCCAACATAAAAGCCTGATTGGGTGTGTTACCTCATTTGGTTTATTATTGCTTAACAGTAAATAACATATTGAAAGGTAAATTAGTATGAGTTATTTTTGCTTTCACAATTTTAGCGGATTCAATACGAAATTCAATGTGTATGATGTTCACACCATTGGGCAAGTACGCAACCCACTAGTATTCCTCCTCATGTTTTTTTCTTTGTCCATATCCAAGCACCTCTAGCTTGTCGGCACTTCCAACCTCCTCTGCTCTACGTCCTCTCAGCTCCACCTTCTCTTTGCGACTCTTGCACCTCGCTACCTTCTCTTCTCTAGTATACCGTGCACTCTAGTCCACTTTGCCAACATAAGAGCTCTGAACAGAGAATTTTGGATAATTGACTTGATTGGGTGTGTTACCTACTTGGTTTATTACCACTTAACATTTAAAAAGCATATTAAATGGGAAATGATTACGATCAGCCGGCTGATTCAGCCAGGGGCGTCCGCCACCACTAGCGCGTGACGCGTGTCCTCTATGGGCCCGTGCACCGCTCTACTCTTTCTTGCATCGCTTAGTCGAGTTGATCCTTCCTTATCCCATCCAGATCCCCTTATCTCACTCATCTCTCTCCGCCATCCCTTTGTGCGTGGTCATGGGTGGACACCAACTCACGCGCACGTGAGGTGGCACACCTCGCTGGCCGTCGGACGCGTCCACTACGACCACCGACAGCTACAGGGCTGCAGCGGAGCGCCCGAGCTTGGCACAATCCGACCGACCTCCTCCATGCAGTTTTCAACCATCACTGGCCAATTGCAACGACGACGAGCGATGCTGCTGCGACATGCGTCGGCAACGGTGGGCAGCGTTTATGCAGCATCATCTTCGTTGCAAAAATTTCTACAACATCAACTATGTTGCAAAAATGATGCTCAAAAGAAAAAAATGTTGCAAAAGTTTTCTGCAACATGACCTTTGTTGCAAAAGTTTCTTCTGCAACAGTACCTATGTTGCAAAAAGACGAAGAAAAAAATTTCTGCAACCTGACCAATGTTGCAAAAGTATTTTGCAACATGACCTTTATTGCAAAAGTTTCTTCCGCAATAGTACATATGTTGCAAAAAGACAAAGAAAAAAAATCCTGCAACCTGACCTATGTTGCAAAAGTTTTCTTCAACATGACCTTTGTTGCAAAAGTTTCTTCCGCAATAGTACCTATGTTGCAGAAAGACGAAGAAAAAAATTCTGCAACCTAAACTATGTTGCAAAAGTTTCCTGCAACATGACCTTTGTTGCAAAGATTTTTACGGCACGACCTCTGATGCAAATGTTTCTGCAACATTACCTCTGTTGCAAAGGTGAAGAACGCCGCTCGGCCGCTCGATGACATAGGATCTGACGACTCGCGACCCGGCTGATCTTTTAAAAAGATCAGCCGGTGGACGCGTAGCAGCCCCATATTAAATATGAACTAGGCCGAGTTATTTTTGCTTTCACAATTTTATTTGATTCAATGCGAAATTTATCGTTCACGCCTTTGGGCAAGTACGCAACCCACTATTGTTCCTCCTCATATCTTTGTCTTCCTCCTAGATCCTCTAGCTTGTTGGCATTGCCAACCTCCTCCGCTCGACGTCCTCTCAGCTCCACCTTGTCTTCGCCCACTCTTGCACCTCGCTACCTTCTCCTCTCTAGCATCCTGTGCACTCTTCTCCACTTTGGCAACATAAGAGCCCCAACAGAGAATTTTGGATAATTCACGTTCATATCGTTGGGCAAGTACACGACCCACTATTGTTCCTCCTCATGTCTTTGTCTTTGTCTTTGTCTTCGTCCAAGCCCCTCTAGCTTGTCGGCACTGCCAACCTCCTCTGCTCGACGTCCTATCAGCTCCACCTTCTCTTCGCCCACTCTTGCACCTCGCTACCTTCTCCTCTCTAGCATCCCGTGTACTCTAGTCCACTTTGCCGACGTAAGAGCTCCCAAGAGAGAATTTGGGATAATTGACTTGATTGGGTGTGTTACCTCGTTTGGTTTATTATCGCTTAACGGTAAAGAGCATATATTGAACGGTGAATTAGGTGAGTTACTTTTGCTTTCACAATTTGAACTAATTCAATATGAAATTCTACGAGTATGACGTTGAACCATTGGGCAAGTACGCAACCCACTATTGTTCCTCTTCATGTCTTTGTCTTACTCCTAGCTCCTCTAGTTTGACGGCATTACCAAGGGCCTCTACTCGACGTCCTCTTATCCCACCTTCTCTTCTCCTACTCTTGAACCTAGCCGCCTTCTCAGCCCTGGTCGACTATCACGCCGTAAGAGCCCCCAACATATTTTTTTTTTGATAATTGACATCATTGGGTATGTTATCTCATTTGTTTTATTATCACTTAACAATAGATAACGTATATTGGAAGGTTAATTGTGGTGAGTTATTTTTGCTTTCACCATTTTAGCTAGTTCACTACAAAATTTATGACCCCGCAAAAAAAATTATGGAAGGATGTACATGATGTACACACCTTAGGGAAAGTGCGCCACTATTCTTCCTCCTCGTGCCTTTGTCTTAGTCTTTCTCCTAGCTCCTCTCACTAGTTAGCACTGCCGACCTCCTCTGCTTGACATCCTCTTAGCCCCACCTTCTCTTCGCCTACTCTTGCACTTTGCTACCTTCTCCTCTCCAACATTTCATGCACTCTAGTTCACTTTCCCGGCATAAGAGCCCCCAACAGAGAATTTTATAAGTGACTTGATTAAGTGTGTTATCTCATTTGGTTTTTTATCATTTAAGAGTAGAAAATTGTATATTGGAAGGTTAATTATGGTGAGTTACTTTTGGTTTCACTATTTTAGCCGATTCAATACAAAATTCAAGGTGTGTGACGTTTATGTCGTAGGGAAATTTCACAACCCAGTATTCTTCATCCTTGCTTCTTTGTATTCATCTTCCTCCTAGACCCTCCCACTCGGTAGCACTATTGGCCTTCTCTAGTTGACGACCTCTCATTGCCACCTTCTTTTCATTTCTTGCACCCCGCTACCTTCTCTTCAACATCTCGTGCACTCTACTCCACTTTCCCAACATAAGAGTCGCCAACAGAGAATTTTGAATAATTGACTTGATTGGGTTTGCTATCTCATTTGGTTTATTATCACGAAACAATAGAGAACATATATCATGAAACAATTATGGTGGGTTGCTTTTTCTTTCACTATTTGAGCCGATTCAATAAGAAATCAACGTGTGTGACATTCACACCGTAGGGAAAGTGGGAACCCCCTATTCTTCCTCCTCGTGACTTTGTCTTCATCTTCCTCCTAGCTCCTCTCGCTCGTCGGCCCTGTTGGTCTCCTCTTTTCACATCCTCTCAAACCACCTTCTATTCGCATACTTTGCACCTCACTACCTTCTCCTCTCCAGCATCTCGCCCAGCCTAGTCCACTTTTCCCGCCAGAAGAGCCCCAAACATAGATTCTTGGTTAATTGACCTAACTGGGTATGTTATCTCATTTGGTTCATTATGAGTTAACAACAAAAAACATACATTGGAAGGTTAATTATGGCGAGTTATTTTTTCTTTCACTATTTTAGCAAGTACAATACAAAATTCATGAAAGGATGTGTCTGATGTACATGTCATAGGGTAAGTGCTCAATCCACTAGCCTTCCTCATCACGTCTTTGTCTTACTCTTAGCTCATTCTACTCGTCAGTACCACTGTCCTCCTCAGCTTGACTTCCTCTCAGTTTTGCCTTCTCCTCACATGCTCTGACATCTCCCTACATTCTCCTCTACGACATTTCATGCAGTCTATTCCATTTTCCTACCATAATAGCCCCCAACTCAGGACCTGGCGCCATGATCTCTAAACTAGCCAGGGTGCTCATTACCCATTGGGCACCTCATCGTGCATCTTCATTCCCACACCACTCCCCTTATATTTTCCCTCTTTCTTCATCTTTTGGCACCTCCTCCTCACCTGCTATCCTTCTGTCTATGACATAACACGCTTCACACCCTATGCCAAAAATGAAACATGGGCTAAATTGTTATCATGTACTTCCTTCATTGCAATTCACACATACTATTTTGGTCTTCCCTAAAAAAACATAAAGAAAAGAAACCACTAGTAATAAGCCAAATTTGTATGTTATTATTTCTGACGAGAATGTAAGAGATAACCGTATATGATGAAAAGAGCCCGGAGATAAATGAGGACAAAATGATCAATCACTATGTCCCATGCCTTGTATTCTGAAAGAAGTTTGCAAAATTGTTACTATACCTTCTATTTTCAACAAAAGGCGACACTTCTTACGTAAACTAAGTTTTAGATTGCTTTGTACTTTAGAAGCTTAAATTAACCTAGGGATTAGTGATTGAACCTGAAATAATCACCAAACACTATGTCCAATAAACTAAGTTTGCAAGTTTGATCCTCAAATTACATCTTATATAATCTAGAATAAAATGCAACAACAAGGGCACTTTTCATCATCCCTCAAGGGATTGTCGACGACAGAGTGAGGTATATTAGTCTCCGGGCATCAAAATGTTCAGCCATCTATCAAACATGTGTAGCATTTCAATTCCCGTCAGAAGGCTATTTTCATGATAGAATTTGTGTTAACTCGCTAAGCCTAACATGTCATTTATCCTTTCTTTTGGAGGGTATTACATCCATTGTTTATCAATTCATCGATCAGTATCCATCGATCAAATTTTAGGAGACAATATCCTTTCAAAAGAGAATGAGTGGAATATAGTGCTATACGAAAAAGCTTTGAAAGAGACAACACAGAGGATCCCAAGCATTTCTAGCTTGTAGGCAACATACTAACTAGCGCGTATTTACCCTATAAGAATATAATAAACAGTGTAGCTGAAAGTGATTAGGTTAATTTTGTTGTATTTTTTCAGTACATTCTTTCACTTGCTTTAATGACACTGCGTTTAAACCACACCTTGCTACTCACACTTCTTAATGTAATCTACTTTCAAATGCATCTCTCATCTCTAGTGTAGTATTTACTAGACAAGAAAGTGTTGAATGTTTGTCGCAGAGTGTCCTTTATTAAATGTAGAAACTCCATTGGGAACTTATTAACTGTATAAGAACTATGTTTCAAAGAGAGATGATGTAAGTTGCGTGGACAACCGTTTCTAACATACATACTCCAAATCTCTCTTGTACTTGAAAAAATATGGAAGGTTTTGTTGTCCGTCCTTTTTTGTGCCCCCTTTCCACCACACCTCCTTGTTTTCGGTTTTGTCGATTTTTTCATATCAATTTCCTTCGGAGCCGCCTCAACTAGCCCACATCTTATTATCTTACCAAATAAAATCATGTTTCCTTGGTATCAGTAAGTATCGATTCAATTGTCATTTTTGATACATCATCACATTAACAACAGAATTTATGCCCCATTGGAACGCATGCCAATTATTTAGTGAAAGTGAATAACTGATGATAAAAGAATAACAAGACAAAACTAAGTTGCACAAAAATTTCTCGGTCACAAGCAATACTTGATGTAGCCCAAACGCTTCTCTTAGCGACAATCATGTAAGGGGACGATTATAGGTAAGTCACCTAAAAAGCAACCGATGTAACTCGATTTCATGTGTGGGGTCCGATTTTCACCGGACGACTCTCGTATATCATTTCTCCTCTAGCCCTCCTTCCACCCACCCATTTCAGCACCAGCTGAACCGCTTGTTGCCACCACCAGTGGCTACCGGCGCTCTGGTGCATGCCTCCCCGCCCCGCCATGGCCTCTCGGCCAGTTCCGTCATGTCGTCGCCGCCCCCACCTTACATCTAAGCCGCCCTCCATACTACCCTAATCCTTCTCGTCCAACACCGACAACCCAAACCACACACTGAACTGTCAAGTCTTAGAGTTCCCTCCACTAGCGCCACCGCTGACGCGTCGTGCCCTGCTCTGGTCACTCCCGACTTGGCCTTGCTGCCGCTCGACATGATGCCCCCATTCCTGCCTTGGAGCTACACCTCCTTCTTGTTGGGAAACGTTGCATGGAAAACAAAAAAAATTCTACGCACACGCAAGATCTATCCATGGAGATGCATAGCAACGAGAGGGGAGAGTGTGTCTACGTACCCTCGTAGTCCGTAAGCGGAAGCGTTTAGTAACGCGGTTGATGTAGTCGAACTTCTTCGCGCTCCAACCGATCAAGTACCGAACGTACAGCACCTCCGCGTTCAGCACACGTTCAGCTCGGTGACGTCCTCCGCCTTCTTGATCCAGCAAGACGGCGAGGTAGTGGATGAGTTCCGGCAGCACGACGGCGTGGTGACGGTGATGGTGAAGCTATCTCTACAGGGCTTCGCCTAAGCACTACAAAAATATGACCGGGGGTGTAAACAGTGGAGGGGGCGCCGCACACGGCTAAGAAATTCTTCTGGGTGTGCTAGGCGCCCCCCTCCCACATATATATAGGTGGGAGGGAGAGGGGAGAGGCCAAGGGGCGCCCCAAGTAGGTCCGAATCCTACTTGGGCTCCTGCCCTAGGCCGGCCCCCTTTCCTTCTTTTGGCGCCAAGGGGAAGGAAGGAGGAGGTGCCCCCTCCCCCCCCCCCCGTTTCCTTTCTCCCACAAGGGGGAAAGGCAGGAGTGTAAGGGAACGCAGCAGAAAACAATTTTTTTTTGACCTACGCACCAACCCAGGACCACTATGGAGACTGCATACAATGTTTGATCATGTTCGTTACCGACTCGTAGCGCAGCGGAAGAAGAGTCGATGACGATCGGCGGTGCAGATCCCCGCAGCTAGGATTTATAACCTTCCAACCGCGAGGATGTATACCCTCATCCGCCACCTGGACAGCCCTCCGGGAGGCGGTCGGACAGTCCCCCGGACGGTGTCGCGGACAGCCCTTCGGGAGGACTCACAGAACTCGGACCGCCACTTGGACAGCCCTTCGGGAGGCACTCACGAACAGCCCCACGGGCACTAAGATCGAAACTACGACCTCTCTACAGAGTTGCACACATATGGTGTCATCTATCCGGCAGGGCTTCGCCGTCCAGAACTAGTTCCCACCGGAACCCAGACAGCCTTTCGGCAGTACGAAACTATTTCGTGGGAGGGAGAGAGAATGCCAGATCATGCATGGCTTGTGTGAGAGAGTTGGAGTGGGGATGGAGAGCTCCTCTCCACCTCCTTATATAGTGGTGGAAGGGGTGGTGGGGGGGCTGAAATTTCAGCCCACAAAACATGCACCCAC
This sequence comes from Thinopyrum elongatum, assembly GCA_011799875.1. Lineage (NCBI taxonomy): Eukaryota > Viridiplantae > Streptophyta > Magnoliopsida > Poales > Poaceae > Thinopyrum > Thinopyrum elongatum. The sequence continues at coordinate 570,281,530 of CM022303.1, forward strand.
CAAACAAAGAAAACATGTTCCCACCAAACATGGAGAAAACATGTTCCCTTGTCCATGGTGTTCCCCCATGGGGCCCCACCTTCCTCCCAACATTCTCCACCATTTGTGGAGGCTGCCCCCCACCATGGGGGCCCCCCCAACATCTTTGTCCAGCCACAAGGGGCTGCTCCCTCAAGGGGGGGGGGGGGGGGGCGCCCCCACGATCCGTGGGATCTTGTCCCCTCACGCTGGGACAATATGTTTTCCGCGACTATTACTTCTGAAAAATTCCGGAAGGTCCCAGAACATTTCCGGCACCCTCTAAAATTATCTGGACGTGCTCTGGAACATTTCCGGTATGGTGGTTTAATTTAAAACCATCTTCGTTTACCTGGTAAACAATCCCGGCAGCTCCGAAACAATTTTTCGGTTTTTTCTCCAGAAATTACCAGACCAATCTGGCAACCTCCAAAACATTCCCAGTACTTGCCGAAACCTTTTTGGATCAATGGTTTTATCCCAAACAACTTTTCGGTTTTACCGAAACTTTTTCGATGTTCTCTCCGGAACTTTTCCGTTGTCTCTGAAACTTTTCCAGTGACTTTCTCTCGGACTCCTTGTCTAGTATTCAGCAGATAGATGACCCTTAAGCGTGTGACCCTATAGGTTCGGTGAAGCATAGACATGACCGGAACACTTTCCGATTAATGATCAACATCGGAGCCGTGGACACCCATATTGATCCCTATACCCACACGAATGAATATTCGAGTGAACCTCCAGTTGCCGTGAGCTATTCCTGTTGCTTCGCGATATGTTACAAATACCCGAGGTGAGACATGTTGGCATTCCCGTGGATCAACAACTTGTCCACTATGCTAGTTACCTCGTTACAGGTATTGTTCTCTTTTCTCGTTCCGTGTTCCGGCATCCCCGTGATCAAATCACAAATTGTCTGGCCAGACGATGATGTATACCGTAACACCGAGAGGGCCCAGAGATATCTCTCCATCGTCGGAGGAGCAAATCCCAATCTTGAGATATCAAGTTACTTGACATACTTTTCCATGAACCCGTAAGCCGCCATAATAGCCACCCATTTACGGATGACGTTTAACAAACCCCAAAGTTCATGAAGCAAGCATGAAGAAACTCGACACTCTCATGGTCTAAGGAATTATGCAAACATTAACTTCTCTGTGTTATTAACCATTAACTTGTGACGAATGTATCTCATAGCATAACATCAACCGGGTCGATTCAACACAAATGTTCTGCTAACATTGTGCCCTCAAAGTTGCTGGCATAGACTTGCCAATGATTGGGAAAACATAATCATCATGCAACACTTGAGCTAGTCTTAGAGGCACGACTAGGAATACATTTCACCGTTTATTATTCCACACGTGCACATGGGTTTTCCCCAGAGCCTTTATGGATATACGGGCTCGGGAACCACAGCAGTTATAGCATGGAACATAAACCTAATTATGAACAGGGAGATAATAAATAACACTTATTATTGCCTCTAGGGCATATCTCCTACAGACTCCCACTTGCACTAGAGTCAATAATCTAGTTAATGCTAATGCACTTTACACCTGTGGCACACCGGTGTAAATATGCATCGCTTGTGGTATAGCCTGATGTCCAACGGATCTGATGACTTCAGCTCCGTGTGTATCTTTGCATATCCTCGCATTTTCACGCTTTCACAAAATTCATATTTTGTGTGGACTTGGCTTTGCATAGGTGTGAATCATTGGTCGAAACCTGATTCCTCAGACTGAGCTATGGAGCAACTATCTGCAATAGTGTCCCATTGACCAAAGCCATCTTGGAACCATACTAAGTTCATGAATGAACTATATGATTCAACATCTTCTTTGTCGCTTCAAAAGCGGCAACATACTTCGCCTCTGTTATAGAATTCGCCACAGTAACTTGTTTGAAACATTTTCCAACTAACTGTGCCACCACATTGTGTGTTACACAAAACCCTTAATTTAAATCGAAAATCGCATGGAGCATTGATGACAACTGTATCGATGTAATTACTTACAATGAGTACTTCATAATCTCTGCTTGCGAGAAAACATGTCATCAGTACTACTCTAGTACTCAATGACATCTTTCACTGTTGTCGCATGATCAGTACTTTGATCACTTTGGTATCTATACTCGCAACAACTTTTGAGTATTGGACATATTTGGTTGTTTTACATACCATGGAATACATGATTAATCCAAACACAAGAGTGTGTGGAATCTCCATCATGTATTTTGCTCATCAGTGTTTTTGGGACGCCGAGTCTTGCAAAAACCCTTTCCATGTGACTTCGGCAAGAATCACTCCTTGGCGTTTTAAATGCTAAAAAGTTTTAGCATCTTGTCAATATGTATCTTTGCATAGCCCCATCAGGTAAATCTATCCCCATCAGGTAAATCTATCTCCATAGATCATCATGCCTAATATCGAGGCTATTTAGCCCAAGCACTTCATCGAAAAACTATTTTCAAATGAAGTCCTAATTCGTGTCAAGAAATTTATTTCCAATCAACAATGTGTCAAGCACACAACGTTTTTAGAAATATTATTATGCTCCCACTTACTATCTTGAATCACAAGCATCTTCGTTACCCATCGATGAAGTCAAACCCCTTTGACCATTTCATCAAAACACGAAGATTCCAACTCCACTTTGCTCTCTTCTGCCCATAGCTGGAACTCTGAAGTTTGCATACTTACTAGCATCCTCTGGATCGACAAATTACTTTGGACTGTATCATCTACAAGTCCTAGGTTTTATTTCCATCAGATGGAAATCCTTTCGCCATCCATGTTTCATATCTCATGATTGAAATATGTATTAATTGCTAGTTCAACCCGAACCGACTTTAAGCATCGCTACGGTGAGACAATCTCATCGTAGTCAACTCCTTGAACTTGCTATTGCAACAAGTCGAGCTTTATGGATGAAACATTTTATCCATATCAGTTTTAAGTTTCATAAATATTCGTTAGACTCTAAGTCTTCCGAAAGGTGTATCAAGATTTTAATCTTGAATCACTTATATGGAAACTATCTCGGATTGTATTGGCATTTAGCCAATTCCGGAGTCAGGGCCCATCAACACTTCCTTGTGTATCGTAGGTATACTGTTGTCTAACAACAATATCTCATTTGCGCACCTGAGAGGTTTGCACGAGCCTTGCCTACGTGGTTCGGCTGCAAGTTCGACTGATGTCCATACATTTTATTGTAGAGACTTCTGTATCAGTCGTAGTAGGAAACTCCTGAATCACTTCCAAGGTTCCTTTCCTTTGATCTGATGACGAAGATACTGGTTATCTCGTCGAGTTACACTGTCCTCCCACTCACCTTTTGCAAGAACAATTCTCTTTAAAAGCATACCATTTTGTGGCAAAAACCTTTGCCTCGGTATAGTGGTGGGGGAATACCCAATGACTTGGGATAACCTACAAAGTAGCACTTATCTGATTTGGAATAGGTTTGTAACCTTTTACACAAGCCCCATATTCCAAATGTTTAAGAAAAGATATAACATGGTTGGGCATACCATACCATGGCGTCATTTCAACAGACCCGATGGAGCTCTTTTCAGTGTAAAAGCCGCAGTCTCTAAAGCATCACTTTAAAAGGGATAATGGCAAATTTATTTATGTCATCTTTGATCTTACCATGTCATAAATGGTTCGATTACATCTTCACGGACTTTCCACTTGCAATGGTGTTCCGGGAGGTGCAAGTTATGAAACCCCTTTCACAACTCATCAGACATTCGCTAAACTTGTAACTCAAATATTCCTTTCTGCAATCGAATTGTAGAAACATAATTTTCTTGTTACAATAACTTCTACTTCATATTTGAAAACCTTTCGAATGAATTCAAAAGATCCAGACTTACGTCTCATCAAGTAAATATCCATATATCTACTTGAGTCATTTCTGAAGATAGATAAATCCACTACTAACAACATTTACCGGACTACACACATCAAATGTATGATCACCAATAAGTTTGTTGTCCATTCCTTATGGCCTGTGAATGGTATTTCAGTCACTTTACTTTTCAAAGAAAAGTTGCAAGTGTCAGATGATTCAAAATCAAACGACTTCAAAATCCATCATAATGGAATTTTCCATGCGGGTTTCTCCAATGTGACCAAATGCAGTGCCACACATGTGTGGTATTCTTTTAGTCTTGCGACATTTAGCGTCAGTGTCATGGATGTATCATATTATTATCAATATTCATAACATACATCCCATCTCGGATGGAAGCATGGCCCTTCATGTTATTCATAATACTGAACAACAATTATTGTTTTTATGAACAACTCTTTTGCAACAACCATTGTGCAATGGGCTAGAGTGTATGAAACTCTAAAATGAATTATTAAAGTAAACCCAGAGGTAATGTATTATTATCAATATTCATAACATACATCTCATTCATAATGAAAGTATGGCCCTTATGTTATTCATAACTCCGAACATCAAAAGTTCTCTTATGAACAACCTTCTTGCAAGATACCTTATGCAATGGGCTAGAGTTTGTAAAACTCTAAATGAATTATGAAAATAAATACAGACGGTAATATACCGATGGAAGGTATAGTAACATTTACTATGTTCCCTGTGTATACCTAAACCTCATTCCTGGCTAGTCTTTCAAGCCATAGTAGTTCTTACATCGAGTTGCAACAGAATGCAATCGAGCGGGTATCTTTGTGATTAACTCACAATACCCAAGAATCAGTGATTAACAATTTAATCATAATTCCCAAGAACTATATCTTTGACCAGCCTTCTATACATCAAAAACTTGTATGACATTCATACATGAGTTGGATATTCCAGTCTTCTCTCTTTTTGCCTTTATACTTCTAATAGTTTAACTTTTAGTATTTCTCCTACTCTCAGAAGAAGCACTCAACTTAAGAGTGGCGTTAGCCCCGGACTTCCTAGGCGTGAAAGTTTCACTAACACCCTTCGGACACTTCCATTCTCTTTAAGTTGTTGTTTTATTCACCTTTCATCATATGACAGGCGTTCTTCTGGATCCCTCTCTTATCAGTCTAATGCATAGTAAACTCCTTTACTAATAGTTTGCAAACAAACATTGCTTTGGATATCTCATATCTTTTAGCCTTTGTTTGTCCCTGAAAACGATTTTTAGATTCCATGAATATCACATAACTATCCAAACTTTCGAAGTTCGGGTCTCATGGAAGCAAATGTATTGCACTTGACTGCAACGGAATTCTAGCTTTTGGATCGAAGGATGAGAGTCACATGATCCAAAGCATAAGCGAGAGAATACCAAAAGTATGCGATAGGACAAAGTCCTTCTTGGCACTCTTGAGGACAATCCTCACATTACGTTACCAACCGTAAAGTTTTAACCAGATATTTAACAGCTATTCAATTTTAACAGGGAAGGTGGAAACGCGAGCCATTATTCTACAACTATTTTGCAAACAACACTTAGACAGTGTTCACAAAAAATTGCACTGAGAATTTAAAAGAATTAATTCTACAGTGCGCTCCCACTCAAATCAATATCTCTCATAATTGATTGTGAGCGATTCAAGATCCATATTACAATTCAACGCCAAGGATGTATCCATCTCAAGTGACGAGAATTGCAATCGGTAGGCCAACTTGCCAATCACATCTCTATGTGACTCTTGTTCATCTTTCGATGGGCGTGTTCCGAGCTCTGGACGCTCCTCCATAACGTCAAGACAACCAAGTGATCTCGCTGCGAGGTCTCAACTCACCCGCCTCACACTTCCCTAATCGTTCGAACCCATGTGTCCATGTGATGCCCCGAAAAGTTAGGTGCCGTGACGGTGCTACACTTGGGAGAACACTAACTACTTGATATTTTTGTGAGAGATCACCCTAATAAAAAGGACTACCGCGCAATCAAGAAGGGTGCATCATAAGGGATAAACATCTCAGGCAATTCATAATAGCATGATATGGTATAGCCCTTTCTGACGGAGAAGTCTTGTATTTCTTCGTCTTCGGCATTCGCGTTGGTGTTCACCTTCGCGAAGATTGCCACCACCTTGTCGATGCACCAGATAATGTTGCTATCTCTATAGCTAATAAAATAATGCATTACAACAAGGTTGACACACAGGTCATTTAAAGTGCAATCATATGGCTCCAGCCATCATGCCGAATCATGACACGCAGGTCATGTTAATCAATTTACATCATATAGTCATCTCATACATAATCAAATTATTATGAGCACTGCTATACCACATCACATGCACATGCAAACCATCCTGCAAAACCAAGTTAGACGCCTCTAATCGATTCATGCAAAAACTTGTTTTACGTGGCTTCTAAGGTTTCGAAACAAACCGAAGCTACCAACGCCCATAATCAAGTATGATAATCCAAGTCGCTAGATTAACAAGGCGGGGTGTATGAAACACGAGATAATAAAATCTCGAGCCCCATACTGAACTTCGTCATACGCATGACCCCCGTGCAGATCATATCTGCATTGCCCTTTCGTCTGCGAAATTTCATCTTTCTTTTTAACTACGGTGGAATTCAATGAACTGTTAGCACTTCGTTGATCAATCAGGATCGCGGATTGCCAGAACATTGAAACTCCACCATGCCGTTATCAAGATCAGAAATATGCAAATTCCAGGGAAGCAACAAGAACATCGGGTAACAGATTTCATCTGCTACCCGCACAAATAATTTTCAGCAATAGAACTCATCTACTACCTAATTATATTGTGCAACACCCATACATCTCATGTATTCTAGATCGCAACCTGCATCTACGCATAGCACGGCTCATGATGCCACTGTAGGGGAACGTAGCAGAAAACAAAAAAAATCCAACCTACGCACCAACCCAGGACCACTATGGAGACTGCATACAAGGTTTGATCATGTTCGTTACCGACTCGTAGCGCAGCGGAAGAAGAGTTGATGACGATCGGCGGTGCAGATCCCCGCAGCTAGGATTTACAACCTCCCAACCGTGAGGATGTATACCCTCATCCGCCACCCGAACAGCCCTCCGGGAGGCGGTCGGACAGTCCCTCGGACGGTGTCGCGGACAGCCCTTCAGGAGGACTCACAGAACTCGGACCGCCACTTGGACAGCCCTTCGGGAGGCACTCACGAACAGCCCCACGGGCACTAAGATCGAAACTACGACCTCTCTATAGAGTTGCACACATACGGTGTCATCTATCCGGCAGGGCTTCGCCGTCCAGAACTAGTTCCCACCGGAACCCAGACAGCCTTTCGGCACTACGAAACTATTTCGTGGGAGGGAGAGAGAATGCCAGATCATGCATGGCTTGTGTGAGAGAGTTGGAGTGGGGATGGAGAGCTCCTCTCCACCTCCTTATATAGTGGTGGAAGGGGTGAGGGGGGAGGCTGAAATTTCAGCCCACAAAACATGCACCCACCAAACAAGGAAAACATGTTCCCACCAAACATGGAGAAAACATGTTCCCTTGTCCATGGTGTTCCCCCATGAGGCCCCACCTTCCTCCCAACATTCTCCACCATTTGTGGAGGCTGCCCCCCACCATGGGCCCCCCCCCCAACATCTTTGTCCAGCCACAAGGGGCTGCTCCCTCAAGGGGGGCGCCCCCAAAATAGCCCCCACGATCCGTGGGATCTTGTCCCCTCACGCTGGGACAAGATGTTTTCCGCGACTATTACTTCTGAAAAATTCTGGAAGGTCCCAGAACATTTCCGGCACCCTCTAAAATTATCTGGACGTGCTCCGGAACATTTCCGGTATGGTGGTTTAATTTAAAACCATCTTCATTTACCTGGTAAACAATCCCGGCAGCTCCGAAACATTTTTTCGGTTTTTTCTCCGGCAAAATTCCAGAAATTACCAGACCAATCTGGCAACCTCCAAAACATTCCCGGTGCTTGCCGAAACCTTTTTGGATCAATGGTTTTATCCGAAACAACTTTTCGGTTTTACTGAAACTTTTTCGGTGTTCTCTCCGGAACTTTTCCGTTGTCTCTGAAACTTTTCCAGTGACTTTCTCTTGGACTCCTTGTCTAGTATTCAACAGATAGATGACCCTTAAGCGTGTAACCCTATAGGTTCGGTGAAGCATAGACATGACCGGAACACTTTCCGATTAATGATCAACATCGGAGCCGTGGACACCCATATTGACCCCTATACCCACACGAATGAATATTCGAGTGAACCTCCAGTTGCCGTGAGCTATTCCTGTTGCTTCGCGATATGTTACAAATACCCGAGGTGAGACATGTTGGCATTCCCATGGATCAACAACTTGTCCACTATGCTAGTTACCTCGTTACCGGTATTGTTCTCTTTTCTCGTTCCGTGTTCCGGCATCCCCGTGATCAAATCACAAAGTGTCTAGCTAGACGATGATGGACACCATAACACCGAGAGGGCCCAGAGATATCTCTCCATCGTCGGAGGAGCAAATCCCAATCTTGAGCTATCAAGTTACTTGACATACTTTTTCATGAACCCGTAAGCCGCCGTAATAGCCACCCATTTACGGATGACGTTTAATGTGACGACCCCGGCTTAATCGTGCACTAATCATACACGCAAATGCGCATGATCAAGCCTAAGGACTCACTTGAAGATATCACAACACAACTCTAAAACATAAATAAAGTCATACAAGCTTAATATTACAAGCCAGGGCCTCGAGGGCTCGAACACATAGCTCGATGGCATACAAGCGTCAGCGGAAGCATCAGATATCTGAGTACAGATATTTTACAGAGAGAGAGAGAGATAAGCCTTCACAGAGGCGGGGTAAAATAAAATACTATGATCGAAAGGCGTAGGCCTCCTGCCCTGGACCCTCCGATCCTACTCCTGGTCGTCGAACGGCTCCTCGTAGTAGTAGTACTCGCTAGGCGGGTAGTAGTACTGGTCGTCGGCTGGGGCGTCTGGCTCAGGGGCTCCGTCGTCTGGTGGCATCAAAAGGAATATGGGGGAAAAAGAAAATAAAGCAAACGTGAGTACTCATCCGAAGTACTCAGCAAGCAAGGATCTAAACTACATATGCATCATTTTCAAAGGGGGCTGTATGTGTGGACTGGGCTGCAGAAATGCCAGATTAGAGGGGGAAAGCCTAGTCCTATCGAAGACTAGCTTCTTCAGCATCTTCAACAGTCTTGCAGCAATAGACGAGATCAGATGAACATAATGTAAAGCAGTAGTAGTAGTATCATCAACCTCGACCTGAGATCCTTTCTCGACTCCCTGCGAGAAAGCAATCCCAGAGCCGTACTATCCATTTCTCATATCAAGTTCTAGTTGTACCGATCGGGATACAACTCCGAGTGTCCGTTACCGTAGGACAGGCTATCGATAGAAGTTTCTTCCCTGCAGGGGTGCACCAACTTACCCACCACGCTCGCTTAACTCCGGCCGGACACACTTTCTGGGTCATGCCCGGCCTCGGCTAAGCAACACGCCGCAACCCGACCGAAAACCTAACAGAGAGGCCAGCACGCCGGACTAACCTATGCCCCCAGGGGTCTTGGGCCATCGCCCCGGACGCTCCTGCACGTTGCGTACACCGCCGGTGAGCAGACCTAGCAACCCCTTAATACAAGCGCGGTTGCGTTCCCAGTCCAACCCAGCGTGTGCCGCTCAGTTGCTGACGTCTATTAAGCTTCGGCTGAAGTATACGACGCAGAACGCCCATACTATGCTCACGTGATGGTTAGTGCTATCGGGCCAGAGGCCCCTCGGATCAAATATCCAAACCGTAGTGGATTAGGAGCGCGCGGAAACGAGCAGAGACTCACGATCGATGTGACCCCGTCGCCCCGTCTCGAGGACTTGCGGCAAGGGCTAAGAATGCCCGGCCACGCCTCGTAGTTATCTCGCGGGCACCATCCAGGTCAACCCGACTCCACATCACTTCGTGTTAAGCTCGCGCGGGTACCCCTCAGGGCCGACCCGTCTTTAGTATCATGGTTTAGTGCAAGTCCACTCATCAACAGTAACTGTGTGTCTGACACCGAAGGGAACCCTGAGGAATCACCCTCGATGGAATTCCCGCTCGGTGTTATCATCAAGGTGAACGAAGGAGGAATCACCCTCGAGGTCCACCTTGAGGAGTTGCGCGACGACGTCGTTATCGGGGGTGGTGTAGGAGGAATCACCCTCGCTTACCACGATCGAGTAACTAACCTACAAGGTTAACATCAGAAGTGCTGACGAGGTATCACCCTCGGCACTCATTGTTAACCCAGCAGTGTCGGCAACTAAGGGGAAGTGATGTGCGGTGTCAGGGTCTGGTCTTCAATCCCGAAGTTCGGGTCTTCTGATGTCCAGCAGGGCAATCGGGATCATGTGGGGGTCTCTGTCGTGTCTCTACCCAGCCTATACTAAGCAGTCTAGGATAACCAGTAAGGTAACAAGGCAGGGTACAATAATCAGGCTATGCAGAAGATATAGGAAACAATAGCAGTAGCAGTTCTAATGCAAGCATAAGAGAGAAGAGAATAAGCGATATAGGCATGCTCAAAATGGGGGTGCTTGCCTGTTTGCTCTGGGACAAGGACAAGGTCTTCAGTGGTACCGTCGGGGACGTAGTCGTACTCCTGTGCGGCGTCTGCCTCGGGAGTTACGTCAATGTCGGGGTCTACCGAGAGAGAAGAGGGGGAAGAAACAGGTAAACATAATGCAAACAAATGCAATACGGTGCGTGTGATGCTATGATGCAGTGCAGGGTTGCCTAATTATGCATCTAAGTCATTTTAGTTATTTTTAGAATTATTCTGGGATTTAATATCCGACGTGTGTGCACTATTCATCTGCCGGATTCGGGTCCGGAGTTACGAGTTCTTCTACGTAGGAGGTTTCGATGGAGAAACAGACGGCACGATCAGACTCGTCTCGTCGTTCTGAGCAACTTTCATGTTTTAACTTTTTCGATCCGAGCTACGGTTTAAAAGTTATTAATTTTTAAAGATTATATGAATTTCTGGAATTATTTTATTTATCAGAAAATGAATTATGACATCAGCATTGCGTCACAGTGATGTCAGCAGGTCAACTGCGGTTGACCAGGGTCAAACCTGACATGTGGGTCCAGTGGGACCCACATGTCAGTCTCTGTTTAGTCTAACAGTGGATTAACTTTAACCATAGGGTTAATTAGGGGGCGGGCCCCACTTGTCAGTGAGTCATTAGGCTAATCTAATTAACTTTATTTAATTAACTATTCAATTAGTCTAATTAATCGTGGGGGCCCACATGTCAGTGAGAGGGGATGAACAGTAACCACGGTTGACCGTGGTCAACGTGGTCAAAATGGCCAGGGGGCCCACTGGTCGGCGTCCCAGAGTGGACCCCACGCCAGCCACGCTGGCGTCGACCGGCGTTTAGCCGCCGGCAACGTCGAAACGCGGCGGAGGCGCAGGCCGGCGTCGGATTTCGCCTACGGGCGCCCATTTGACACGCGCGAGGGCGCGTTCGAACGAGTCGAACGAGCCGCGTCGATTGGTGGCGGCGGCACGGCCGGACTCGGCCGGAAACGGCGCCGGCGACGAGTCGTGGCGGAGGCCGAAGCACGCGCTCGTCGGAATCGGCGTTCGGGCGCGTGGAAGGCCAAACTAGCTAGCCACGCGGGATCTACGAGTCACGAGGAACACGCCAGAGGGTTCAGGCGAGCTTGCAACGGACCGGGAGCTCGACTACGACGGAAATGGCGGCGGCGGCGTTCGGGTTCCGGTGGTGCCGTGGCTCTAGCTCGCTAACGGGCTACCGTAGACGACAGAGGAGAGGGAGGTGCTCACCGAGTGGTCACGAAAGACCTGCGGGAGCTTAGTAGCAGCAGAGAAGGTCGCAGCCGCCGGCGAGCTCCGGAGTCGAGGAAGAAAGGGGGCGACGGCGAGCAGCAGCTGCAGGGCCTCCACGCCACGATTCGACGGAGCAGGCGACGTGGTCGATCACGGCGCGTCTCCTGGACACGAAGGCGAGGCGAGGCGACGTCGCTGGCCACGAGAACGGCGGCGAACGGCGGCGGATTCGTTCGGTCTCGCGTGGATCTGAGGGGAAGAGAAGGCGAGGCGAGCGAGGAGAGGAGGGGGAGAATGACGGAGAGGCCGGGGCGGAGTGGAGGGGCGTCGACCTTATCCCCTCGTCGACTCCCGGGCGTCGGTGGCGTCGGCGTGTCGGCGCGCGACCGGCGCGCGCGTTCGCGCCCACTGCGACGGCGACACGCACAGGTGAGAGACGACGACATGGGCCTGCTGGGCCGGGGTTCGGGGCACTGTGCACTAAGGCCCAGTGCACAGTGCCTCGTTTTTATTTTTCTGTTTTGTTTTCTCCGTTTCTTTATTTCATTTCCTGTTTCGAAATGTTTAGGGCACTTGTGCACTTTTGAAAAATGTGGGAGTTGGCCCAAATATTGCAATGCAATATTAGCTCTCACCCAAAAGTGGTTTGGACAGTTTTGGAAGCCATTTAATTTAGTAATGAATTTAATATTGCTGTTTTGGGTGCTGTTTCATCTAGTTAGAGTCACTTATCTAACTCCAACTTTATTGATGTTGATTTTACAAATGTTCCTGGATTATTTGCCATTTAATGAACATTTTCCCAACAGTGTTTGACCAACTTTATATTTCACTTTTGAATTTGAATTGATTTTCAGAGGTGAATTTGAATTGGATCATTAACCCATATGACTTGGTACTGCAAATGATCATGACTTGGCAGTTTTAATAGAGTGTCACATCGCTTATTACAAGGGGGTGTTACAAGTTCTCCTCCTCTAAAAGAAATTCTCGTCCCGAGAATTTAGGAGGTAGAAGGAAAGAGTCCGGGATATTCTTCCCGAAGATGATCCTCGCGTTCCCAAGTGGCTTCATCTTCAGTGTGATTCGACCACTGCACTTTCAGGAACTTGGTCGTCTTCTGATGAGTACGACGCTCAGCTTCATCGAGGATGCGGATCGGATGCTCCTTATAGGAAAGACCATCTTGTAGCTCGAGCATCTCATGACCCACTGCACGGTGCGGGGATTCTTTGAAGCACTTACGGAGTTGCGACACGTGGAAGACATCATGGATATGGGAGAATTGTGGTGGCAACTCCAATTGATATGCCACCTGTCCACGTCTAGCCACGATGCGGAAAGGACCAATATAGCGAGGAGCTAGCTTGCCCTTAATTCCGAAACGACGGGTGCCCTTCATTGGAGTGACACGAAGATAGGCTTGATCACCAGGTTGATAGATCACACCCCATCGCTTGCGATCATAATTACTCTTCTGACGGTCTTGAGCTGCTTTGAGATTCTCCCGGACAATTCGGACTTGTTCTTCGGCATGCTGAATAATGTCCGGTCCAACAAGAGGTCGTTCCCCAGTTTCTGACCAATTCAGAGGGGTTCGACATTTACGTCCATAAAGAACCTCAAATGGGGCCATTTTTAAGCTGGCTTGATAACTGTTGTTATAAGAGAACTCGGCATACGGGAGAGATTCCTCCCATTTCTTACCGAAGGATATAACACAGGCTCGTAGCATGTCTTCAAGCACTTGATTAACGCGCTCAACTTGGCCTTGGGATTGAGGATGATAAGCTGAACTCCAGGTAATATGAGTTCCCATTGCTTTCTGGAAACTTTCCCAGAAATGGCCAGTGAAAATGCTGCCACGGTCTGAACTGATTTCCTTGGGAATACCATGGAGTGAAACAATTCTGGAGATATATAGCTCTGCTAACTAACTAGCAGTAATAGTCTCCTTAACTGGCAGAAAGTGTGCAACCTTGGAGAGTTGGTCGACGACGACAAGAATGGCATCGTGACCCTTCTGAGACTTGGGAAGACCAGTAATGAGGTCCATTTGCACTTTATCCCACTTCCATAGAGGAATAGGGAGTGGTTGCAGAATTCCAGCAGGTTTCTGATGTTCGGCCTTCACGCGACGACAAACGTCACACTCGGCAACATAACGAGCAATATCTTGCTTCATTCTAGACCACCAGTACCTTTGACGAAGATCTCGATACATCTTGGTACTACCCGGATGGATAGATAGTGGTGTATCATGGGCCTCCTTCATGACTTTGTCAGTCATCAGCTCGAAGCGAGGTACTACAATGCGGTCTCGGAAGTACAAGGTTCCATCTTCAGCAATCGAGAAATCCCTGTACTTTTGAAGGTGAAGCTCTTTCTTCATTAGATCAATTTCAGCATCCTTAGATTGCGCAATCTTGACAGCTTTCTCAAGATCTGGTTGTATCACAAGGTTATTAAGAGAACCTTGCGGAATGATGCAGAGATTCAGCTTACGCAATTCTTCATATAGCTGGGGTTGAGCTTGCTTTACCATGAGGTTGCTACAGTATGACTTGCGGCTCAAGGCATCAGCCATCACATTAGCTTTGCCGGGAGTGTATGAAATTCCACAGTCATAATCGGTGATTGTTTCCAACCAACGCTGCTGACGAAGATTAAGTTCCGGTTGAGTGAACAAGTACTTCAAGCTCTGATGATCGGTGTAAATCTCACACCGATTACCAAGGAGGTAATGACGCCACTGCTTCAAAGCATAAATGACAGCAGCAAGTTCGAGGTCATGCACTGGGTAATTCTCTTCATGTGGACGCAGTTGTCGCGAAGCATAAGCAATAACTCTTCGCTCTTGCATTAGGACACAACCTAGTCCTTGGCGAGAGGCGTCGCAGAAGATCACGAAATCTTTACGAGAGTCTGGAGGAGCAAGGACTGGAGCAGAAGTCAGCTTGTCCTTGAGGGTCTGGAAGCTTTCCTGACATTTGTCTGTCCACTCAAACTTAACGCCTTTGTGGAGCAGATTAGTCAGGGGCTTGGCAATCTTGGAGAAATTTTCGATGAAACGGCGACAATAACTTGCAAGCCCAAGGAAACTTCTGACTTGCTTGACATTCTTCGGAGGGGTCCAGTCAAGAATAGCCGGAACTCGCTCCGGGTTAACTGCGATACCATCCTTGGAGATGACATGTCCAAGGTAGGTTACTTCAGAAAGCCAGAATTCGCACTTAGAATACTTGGCATATAATTGGTGCTCTCGAAGTCTCTCCAGAACAAGGCGAAGATGCTCAGCATGTTCTTCGAATAAACCAGAATATCATCCAGATATACCACGACAAATTTGTCGAGGTAATCCATGAATATGTAATTCATTAGGTGGGAGAATGTAGCTGGAGCGTTTGTTAAACCAAACGACATGACTGTGTACTCGTAAGAGCCATAACGAGTAACGAATGCAGTCTTCGGAATATCCTCTTCGCGGACACGGATCTGGTGATAACCCAACCTCAAGTCGAGTTTAGAAAACACCGAAGATCCTGCGAGTTGGTCATATAAATCGTTGATCCGGGGAAGTGGATATTTATTCTGGATAGTTGCCTGGTTGATAGGACGATAATCTTGGACCAACCTATTCGTTCCATCTTTCTTCTTGACGAAAAGAGACGGTGCTCCCCATGCAGAGGAATTGGGGCGAATGAAACCCTTCCTTAAGGATTTATCAATTTCCTCCTTAAGCTCGATGAGGTGGTGCGACGGCATCTTGTAAGGACGCTTCGCAATAGGAGTGGTGCCAGGCTTCAAGTCGATGACAAACTCGACAGCTCTAGCAGGGGGTATTCCTGGAAGTTCTTCTGGAAAGACATCCGGGAAGTCACAGACAACTGGAATATTCTCGATCCCATCAAGCGGAGAAGCATTCAACGCATTTAAGGCATAAATTTGAGCCTCAGCGTTCTGGGTGAGATAAGCTTGATAATTCGCTATCTCATTCGATGGGTGCAGGAGATGCACGACTTTAGTGGCACAATTGATTGAGGCGTAATGAGCCTTCAACCAATCCATTCCCAAGATAAGATCAATCTTGGAAGATTTCAGAATAATGGGGAAAGCTGGAAAATTTCTCTCTTCAATCATAATATTGACTTCGGGGCTGAATATGGTGGCTTGACACCGACCCGCGGGAGTGTTCACTACTAAAGGGTGGTGTAGTGTTTCACATTTAACGTCATGCAATAGTGCAAAATGCTCTGACATGAATGAATGCGATGCTCCTGAATCAAATAAAACAGATGCTGGTACTGAATTAACGAGAAGTGTACCCATCACAGTATCTGGTTGAACTGGAGCTTCAGACATGTTGACGTGGTAGCTCTGCCCACGACCATAAGAAGGTCTAGCATTATAATTGCGCTGTTGAGGAATACCACGGCCAATTGCACGGCCAGCAGAAGGGAGAGCCAGTTGATTCTGATTCTGAGAACAATCTCTAGCACGGTGACCTGGCTTGCCACACTTGAAGCATAGTCCGCTGTCAGGACGAGGTGCTGGAGCTCGAGGTGCTGGAGTTGGCAGAGGCTGTCTCGGTGGTGGAGGTGGCAGGCGTGGTGCAGCATAAGAGGGCCTGTTTGCAGGGGCTGCTGAACGGAACATGCCTTGGGGAAACCAGATGCGTCGCTTCTGGGAAGATGAGCCCGACTCACGGGTGCGTCTGGACGCTTCCTTGTGCTTCTTAAGTCCAGTTTCAACCATGATGGCCTTATTCACCAAGGTGGCAAAATCAGGGTAATCTTGAATAAGAAGGGCTAACTGAATGTCATGGTGCAGTCCTTCACGAAACTTCTCCTGTCTGCGTTCATCAGTAGGAATGTCCTCTTCAGCGTAATGAGATAAGTCTAGAAACTCGCGCTGATAGACTTTCACAGTCTTGTTTCCTTGGACAAGGCTACGGAACTCAGCCTTCTTCCTAGCTATGACAGCTACAGGAATGTAGCGGGCACGGAAAGCAATCTTGAACTCTGCCCAAGTGACGACAGTACCAGGCGGCAGAGTCTGTCGGTGAGTGGCCCACCATTGGGCTGCGGGACCCTTAAGAAGATATGTCGCAAAAGTGACATAGTTAATTTCGGCGACACCAGCAGACTCCATCTCATGAGAGATATCACGCAGCCAGTCATCTGCATCCAGTGGGTTGACTGTGTTGCGGAAAAACGATGGACTGAGCCTCATGAACTCTGGTAAGGTAATGGATGGTTGCTGCTGATTAGCATCAGGACGAGGGAATTGCTGCATAATCCCCGTCATAAACTGGCGGTTGAGTTCAAACTGTTGCATCATCGCTGCCATGTAATCAGGTGGTGGCGGCGGTGGCGGGTTGTTGTCAGCCATCCTGCTATTCCAACAGGGGTATTTCAGCGATAGCTTATGCAAGTGTTTAACAATAAACATGAGGTAACTCGACATTATTGAAAGAGTGCAATAGATGCTTAAAGTAGTCATTAAGACATACAGATCCATACACAGTCGGTTAAAATCGGGCAGCATAACGGCGCAAATTGAAAAACTAGAGACACACTAGGCGGCCCGCAGGCACGCGGTAAGGAAGTACACAACGTGACATAGCAAAGGCTACATCAGCGTCGGAGAAAACCACGGAAACGGGGTAACTGCAAGTGCGGACGACGAATGTTCGTCGCGGCAGGATCCTGTGCTCCATGTGCACTCTGATGCAGAACCCGGTCTCGAACTGTAAGAAGAGGTCCACGTGCAGGCGTGTGACCTCCCACTGCAGGCCAATCAATACCTGGCGGCATCTCGGTCCTGCGTGGGTAAAGAATATCCTCCGGATGTATCCCTGCACGAACAGCTGGTAGCAACTGTGTCATTGCCTCGTAGTAGCGTGCTCGAGTGGCGAACAACTCGATGGCAAGAGCCCGAACAGTGCGATCCAGAGCCTGAGTGCACTGAATCAGAACCTGCGGGTCGTAGCGTCGAGACTCGTACGGGGCACAGATAGCTGTGTAAAATCCAGTAGCATCTCCAACAGGTGCATACGGAATGTACCGAAACATAGTATCATCCAAGTTAGCATTGTGCTCTCCTCGGAGACGTGCGACAGCAGAGTAGGCGGCATCATGTACTGCCATCTCAATCGTCACGCCTAATCCATGAAAAAGGTGTAGCTCAGTGTCTGAGTTGTTCTGCTGATCATAAATCCGAACTTCAGCATAGTACTGTTCCTGGTTGAACTCGCGGTAAACATCATAGACCATGTACTCGGGATACCAGCGGTAACCCAGTCTACTCAGGAGGGCGATCAGAACAGCTGCAAATCCAGGGGCATCACGAGCCCAAGTGCGAAGCACAAGCTGGGTCGTAGGACGCGGTGGAAATAGTCGATCCATCTGAAATAGAGAGGTTCAGGATTGTCATAAGACAATGAGAAATATAACCGATCTCGGAAGGAAAGGTTAAACAAAACAATGGAAAGGAAAATGATTATCAGACTAATCAGATCAACGTCAGGGAAATCGCACTGAATCCAGCTCTCCGGGTGGATAGAATTAACGAGAACCTAAATGTCGGTGTTAGTAAATTTTATTAAACCCAAATAGATGAGAGATTAGAATCCCAGAGTAAAGACGAGGAATAAAAGATCCTAATACCACCCAGTTGGCGACGTGGGCCCGTAAGCCACACAGCCAAGTTAGTAAAATAGTTTTTCGGTTTCTAGACTCTACTTCGGCCAAGGAGTTGGATAGGGGGATTCCTAGAGGCAGTCGGCTCTGATACCAACCTGTGACGACCCCGGCTTAATCGTGCACTAATCATACACGCAAATGCGCACGATCAAGCCTAAGGACTCACTTGAAGATATCACAACACAACTCTAAAACATAAATAAAGTCATACAAGCTTAATATTACAAGCCAGGGCCTCGAGGGCTCGAATACATAGCCCGATGGCATACAAGCGTCAGTGGAAGCATCAGATATCTGAGTACAGATATTTTACAGAGAGAGAGAGATAAGCCTTCACAGAGGCGGGGTAAAATAAAATACTACGATCGAAAGGCGTAGGCCTCCTGCCCTGGACCCTCCGATCCTACTCCTGGTCGTCGAACGGCTCCTCGTAGTAGTAGTACTCGCTAGGCGGGTAGTAGTACTGGTCGTCGGCTGGGGCGTCTGGCTCAGGGGCTCTGTCGTCTGGTGGCATCAAAAGGAATATGGGGGAAAAAGAAAATAAAGCAAACGTGAGTACTCATCCGAAGTACTCAGCAAGCAAGGATCTACACTACATATGCATCATTTTCAAAGGGGGTTGTATGTGTGGACTGGGCTGCAGAAATGCCAGATTAGAGGGGGAAAGCCTAGTCCTATCGAAGACTAGCTTCTTCAGCATCTTCAACAGTCTTGCAGCAATAGACGAGATCAGATGAACATAATGTAAAGCAGTAGTAGTAGTATCATCAACCTCGACCTGAGATCCTTTCTCGACTCCCTGCGAGAAAGCAATCCCAGAGCCGTACTATCCAGTTCTCATATCAAGTTCTAGTTGTACCGATCGGGATACAACTCCGAGTGTCCGTTACCGTAGGACATGCTATCGATAGAAGTTTCTTCCCTGCAGGGGTGCACCAACTTACCCACCACGCTCGCTTAACTCCGGCCGGACACACTTTCTGGGTCATGCCCGGCCTCGGCTAAGCAACACGCCGCAACCCGACCGAAAACCTAACAGAGAGGCCAGCACGCCGGACTAACCTATGCCCCCAGGGGTCTTGGGCCATCGCCCCGGACGCTCCTGCACGTTGCGTACACCGCCGGTGAGCAGACCTAGCAACCCCTTAATACAAGCGCGGTTGCGTTCCCAGTCCAACCCAGGGTGTGCCGCTCAGTTGCTGACGTCTATTAAGCTTCGGCTGAAGTATACGACGCAGAACGCCCATACTATGCTCACGTGATGGTTAGTGCTATCGGGCCAGAGGCCCCTCGGATCAAATATCCAAACCGTAGTGGATTAGGAGCGCGCGGAAACGAGCAGAGACTCACGATCGATGTGACCCCGTCGCCCCGTCTCGAGGACTTGCGGCAAGGGCTAAGAATGCCCGGCCACGCCTCGTAGTTATCTCGCGGGCACCATCCAGGTCAACCCGACTCCACATCACTTCGCGTTAAGCTCGCGCGGGTACCCCTCAGGGCCGACCCGTCTTTAGTATCATGGTTTAGTGCAAGTCCACTCATCAACAGTAACTGTGTGTCTGACACCGAAGGGAACCCTGAGGAATCACCCTCGATGGAATTCCCGCTCGATGTTATCATCAAGGTGAACGAAGGAGGAATCACCCTCGAGGTCCACCTTGAGGAGTTGCGCGACGACGTCGTTATCGGGGGTGGTGTAGGAGGAATCACCCTCGCTTACCACGATCGAGTAACTAACCTACAAGGTTAACATCAGAAGTGCTGACGAGGTATCACCCTCGGCACTCATTGTTAACCCAGCAGTGTCGGCAACTAAGGGGAAGTGATGTGCGGTGTCAGGGTCTGGTCTTCAATCCCGAAGTTCGGGTCTTCTGATGTCCAGCAGGGCAGTCGGGATCATGTGGGGGTCTCTGTCATGTCTCTACCCAGCCTATACTAAGCAGCCTAGGATAACCAGTAAGGTAATGTGACGCCCCCGGCCCGATCGTGCACTATTCATACACGCAAATGCACACGATCAAGCCTAAGGACTCACGGGAAGATATCACAACACAACTCTAAAACACAAATAAAGTCATACAAGCTTTATATTACAAGCCAGGGCCTCGAGGGCTCGAATACATAAGCTTGCGAACAAGCGTCAGCGGAAGCATCAGATATCTGAGTACAGATATAAAAGAAAGTACAGAAAGGCCTTTAGAAAGGCGGGGCAAAATAAAACACTACGATCGAAAGGCGAAGGCCTCCTGCCTGGGACCCTCCGATCCTACTCCTGGTCGTCAGTCAACTCGTAGAAGTATCCATCCTCTGGGTAGTAGTAGTAGCGATCGTCGGCAGGGCAGCTGTCTCAGGGGCTCCGTCATCTTGGTCACGACAAACTGATATGGGGAGAAAAGGTAAACAAAGCAACCGTGAGTACTCAAAAGTACTCAGCAAGCAAGGATCTACACTACATATGCAACATTTTCAGGGATGCTGTATATGTGGACTGGCTGCAGAAATGCCAGAATAGAGAGAGGCCTAGTCCTATCGAAGACTAGCATCTTCAGCGGTCTTGCACGCATAGAAGAGAGTAGAACATTACAATATAATGTAGTAGTAACATTAAGTCTCAACCTCACCCAGAGATCCTTTCTCGACTCCCTGCGGAAAGCAATCCCAGAGCATACATTCATCAACCTCGTCCTGAGATCCCTTCTCGACTCCCTGCGAGAAGCAATCCCAGAGCCTATATACAGGTTCATCCCACAGGTATCCAGTTCTAAATTGTATCAATCAAGATACAACTCCGAGTGTCCTTTACCGTAGGACCGGGCTATCGATAGAATGTTCTTCCCTGCAGGGGTGCACCAACTTACCCACACGCTCGATTAACTTCGGCCGGACACACTTTCCTGGGTCATGCCCGGCCTCGGCCAAACGACACATCGCAACCCTACCTACAGCTCAGCAGAGAGGTCCCCGCCGTTCTACATCCTAAGCGCAAGGGGGTCTTTGGCCATCGCCCCTCGCCCCTCCGTCTCGTTGCGCACATGTGGATACCAGCATCGCCTCGGGTGCGCGACACGATCCACCGTGCCGCCATGCTGAACTGGACGTCTGACAAGCTTTCGGCTGATGCATACGATGCAGAACGCCCATACTATGCCCACGTGATGGTTAGTGCTATCAACCAGAGGCCTGCTCGGATCAAATATCCAAATCGTATGGACTAGGGCTTGCGGAAACGACGAGAGACTCACGAAAGATGTGACCCCGTCGCCCCGTCTCGAGGACTTGCGGCAAGGGTTAAGAATGCCCGCCGCGCCTCGTATTCACCACTCTGGGCACCACACTGGCAACCCGCCTCCACATCACACCACGCGTTACCCCTCACTAGGTCGACCCGCCTTTCCAAGTAACATGTGTAAGTCCAAGTATCCGTGTGTCCATAACATCAGGGAATCCGAGGTATCACCCCTCATTGAATTCCCACCGATGTATCCTGTCAAGGTGAACTAGGAGGAATCACCCTCACTGGGTCCACACTTGAGGTGTTGTACGACAGCGTCGTTATCGGAAGCGTGTGAAGAGGAATCACCCTCGATCACCAGACCGAATAACTACTCTACAGAATTAACATCAGAAGTGCTACAAGAGGTTTCACCCTCGGCACTCGATAGTAACGCTGCAGTGTCTTTACAACTAAGGGGGGTGATGTGCGGTGTCGGGTCCTGGTCCAATCCCATTGATCGGGTCTTCTGACGATCCAGGCCGCGGCAGTCGGGATAAGTGGGGTCACTGATGGGTCTCTACACCCAGCCTAGACTAAACATTTTAGGATATGCAGGTAATTATCAACAGCAGGTTACAATGAACATGCTATGCATCAGAATAGGTAAAGGCAGCAGCAGTAATTCTAATGCAAGCATGAGAAATTAGAATGGGCGATATCGGTATGCTCAAGGAGGGGCTTGCCTGGTTGCTCGGCGGCAAGGGCAAGGTTGTCAATGCTTGTCTTCGGTCTCCGGAGCTGCGTCGGGATCTATCGAAGAGAAGAGGGGAGGAAACAGTATAAATATATAGAGCAACATGAGCAAACGCAAAGTACGGCATGACAATAGCAGTGCCGGGTGTGTCCTAACGTATGGTTGCACGTCACCGAGGAAGGAGGAATCCATCCGGGAATGTTTTCCGGTTCCGGACATTTGTTAGACAGATGACCGAGGGGAACGGTTGCATGTTCGGATAGTTAGAGACGTGTGGCGGACGAACGGACCGCTTATTCAGATTCGTCTCGTCTTCGCTGAGCAACTTTCCTGTACAAAGTTTTTCGATTTGAGTTACGGATTATTTAATATGATTTTCTAAAGTTTTATTAATTTTCTGAATTTATATTTATTATTTAATTGCAACATTATCCAGAATAGTGTTTGCTGACGTCATCATGACGTCAGCATGAGGTCAGCATACTGTTAGGGTTAATTAGGGTTTGACTATTAATTAACTATTAATTAAACTAATTAATTAAATTAGATTAATCTAAACAGACTTAATTAACTAATTAATTAACTAATTAACTATTAATTTTATTTATATTATTTATCTATTTAAATCTTTTTTTTAAAAGTTTTCGGGGGCGGGCCCCTCGTGTCATAGGCCCAGGGGGTGGGCCCGGCCGTCAGCCACAGCGGCGCGGCCAGGGTGCGCCCGGGCGCTGGCCACGGGCGCCGGCGAGGCGCGGCTGGACGGGGCGGTGTGAGCGCGGGGCCACGGCGCGGGAGGAGGCCACGGGCGGCGCGGGCTGTGCAAGGCGGCACGCAGCGGGCGGCGGGAGTGGCAGGGCGCGGCTGCGGGAGGACGAGGCCGCGCGCTGGGCGAACGCGGGCAGCGAGCGAGGGAGACGCGGCGGTCGCGCGCGAGGCCACGCGAGCGCGTGCTCGGGCGCGGGGTGGCACCATCGAGCCGCGGGCGAGCGGCACCGTGCGTGATGCTGACTACGTGACACAGAAGAGCAATCGTACGGGAAACGGATCGGTAATGAAATCGCGGTGTCGGGATGAGACACTGTTTCACTGGAAGGAATCGATAAGTATTCAGTCTAGAGAATCGATCTGCTATGCCTCCGTCTTCTTTCGTCTTCTTTCTCTCTTATGCGCGTGTGGCATCCTCTCGTTTCTTTCTCGTCTTCCTCTGCGTAGCTTTCCGTCGTCGTCTCTTTCTGATTTCGCCTTCCTGGCATCCTCGTCTGGTCCTAATCTCGGGGGGCGACGGGGCGAAGGAAGAGAGGGAGGAGGGCCCTCACAGCGGGTCGCAGGACGCAAGCGTGCGCGGGGAGGGTGGGCCGGAGGAGGCGGCGCCGGCGCGGGGTCCGGCGCGGCGGGCGGCGTCGGGCGGCGGGGGGTCGGGCAGCGCGGGATCGGCTTCTCCCATCCAGACGAGGGGGAGGAGAGGAGCGAGGGAGTGGGGGTGGGGATTAGGGTTCGGGGGGGGGGGGATATGGGGAGTGTGGGCCGGCTGGCGGTCCAGCTGGGCCCCGGCCCAGTTGGTCTGGGGGGGGGGGGTTCTCCTTTATCTTTCTTTTTTTTTTTGTTTTTTCTTTATCTTTTTCTTTTTATTTAACCACAGCTCCTGTTTAGTAAAAAGTTAGGGCTCTAAACGAATTTTGTAAAACATAGGAATTGCTCCAACAAATACTAGGTAATACCTACCACTACCAAAAATTGGTTTGGAGGCAATTTGAGTTCACAATATTTTTATAATAATTAAAATGCATTTATCCTGGCTGTTTTAATTATGTTAGAGCCACCTAATTAACTTATTATTTTGTTGGTTACAATTTTAGAAGTGTCTCTGGAATATTTGTTATTTATCGAACACTTTAGTTTTTATGTTGGACAACTTTTATTTTCTCTTTAGTTTAAATTTGAAGTTGACTTAGGAGTTGAAATGCAATATGATGCAACTGATGTTTAGGCACTGATAATCATGATGTCATGGCATAATCAAAATGGAATTACTGTGGCTAACCACTGGGGGTGTTACAGGTAACAAGGCAGGGTACAATAATCAGGCTATGCAGCAGATATAGGAAACAATAGCAGTAGCAGTTCTAATGCAAGCATAAGAGAGAAGAGAATAAGCGATATAGGCATGCTCAAAATGGGGGTGCTTGCCTGTTTGCTGTGGGACAAGGACAAGGTCTTCAGTGGTACCGTCGGGGACGTAGTCGTACTCCTGTGCGGCGTCTGCCTCGGGAGTTACGTCAACGTCGGGGTCTACCGAGAGAGAAGAGGGGGAAGAAACAGGTAAACATAATGCAAACAAATGCAATACGGTGCGTGTGATGCTATGATGCAGTGCAGGGTTGCCTAATTATGCATCTAAGTCATTTTAGTTATTTTTAGAATTATTCTGGGATTTAATATCCGACGTGTGTGCACTATTCATCTGCCGGATTCGGGTCCGGAGTTACGAGTTCTTCTACGTAGGAGGTTCCGATGGAGAAACAGACGGCACGATCAGACTCGTCTCGTCGTTCTGAGCAACTTTCATGTTTTAACTTTTTCGATCCGAGCTACGGTTTAAAAGTTATTAATTTTTAAAGATTATATGAATTTCTAGAATTATTTTATTTATCAGAAAATGAATTATGACATCAGCATTGCGTCACAGTGACGTCAGCAGGTCAACTGCGGTTGACTAGGGTCAAACCTGACGTGTGGGTCCAGTGGGACCCACATGTCAGTCTCTGTTTAGTCTAACAGTGGATTAACTTTAACCACAGGGTTAATTAGGGGGCGGGCCCCACTTGTCAGTGAGTCATTAGGCTAATCTAATTAACTTTATTTAATTAACTATTCAATTAGTCTAATTAATCGCGGGGGCCCACATGTCAGTGAGAGGGGATGAACAGTAACCACGGTTGACCGTGGTCAACGTGGTCAAAATGGCCAGGGGGCCCACTGGTCGGCGTCCCAGAGTGGACCCCACGCCAGCCACGCTGGCGTCGACCGGCGTTTAGCCGCCGGCAACGTCGAAACGCGGCGGAGGCGCAGGCCGGCGTCGGATTTCGCCTACGGGCGCCCATTTGACACGCGCGAGGGCGCGTTCGAACGAGTCGAACGAGCCGCGTCGATTGGTGGCGGCGGCACGGCCGGACTCGGCCGGAAATGGCGCCGGCGACGAGTCGTGGCGGAGGCCGAAGCACGCGCTCGTCGGAATCGGCGTTCGGGCGCGTGGAAGGCCAAACTAGCTAGCCACGCGGGATCTACGAGTCACGAGGAACACGCCAGAGGGTTCAGGCGAGCTTGCAACGGACCGGGAGCTCGACTACGACGGAAATGGCGGCGGCGGCGTTCGGGTTCCGGTGGTGCCGTGGCTCTAGCTCGCTAACGGGCTACCGTAGACGACAGAGGAGAGGGAGGTGCTCACCGAGTGGTCACGAAAGACCTGCGGGAGCTTAGTAGCAGCAGAGAAGGCCGCAGCCGTCGGCGAGCTCCGGAGTCGAGGAAGAAAGGGGGCGACGGCGAGCAGCAGCTGCAGGGCCTCCACGCCACGATTCGACGGAGCAGGCGACGTGGTCGATCACGGCGCGTCTCCTGGACACGAAGGCGAGGCGAGGCGACATCGCTGGCCACGAGAACGGCGGCGAACGGCGGCGGATTCGTTCGGTCTCGCGTGGATCTGAGGGGAAGAGAAGGCGAGGCGAGCGAGGAGAGGAGGGGGAGAATGACGGAGAGGCCGGGGCGGAGTGGAGGGGCGTCGACCTTATCCCCTCGTCGACTCCCGGGCGTCGGTGGCGTCGGCGTGTCGGCGCACGACCGGCGCGCGCGTTCGCGCCCACTGCGACGGCGACACGCACAGGTGAGAGACGACGACATGGGCCTGCTGGGCCGGGGTTCGGGGCACTGTGCACTAAAGCCCAGTGCACAGTGCCTCGTTTTTATTTTTCTGTTTTGTTTTCTCCGTTTCTTTATTTCATTTCCTGTTTCGAAATGTTTAGGGCACTTGTGCACTTTTGAAAAATGTGGGAGTTGGCCCAAATATTGCAATGCAATATTAGCTCTCACCCAAAAGTGGTTTGGACAGTTTTGGAAGCCATTTAATTTAGTAATGAATTTAAATGAATTTAATATTGCTGTTTTGGGTGCTGTTTCATCTAGTTAGAGTCACTTATCTAACTCCAACTTTATTGATGTTGATTTTACAAATGTTCCTGGATTATTTGCCATTTAATGAACATTTTCCCAACAGTGTTTGACTAACTTTATATTTCACTTTTGAATTTGAATTGATTTTCAGAGGTGAATTTGAATTGGATCATTAACCCATATGACTTGGTACTGCAAATGATCATGACTTGGCAGTTTTAACAGAGTGTCACAGAGCTTATTACAAGGGGGTGTTACATTTAACAAACCCCAAAGTTCATGAAGCAAGCATGAAGAAACTCGACACTCTCATGGTCTAAGGAATTATGCAAACATTAACTTCTCTGTGTTATTAACCATTAACTTGTGACGAATGTATCTCATAGCATAACATCAATCGGGTCGATTCAACACAAATGTTCTGCTAACATTGTGCCCTCAAAGTTGCTGGGATAGAGATGCCAATGATTGGGAAAACATAATCATCATGCAACACTTGAGCTAGTCTTAGAGGCACGACTAGGAATACATTTCACCGTTTATTATTCCACACGTGCACATGGGTTTTCCCTAGAGCCTTTATGGATATACGGGCTCGGGAACCACAGCAGTTATAGCATGGAACATAAACCTAATTATGAACAGGGAGATAATAAATAACATTTATTATTGCCTCTAGGGCATATCTCCTACAAGGAGGAGGTGGCACCCCCCTTTCCTTCTTCTAGGGCCGGCGGCCAGGGAGGGGGGCGCCAGCCCCTCTGTGGGCTGGTGTGTGCCTCTTCTTGGCCCATTAGGCCCATAGAGCTCCCGGGGCCTCCCGGAACCCCTTCCGGTGATCCGATGACTACCCGGTGCACTCCGAAACTATTCCGGTGTCCGAATATCATCGTCCTATATATCAATCTTTATCTCTCGACCATTTCGAGACTCCTCGTCATGTCCGTGATCTCATCCGGGACTCCGAACAACATTCGGTCACCAAATCATATAACTCATATAACACTATATCATCAACGAACGTTAAGCATGCGGACCCTACGGGTTCGAGAACTATGTAGACATGACCGAGACACCTCTCCGGTCAATAACCAATAGCGGAACCTGGATGCCCATATTGGCTCCTACATATTCTACGAAGATCTTTGTCGGTCGAACCGTTGTGACAACATATGTAATTCCCTTTGTCCATCGGTATGTTATTTGCCCGAGATTCGATCGTCGGTATCTTCATACCTAGTTCAATCTCGTTACCAGCAAGTCTCTTTACTCGTTCCATAATACATCACCTCGTAACTAACTCCTTAGTCATTTACTTGCAAGCTTATGATGTGTATTACCGAGAGGGCCCAAAGATACCTCTCCGATACTCGGAGTGACAAATCATAATCTTGATCTATGCCAACTCAACTAACACCTTCGGAGATACCTGTAGAGCATCTTTATAATCACCCGGTTACGTTGTGACATTTGATAGCACACAAGGTATTCCTCCAGTATCCGGGAGTTGCATAATCTCATAGTCGAAGGAATATGTATTTGACATGAAGAAAGCAATAGCAATAAACTGAACGATCAATATGCTAAGCTAATGGATGGGTCTTGTCCATCACATCATTCTCCTAATGATGTGATCCCGTTATCAAATGACAACACATGTCTATGGTTAGGAAACCTTAACCATCTTTGATCAACGAGCTAGTCTAGTAGAGGCTTACTAGGGACACGGTATTTGTTTATGTATTCACACATGTATTTAAGTTTCCGATCAATACAATTCTAGCTTGAATAATAAACCTTTATCATGAATAAGGAAATATAAAATAACAAATTTATTATTGCCTCTAGGGTATATTTCCTTCAGTCTCCCACTTGCACTAGAGTCAATAATCTAGTTCACATCGCCATGTGATTAACAGCCATAGTTCACATCGCCATGTGACTAACACCCAAAGAGTTTACTAGAGTCAATAATCTAGTTCACATCGCCATGTGATTAACACCCAAAGAGTACTAAGGTATGATCATGTTTTGCTTGTGAGAGAGTTTTAGTCAACGGGTCTGCCACATTCAGATCCGTATGTATTTTGCAAGTTTCTATGTCTACAATGCTCTGCATGGAGCTACTCTAGCTAATTGCTCCCACTTTCAATATGTATCCAGATTGAGACTCAGAGTCATCTGAATCGGTGTTAAATCTTGCATCGACGTAACCCTTTACGATGAACTCTTTATCACCTCCATAACCGAGAAATATTTCCTTAGTCCTCTTAGGTAACTAAGGATAATTTTGACCGCTGTCCAATGATCTACTCCTGGATCACTATTGTACCCCCTTGCCAAACTCATGGCAAGGTACACAATAGGTCTGGTACACAGTATGGCATACTTTATAGAACCTATGGCTGAGGCATAGGGAATGACTTTCATTCTCTCTCTATCTTCTGCCGTGGTCGGGCTTTGAGTCTTACTCAACTTCACACCTTACAATACAGGCTAGAACTCCTTCTTTGACTGATTCATTTTGAACTTCTTCAAAACTTTTGTCAAGGTATGTGCTTTGTGAAAGTCCTATTAAGCGTCTCGATCTATCCCTTTGATGCCCAATATATAAGCAGCTTCACCGAGGTCTTTCATTGAAAAATTCTTATTCAAGTATCCTTTTATGCTATCCAGAAATTCTATATCATTTCCAACCAACAATATGTCATCCACATATAATATCAGAAATGCTACAGAGCTCCCACTCACTTTCTTGTAAATACAGGCTTCACCGTAAGTCTGTATAAAACCATATGCTTTGATCACCTCATCAAAGCGTATATTCCAACTCCGAGATGCTTGCACCATTCCATAGATGGATCGCTGGAGTTTGCACACTTTGTTAGCACTTTTAGGATCGACAAAACCTTCTAGTTGCATCATATACAACTTCTTCTTTAAGAAATCCATTAAGGAATGCAGTTTTGACGTCCATTTGCCAGATTTCATAATTATAAAATGCGGCAATTGCTAACATGATTCGGACAGACTTAAGCATCACTACGGGTGAGAAAGTCTCATCGTAGTCAACCCCTTGAACTTGTCGAAAACCTTTTGCGACAAGTCGAGCTTTGTAGATAGTAACATTACCATCAGCGTCAGTCTTCTTCTTGAAGATCCATTTATTCTCTATGGCTTGGCGATCATCGGGCAAATCCACCAAGTCCATACTTTGTTCTCATACATGGATCCTATCTCAGATTTCATGGCCTCAAGCCATTTATCGGAATCTGGGCTCATCATAGCTTCTTCATAGTTCGTAGGTTCGTCATGGTCTAATAACATTACTTCCAGGACAGGATTACCGTACCACTCAGGTATGGATCGTGCTCTGGTCGACCTACGAGGTTCGGTAGTAACTTGATCTGAAGTTTCATGATCATTATCATTTTGCTTCCTCTCTAGTTGGTGTAGGCATCACGTGAACGTCTTTCTCTGATGTACTACTTTCCAATTCGAGAGAAGGTACAATTACCTCATCAAGTTCTACTTTCCTCCCACTCACTCCTTTCGAGAGAAACTCCTTCTCTAGAAAGGACCCATTCTTAGCAACAAAGATTTTGCCTTCAGATCTGTGGTAGAAGGTATACCCAATAGCTTCTTTCGGGTATCCTATGAAGATGCACTTCTCCGCTATGGGTTTGAGCTTATCAGGCTGAAGCCTTTTAACATAAGCATCGCATCCCCAAACTTTTAAGAAATGACAGCTTAGGTTTCTTGCCAAACCACAGTTCATACGGTGTCATCTCAACGGATTTAGACGGTGCCCTATTTAATGTGAATGCGGTTGTCTCTAATGCATAACCCCAAAATGATAGTGGCAAATTGGTAAGAGACATCATAGAACGCACCATATCTAATAAAGTACAATTACGATGTTCGGACACACCATTACTCTGTGGTGTTCCAGGTGGCGTGAGTTGTGAAACTATTCCACATTGTTTTAAATGAAGGCCAAACTCGTAACTCAAATATTCGCCTCCGTGATCATATCGTAGAAACTTTATTTTCTTGTTACGATGATTCTCCACTTCACTCTGAAAATCTTTGAACTTTTCAAATGTTTCAGACTTGAGTTTCTCCAAGTAGATATACCTATACCTACTCAAATCATCTGTGAAGGTGAGAAAATAACGATACCCACCGCGTGCTTCAACACTCATCGGATCGCATACATCGGTATGTATTATTTCCAATAAGTTATTAGCTCGCTCCATTGTTCCAGAGAACGGAGTTTTAGTCATCTTGCCCATGAGGCATGGTTCACAAGTATCAAATGATCCATAATCAAGTGATTCCAAAAATCCATCCGCATGGAGTTTCTTCATGCGCTTTACACCAATATGACCTAAACGGCAGTGCCACAAGTATGTTGCACTATCATTATCAACTTTGTATCTTTTGGCATCAATATTATGAATATGTGTATTACTACGATCGAGATTCAATAAACCATTCACATTGGGTGTATGACCATAGAAGGTTTTATTCATGTAAACAGAACAACAATTATTCTCTGACTTAAATGAATAATTGTATTGCAATAAACATGATCTAATCATATTCATGCTCAACGTAAACACCAAATAAGATTTATTTAGGTTGAACACTAATCCCGAAGGTAGAGGGAGTGTGCGATGGTGATCATATCAATCTTGGAATCACTTCCAACACACAACATCACCTTGCTTTTAACTAGTCTTTGTAACTCCTATTTCGAGTTACTACTCTTAGCAACTGAACCGGTATCAAATACCAGGGGTTACTACGAACACTAGTAAAGTACACATCAATAACATGTATATCAAATATACCTTCGTTCACTTTGCCATCCTTCTTATTCGCCAAGTATTTGGGGCAGTTCCACTTCCAGTGACCATTTCCTTCGCAGTAGAAGCACTCAGTTTCAGACTTGGGTCCAGCTTTGGGCTTCTTCACGGGAGTGGCAACTTGCTTGCCATTGAAGTTCCCTTTCTTTCCCTCGCCCTTTTTTCTTGAAACTACCGGTCTTATTAACCATCAACACTTGATGCTCTTTCTTGATTTCTACCTTCGCCGATTTCAGCATCGCGAAAAGCTCGGGAATCGTTTTCGTCATCCCTTGTATATTATAGGTCGTCACGAAGTTCTAGTAGCTTGGTGATAGTGACTAGAGAACTCTGTCAATCACTATCTTATCTGGAAGATTAACTCCCACTTGATTCAAGCGATTGCAGTACCCAGACATTCTGAGTACATGCTCACTGGCTGAGCTATTCTCCTCCATCTTGTAGGCAAAGTACTTGTCAGAGGTCTCATACCTCTCAACACGGGCATAAGTCTGAAATACCAATTTCATCTCTTGGAACATCTCATATGTTCCATGGCGTTCAAAACGTCTTTGAAGCCCCAATTCTAAGCCATAAAGCATGGCGCACTAAACTATCAAGTAGTCATCATATCGAGCTTGTCAAACGTTCATAACGTCTGCATCAGTTCCTGCAACAGGTCTGTCACCTAGCGGTGCATCAAGGACATAATTCTTCTGTGCAGCAATGAGGATAATCCTCAGATCACGGAACCAGTCCGCATTATTGCGACCATCATCTTTCAACTTAGTTTTCTCTAGGAACATATCAAAAATATAGGGGAGCTATATCGCGAGCTATTGATCTACAACATAGATATGCAAAACTATAAGACTAAGTTCATGACAAATTAAGTTCAATTAATCAAATTACTAATGAACTCCCACTTAAATAAACATCCCTCAAGTTATCTAAGTGATACATGATCCAAATCAACTAACCCATGTCCGATCATCATGTGAGATGGGGTAGTCATCAATGGTGAACATCTCTATGTTGATCATATCTACTATATGACTCACGTTCGACCTTTCGGTCTCCAGTGTTCCGAGACCATGTCTGTACATGCTAGGCTAGTCAAGTTTAACCCAAGTATTCTGCATGTGCAAAACGGTTTTACACCCGTTGTATGTGAACGTAGAGTCTATCACACCCGATCATCACGTGGTGCTTCGAAACGACGAACTTTGGCAACGGTGCATACTCGGGAAGAACACTTTTATCTTGAAATTTAGTGAAGGGATCATCTTATAATGCTACCGCCGTTCTAAGCAAAATAAGATGCATAAAGGATAAACATCACATGCAATCAAAATATGTGACATGATATGGCCATCATCATCTTGTGCTATTGATCTCCATCTCCAAAGCATCGTCATGATCTCCATCGTCACCGGCTCGACACCATATCTCCATCGTTGCGTCGGGGTCGTCTCGCCAACTATTGCTTCTACAACTATTGCTAACGCATAGCGATAAAGTAAAACAATTACATGGCGCTTGCATTTCATACAATAAAGAGACAACTCTAAGGCTCCTGCCGGTTGTCGATATTACAAAACATGATCATCTCATACATCAACATATATCACATCATATCTTGACCATATCACATCACAACATGGCCTGCAAAAACAAGTTAGACGTCCTCTACTTTGTTGTTGCAAGTTTTACGTGGTTGCTACGGGCTTCTAGCAAGAACCATTCTTACCTACGCAAAAACCACAACGGTGATTCATCAAGTTTGTTGTTTTAACCTTCTTCAAGGACCGGCCGTAGTCAAATTCGATTCAACTAAAGTAGGAGAAACAGACACCCGCCAGCCACCTTTATGCAAAACAAGTTGCATGTCAGTCGGTGGAACCGGTCTCATGTGCGTGGACATGTAAGGTTGGTCCGGGCCGCTTCATCCCACAATACCGCCGAATAAAAATAAGACGTTGGTGGTAAGCAGTATGACTATCACCGCCCACAACTCTCTGTGTTCTACTCGTGCATATCATCTATGCATAGACCTGGCTCGGATGCCACTATTGGGAAACGTTGCATGGAAAACAAAAAAAATTCTATGCACATGCAAGATCTATCCATGGAGATGCATAGCAACGAGAGGGTATAGTGTGTCTACGTACCCTCATAGACCGTAAGCGGAAGCGTTTAGTAACGCGGTTGATGTAATCGAACTTCTTCGCGCTCCAACCGATCAAGTACCGAACGTACGGCACCTCCGCGTTCAGCACATGTTTAACTCGGTGACGTCCTCCGCCTTCTTGATCTAGCAAGACGGCGAGGTAGGGGATGAGTTCCGGCAGCACGATGGTGTGGTGACGATGATGGTGAAGCTATCTCCGCAGGGCTTCGCCTAAGCACTACAAAAATATGACCGGGGGTGTAAACGGTGGAGGGGGGCGCCGCACACGGCTAAGCAATTCTTCTGGGTGTGCTAGGTGCCCCCCTCCCACATATATATAGGTGGGAGGGAGAGAGGAGAGGCCAAGGGGTGCCCCAAGTAGGTCCGAATCCTACTTGGGCTCCTGCCCTAGGCCGGTCCCCTTTCCTTCTTTTGGCGCCAAGGGGAAGGAAGGAGGAGGTGCCCCCCCCCCTTCCTTTCTCCCACAAGGGGGAAAGGCAGGAGGAGGTGGCGCCCCCCTTTTCCTTCTTCTAGGGCCGGCGGCCAGGGAGGGGGCGCGCCAGCCCCTCTGTGGGCTGGTGTGTGCCTCTCCTTGGCCCATTAGGCCCATAGACCTCCCGGGGCCTCCCGGAACCCCTTCCGGTGATCCGATGACTACCCGGTGCACTCCGAAACTATTCCGGTGTCCGAATATCATCGTCCTATATATCAATCTTTACCTCTCGGCCATTTCAAGACCCCTCATCATGTCCGTGATCTCATCCGGGACTCTGAATAACATTCGGTCACCAAATCATATAACTCATATAACACTATATCATCAACGAACGTTAAGCGTGCGGACCCTACCAGTTCGAGAACTATGTAGACATGACCGAGACACCTCTCCGGTCAATAACCAATAGCGGAACCTGGATGCCCATATTGGCTCCTACATATTCTACGAAGATCTTTATCGGTCGAACCGTTATGACAACATACGTAATTCCCTTTGTCCATCGGTATGTTACTTGCCCGAGATTTTATTGTTGGTATCTTCATACCTAGTTCAATCTCATTACCGGCAAGTCTCTTTACTCGTTCCGTAATACATCACCTCGTAACTAACTCCTTAGTCATTTGCTTGCAAGCTTATGATGTGTATTACCGAGAGGGCCCAGAGATACCTCTCCGATACTCGGAGTGACAAATCCTAATCTCGATCTATGCCAACTCAACAAACACCTTCGGAGAAAGCTATAGAGCATTTTTATGATCACCCAGTTACGTTGTGACGTTTGATAGCACACAAGGTATTCCTCCGGTATCCGGGAGTTGCATAATCTCATAGTCGAAGGAATATGTATTTGACATGAAGAAAGCAATGGCAATAAACTGAACGATCAATACGCTAAGCTAACGAATGGGTCTTGTCCATCACATCATTCTCCTAATGATGTGATCCCGTTATCAAATGACAACACATGTCTATGGTTAGGAAACCTTAACCATCTTTGATCAACGAGCTAGTCTAGTAGAGGTTTACTAGGGACACGGTATTTGTTTATGTATTCACACATGTATTTAAGTTTCCGATCAATACAATTCTAGCATGAATAATAAACCTTTATCATGAATAAGAAAATATAAAATAACAACTTCATTATTGCCTCTAGGGCATATTTCCTTCACTTCTCTCTCTAAATCGACTTGTTTGAATTGTATTTTCATGCAACTTAAGCATAGCAAACACTCAATTTCTCTGTTTAGTTACTTCGTGCAATTAGAAAAACATACCAAGCACTGTGTTTTATGAGGCGTGCAGTCCTTCCTATACAGAGAAAATGGTTGCTTGCAACCAATATAGCTCTCTTGCATAAACAAAAGGTTGCAAGAGGTCACATTGTTCAATAAAGATGTGTTCTTGCTACCTTTTCAAACAGTGTTCCAGGGTACAAAATTTAGTTAGCTCGCCAGGCATATGCACGATCGGAGTTGCTACTTCTTTTCCAAATGAAATATTTATTCATTCACAAAAAATGAAATATTTATTGTAAAGCAACGGCAATTAATATGGATCGGAGGGAGTAGCTGATTTGACTATGCCAATATTGATCTAGAGCTAATGTTCCCCTGAAGAATCTATTGGTGCAAAGAAACTCCCGATTTTCCCCTAAAAAGGAATAGTTTGTGACACACACTTGTTTTTTTTTCGTTGTTCCAAATGTATCCTAGACTTTTATCTTGTTTTTTTTAATCGAAAAGGATGTTGAAACTCCGTTGCATCATATTGATGCACAATAACCGGGTTTATCAAATCGATGCAAACTAAAGAGACCAAAAGTCACCAACTATTGGAGTACACAATATGCAACTACGACAAACTATTATAAGAATTGAATTCAACATCTACGACTAAGTCGATTTCTTCTACAGCAACATCTTTAAGAATGGATAAACGCTCTCACATCGCCGTCCTCACGTCCAACTAGAGACGACCACGGGCAAGGATTTTTATCTTGATTACTGAGACCAATGACTCAAGGCCAATACATCAGCAATTCTTTCAATAAGGTAATGCTGAATGTTCATTGCTGCTGAGCCCGACCAAAAAATGTTAGAACAAGAGTTTCACCCAAGACATGAAGCAGTGTTTCGGTCATCATCTTAATGGTGGATTTTTTTTTTTGGTAGTCCCACCAGCCAGTACTCCAGCTGGGCCAGGGTGACTAGCAGATGGGTGAATATATATTCGCAAAAAAAAGATGGGTGAATATATAACCTTGGACCGTCGCCATAGTCGGCGGGAGGCAAGGCATGTCGCGGCGCGGAACCGGCCATTTCCACCACTTGGTCCTTAAGCGACCGCTAAAAGATCATTTTTCTCCTACTTTGTGGTGATGATTGTGTCATTAAACCTAATTTGATGGAATACCTTGC
Source organism: Thinopyrum elongatum (assembly GCA_011799875.1). Classification (NCBI taxonomy): domain Eukaryota; kingdom Viridiplantae; phylum Streptophyta; class Magnoliopsida; order Poales; family Poaceae; genus Thinopyrum; species Thinopyrum elongatum. Next base: position 570,318,133 of record CM022303.1, read on the forward strand.
GCTTTAGAGTCAGTTCCCTTTTGCGCAGGAAAGAATATAATGAAAATTAACTGGTTTAACCACCTAATCACGCAATTTTCACTAGAGGCCAGGAGCAAAATGGTAGTACTATTCACGCAATCTTCACTAGCAAATGGTTTTCTCAAGAGGCCCACAGATAGCATGCATTGTCGACTTCAAGAGTGGGACTAATTGATGGAAGTAACTGCTGATCCGGTGATGTGAGAACTCAACCCGTTTATTTTCCGTTTTTGCCTATTGGCAAGGGAATGAATAGTACCAAGTACCAACTGCCAACTGCAAATTGGTGGTTAAATATTGGCATCACTCCCATTAAAACCCTTGAGCTGTTCCGGATGACTTGCCAACCCAGAGGCTTCCTGCCCAAAGAATGTCTACAGTGAAGCTGAGTTGACATCAAATGAATAGGATGGCGTGTCCATCTATCTTCAGAGGCATGAGATAATAGGAGTTAAGTTGACCAGGACGTGGTGAATTGGTATTTCGCTTGTGGATGAGACAACTAAAGAAACGAAAATCAAATGTGGAGTAGGTAGCCGATGCGCAAACAGTGGTGGAACAGGTGCTGGACCAAATCAGCACTGCAAGCGTGTTCATCTCTAAAAAAAGAAGAATATAATTCAGTGTAATAAGTAAAGAAAGTGCGCCCGCTTTTGTAACGTTGCCAGCCGGAATGCTCCATGTCTGCATTACGTGTGTGTGCGCCCATGTTTGTTTGTGAAGCGTGTAAGGAACAACTGCTAACTAAACAAAGGGTCGCAGGGGACAAAGCATAGGTTTAATGGCCGGCAAATATGATCCGGGTGGCGGATGATTATATGCACAATGACACGCCTAGTAGCCGCAACTAACAATGTATTTGGCCTTTTGTCTGAAGTCTTGTTCGACAACACGCTGGAACTTGGTTTTTTTTAGAAAAAGGGTTTGGAACTATTTGTGACTGGCCAGACAGTGAAATGGTTCGTTTGACCAGCGAAATTCTATTATCATCCTGGTTCTAGTGTGCCCACTTTCTGAAACTTAGAAAACATATTTATAAGTTTTCTGAAATTCTGAAAAGAAGACACACCTATATATTGAGTTGAAAGTTATCCATTTAAATGTTTATGAAACAATCTGGTCTCATCACCTCGCGTCGTCCCCACGGACGGCCGGGGGGAGCCCAGATCTGCCGCCCCTCGTCCCTCATCCCTCCTCCGCCCCTCCTCGCCGCCGCCGGCGCAGGTCGCCGGGCAAAGCCCGCTCGGGCTAGGCGGCGGCGGGGCCTTCTTCTCCTCCTGCCCGAGGATGGCGGCGCGGGACACTTTCTTCTAGTGGCGGCAAGGCGCGGCCATGGGGCGCGGCGGCGCGACGGCACGGGCTGGCGGCGGTGGCTGCTGGGCGTATGTGGCGTCATCCTCTCCTGGGCCGGCGGCGGGGTCTGGTGTAGGGCTCTCCGGTGGCGCGGCTGGGGCTTGCGGACGGCTCTGCTGCTCGCGCGGCGCGGCTGTTGGCTGGTCAGGCGGTGGCGACATGGAGCCTACTTCCAGTCCCTGGTGGTGATGGTGGAGATCCGTGCACAAGACTTGATGGAGGTTCTTCGAACAGATCTGGGTGAAAACCATGCGCTCGGCTAGATGCCAAGGCCGGCGATGGCGGCGCTCTTCTGTGTCGTTCTTTTCTTGAAGACATCGCCGTGGAGAAGTTCCAGACCTCTATCTACTACCTCCGGGGGAAACCCTAGATCGTAGATCGGATGACGGCGGCGCTCTTGCGTCGTTTTCCCCTTGTGGGCGTCAGTCTTGGAGGTGTGCACGGGCTCGAGGGACCAGCGGACAGCATCTTTGGTGGAGCGGTGTTTCATCTTACGCATCGACTACTATGGATCTCGGCGGCGTGGCGCAGTGGAGCCTCGGCGTTTGATGTGTGTAGATGGACTCGCGCAGGAGGATGGCGCTGTCTGGCGTCGTGGTGGCGTCGATTGCAGACTTGACAAGGTCGTGGCGTCAGTATCTGCTATGAAGATGGATCGGTGGAAGATGGTGGCGGCGGCATCTGAAAGTGCACCGGACTGGTATGTGCCCCAGACCAGGTATATGGCTTGGCTGGGGACTCCGGTTTTAGATGTTAGGCTTAGATGCGAGGTCTGTTTGGTATTAGGCTCAGACTATCGGCACCCCTTCATCAAGTGGATAGAAGTAGCGACAGATGTTGCCAAGATGGTGGCTTCAGATTTACTGATGTATTACTTTGTAAGGTCTTTGTGAATAATTAATAAAGTGGCTGCATGCATCATCCAGATGCAGAGGCCGGGGCCTCCTTTTCAAAAAAAAAATTTGCAACCTGCATGAATGGTCATATTATTTCACGAAAATTTACATGTGTAAGTTTCTAATTAATACATATGTGTTTATTTATTTATTTTAATTTGTCAAAACGCATAACTATGATTTTTTCTATTTTAAGTTTTAGAAGTGGATTCTAGTGTATCTAAATTTCAAAAATCCGGCGCAGGAAAGAATCCCATCTGCTCTTTTCATACAGAGAGAAAGAAGTGAAACCACCTATGCTTGGTGCCTCCATTTGCCGGCGTTGTCTCCGGTGGCTCACCTCCCCTGATGACATCCGGTCGTCGGTGAGAAGGTGGGTTGCCGGATCCCGCGCGCGACGTGTAGTAGTGGTAGTTTTAGGACTAGATTGCTTAGATTTCGGTTGGCCATGGCTTCGGCTCTGATGGTGGCGCTGGCGGCGGTGAATGAACTTTTTCTGGATCCCTCTTCGACGAAGCGATTCCCATTGTCGTCTCCGTTGAATCCAATATATTTGTTGGTGAAGTAGGGTTGGCGCGGAAATGATGATGACTTTGTGAAGGCCCGTTGTGCTTCAATCCGTCATGATGCCAACCTTAATCGCCTACTTTTTTTCTTTCAAAAAATCTGCTCTGTACACTGTCAACTAAGGAGCAAATCATATGATTAGGATCAACCTTTTTTTTTTCTATTTATATGGCTTGTTATTCCCAATTTAATTTGCATGGAACCCGATAAAACAACTTAGGTTCAATATGAATAGGCCAGAAGGCCAAAAAAGTGTTCCTTTCCCTTAGCGGTGGCTAGGGTTACACCTCACCCACAAGCAACACCTCGAACCCGTGCACTCGCATCCCCTCCGCCTGCCACTCTGGCGGCTGAAGGCGGGTAGGAGAATTCTGGTGCCTTGGCTCCGACTAGAATTTTAGGTTAGGGTTTTTAGTCCTCGTAGGGGCGGCGTTCGGGTGGATGGCAGTGCTTCTTATTTGATTTGGACTTCCGGGCTCCGATCCTCCTCGAGTTTGTTCGTCTAGACGAAATCAACAGAGCTCCGATGTAGATTTCTGTTGTCTCCTTGGGGCAGCGAGGATAGGTTTTCTCGTCGTGTGTGTGCGACGTCGAGATCTGGTGTCAGGCACTTCGGATCGATTTAAGGGTTCAACAACGACGACTGCGGCTCCATGGTGCCGGTCCTTAGGGGCACGTGCATGATGACTTCCTGACTGTCATCGACAAGATCAAGCCGGCTCCGATAGGAGAGCGGCGACAATGGCGCGTCGGCGGCTCATTCTTCGATGGTCTAGAGACCTCGATGTAATTTTTATTATATTTTGGGTGTTTTGTACTTCTGGTGAACTTTTATAATAGATCTGGATGCTTTTTTTCAAAACAAAATGAATATTTTTTGTTTCGATGGACAAATGATGACACAAGCCGTTGATCGTGAATTTGTGAAATCAGAAATTAAATGTTCCTATTGCCTTGATATACACCCCAATGGTCCAATTCCTGTGAGAACGAATCTAGGTTGGCTTTGTTCCTAGATTCGTTCTCACAGGAATCTAGGTTGGCTTTGTTCCTTTTTTTCGCTCTCTCCCCTTCCCTTCCGAAGCAGAGAGAGGCGACTAGCTTTGCTACAGGCAACTCGTCTTCCGGTGCCCCTCACCGGCGGCTCCTCGTCCCTGACGGCCTATGGCCGTCGGTGGGTGGGGGGTCGCCGGAGTCCGGTGCGCGGACCTTGTGCAGCAGTAGGCGTAGGTCTCTGTAGGCTAGGTTTTCGGTCGTCCCCCGTTTCGGTTCCGACGGTGACGGCGGCGGCGGCGAATAATACTGCTTCAGATCTGTCCCCGACAGTGTGTATGGCAGAGGTCGGCGGTGGATCTGGGAGTCAGGCTTCCGGTCGAGGCTGGTGCGGCGGCGGCGGCGACCTCGACGCTGTCTTTTGTGCTCCGGCATCGCCGTTGCGGCGACACGCGTGTCGCTGTGGTGCCAGGGAGCTTCTGCTGGAGCTTTGGATGCAGGTGCTCTGTTCCTTCCCGCTCTTTGGTTTGCTGGAGCTGCGGTCGGTCGGCGGCGTCGACGGCAGACGGCTGGCCCAGGTGGTTCGGGGTGGTGATCCCCCGGCCGTTTCGATGGCATTAACGAGGCTTTGGCCTCTAAGTCCCCACCTGGGTGTCTCCCGGCTGCAACTGATGGTCCATCGGCGGTTCAGGTTTCGGCAAGGCAGCGGCGGAGTCCGGCGTCTCGGCGAGTCGCCGTCGTCGGAGGCGGAGGTGGCCTTCCTCGAAGACGTTCTTGTAATTTCTTTTTCTTGGGGGTCTTTTTCGCTTAAGGTGCTGGCAGCTGTGCTGCGACGTGTACTCTCTCGATCTTTCTAATGAAATCGTCGCTTTCCGCAAAAAAAAAAAAAGGTTGGCTTTGTTCCTGTTGCAGCTTTTGTTCGAATTCTGCACTGGTCCGCTCTTGGGGTCAAGCAATCAGTTCCCTTGCACGACCCATCTGTGTCATATCCTCCACCTTTTATAAGCTTTTGGCTGTGCCGCGCTTGTGCCTTCCCTTTGATGAAAGTGAGCATCTAGTGCTTAGTTCTTTCCTTTTGGCCATTGATTGCTTCTCAAAGACAACAACAGGACAACCAGCTTTGGAGCCGGCCCCTCCTTCGCTGGCATGAAAAGTTCCGTGGAACCTCCGCCTGCGCTTTGGTTCAGGTTCTTCCCCTGCAGCTGCAGGTGATGGAAACTTCCTTCTGTTGCATTTACATGCGGCACTGCTAAGCCGGGAGTGGTTCCATACCAAATGGTAAGTAAATGTTTTACCTACCAAAGCCACGGTTTGGTTCAACGGAAAACACAGAAGTTGGTTTTTAGGAGATGGTGAAGGAAGTGGCACGGTTGGAGTGGGGGGAGGTGATTAAGGTTGGCATGATGGATGATGATGAGCACGCATGTATGTCGTCCGTTAGTACGAGGCCAATTAGATAGTGGCGCCTTTACACAAAGCAACCACAATTTAGTTTATTTTTGTAGTAAGTACGAATCAATACCTTAATTAACTGACGATCTTAACTGACACCTATCTGTGTTGTACTATTATTATTTTTCCAATGGCAAGTGGTCTGAGGAATTCATGGAGCTTGCATATAATCAGATGTTCCCGAACGAGAAACCTATGATTCAAAGTTGGTCCTCGCCACGATATAATAATACTAGTAGTAATAACAATGCTGATAGCTAGCAGAACGCGTCCGGTTTCAGGCCATGATTGCTTCGTTCGACTGATGATGGCAGGCAGGGCGGCATGGACAACCAGCAAAGATCGCCCGAGACATGGCCTCCAATCTCGCAGCGCAGATCATGCATGCACTGTTCCCTTTTAAATCACGTCCTGAACCCCTGAACTGAAGCAAACTGCCGACGCGAGAGGAACAAACAGAGGCATGTGTAGTGGTCACCACCGATCTTTTTTTTTTTTGAGAGCATGGTCACCACCGATCCTTTTTTGAGAGCATGGTCACCACCGATCTAGCCGTGTTGTTAATGTGTGCGTGCGAGTTACTGCCTGGAATCCAACCCGGAAAAAAAAAAGGCGTATGTTAGGTGCGCGCGCCTACCGCGTGCGTACGCTGCTCCAGGCCACGCACACCGGCACACGCGACGCCGGCTGGGGAGCACGCGGTGTCGTGTCCTATCCGGGGGATGCCGTTGCCTTGGGCCTACGCAAATTGACGGCGTACTTGCCGTTCGGTACGAGAGACGGCCAGCCGATCGATCGAGCTCGTCTTTCTGGCCCGCCAGCTGCTCCAAGATTAGTTGGGTCGAAAGTACGCGTACACCCTGAGGCTTTGGAACTTGGTCATTCAGAAATTCCACGTCGACTGACTTGGACACGTCTTCATGGCACATGGTAGACTTCGTCGAGGAGTGGTGGGCGAGCACAAGCGCATCGGGCACTGCCAACAGAAAGGCCAAGGCTTCGATCAACATGCTCGTGTCATGGGTCATTTGAAATGAGAGGAACGCAAGAGTGTTCTGGTCAAAAAGTGCTCCTCCGCCAATATTGCTCAACATCATCGTGACAGAGGCAAAACTATGGAACACCGCCGGGGCAAAGAGATTAGGGTCTTTTTTATTGTGAGAGTAATTGTCATGTCGCGTTTTGGGTGTGCTGTAACAAACTCTATTCTCTCCTTACTTAATATATGAGGCAAAGCATTTGTCTCCGTTTCAAAAAAAAAAAAAAGTACGCGTACGTTGTTGATCATTGGCGCCGAGCTAGCTGCTCAGTCTAGAATCAGGGCATGCACTCAGTTCTAATTCTGATTTAGTCTCATTTTTCTTTTGTAGTATATCCTGTGATGACCGCGACGCGGGTTGGCAGGGCACACTCGACGTGAGATCAGGTTCGGGACGTCAACGACATGTGAAGATTTGCGACCTGCAATACGCCAACCGATCATATATTGGTGCTGTGTAACGAGGGGCATGCGCTGGACGGATAGGGACGGACAGATATGATCGTCGGATGCAACGTATGTACCGCGGCGCCGATGCGTGCGAGCGTGTCCGTCCAACCGCAGCCGCGGGCGGGAAGGCACCGGCGCCGGCGCTGACCCGCCACTGCCCCGATCGGCCGGTGCAACCGCAGCCTGCTGCAGATCCGTGCGAGCGTGTCCGACTGCTCTCCGTCTACGACGGCGACGGCGGAGCAGGCGGAGGCGGGGGAGGCATGGATGCGTGTACGTTCAGTCGCACCCACTGCCCCCGGAGTCGTTGGCAGATCCTATATGACACCCGTGTGCGTCTGATCGTCGTAGAGAAGCGAGCGAACGAGGCGACACGGGCCGGCCCATTTTGAGCGAACACCTGGTTTTGGGAACCTTCTTGTATGTTCGCTGAACCGTTTTTTTTTTCTTTTGCTGGTTTTCCCCCTTTTCCCTTTTTTCTTGTTTTAATTTTTGTTTATTTTTTTCTGTTTCTGTTTCAATTTATTTTCTTCCATTTTATCATTTTTTGTATTTATTTTTATACTATATTTTCAAGAAAATATTTTGAAATCCTCAATTTTAATCATGATTTCAAGAATTCTTCATGGTTTTCAAATTTTGTTCACTTTATAAATTTGTGTTCACAATTGAAAATAGTTCAGCATATACAAAACGTTCAATGTGTATTTAAATGTTTGTTCAGCATATATCATAAAATGGTTCAATGTGTAGTTAAAAACTAGTGGTTGGGACGCCACCCGATGGCGCCGCTTTAGAGGAAGCTGTGCGCACGTTTTCATTTTAAAAAATACATAGAGTCCTCGCCTCCGTCTAAGAAAACATCTTAGAGAAAAAAACACTCACCTTCATCTAAAAAAAGAAATAAAAAAGAAAAAATTACCACCACAGCCTACCAGCGAGCGCCATTATGCGTAACCCTCCATTTAAAAAATATCAGAGGTCCTCACCTCCATCTAAAAAGAGAAAAATACATTTAAAAAATAATACTCACATTCATCTAAAAAAATTGCAAAAGATTTCTCATCACGGCCAACCAGCTTCTGCCACGTGGCATAGCTAGTTGGCCGTCCTTCACGCGACGCTTAACGGGTTTAATTGTTCAACGTATATTACAAAAATTTCAATGTATATTTATTTTTTATCATATATCACCAAAAAAATTATCACAAAAATGTTCACTGTGTAGTTAAAAATTGCACAACGTATATTACAAAATGTTTAATGTATATTTGAAAATTCATTAAATGTTTCGTTTTTCAAAATTTTATTCATGTTTTCAATAATTGTTCAAGGTTTAAAAAAATCATGTTTCAAAAAATTGTTTGAGTTTGAAATATGTTCAACAAAAAATTATTCATTTTTTTAAGGAAGATTAAAAAAATGGATCTGCCGCCGTACATGGTACTTTTTGTTTAGCGCTGTAATTTAAGACAAACTCAGTCGTTTGCTGCAGCGGCTGGCGACACGGCTATCTAGCGTTAGGTTGCGGGTTCGCATCCATCCATTGCTGCAATTTTTGTGACATTTTTTATTATGTTCGCTTGCTGGTTCGAATCCATTCTTCAGCGAAAGGTCTTCATTTTGACGCCGACGAGCATCGAGCAGGAGCTCTCAGAGTCGTCAGACTGTTTCTCTAACCTAGTGCGGAGCCCAGCTGGTGGTAGTAGTTAGATAGCCCAACAACTCCTGCACCTTAAAGGCTACTGTATATATGTAGCCCACCTATGGTGCTCAACTGGACCGGACTGCAACTGCAGGAAGTTTGGAGAAGTAGCAAGACTGGTGCTAAAAGGCTGTATTTGCATATTCAATATTGGGCTGGTCAAAAATATTTTTTTGGCAATTATATGCTCATATAGAATTCCCAAATCACCCTCAAAAATATAATTCTCAAATAAGTTGGAAAGGATGGTGATTCCTCACCGGAACTATATCTTGCCTATAACAAGATGTACGCTCCCCTCGCCGTTCTGGGCGGCCTAGGGCTGTAGCACCATTTTTGACTGCTTAACAACGGTCTCCCAAGTTTCCTTTGTCTTTTTTGTGTTTTTCTTTTTCTTTTGATTTTCCTTTCGGTTTCTTTGTTCTCTTTTCAGCTTTTCTTTTTTAGTTTTTTCCACAATTTTCTCTCATTTACTTTATTTCTTTCTTGGTTTACTATGATCTGTTTCCTTCTTTTTCATTTTTCCTTGGCTTTTCAACATAAGTCTACATTAGCCTAAGAAAAACACAAGTCTACATGTTTCGTATACATCATATACATTTTTATACACATTTAATATTTTTCAGATATATGTTTTGATGCCTATTTTGTTTTACATACAAATTATAATTTTTTTATTCATATAAACATCTTTATATAAGTTTATAATTTTTAAATTACATGATTGTTATTAAAGTATATGTTTTGACGTCTATTTTTTCATGCATATTATACATTTTTTGTCTATAATAGGAACATTTTTTATACTTGTTAATCATTTTTATTACATAAGACTAACATTATTTTAGATATATGTTTTGATGTCCACTTTTTTTATACAATTTTTTTGAGCTATATGTTTTTATATCTACTTTTTTATACAGTTGTACGTTTTTCATATCCATCAAAACCATTTTTCTATAAACATATAACATATTTCAAATGCATGATTAACATTTATACAAATTTTATCTAAATTTAGTTTTATAATATATATGTTTAGATTACTTCGAAATATAAACAAAGGTAAAAAAGGAAAGCAAAAAACGAAAAAATGTTTAAAATGAGCTTTTGAGGTCTTTGTAACTCCGCTTCAGGCGAGACCTTGTTCAGTCTCGCTCCAAGTGACACACAGTCGCGCCAGTGATTACCTACTTGTCGCTCAGTGCAATAAAATGTCGGACAATCACAGAGGAGCTAACTGATTGGCCGGGCCTCATCTCAATGCGTTTTATCTTTCCCGTATAATTCTTCTGCATGTTTTCTCCCAGTTTTCTCCTTTCTATGATTTTTTACGTTCTCTTTTTAATCTATTTTATCTTTTAAAATTCATGAACATTTATAAAAATCCACAAATAATTTCGAAATTTACGAATAATTTTCAGAAAACATGAATACTTTTTAAATTCGAAACCATTTATTAAATTCTTGAATATTTTTCAAATCAATGAATATTTTTTAAATGCAAGATTTATTTTAATGTGAATATTTTATAGGAGAATATTTTTTAAAGAAGGAAAATATGTTATAAGTTTTAATGTGATTTTTTTATATGCCTATGTTCATTTGAAGTTCATTTAAAAAAATGAGGACTTCGTTATAAGCGTATCTGTGAAAGGCCTAGCACTTGTTTTTTCTCAAGCCATGTGAATTTAAGGATTAGATTTTGGTTCAGAAAAGGAAGAACTCGTAATATGGTCTTTCTATGGGCTGAAAGTGGTCCATGGACTACATTAAAAGGTTGGTCGCGCTTGCTTCTAAATTGACAAATGGCCTTATGAATCTCGTTGAGAAGTATAACTCATAGGGACTTATATAAATGGGCGCCCTTTTTTTTACCAATGGCGACTGCTTGAATTAGATAACCAGAACTACAAGAATGACCTAGAAAGGAAAAAAAACAATCTCGCCCTTCTGAATCCTCCATCTTCTCTGCCACACACGTGTTGACGATGCGCTGAAGGTGCCATCGCTGGAGTTCCACGCCACTAGGGGAATATGAGAGAGAAATCTACGCAGATACCTAAGAAGTCGTTAGACTCTGTCGAGAAGCGCTGGTGATGCGGATGTAGAAGGATCCACGACCGGGACGAAAAAGTGATGTTGGGTCCAATGACACAACATTTTATTCCCGTCGTTTCCGTCGCCCTAGGAAGGAGCAGAAGAGGACGACCACCATTGATCTGATACATAAAGCCCACTTCGACGTTGTGATTGCCTCTATGTTGTTGTTGGGAGACTAACACACACCCACATCTAGGATCCAGGATTCGTACACATGAGCTCCCAGATCCGTCGCCAATGAAGAAGACAACCGCCTCATCTGAATAGAATCGTCTTTTTAACCTTGATTGATTTTGTGCATCGTTAGATCTTAGCCCTATGGAACATTCTATTTTGTTTCCCTCAACTATCTTTTTCCTCCTCCACAAATATCCTTCTCAGTCAAACCTCGTCTCCATCAGCATCCACACCCGCATCATGCCACCTCCATCTCGTCATGCTTGCCCACTATGTATAAGATCTTTTGGTTTCATGCTTATGCACTATGCACATGCGGAAGTTGAGTGATTGTCGTGTCATCATAGACATCATCAAAATCTATTAGGTCTTGTACACTGCAAGGTGCTTAGAGAAATAAATCATGAGTCCCGCTTCGGTACAACCCTCCTAAAACGTATTAAGGACAATATAGTCCTTTGACAACTCACCATACATATGTTCGACTGCCCCCCTATACGACGCGCGTTGTGTTTGACTGGTGTGCGCTGCACAGGAAGAGCATCCCGACTGGGCCGGCCCATTATTGTGTGAAAACTATGAAAAAAACACCGATAAGGAAACGACTGGCAACAAGGGTTCGAACCATGCACCTCAGTTTGGTAAGCGGTCATCGCTAACCAGTCCAGCTAATGAGTTCGCTGTCCAAGAAATAAGCGCTAGCTATAAGAATGATCGCAGCAACCGGTTTAGTGTAGCGAACCATTTTTTCCTCTGTTTCTTTTTCTTTTTCTTTTCTTTTTACTCTTTCAAGTTTTCTTTTCTTTTCAACAAAATTTGAAGGCTTTTAAATTTTTGTTCAAAATTTCAGAAAATGTTTGTTTTTTTCTAATTTTCATCAATACAAGAATTTTTAAAAAATCTCCGTGTCCTTAAAAGAGTGTTCAGAATGGTAAAACGTGATTTTTTTAAAACTACAAACAAAATTTTGAAAACCAACAACTTTTGGAAAACACGAACAACAATTGGGTTTTTCAAACATTTTTTCAACAAGTTGAACAAAAAATTGAATCCAAAAAGGAGTTTTGCATTTCCTCGAACATTTTGGTGAATTTGTGAACAAAAAAATTGAAATCAGGAAAATGTTTGAAATTTCAAACAAATTTTGAAAGCGCGAACGTTATTTGAAACTCCACAGACATTTTTTGAACATGTCAATAAATTTTGGAAAAAGGGTACTTTTTTGAATTTGTGGGAAAATTTTGTAAACTAGAACACTTTTAAATTGTGATTTTTTTTTGGAAACGGAAACATTTTTTGAAATTCTTGAACATTTTTTTAAGAGTAAAATACACCATATTCTGCCGAGGTAGGATCGTCTATCTTGTGGAGGAAGTGGGGACGGAACCATTAAGACTTTTGCATCGGGGTGGGAGGAGGAGGACACAGGATGAAGCCTGTCGGCTGCTTGTTGCTGCCGTCGTCGCCGCCCTCGCGTACGGCGGTGGCGCCACGGTCTTCGTGGAAGGCAAAAACCATTGCGTGGGGAGGGGGCTTTGGGGCCGTCGCGTGGGAGAGCACGATCGACGACGACATAGATGCAGGATGGCAGACCTGTTTGCAAAAGTTGAGGTGCATCCTGAGATTTCCAATAAAATACCATGTTCAGCGGAGAGTGTTCGGGTAGGCTAGAAGGGCCCGTTTGGGAGCAGCTCATTACTCGAAATCCGTTAAATGGCCCCAATTTTTTTAACAGCCCTGCATGACCAATTCAAGGCACCATGCCAACTTTTTTGAGTTTTCGACAATTCTTGCATTTTCTGGAGTTTTTTTTGGTGAAAAATGGCCAATAAATGGTCGGACGTGATGCAACTTGCATATGGTGTCGGAATTCGTTAAAACCTGTCATGGATGCCTACCATGGGCAGTCACATTTCCTTGCAAACGTTCAGGTCATTTCATGCATGTCCAAAAACAGGCCATGTTCAACGGAGAGTGTTTGGGTAGGCCAAAAGGGTCATTTTGAGAGCATGTTTTTCTGGCATTCATCAAACGACCCCAAGTATTTACATGAGCTTATATGATCAATTCACACCATGCGAAGATGTTTTAAGTTTTTGACAATTCTTGCATTTTCTTAAGTTTTCTCGGTGAAAAATGCCCAATAAATGGCCAGACATGACACAACTTTCATACGGTGTCGAAATTCATTCAAACCTGGCATGAATGTCAACCATGGGTATGACCACCTTATTTCAAAAGTTGGGTTCATTTCATACATGTCAAAAAATATACCGTGTTCAACGGAGGGTGTTTGACTAGGCGAGAAGGGTCCATTTGGGAGCACTTCGTTTCTCAACATCTCTAAAATGGCTACACTTTTTTTCATAGTATTGTATGACCAATTCAAGGCACCATGCCAGTTTGTTTCAATTTTCGAAAATTCTTGCATTTTTCTGAAGTTTTCGATGATAAATGGCCGGACATGACGCAACTTGCATACGATGTCGAAATTCGTTCAAATTTCGCATAGATGACTACCATGGACATGCCAACCTGCTTGCAAAAGTTGGGGTCAGTTCATGCATGAAGAAAAATAGACCATGTGCAATGGAGGGAGTTCGAGTAGGCCAAAATGGTCCGTCTGAGAGTCCGTTTTTGTTCATGGCCTTATATGACCAATACCATGCCTAGTTGTTTGAGTTTCTGATAATTCTTGCATTTTCTGGAGTTTTCTCGGTGAAAAATGGTCAATAAATGATCAGACGTGACACAACTTGCATACGGTGTCGGACTTCATTCAAACCTGGCATTGGTGCCTACCATGGGTATGCCTGCCTGTTGGCAAAAGTTTGGTCATTTTTATGCATGTCCAAAAATAGACCATATTTAACGGAGAGTGTTCGGGTAAGGCGAGAAGGGTCCGTTTGAGACCACATTTTTTCGGCATCCATCCCATAATCCAAATTTATTCCATGAGTTTTGGCCAATTCAAAGCACTATGCCAAGTTGTTTGAGTTTCCGACATATTTTGATTTTCTGGAGTTTTCTCGGTGAAAAAAGGCCGATAAATGGTCAGACATGTCACAACATGCAAACAGTGTTGGAAGTCGTTCAAACCTGGCATGGATGCCACATATGTCCGTGTCAGACTGCTGAAAGAAGTTGGTGTCATGTATCCATAGACGAAAAAACCACTAGTTGAGAGGAGTGTGCTAGACTAGGCCAGACGAGTGCATCCGTGAGCATGTAGTTTTTCCTAATTTGAATGCTTCTGTTATTTCTAATTTCTGTCATTATCAATCAACAATGCACTAATCATTTCTTGAAATTTGTCAACAATTTTAAAATTTCAGATTGTGTATGAAAATTTGACAAGTTTGAACACCTTTTCCAAAATTGGTAACAAATTAGCAACAATTGATGAAAATTTTGAAATTTTTTTGGAAATAACGTACTATTTCCAAAAATTATTAACTTTTCTTGAAGCACAAACATCTCTTAAATCTATGAACAAAATATTAAAAAACATGAACTTTTTTTTTGAATTTTCAGGATATTTTTAAAATTCTAAAAAAATTCGAAAACAAGAACATTTTAGGGTATTCCGAACAGATTTCTTTCAAAAAGAACAATAAAGTTCGAAAAGGAAAAAAATGAATTATCAAAAAAGAGGAAAAAATGAAAAAATAGAAAAAATGCTTAGGCGTTGGCCTAACTAGGCGACAACATCGATCCCATTGGACGCCTGTTGGGGGAAAACCCTATTAGATGGTTATTACGTCAAACAGTCGCTATTTTGCACATACCAAATCGATACGAGTGAACATGGGCCAACATTTTAATCTATTCGTTGCCTCTGCAGATGCTGGTTTGGTTTTGGGAGCCTCTAGATAGTTTCAGGCCAGTCTTTATCGGTTTGGGAACGTTTAAGAAGGTTCATGAATCGTGCTTTTTGTTTTTTTTTCAAATTGGAAAGTTCAAAAATGTTCAACATATTTATTTTTTATTGTATTTTTAAAAAAAGTTCAAAAATATCAAAAAATTCTCGTGTTTTCCAAAAAAAAAGAGTTTCAATTTTTTTGTGTTTTCAAAAGAAATTTGGAATTAAAAAATCTTTTTTTAATTTGACTTTAAAAATGCATTCCATGTTTCGGAAAATTTGTTTGCATTTTTATAATTTTCTTTACAATTTTGAAAAATGTCCGCGTTTTAAAAAAGTCACATTCAAATATGGCGCTACTCATAGTTCTTAAATTTCTGAGCTGTTCATTAGTCAAAATAGCTAGCTCATTGTAGTTGTTCTGCTCGTTTGTGTGTTTGTGGGAGGTCCTGGTTCGACTCCTGCCGCATGCAATTTTTTTTAGGATTTTTCACTCTTTCACTACAAGACTACTATAGAGATCGCTCGTTGCTGGGCCGGCCCAGTTAATGCGCTGTGTACGGTCAGGGTGATGTATTTTGCAAAAGGACCATCTTACCCTTTCTTATGAAGGGGTATGGACAGATCTAGTCCGTCAATGTGTTTAGGGGATTGTACCGAAAAAGAAGTGATACACCATTTTTTCTTAAGCACCGGTGCTTTGTAGAGGGTATACCTAATTACACACCCCTCATGTATGATAGGCATTGAGTTAATTTAGTTTACCAAGCATCTTGCATTATACAAGACCTTAGGGAAATACACGCTGCCTTTCTGGAAGGGTTAAGCGACCATGTGTTTGTGAAGTGATCATCTAGTTGTGAAGACAAACACAAGCTTTGCAACAAATTGAGCAAGCTACGTACGCTGAAATTTGCTACCCCCCCCCCCCCCCCCCCCCCCCCCCCCCCCCCCCCCCCCCCCCCGCGAAAAGAAATTTGTTATACGATACTAGCAAAAGTAAATATACGCTTAGACAGTTAAAGAAAACTACGACTAAAACAAGATTGCAATCAGTTAAACAACCATATCAGAACAAATTTTTCAAATGATTTTGGTTTAAAATATTTTTCAAACAATTAATACTTTTTCAGTTTGTAAATCACGTACCATTATCAGGAAACAAACTAATAAGTAAACATGGATATGCTCTTACTTGATTTTCCACATGGCAAGTTGAAACAATTTTTGTTGTCGAAATCGAAGTACAATATCAAAAGTATTGGGATAAGATTTCCGATCAAAATTGATGAATGATTTCGGTTTAAATAGTTGACAAAACAGTGTTGTTAGATCTGATTGATGCATGCCTAAGGCTCAAACCCAAGAATACCCATGCACCCATAGTGAAGAATAACCATGCAAATCATCAGCAAATTCATTCAAAAAGATTTAATGCGTGTGCTTCATTTAGAATTCGCAACCAAGAGTCAAATCATGGGCGTAGGTAAGTTTCATAGCTTTAGATATATTTCACTTAGCTAGAAAAATAGTAGGAAACTAAAAAATCAAATTAAATCGATGGTCATGGCTGGCTATCAATTAGTGTCAGTGTTGGAGACAATGATACAACTAAACAAATAAAGACGAACTTGCTACTTAAATTGCTTGCCGGTTAAAAGAATAGATCCCTTAGTTCTTAGATATAAAGATGGACATCAACATACACATCATGCCAATCTTAACCTCCCTAAGATGTACGTATACCACTATTTTCAATTGAATCACTTATCACACGCATACTCAGTTACTGCCCCCTTCTAATTCTTTGCTGTAGATTCTCAGGAGTGGAAGTATTGCTCCTGTCTCTTGCTCTATGCGTCTCTTCAGCTCTCTTAGAATTCGCATTGGCCCACTTTTTCTAAAGATAGTTTTTCCCAGCAAATCCCTGCATATACAGATTTCTTCACACCTAATGGTGGAAGGTTTATTTGCATGTTTACTAAGTGTGAGGAATCAGTCAAACCTGGTGCACTGAATTGGGGTGCAGATAATATCAACCAATGTATCATGAATTAGCATCTTCTAAACTGGAATGTCATCCACTGATTGCTTTTCATGTACTGTACTCGTAGACAAAAGTGGAAGCTAACACCACTGGATCCGTGATTAGTTAAGGATTATATGAACAAAAATCTATAAATAGAAACTAACAAACAGTGTGTGCTTTTACCAATGCAGATTAGGAGCCCATGGCAAGAAGGATGGTATCTTATAAAAATATTTTTCACCCTGTATACTCTTCATTGAATTTATCAATTAATCCACATTCTCATCCATGAAGGCATGCATCATATGAGAATTTCAGCAAGCACAGAATAGCTAAAAAAAACTTTGGGCAAATAGAAATCCAACGAACACAGAACGGAGAATCCCTCACCGTCCACATAACGAATTAGGTCGAAGGAGAAGACACAGCACCTGCGGCCATCGGATTGCGTCTTCTCGAACATGTCAAGTCCTTGACGCAGGTCGACCGACCTGTAATGATTGTTGGCCCACCCCTATCTCATCTACACCAACCCCACTTTGTATGTAATTATTATTTTTCATAGGGTGCAATTGTTTAGGTCTAGAGTCATGCAATTGTTGCTGGATAAATTTGAATGAAATTATTAAAGGCCTTACATGATGAAGCTCACCGGCGACGGATCGGATTCATTGAGAATGTCACAGACGATTTCCTACGCATCTTCCGTCCTATCTGAATCATCCGAGCCTAAATCTGATAGGTACTCCGTAGTTCACACGTCAAATAGTTGATACAATAAACAGTAGGAATAGTTAATACTCCACTACGGGGGTTGGTAGTGTGGTACTGCCCGTTATAGTGCACGAGACATCCTTGGCCTGTTTCTGCCTCTGCGTGGAGGGTGGCAACCGACGCTCCCGAGGGAATCAGTGACGCAGACATGCATGAAAGATGATAAACTGCTATAAAAATGGGTACTGTGCTAGCGAAGGGTTGGTACGATTGATGCGTTGGTAGCTTTTCTTTAGAGTAAAACTGCCTTGAGCGGGCTGGAACGCTGTGGTACACGACAAGATGTCCATTTTCTTAGGGCAGTCAGGTGCAGAGATGTCTCTAGTTTTTCTTTAGATTATTACTAGCAACTGAATATGTACTCCCTTCTTCCGACGAAAAGTATACATGTAGAAATTTTAGGATAAATCATGGAGTGGAGTAAAAATGCATTGGGAAGATGCAATCCATCATCTCTAATTTTTTTTTATTATCCAATCCCAATGAGCTAAATGCATGTAGAAATTAAGAAGAACATGTGTAGAATGTTATTGATCTTGATTATCGTGTGGTGAGAGAAATTTTTTTTTTCCACTTTAAAGTGCATTGATAAGATAGAAGTACACTCTTTTGTGAATAAATTTTAAAGCCAAACCGTACACTCTTCACCGGACGGAGGGAGTATATGAGAGCCGTTAATGCAGATGCATTGGTGGCTTGGTGCTACACCAAATTAGTACTCCCTCCGTTTTTATTTAGTCCGCGTATTAGTTTGGGTCAAAGTTAAGTTTGGTAAACTTTGACAAATTTTATAAACAAAAATATTAACATATACAATTACAAATCAATACCATTAAATTCATTATTGAATATACTTTCACATCATATAGATTTGTTATGATAAATGGTTATATTGTTTTCTATAATCTTGGTCAAATTTTATGAAGTTTGACTTCAACCAAATCTAATATGCAGAGTAAATAAAAATAAAAGAGGAAGTACTGCTTTGCCGTTGCGGATGCGGCGTGCTTTTTTTCATTTTTTACATGAACAAATTTGGCGTGTCTGTAGCTTGTACATGTGTCGACTCTTGATTTTCTCTAGCTGTTGCCGCATGTTTTTATAGTACATGTATTTTAATTGTTGATCAATGATACATGTGGTTTACTGACGTGAATCTACATGCATCGCTGTGGGGGCGAATGCCCCCACTCGTTTTTTTGGCCCACTTATGCTAGCCCCAGGATATTCAGCGTTGCCCCCACCCAGGCCAAGATATTTGCGCCCACTGCTTTATTTTCTGTTGTATTTTTAAAGCCCATGTATGAGAAATAGATAGGTTATTAGCCCAGCTACCCATCTAGCGAGACTGACGAGCAGGCGAGCAGGCCTCATGCGCGTATGATGGTTCTCAATTCGCTAGAAACCTAGTCTTCACGAGCGTCTTCCTCGCCTGTACTCGCGTGACCGCATTAACGACCAGAAGCCACCGCGCCGCCGCCTGTGGCTCTACTACCTTGTAGGTACTAGATAGACGATTATTGGACGCCCCTCCGCCGATAGCGATGATCTGCTGCCCGCGCACTGCACACACCGGCCGGCCGGCCGGCTTGCCATCCCTAAGGAAGAAGCTCTACTGGTCAATATCAAGGTAATCCGTGAGACCTAGGTTTAGTTCTCTTATTATCTATTTTGATTTCCATGTTAAAAATATAGCAAATCGTATCAAATATCCATGTGTATACATTATAATGTACAAATTGATTATTAGGTTGATTGGATCTAGTTTCGCGTAATAATTTTGTATGAATAAGTTTGAGCACGTGGCAGTAGAATAAAATCTATAGCAATATTCTGCCTTCATCCATCCAAAAAGAAGAGACTTACATATTGGGTATCAACAATCATGGGGAGATTAGGAGGAACTATCTTACATGGGAAAAATCGTCGCGGGATCAAACGGAAGGAGGTAGCGTGCTTACGATTTTCTTTACCTAAAAATGTTTACATTCTCTATTTTATAATGTTCCTTTTTCGTGCAGCTTGAAGGCTAGAAATCAGTGATGTAGCAACAAAAAGGAATGATGTATTCATATTTCTCAAGCTATTGTGCCTTCAGTGGTTAGTTTACTTTTACTTTGGTAATGATTGTGTCATAATTATGTGTGTGTTGACATTATCATATAAGGACATATATGCGATTTTGCTTCTTACACACTATATGTATGCTTGTGTGGTTGGTTTTTGAAATGATCTAGCCATTAGTTCATATACATATTTCTGCGAAAAAATCATGTATATCTTTGCCCCCTCTTGTTTTCCATCCTGGCTCCGCCCCTGACTGACAAAACTATAGGTTTCTTTTTCGAGGAGGCTCCCCGGCATCTGCATCATTGTCATGCGTACATCTATTTTTATTGATTATTAAAGCAGAGTAAAGAGTAAAGGCGCACCCACAACGTTTCTATGGCTCGCAGAAGACGCGGAGTATATATACGTACATATGAAACCGCTCGGATTGTCCGAAGGAATATATTAGGGATCTACTGGAACCACTATATTGGCAGAGCACCCATGTCACCTGACAGAGCACACGCATCTATGGCTGGCAGAAGACACGCAAGCTGGAACACACATTCACGCCTTCTCACAAAAAAGACGCGGAAACTCGAGTCGCATAGGGCGTGCTTGGTTACTTTCGCTGCTGGACCTGGCTCAGAGAGGAAAAACGAGCCAGGCTGAGCAGGTCCTGGGTGAGGAAAAACGAGGCCAAAAATGTAGATGTCAACTTGATTGGTTGCCTGCATCAGGGGTCTTGTCATCGAGATGCAATTTTGACCCGGCGTTTGGCTGGGTACATGCATATGATTAGGAGTTAACAACAAAACTTAACAGCCACCAGGTTTGGCTTCTCATTTCGTCGAACACGTTGAGTGCGCCGGAGCTTCCTCTGCCCATCATGCCCACCGCCAGCTCCCGGCGACCATGGACGCGTCCGGCACCTGGACTCCTCCATGCGCGGCACCGTGGCCGCGCCCGGCTCGCCGGCGCCTCGCTGCTCCTCGCGCTCGCCCTCACGCACGCCAACACCGCCAGGTTCCGGTGTAAAGAACATCCCCGGTCGCCGCCAGCGAGTAGACGTGGCCGTCCTCCTTGACCAGCGACGCGATGAGTCCAGGCGCGCTCGATGGAGTCGCCGCAGGCATCACAGACGACGACGGTCGCGGGCCTCGCTGCTCCTCGCGTCGCCCACGGAGCCGTTCCTCGTGCCGGGGCTCCCGGACGCGGTGCGGCTCACCAGGTCGAGGCTCGCCGAGGCGACGCTCCCCGGCGCGGCTCCTGGCGCTCGTCTGGTTGGTCTCGTGGGCGTTGCCGGGGGGCTCGCTGGGGCCCTGGACGAGATCAACAGGGCCACGAGCAGCATCCTGGAGAGCGACGAAGGCGTCGCCTTGTTGCATCGGAGCGGCACGGTCGGCGGCGTCCAGGAGCGCGGGCGCCGTCTTCTTGGACCGGAGCGCCACGGTCGGCGGCGTCCTGGAGAGCGACTAAGGCGCCGGCTTCTTGGACCGGAGCGCCACGGTCGGCGGCGTCCTGGAGAGCGACTAAGGCGCCGTCTGCTTGGACCGGAGCGCCACGGTCGGCGGCGTCCTGGAGAGCGACTAAGGCGCCGGCTTCTTGGACCGGAGCGCCACGGTCGGCGCCGTCCTGGAGCGCGACGAAGTCGCCGGCTTCTTGGACCGGAGCGCCACCGTCGGCGCCGCCTTGGAGCGCGTGGAAGGCGGAGGGAGCGAGCCCGGGGCTCGCGGTTGTAGGCAGGAACCGCCGGGGCTCGCCACGAGCAGAAGGGCGGGGGCCTTCGTCGCCGCGGTTCTTGGCCTCCAGAGTCGGGGCACCACAGCCGCGCCCGAGGCGGCGAGCCTGGGCCCGCGGGAAGCCTGGGGACCCGCCGGTCTCGCCAGGGGCCCGGCGGTCGACGGGCACACCGACGGAGAAGTGGCCGGCCCCACCGCTGGAAGAAGGCGCTTCTTGATCGACAGCGCCGGCGACTCCGCGGACGAGGGCGGCGCCGCGGCCGACGGGATCGACTGGAGCAGAGGGAGAGAGAGAGGGGATTGATAGGATTAGGGACGAGGGATTAACCGCAGACACGTTTCCAGAGAGCCACCGCGTACGCCTCGAAGCATCGCTCGGGCCTGGCCCTCAAGAAACTGCGGATTCGGCCGTTTCCAACGGGCGAGGCTCTGCTTTAGGAATCCTGCTACGCGGGCTCAACAGTGTACGCAAGAAATCAAATAACCGGGGTCCGAAAAGATGCTGCACCGCGCGGGTCTGATTGGGCTCGATGCGGGCAACCAAACATATCCATACAGTGCCACATACAACGAGAAGGATTGCTCACGGCAGGGAAGACTCTACGGCTGCTTAGTGGCAACGGCGAAGAGATCATTGTCATTGTCGTTGCAAGCAGTGGCGGATCTAGGGGTGGGTCCATGCCCCCCCCCCCCCTAAACAATTTACAAATTCTATTTTACTACTGCAATATTTGTTCATCATACTAATTTCTGTGCACTAGTGTATATTTTTTCTAGCCATTGGAATGTTGTTCATGGTTGACCCCCACATTGTCAAATCCTAAAGCCGCCACTAGTTGCAAGGAGTACCAAACCAATCCAAGGCTTATCGGAGACGGACCACTCTCTGAGTAACCAACGAGACGAAGGGCGACTACATCGTCCTTTCGTTGATTCTTCACGTATTGGCTCATCGACTAACTTGCATATGATTTTTCAAAACAGACAATCAAACTCGTCGGTGGCCCTCTCTTCTCTCACAGGTGGCTCCGCTTATGGCCATTTTGGTTTAGGAAGTGAAGAAGCTGGGAGTTTGTTTTGGAAAAATAATACTCGCACGAGGGTGCTCATAGCCTAGCGTGTTACAACCGCTCTGAGGCAGTCACTAAATGTTGCCTGCAGCAAGGTCCCAATCCTATACACATAAAAGGTTGATCCACACTATCCTATTTATTTTAACATGCACATATGCCATCTCATCAATTTTGTTTCCTCTTTCTTAATTGCATGCTCCATTCAACTAGCAGACTCAATGCACATGCAACCATGCATGCATGGAAAAATGTCAACCTCAATACACAACAATGCATGGGAAAATATTTTACACTTTACAATAATCACATGATATTACTAATTCACATATTTATGCTCCATACAACCATTCTCATTAGAATATATTGCAATCAATTCCCGCCGCAACGCGTGGGGTATCATATAGTTTCATAGATGATTTTGTAACAGCGGACTGTAGCTCTATAATTTCCCTTGAAAAAAGACAATCGGTTTCACTTTAAAATGATTCGGAGAAACTGAAAAACGTGAGTGTTTTCTTAATGGTACGTGTTTTTTTTTCTTGCTTGCCACAGAAGGAAAGTGCTATGGTTCGATCGAAGTGGAGGAAAAGCATCAAAGCGAGATTGCGCGGCTCTAAGTAACTGCGTCGACCTATATGAAAATTGAGGTCACATCCGGCTGATTGGAAATCCACTGGAATCTCCTTGGAATATTGGTCTTGTGGGTGCAGCATAAAGAACGCCTAGCTTTCATGCTTTAACAAACACGAGTGGGTTATCCTCCGAGATTTGTCACTGCATTAAGCATATCTTGCAGTGGAGGGAACCGCTCCGGAGTATGTGCCAACATTTCATTCCCGTTGCTTTCGGTGTGTACGGTTGGGCGTTACATAAAATATACAATTTTGAACAGACATTTTCTTTCATGTTGGACTCGTATACACCGTTTCCACGATGAATATATATCCGCGGAAGAATCCCAGAGAACAAACCGTGCTCCAGTGAGGCACATCTGATTCCCCTTACTGAACTTCACCACTATTGCATGGAATGACCCGTATGGGCTATATACGAAGTGAAGCAAAGCAATTAAGCAATTATGCCGCAGGTTGCTGTGGAATACAAGTTTTGCTGGAATATGCTTGTTCCAACCGACCAAGTAACGTTCGTTTTTTGCTTCTGTCTGGGTTCCAGCTGATTAGACACAAATAGAGTCTTTTACACAAAATATTGGTAGTATCTTACAGTGTTGTCAAGTCGAGTAGAAGTAAGTGCCAAGGCGAATGATTAAAGAGAACACACACTGATGGAAGTCGCGTATGAGGAGCGCGCAGTGCGGCGGTCGGACAATCGAACGCTTTAACGGTAACTGATTTGGAATGGAAAAGGCTTGACAGTCACTACTACAAGCGTAAAGCGCATCGTTTTACCCTGCTTCCAGAACCCAAAAAGAAATGGTTCCTGAGCGGGCGCAGTGGGACGCACGGTGGAGAGTTGGCGATTATCTCGCGGATATATACGCGCTGCGAAAGCGCGACAGTAATCACCACTGACGTAACTTGGACGCAAAAAGGCCCGGTAAGCCATGATTAGCAACATGGGTTAGACGATGATTACAAGATCTTTCAACGTGGTGGACAGAAGGCACAACGGCCGGCCGGGGAGCAGAGAGCGGACATACATGCTGACCATAAGAGCAACTCCAACGCGTAGACCCATCCGTGCGCGTCTGTTTGGGTCAGCGCGGACAGAAAAGTTGGCCCAACGCGTCGATCCAAACGGACGCGCGTCCGCTTTTCGTCTGCCTGCCGACCCATTCTCAGCCTATTTCTGAGCCGGATTTGCGTCGGCGCGGACACAAGACGGACGCGCCCGCCCACCCGTCTACTCCTCCCTTGGCCCGCTGGTCGGTGGCGCATTGGCCATCCTCTCCCATTCCAACAGCAAACCCTCGCCCGCCTCCTTCGTCGCCGCCGCCGCCGCCCATTTTTCCGGTGTCTCTGCCCGTTGCCGGTGCAGCAACATCCCCCCTGCAACGCCGCCACCTCCCACGTCGCCCGCCACCGCCGTCTTGCCGTCGGGGAACCGAAAACTTCCCACCCCACTCCCCCGACACATCCACGATCGCGACCAAGAAGCCGGCTCGCCGCCCCAGCGAGATCCTTCGTCCTGACACCGGCACGCTCGTCGGACGCCGCCAGGGCAGCTAGTTGGTCCGAGGGCGGCGCGACTCTCTTCGCCAGCCGGCTCCTTCGTCGACGCCCGCAAACTGTTCGACAGTTTGCCAAGGTACAAAATGGACTCCGCCGACGAGTTTTTTTTTTTTCACAATTTCCATTGTGACTCCGATGATTCCTCGTCAGATGATGAGGAGGAGATCTTGGCTGCCGTGTTGGTCCATCACCACCTCAATAGCCAGCGACCATTGTTCCGTGGCTCCATTCCGGGGCACCTCCCGGCGTTGAATCGCAACCGAGAGAGCGGGCATTTCCTTCTTTGGAAGGACTACTTTGACACAACGAACCCGTTGTTCAAACATCAGAAATTCCGCCGCCGTTTCCGTATGAGTAGGCATCTTTTCAACCGTATTAGAGAGGGAGTGGTCGGCTACGATGACTATTTCGAGTGCAAAGAGGATGCCGTTGGAAAGATTGACTTCTCCTCTTATCAGAAATGCACTGCAGCCATCCGAATGCTTGCATACGGAGTGCCCGGTGATCTCATTGACGAGTACGTCCGTATGAGCGAGTCTACATGCCTAGACTCCCTGTATAAGTTCTGCAGAGCTGTTATTGCTGTGTTTGGCCCTGAGTACTTGAGAGAGCCGACTCCTCAAGATACAGCCCGTTTGTTGGCGATGAATGCCAGCAGGGGCTTCCCAGGGATGCTTGGCAGCATAGATTGCATGCACTGGGAGTGGAAGAACTACCCTTCTGCTTGGCAAGGGCAGTATAAGGGCCATGTCAGGGCTTGCACTGTCATACTTGAGGCCATGGCATCTCAAGATATCTGGATCTGACACTCTTTCTTTGGCATGGTCGGATCACACAATGATATCAACATGCTTCAGCGCTCGCCGGTGTTTGCTAGGCTTGCCGAAGGCAATAGCCCACCGGTTAATTTTACCATCAACGGGCACAACTACGACAAAGGATACTACCTGGGTGACAGTATCTATCCTCAGTGGACCACTATTGTGAAGACAATCCCCAACCCTGTCAGAGAGAAGAGGAAAAGATTTTTTCAAGAGCAAGAGAGTGCTAGGACGGACGTCGAGCGTGCCTTTGGTGTTTTGCAATCTCGATGGGGCATCGCTCGGTATCCTGCTAAGACTTGGAGCACGAAGAAACTGTGGGAGATGATGACTGCTTGTGTGATCATGCACAATATGATCGTAGAAAATGAGCGCACGGAACGTCTCTACGATCAAGGGTTTCAGTTCCAGGGTGAGAATGTTGTGCCTGAACATGGAGGAGCGGCGACGTTTGAACAGTTCACCCGATTTCATCATGACATGCGTGATTGGGAAACTCACATGCAACTGCAAAATGATTTGGTTGAGTATATGTGGGCTCATGTTGGCAACCAATAGATGTATTTTTTTTATTCGGCTTGCAAAACTATGTGAGACTGTTTTATTTTTATTCAGCTTGTAAAACTATGCTATTTGGTTCAAACTATGCTATTTATTTGGTTGTGGATTATATGTTTGCTTGTGAAATATGCGTGGGAAACAATGCAAAATTTGTGCTATGTGTTGAAAAAGGGCGGCCAGCCAGCCACGCCGGCATATATGGGTCGGCGCGTTGGGCGCACTGCCGACCCAAATCTCAAACAAGACGGACGCCGAGCGGATGGCCGACCCAAACAGACAAAAAGCGGACAAAAGCGCCGTCCGTTTGGGTCGGCGCGTTGGAGTTTCTCTCGGCACAACTCCAGCGCACGACCCCATCTCGTCCGGCCCTGTCCGTTTGGGGCAAAACGGACAAACCCCACGGCCCAGCACGTGCCGGCCTGAACCCATCTTGTCCGTTTTGTGTCCGGCCCGACCCATTTCCAGCGCAAACATGCGCCCGCTTTGGATCCAAGCGGACAACGATTGGACGCGTCTCTCGTCCGCATCGGGGCCGCGTGGCAGGCGGCCACCTACCTCCCACCGCCCAAATTAACTGCGCACACGCGGTCGGCCCCACCTGTCATCTACCCAGGCGAGCGGTCGCCGTCCTTCATAATGGGAAGCCGTCGACCGGTCACAGTCCACGCTCCCACTCCAGTCCTGCTGCCTCCTCGAAACCCGACACCCAAACCTTAGTTCTCCCCTCCCCTTCCTCGAGCCCGCCGGCCGCCGGCAGCCATGGTGTGGTGGAGCACCGGCCGCAAGGGGGCGCACGACCACGAGGCTGGTTCGTCCTCCGGCCGCCGCCACGCCGCCAGCTCAGGGCCCGCACCACCCCCACGGAGGGCCCCCGCACCGCCCGCATTCGCCATCGCCCATCCGGCAGCCCCCGCGCTCGACCGGCACTACATCCACGCGGATGTTTAACGGCGTTATTAGGAAACCAGGACGCCGCTCCCCAGGAGCGACGTTCACCTGCCCAATAACTGGCATCTGTCCGCGGATCGGGTGCCGATCCCGATGAGCGGCCCTGCCCGCCGCGAGGAAATCGACCGCCGCCGCCGCCGCATGCCTGGCGACCTGTACTACGATCCCAGGTACGCCGTCGATTCCGCCCTGTGGGACACTTGGTTTCGGGACGAGCACACCGTGCGGCGCGCCTCATACTTTGCTGGTCGCCCAACTAGCCCACGGCGGCCACGTACAGAGCGCCGAGCGCGTGCTCCGAGCCCTCCCCAGGTGCGCGGGCGTACGTGGGTGCGCGGCATCACGCCGACGCCGTCGCCTTCGCCCTCTCCGTCGCCACCACCACCTCCTCCCATGACAGAGGAGGAGGAGGCCCGGCTCATTCAACGTGTCTTGGAAGACTCCATGAACACGCACGATGAGCGCCAATGGGTGGGTGTGGACACCATGTTGGCCCTCTCTGCGGCCGGCGACGTGGCCGTACCGGAGCTGGAGATGATGGACGTCAAGGAGGAGGTGCTAGAGGAGCAGCCCGTCGCTGCGTTCCACCCGCGCCTGGTGGGCCAGCGGTGGAGCTGGTCGTGCACGGCCACGGACATGGCCGACGCCTTGGGGGCCGGGTCTTGGTGCTCCGCGCCGCCGCAGTCACCGGAGCGCGAGCCATCGCCACGGGGGGAGGTGGTGCAGGCGCGTCCCACCTTCCAAGGACCACCGTCCCACCTCTGGACGCCGCTGCCCTACATCGACCTCACTGGCAACGAGGACGACAACAGCAACGCGTGAGACGGCGACGGGCACGACATCGACGGACTGTCTTTTTTTTAGTTTTTATGTTAATTATGTTCTAAGCACTGTGAAGGCCGTGAAGACTATAATGTTTAATTATGTTTTAATTATTATGTTTGCGTATTATTTGATTTTTTTGGCATTTATTTGAGTTTGCGATTTTTTTATATCATGTCTATCCCGGACATGATTTGGGATGCGGTCACGCGTTGGGCGCACCGACACGGCAACGGCTCGATCCGGATATGGGCTGCTCCATTGCCGCTCCAAACGGACAAAAGCAGACCGAAGCGGACGTCTGTCTGTGATCATGCGCTGGAGTTGGCCTAATGTCATTTGCCCTTTCAAGAAAACAGACTACAAATCGGCAGTTCATCGATCCCATGTCCAAGGAAACTGTCCTGCGTATGGCCATTTTCCGTTGCGATCCATGAAGCGATCGACGCCGGGCGTACGTACGTGCGTGCGCACGCATAGAATCGCGCCCCCGCATTCATGCCCGCATTCCTCCTCGTGGACATGCGTGACGCCTAAAATCCTAGCCGCGGCGCACGTATATACGTACGTGGTATACGTGCGCACCACGTGAAACTCTTAACGAACCGAGGCCATCAATGTTGGGCGCGTCGCGGCATTCAGGCCGGGACGCCGATCGGTAAGGCGGCGCGCCCGGCCGATCCCGTCGTGTTTCCCAATGATGAATGGTCGACATGATCCCCGGCCTGTACATATTGAGTTATCGAGAAAGCTAAAATCCCGCCGTCCTGATTTTTGCAACAGGTCCACACGTTTTGAATCCAATGGATCGCAACGTTTCAGCGAGAGCAAAGCGCGCGTCGCGGAGGCCTGCCGATAGCCGTTACTGTTTCTGCGTCGATGACATGTGGGCCCGATCGAAACCGCCCCTCTCGCCCAATGCGCACGAACTCCACTCCCCTCTCCTTGTTCGCCCGCATTACTTCCCCCCCCCCCCCCCCCTCTCGCGCAGTGCGGTTGCCATTCGACACTGATCTCCCCTCTCCTCTTCCTCTCCTGTCAGTCGTCCGCAACGTCTCCTGGGGGCGGCGCGGTCTGGTTCTCGGCGGCGTCTTCTGATTCGGCGGTGAGGGACACATTCCACATGCCCTCTGTTTCCCTGTTGCTTATCCCCTCCGTTCCACCGCGGATTTAGCGGTTGTCCCCTTCGAATCCGCGCTGGTTGATGTTGATATTAGGTTGGATTAGGTCATCCGTATAGTCTTACTTCTAGATGTATGCTCGGAATTTGGTTCAATTTGTGCGGATTTGGTCGGCGGGTGGGTGGTGGATAGGTTTTCGTGGCGGAGCGCCGTTGGTTGATTCTCTGACTGATTTTCCCATGGATTTTTCCCACGGGTTTTCGTTCTGTTGATTTTGTGGTTGTGGATTAGGATGTGCAGTAGTGTCTGTGGATTTGAACAGCAACCCTAAATTTTCCCCCTAGATGCCCTTATGTCGGATATATGTAGTGTTTGTTGATTAGGGTCATGATGCTCTAATTACCAGATTTGCAATGCTTCGATTATCAGTGTTGTTGTGCTATTAATTATCAGGATCATGGTATTGTACTTACCAGTGTCATTGTGCCTAAATTACCAGTAGCCCAACAGTGTTGTTTTCACCAGTTTTGTCTGTGCTATTAATTATCATGATCGTGGTATTATACTTACCAGTGACATTGTGCCCAAATTACCAGTAGTGTAACAGTGCTGTTTTCACCAGTGTTGTCTGTGCATACAATTTCAGTTGGTTGGTATTTTTTTGTACCCACCAGCACGAATGTGTTTGAGTTACCATGGGAACATTTCTAGGATTATCATCAGTTAGTACGTTGTTTTGCGCTTACCGGCAGCATGTTGGCCGATTTATCATGTGTGCGGTGCTTTATTTACCAGGTTCAGCGTGTTTATATGTTGTCGGATGTGTGGTGCTTTTTTTGTTTTTTCAATGCTTCTAGCTTTCAATTTTGTAAGTAATCATGGCTATATTGCTGAATTTTATCAGTGATTCTTAATTTCTTAACGGGGGGTGGGGCAATCGCGCTCTAATTACCAATTGGTTTTCAAATAGCTACATTCACATTTGGTTGTGTTTTTGGACTGCAGCCCCGTGATTTTTGCTTTGTGCTTTCATTTTTTTTGGATATCCCCAATGATGATGTGCAAGCAATTACCATGATCATGTTACTGTACTTACCAGTATTTTTGTAGTCTAACTACATGCAGCACAATGCTCATTTTTTTAATTCAGTGGTCTGGTAGTTTTTGTGTGCTTACCGGCATCATTTTTGTGATTATTAATGACCATTTGTCAATGCTAAATTTATCAGGGGTAAATTGGCTGTACATCATCAAATTGATGCCGTTTTTCTCACTTACCAATATAATTGTGCCTTAGTTATCAGTTGCACATTGCTTTAATATACCTGTGTCATTTGTTTTGCTATAGTTTAGCAGGTGTGGCACTGTCTTTGTTTTTTAACCAGTTTATTTTTTCTGTAAACCAAGTGCATATTGCTTGATTTTTTTTATCATGGTCATGATAATCTTTTTTGTGTCACCATGAACCACAATGATATGTTTATCAGCTGTATTTTTCCTTTGTCAAACACCAGTCTATAAATATTGCTATTAATTGCGATATCAGTTTTTCATAAGTCATCTAATTCGTTTCATTCGCTATCTTTTCGTTCGTATGTGACAAGGACACAATGCCGAGGAAGCGCAAAGAAGATGGTGATGGATTTGATGAGGTTCCTTCGAAAAAGGCGAAGCGCCCTCCTCCGCGGAACAGAGCCTCACCCAATTCGCTTCTTGTTGCATGCAAAGACATGAATGATGACAGGAAGGTTGCCATTGATGAGATGGACTTCACAAGCCTTCGGAATATCCAGTGTGACCATCTCTTCAACAATCTCAGTGTGTGGCTTGCTGACCTGTACAATCCCGATTCCCATGAGGTGGTCGTACCAGGGCGGGGTAGGCTTTCGGTTAATGAGGAATATGTGCATCGTGTTATGGGCGTGCCGCATGGAGGGAAGGATGTCCCTTACAACCTCCCTACTGAAGCTGATATTGAGTTAGGGCTTGAGTTGTTTGGCGAACTTGGATATGCCCCTATAATGTCTGATCTTGTCGATCTCATCAAGGGTTCTGTAAATGCTGATGATACTTTCAAGCGTATGTGGCTTTTGCTTGCGGGCAATACAGTCATTGTCCCGACCACCTCCAACAAAGTCAGCCCTAGGTGGTATGCTGTGCTGGTAAGTGGTTATGTAATTCTGTCATTTTCTTTCTTGTGTGCCTGATAACTTTACTATATGTCAGTGTGGTAACTTTCATAATTTTTGTGTTCCATTCGGTGAACTTCGGTTTCTTTGTTTTCAACTTGCAGCGGGACATTGATGCTATTAAAAATCTCAATTGGTCCAAATTCATTGCTGACGAATTACACAAGGCGCTGCTGAAACGCAAGCCTATCAGGGGTTGCCTTCTCTTCTACAATGTAAGTGATGTTGCTTTCCTTTTACCTTCTTTTTTGTCATTTGTCATCTTTGTCATTTGTCTCTGATGTTGTTCGTGTTTACCATGACGCTTGTATTTTTTCTTATCAGCTATTGTACATTCATGCGATTGATCTTTCTGGACTCGGCAATGTATTGCCTGATGGTCCTTTTCCTATCAATGTCTGGACGAAGAAGCTGATAACTCTTGTCCTCAACAAGGATGTTCAGGCTGACAAAGCTTCTTTCGGGAAACTACCGGTAATCTATTTATATTATCTATGTTTTCAATTCACACACTGCTTGCAACTGCATTTTCTTTTCATTGTTTTTGGTTGTTACTTATCTGACTTATCACTACATTTTTTTCCAGTTGAAGCCTGAATTTGGCATGAATTTCTATCTGTTTGGTGGTCTGGAAGGTCTTGATAAATTTATGCGTGTTCATGCTGCCCCAAGCTGCAGTCAGGAGGTGTGCATGTAACCTGGTTTTTATTTTCATGCTATTCTATGTTTTTTTATAGGCTGATAACTTTTTTGTTGCACTCAATGTGGTAACTCTCTTTTGCTGTCAACTTTACGCTCTTTACTAATGCCATCAGATATTGTTCTTTGTTTCCAATGTGGCATATGCTCTATAAAGGATAATAATTTTGTTGCGACCTTGTGATAATTCTTCTTATAATGCCTTGATAACTTTGTGATGTGAAACTCATGCCATCATGTTTTTTTATTTTTCATGACAGCATATGTTCTCACATAGCTTGATAACTTGGTTGCATTCCTGTGATGATTCTTTTTGTAAAGCCTTTGATAACTTAAGTTTTTGCTGATATCTAATTGTGCTATTTTAGCTTTCTCGTATATTGTTCTTCATTTTCACGGTGACTGAATGTTTGTTAAATCATGAATACATTCATGTGTTTATTGCAACGACGCCATACATTTGTTTGGTATTTTTTTGTGTGTGCTTTTGTGAACTCAAGATAACTTTTGTTGCATTTTGGTGATAACTTATGACACTCTACGTACTGTGTGGTTTTACATGTGTGTGTTTTACTGTAATTCTTTTGTCTCACCATCTGAATTTTTTCATCCACTTAGCATTTGAATGTGATCTTATTTTTTTTGCATTTTTTTTATTAAGCAGAAACTTGCCAAATCTACTCAGATAGTTGGTCGATTCACGTCTGCCATGGCTGGCATACTAGGTGATCTTGTGCAATCATTCACCTCTTTGGATGATGAGGGCCATTCAGATGCCTCCCGTCAGCTAGACGCTGGATTGAATGTTCTTTCTTCTGCTGCTCGTACTACGGCAAGGACCACGCGCTCATCGCAAAGCAGGCGGCCAGAAAGCCCTGGAAAGAACATTGCTGATGATTCTGATAGTGATGACGAGTACCACGGCGGCAATGACGCTGATTCTGATGCTGACTCCGATGATGATGATGATGATGATGGTGATGATATGGATTATCGAGTTGCTCGTCGTCGCAGTAAGGATCCTTTCGTTGCTTCAGGCAGTGGTACCGCGAATGTAGCTACAGGCAGCGGGCCAGCTGATGATGACACCACACATCCGGAGGATGCAACTGTCGAAGCTCATGACAGCAGAGCAGCAAATGTTGAAGGCACGCCTGTCCGCACTGGTGATGAGAACCTTAATGAGTCTCAGATCATGCTCACTGGCACCTCTCACACAGCATCAGTCGGATCAGGTGATGGAGGGCTTAGCCAGCGAGATTTGACAGACACGCAAGCTGAGGCGGCCACTGAATCTTCTGTCAAGCGGTGTGGTTCTCAGCTTCTGAAAAATTTGGCTTACCAGAGGCGCAAGAAACTGAGGCTACCATCACCCCCGGTCCAGCTTCACCAACTGTGCCGCCCCGTCCAACTTCACCAGTTGTGCCGCCACAACCTTCTTCACCAGTTATTCCGCCCAGCCCATCGCAAAGGCCATCTTCACCAAATGCCCCGTCAGCAGCTAAAACTCATTTAGCTGTGAAAAAAATTGTGGTCCAAGAGCTTGGTATCCGTGTGGCTGAAAAGGGAACTGGTGTCACCGTCCCACCATCCACCCAGCGGAAGGAGGCTCCACGCAGGTGAATTCGTTATTTTTCCATGTTTTTTTATTAATGTTGTGCCTGATACAGCATGGTAAATCTAGTTGTTTGAGTATGGTAGTTTGGGTAGTTACATCCTGATAATTAGCTTTCTCATATTTTTTAGCACCTTCTCTCTTTTTTTGTTCTGATTAACCTTATTTTCCCTTGCAGGGCACCTGGCAAACAAGCTGCTGCGGCTAAGGATTCACCGAGTGTACCAGTAAAAATGTATTCCCATTCTTTTTTATGCCTCTTACTTTTGTTTATGTTCAGTAGTTCTTTGCTGTTTTTGTGTACTATCTCATGTGCACTGAACTATAGTTTGGTTTACGTTAGCGTGAACAATATGCTGGTAATTTTTGTTCATTTTATCTGATAACTTATTTGATGAACATTGATAACTCAGTTAGGCTTCCCTGATAATTTACACGTACCAAGCTTGGTAACTGTTTGTGCTTGTAACATTTGGTTAATTTTTTTTTCATGCAGGGCACCTATGAAACAAGTTGTTGCTGCTAAGGCTTCGCCAAGTGTATCAGAAAAAAGGTATTTCCAGACCTTTCTTGTTTGCATTTCCCCCGTACATTCTTATTTCTTGCACTGAGTTATTTTCTGTTTCTAGTTATCGAAAACAAAATGCTGGTATTTTTTGTTCATATCATTTGATAACTTATATTACTAATCCTTGATAACGTAGTAATATTTTTCTGGAAGTTTTTTATACCCGAAGTATGTGACAACTTTTTGTGTTGGTAACATGTGGTAACTTAAGTTTAACAACATGTGTAATCTCACTACTCCTCTTGTGTACCCATATTTCAATCGTTCAAAAGAGAAAACCGCTGTGAAAAATATGCGATTCTCCAAGACCAGATCTTCTCCACGACTAAGGGCAGCATCATCGCAGACAATATCATCGCAGACAACAGAAGTTATCCATCTTGATGAATCGCCCATGGCGACGCCTTCGTCTGCGGTCGAAGATCTTGATGCGACGGGTGGTTCGTTAGCTTCTGATGAAGCAGCAGCAGCTAGCTCGGGCGCATCTGATGCTGTTGCGGCGACATCCGCTGGTGTTTCTGCTGACCCTGTAGATCAGCTCGCTGCAGCAACCACTATTACTGCTGTTGTTGAAGATATCGCCAGCGCGGCTATTGATGTTGAAGATGAAGTCGTTGCCAATGCAGGGCATGATGAAGGTGAAGCTATAGGTTATTTCTGTCTCCCATCACCTTTTTTTTTCTTGTATGTAGTGATGATTTATGTTGACGATGTGTTCACTCTTTTCCGCTGCAGCCGTTCGTGTCATTGAAGATGTTGTGGGTGGTACCCGAGTCAATGTGCCTAGTGATACGGCAATAGCTGAAGGTCAAGAGCATGATGGCCAGGATCCTGCTATGATAAAAAATGTTAATGAAGAGAAAGCAGCCCCAGGTTGGTAACTTGTCTATTTTTCTGTTGATAACTTGCCTGTTTGAAGCCATGGTAACTTATGTTATTGTTCTGATGTTAACAAATACAATGTCCATTTCATGTATATATGATGCCTTTTTCCATTTTTTGTGTTACTCCTGGTGTTTACTGCAGGAGTTGATCCTGTCGTAGGGTCGAGCACCCCTAGAGCTGGAGAAGACGCCGTTGTCTATATAGCCTATGGTGATTTTACGCCACCTAGCTGCTCTCTTGGGCTTGATGCCATTTTTGGTGCAATGCCAGAAGTACCACCATCGACTGAAGCATCTCCAACGGTTCAAGCTGCACCAGCATCGGCTCCTATGGGTCAAGCTGCACCTCCGTCACCAGAAGCATCAGCAGCGGCGGCATCGGATCAAGTACAACCTGCAGCAGAAGAAGCATTAGCGGTGGTGGCAAAGGATCAAGTACCACCTGCAACACCAGAAGCATCGGTGGAGGCGGCATCTGATCAAGTACCATCTGCATCAGGAGAAGCATCAGCGACAGCGGCATCGGCTCAAGTACCACCTGTCGCGGTTCTAGGGCTTGCATCTCCTAGTGCTGCTGACTTCAAGGGCAAGAAAGGAGGGAAAGTTATCGATGCGCAACCGGCTGCTTGGGCTGCGCCACGCAACTCTGGTAAGTGAAGACCTTGCGTCTTCGCTTTCTGCAGCGAGAGTGATGGATTGAAATATGTCAGTGTAGACCTTTTGTCTTTGGTTGGGTGTGCTTCCGTTATTTATGTGTTTGGAATTTTTTATGCTTTCGTGTGTATGGATGAATGTAAGACGACTTTTATGCTTTGTGTGATGAAAATGAACATTTGTGCTTTCAGTACCCGGAATATTTTTTTGTTGTGTTCCCTAAAATATTTTGTACGACGCTAGCCTAGATGATAACATACAATATGTTCCTTTTCTGGTAACCTCTCCCTCCTGGTGATAACTCCAACCTCTCTCCCCCTGGTAACTCTATCAGTTTTGAAAGCTGTTGTTATCACACCAACCATGGGCCTGGTAACTGAACCACTTTTATCTGTTACTAACTTTATTAAGCGCGTGATACATACATCTTCTATCATTGTGTAGTTATTTTCCTTAATTTTTGTCGTGCTTACTGTCGTGGATTTGTCACGGTAGATGTCCTCGTGAAAAATGACTTAGTCGTGAGGCCAATGTATCTATGTGGTAGCTTGAGAGGGGTTGAGTGGGACGAGAGACGCAAGGTTTTACCCAGGTTCGGCCCCTCACGGTGGAGGTAAAAGCCTACATCCTGCTTCACTGATATTGATCATGGCGATGCTCACGATTACAGGGGTGCTCTTTCGCTACCTCTATCTCGAGAGCTATTGACTTGTCTGTCTTAACTTGTCAAACTCCTCCCTCTTGGGGTGCCCTGTCCCTCCTTATATAAGTTAGAGGGGCGGGTTACATGTGGAGTCCTAGTAGGACTAGGACTATTCTATTACAAGTAGAATCCTAGTCTTGCTTCCTTTGTAAGGGAATACTCCTTATGCTTTCCTCCTAAGCTGGCCTACCATAAGATGAGCCGGCCTTCCATGAGCCGCCTTATGGGCCACCGGGTC
This sequence comes from Thinopyrum elongatum, assembly GCA_011799875.1. NCBI lineage: Eukaryota > Viridiplantae > Streptophyta > Magnoliopsida > Poales > Poaceae > Thinopyrum > Thinopyrum elongatum. The sequence goes on from CM022303.1 coordinate 570,354,433, forward strand.
TTGTCATCCATCTGACCCGCCGTCGGGGTCATTAGTGAGTCGCTAGTCTTCAGGCGGGTTACCGATGAAATGCCAAGTCCCAGCCGGGTCATATATCCGGCCGGGTCATACCGCGGGGTATATCCCCGACAGTGTAGCCCCCAAGGGCCGGCTCAGTAAGATAATACTGAGCTGGGACTTTCCATGTACTTCAAAAAATAACACCAAATGATGTAGCTCCCAAGTTTCGGGTTACCTTTGACAGGAGCAATTAGTAGCCCCCAAGGGCCGGCTCATCACCATGTGATGGGTCGGGTCTTCAATGAGGCGAGGTAAAAATGACCTTGCATTAGCCCCCAAGTGCCGTGGTGCGTGCTTGCAGTGACATGGGACTTGCATACTCAATGTAATCTTGATTTGAATAATGTAGCCCCCAAGTGCCGGGTCGTATGCCTGCAGCGACTCAGGACTAAATAAAACCATATCCATTGTCCAGATGATGTTTGCTGAAAGTCTTTTCATATCAATATATTGAACCATGCTCTCTGTTGTGAACCGGTACCCTTGGATGAAGAAATAATAGCCATTGCTCTGAAGCGGCTTTTGAAAACCTCAATCATAATACTGGTTATTGATAACCATAATAAAAATCCAGCCATGTTGGCTATTAAAGATTTGAATAATATAATCCGGTATGAAAACCTCAATCATTCAATACCATAATGAAAATCCAGCCAAGTTTGGCTATTAAAGATTTGAATACTTTGCCTGTTGACAAGTAAATCCAGAGTTAAATACCCGTCGGCTCTTAACCGATGGCGACTTAATGCGCATCCATTGTACTCCGGGATGCAACCCAGCGGCTTATAGCCTTTGTAAAAAATCAAGAATTGATAACCCCTGCAAATAGAGATGTTATAATAATATAATTCATGAGTCGGCTTTTAAGGCTCGAATCCAGGGCGGGTTAAATAACCCAACCATCCATGGCGGCTCATAATCATGTCCAGTTTTTGAAAAGATCACTTTGACGGCTTATAGCCTCAATAAACTCAATATGGAGCAATACAACCCGGAGCTGGATAACCCAGCAAAATCTTTAGATGACCAGATGATGGGTTTAAACGCAATGATTCATGTAAACCATAGCTCTGCATGTCCTGCACAAAGTTTAAACAACATATGCCCTGGCGACTTAACGTCGAAAACCAGGGCGGGTAACAACCCAAACATAATATAGCCTTATGCAATTATGCAAAAGACTAGAATCAAGGCCATTAAAGCCGAAATATACTGGTGACTTATAATCAAAAGCCAGAGCGGGTTACCAAACCTCGCATATTCATATAACAATGAAAAACATACCTGTAGATCCGGATCATACTACCGGCTTACATTGCCATATCCAGTGAGGGTGACAACCCAAAGATTTATAAGCGCATGATTCCAATTGCGCAATCCAAAGTATAATGGCGACTTAACGTCTAAAGCCAGGACGGGTTATCAAAACCCCAAATATGCTCCAATATGAGTCATAAAGATTAAGGCTACATGGCCTGAATTTTTTCAAACCATATGTTAATATGGAATAAGGATATGAATCCAAACAATGTTCAGAGAAAATAACAAATCAGAAAAAATAAGGCTTTCATAGGCCGCCAAGCCGAAATTTCAAGTGCTTTCATGGGCCGCACAGCCACTGAGTTAACCCTTCATTCAAACACGTAAGCCGGTCCTCACATGACCAACCGTCGTTTTAACCTCGACAAGTTCAGGGTCTTTATTACAAGATTGACTGTTGAGAGTACGGCGGGTCATTCCAGGATTACCTGGGCGGAGTGACAAGGCATACAGGCAGGATAACTCGGAATTTGGTGTTTACACCTGGCATACAAGCCGGTCAAGAGGGTAAGTATAGCTATGTTCATTGAACAGGAAGCTCCCAAGTGACCTATAATAAGCCCTCAAGGCAGGATACCTATGTTTGAACTGCGCACTGCAGCAAGTTCTTTTTGGTAACCTTTAACTTGGGCAGGAAGCCCCCAAGTGATTTGTAACAAGGCGTGTAAGCCGGATCAAGAGGGTAAGCATAGCTATGCTCATTGAGCAGAAAGCCCCCAAGTGACTCATAATATGATAAACCAATAAGGCAGGATACCCATGTTTGAACCGCGCATCATGGCAGCAGGTCCTCTTCGGCAACCTTTAACTTTTCGCGAGAGATAAATTCTTCTTGAGCCGGGATTTTAAACCGGATATTGAGAGCTTCAAAGCTTTGTGGGAGATAGATTTCCCTTGAGCCGGATTTTGAACCGGAATCTTTCCTGATAACACAGAATTCTTCTATTGAGCCGGAACTTTTTGATTGCCAGGCGCTTTTTTAAGCCGAAAATTTTCTGACGGCCTTTAAATTTTCACCAATAGGGCAGTAGCCTCCGGGGCCGGGTTATTTTTCCCTCCAATGACCCGGGGTTCCCTAATTAGCTGAAACTGGCAAAAATTTGCTGAGTCATTTCCGTGTAGCCCCCGAGTCCTAAGACGACTCGAGGAGTTGGCTTGAGATTCTCCATACTTGACTGTGATGTAAACTGGCATATGGTTGAACAGCAGAACGCTGGAATGTGTTGAAGCTGGAGGCAAAGTGCGAGTTGATGACCTTCGCAACACTCACTGTATATCCTTGGCGTTAATAACGCGATGTGAATCCATGGAAAGGTGATGTTGACCGTGGCGGGTTATATATGATCCCGTATGAGCTGTGTCAGTAATCCGGCCAGTGGTTCATCCCAGCCGGCTGTTGAAGTTAAACAACCGCAGTGGCGGCGACTTGTGTGCCTATTCATTGAGCCATCCGGTGGAGGCAGGGGCTAATAATATATCATGACTTGCTTCATAGTTGTTGGAATAGACCGGGCCGCAGGGCGGCGACTTGCACACACATTTGTTGAACAATGTGGTACAGTCGGATATTGGCGCACGACAATATTGGCGCGAGCTTTATATCCATGGCATGACAATCGTTCTTGTAGTGATAATTGTCCTGCATAAATAATATCGCAAGCCGGAGTAATTGTTCTTTAAAGAATAAAAACATATCAATAAAAAATGACTGGACAGAATTCACCTGATTTGTCCGGAAGCTACGGCGGGGACCAGTGAGCAGGGGCGGCTCAACAAAGCTGACCGGCGACTCAATACAGCCTCGGCGTCTCAGGCAAACCGGCGACTCACTACGGCCCTGGCGGCTCAACGCGGCAGGGGCGGCTCAGCGCGGCCCCGACAGCTCAACGTACGGCAGGGGCTGACGGAGGCGAAGGCAGCTTTGGAAACACGGCGGTTCATAAATGAGGGGAGACCGCGGAGGTGGGCAGCTAAGGCTCAACGCGGCGTGTCTGTGACCGGTTCCATCGAGCGGCATGGCATAAACAAACGCCAGTGTTGTCATATGCTCCATATCCGCGGTATAACACCACTTTTGAAGTGAATAATTGTCCTGCATAAAAATATACAAACCAAAGTAATCGTTCTTTGACAAAAACAATATGGATTAACCAAAATAGATTTAGATGGATATCACCTGATATGTCTTGTCAGATGTTGAACCAGTGATTACACCACTGGTTTTCCAACTGACTTGACCTTGTTTTCCCGTGGCTGAGGCGGCGAAGACGGCCGGCGGAAACAATTCAAGGCAGAGGCGAATCGCAGGCGAGGCCACGGTCGCACTGAAAAAACTGCATATAAGCTCTGTAAGGATTGTCTGATGTTGATAGCAGCTCATCCGAATATCTCGGTGGCTACCCTTCCCTTTTTACTTGATCTTCTATGTGAACACTTGATGCTTTATTTGCCAGATGCCCATGGCTTCAACTCATTCATGAGGAGTAGTACCCTGTCGACAGCAGCGGCTCGAGGCACCGGCGAGGGCGGGTCAGGCCATCGCGGGACAGTGCAGGCGCGGTCGGTCTACAGCGACTGGTGTTGGCTTAAAGCGAGCCATGGCAGAACCAGCAGAGGAGGCGAGGCGTGCTTGGACCGGCGGCTTGGATTGGAAGCAGCTACATCCGGCGCGGACGGAACGAGGCGGGTTGCAGCAGCACGAGAAACCTCATGGTGACTCAAAAGCGCGAAGGCGCGGGGCCAAAAGAGGCGGCTCAGTGTAGCAGATCGACGTATAGCCTCGAGACCGGCAGAGCGAGCGCAGGGAAAACAGAGTCGGCCGCACCGGCTTGAGCAGAAGTGAAAGTGGCTCGAGGCCGCTTGGCAAGGCAACAGCGACGGCGAGGCGCGCCAGCCAGAGGCCAGGACGGAGGCGGCTTGGCACAGGCCGGCTCAGAAACGCAGCGCCGGAGGCGGCAGGGCCGAAGCTGGCAGTCGCGGCTCGGATCAGCGGCCGTATAGACCGACGGCAGCAGCGGTGACCGAGGCGGGTCCGTGTGGCGTGGCGGCAGAACAGACCGACGGAGGCGGTTACTCACGGCAGAGGGACGAGCCAGTAGCGGGCCACTAACGGTGGCGGTTCGAAGCAGAGGCGGAGAACCAGCGGAGGCCCTCGGACAGCGGTGGCCCTCGGATGACCCGGAGGCAGACCTCGGAAACAGGCACGGCGGCTCGGCGCGCCGCGAGCTCATGCAGCGAGGCGGAGGCGCGGCCGGTTCAGAGCGGCGGCGTGGACTCGGGGTGGCGTCTTGGAGCAGAGACGAGGCGTCGGAGCCGTAGGGGCCGAGGCGGAGAACACTCGATGGCCGGGGCGGCTCGCAGCGATGAAGTTTGGCGGCTCAAGGAGCGGGCGACGAGTAAGGCCGTGACGGCGGCTCAACACAGCAGCCCAAGGCGGCCACTTGAAACGGAGGCAAGGCCGAAACGGCGCTAGCAGCCCATGTGAACGGGTGCTGTGGGCTGCTGCTGAAGGAATTTTTTCTCCTCAGTTTTTGTCTTTTGTAACTAGCACTTGGACTTGGTCAATGTACTGACAGCAGAAAAGTATACGGGGCGTTGGAGCAGCAAACTCGGTGACTTGTACGTGTACAGAACTCCTGTCGGTCTCGGCTTCTCGCAGGCGGTACTTCCAACATCGATCCGGCTTCATATCACTGTATATTGAAGGAAATAACAACAGCAGCTACGAGTAGATGCTCCGATTAGTATGCCCAATCAGATTTCAACGGAAGCTGACGGTCTCAGCGACTTGGTGATTTGACGGCTTGATGGATCGCTAGATGCCACGCACAACAGTCGCCGAGAAAAGTTGATTGCATCCACCTTGAAGTTGATGCAAACCCCTTCCAAACCGGCTCTTCCAGAAAATTGCCAACTTCTCAATCCCTGGGAGAAATTCCTCCAAGAACTCAACACCACCGTGCGTAAGCCCCACGATGGGCGCCAACTGTCGTGGATTTGTCACGGCAGATGTCCTCGTGAGAAAGGACTTAGTCGTGAGGTCAACGCATCTATGTGGTAGCTTGAGAGGGGTTGAGTGGGACGAGAGACGCGAGGTTTTACCCAGGTTCGGCCCCTCACGGTGGAGGTAAAAGCCTATATCCTGCTTCATTAATATTGATCATGGCGATGCTTACGATTACATGGGTGCTCTTTCGCTACCTCTATCTCGAGAGCTATTGACTTGTCTGTCTTAACTTGTCAAACTCCTCCCTCTTGGGGTGCCCTGCCCCTTCTTATATAAGTTGGAGGGGCGGGTTACACGTGGAGTCCTAGTAGGACTAGGACTATTCTATTACAAGTAGAATCCTAGTCTTGCTTCCTTTGTAAGGGAATACTCCTTATGCTTTCCTCCTAAGCCAGCCTTCCATGAGCCGCCTTCTGGGCCACCGGGTCTTGTCATCCATCTGACCCGCCGTCGGGGTCATTAGTGAGTCGCCAGTCTTCGGGCGGGTTACCGATGAAATGCCAAGTCCCAGCCGGGTCATATATCCGGCCGGGTCATACCGCGGGGTATATCCCCGACACTTACCTAACATGACTGCACTGGTAGTAGCAGGTGTGTACTCCTTTTCATCTGAAATTTGTTATTATTCCCTCATTTTTTTAATTATCCCGATAAGTCTTTTTGCCACTATCTTGGTAACTCAAATGTTCAAATCCTGATAATTTCTGTACCATGGACATGATAACTCCACCCAGACATATTCATTACCAATTCTGGGCTATAAAGTTCTTTTGGTCTTCTTTTTAATACATGTTTTGATGCTATCACACCTGCTCCTCATTATGCACCAATGTTATCTAATATGTTTTTTTAAAGCCCATACCAGTGTTTCAACCATGCAAAACATGTGACAGTTGATAAGTTATGCCCCACCACTTGATAAGTCCTTCACCCTTCTGCTGATAACTTATGTTTCAATTTTTTTTTTGACTTTGCTTACTCATGTCCTTGTTGCTAATGCGACACTACGATCAAAGACCCTTTGACGAAACTGTGTGTGATGCATTAATCGCAAACGGTGATGTAAAAAAACCGTCAAAAAAGATGCAAAACATTTGCGATGAAGAATTCATCAAACACGGTTCAGATTTTAGTTGCGTGTGCGATGCGGGGCATACGGTTCAGTTTAATTAACTGTTTGCGATGAGGAAGAAGAACAGAAACGGGCAGCCAGATGAAGGCGTGTGCGATATACAACATACAGTTCACTCGGATTAACTGTTTGTGATGAGGCGGAACAACAGAAACGGGCTACCAGATGAAGGTGTGTGCGATTGAGGGCATACGCTTCAGAAGGATTAACTGTTTACGATTAGGCAACACAACAGAAACTGTCAGCCAGATCAAACTGTCTGCGATTGACGGCATACACTTCACACGGATGAACTGTTTACGATTAGTCACAACAAACAGAAACAGTTAGAGAGATCAACGTGTGTGCGCTAGACGGGCACACATTCTAATTATAAGAAGCGTGCGCGATGGTAATAATGAGCGTGAATGGTTGTTGGAACAAGACGTGTGCTGACATTGCCTATTGCGGTGCACGTGCCCACGTTACGCCGTCCGGGAATAGTGCCGCACTTACAAATTATAGAACCGTCAATAAATTTTGAGCCTGCGTCCCGTCACATTCCAAATTACTACCATGCTATATTTAATTGCAAACCTGTTCACACCGATCAAAACCTAAACGGTTTCCCACTTATGAGCGTATTAGTACTCGGTTATAAATACTACTACTCCAAGATGACTGCACATTCCTCCTCAACTCCTCATCCACAAAAACAAACAAGTCATTCATCATCATTCCCTTGCGTCTGCCATGGCCAGCGTGAGTTCTGGGTCGAGAGATTACCACCAGGGAGAGGCGAGCATGGAAGCGGAAGCACGAGAGATGTCCCACCTCGCCGCGAAAGCAGCCGACATGTCCCGCCGCGCGGCCGTAGCAGCACAGAGGTCCCGCCACGCCGCCGAAGCAGCACGGAGGTCCCGCCGCGCCGTCGATGCAGTAGACTGGTCCGGCCGCGCCGCGGAAGCAGCAGAGATGTCCCGCCGCACCGCGAATGCATCAAAGATGTCCGCCCGCGCCGTGGTGGCCTTGGAAAATGTCTCGCGGGCAGGCGAGGACTCTTACAGGCGCATGAATGCGATCGTCCATAGCCAAATGGATCAGATCTCCGGCTGGGCGAGGTTGCAGGACGACATGAAAGCCTCGTTTGAACAGGATACTGGCGTCATCTGGCAACTAAGTGAGGGCAATGCGAAGCTCCGTGCCAAGCACGACCTGCTGAGGGCGAAGATCGTCGGAAGTGCGGAGCAGCAGGAGGAGACCACTGCCTTGTTGAAGAGGACCGGCGTCAACGTCAAGAAACTTATGGACGAGAATGACATGCTCCACATCAAGCGTCAAAGGCTGGTGGAGGAATCCATGGATGCTCTCAAGCAGCGTCTTGAGGGCACGAAAGAGCTCATGGCCGCTCGCCGCGGAGACTAGTTCCCGCAGCCTGCAGCAACGCATCAAGAAAGTAGATATCAGCGAGCTAGATCGTTGTCTTCCTTCTTCTTTTGCCCTTGTGTATTTCGGGCGTTGCCGCATGTGGCTTTTTTAATTATCTTCCTAAATATGTAAGACAATTATTATCCACTGTCATCGTCCTTATATTCATCAGTCTTGCTATAAGTCGCATTCGATGCTATATGGGTCCGTCGAATCTTACATCAAGATCCGTGCTAAACTTTCTTTTCAGATTTTCTTTTTTCTCTCTTAAATCTCAGTCGAGTGAGACATAGCCACGCCATGAAACAGGGGCTCGGGCGCCATTAATGGAGACGTTGGGAGGGAGGTGGGCGGCGGATAGAGGTCAAAAGCTCTCCTCCCGATGGCCACGCGCAGGGGTCTGATCGCACGCCTCCCGTACTCAAATAGCTACCCCGCACGGAACCTCCTAGCCAATAAAAAAAGGGGACGCGTGGCGACACGTAAATGGTAAGTAGAACGCCCACGGTTTCAATAATACTTGTGTTTCCGATTTGTAACGTGACAACACTTGTTCCAAAATGACTTTGTTGATTATTAATGTGTGCGCCTTCGTAAATCGGACAAAAAATTTACCACAGCATGTTGGTGCCATGTCATGACACCATGCCAAGTTTCATGATTTTCAGGCGAGTTTTGGATTCACGGGAATTTTAAAACCAAGTTTCTTGATGTTTCCGGCCGAGCCAAGACGCCCACATATTTGAATTCCATTCCCACTTCTTTCATGGGACCTAGAAGTTCGCCCAAGTACACATAAATGATTTTCCAACTAACTTTTGCGCACTGGAGCATGCTGCTACTTCTTGAGCTTGCGTTGGTTTTTCCCTTGAAGACGAAAGGGTGATGCAGCACAGTAGAGATAAGTATTTTCCTCAGTTAAGAACCAAGGTATCAATCCAGTAGGAGAAGAACGGACAAATCACCAACACTTGCACAAACAATCAAACACTTGCACCCAACGCGATAAAGGGGTTGTCAATTCCTTCACGGTCAATTGCAAAAGTGAGATCTGATAGAGATAGATAAACAAAAGATAAAATATTTTTGGGGATTTTGGTATATAGATCTGAAAATAAAAGATTGCAAAATAGTAGATCGGAAAGTAATATGATGGAAAATAGTAGATCGGAAAGTAATATGATGGAAAATAGTAGATCAGAAAGTAATATGATGGAAAATAGAAGTAATATGATGGAAAATAGACTCGGGGGCCATAGGTTTCACTAGAGGCTTCTCTCATAAATGCAAATAATATGGTGGGTGAACAAATTACTATCGAGTAATTGATAGAAAATCGCAAAGTTATGACGATATCCAAGGCAATGTGTCGGGGATATCGTGCGACATATGCCAGGGGGTGGCTTATCGTGGATGGGGACAAAAGTACGTCGCCGGGCTCTAGAAGCGGGAGTGAGCGAGACTGCGTACGCTTGCAGATCTTACCCAGGTTCGGGGCTCTCCTAGGAGATAACACCTCTAGTCCTGCTCTGCGGGGTCTCCGCATGATCACTACCTCAACAAGTAGTTACAAGCTTGCTCCTTGAGCTGTTTGGCTAGAGGAGGAAGAGAGGCAATGCTAATTCTATTCCCCGCTCTCTGCGTGTGTGTATGGTGATTTTGTGTGCTCGGTCCAGGTTCCAACCCCCTGCATGGGGCGACCTGGGGGGTTTATATAGGCCTACCCCCCAGGGGTGCAATGGTAACTCAGCCAGATGCGGGACCCGGCTGTCGGCGTCACTGGTTTCCGGCTTCTCCGCCGACCGCTGGGGCCCGCCGCCTAATGGGTCCCGCCGACTGCCGTGATCTCAGCCGACAGGTAGGGCCCGCCGCCTGCGGGCCATGTTGACTGCTTTATGCTGTAGCATCGCTCCTGATGACGGAGGCCTCGTCAGGGGGAGCGTGGATACAGTCCCGCCGCCTGGCGGGTGCTCACTATAGCCACACCCCGTCACATCTGGTTAATGGCGCACAGACTTCGAGGGAGGGGGAGGGCCGCCTGCTAGGAGCCGGCCTCCCCCTGAGCCGACTGGTCAGGGCTCGCCGCCCTCTGGCTTCTCACGGACAGGTAGGGCCCGCCGCCTGCGGGCCGTACTGACCGCCCGTCGTGGGAGCATGGCTTCTTCTGCCATGGGTGATGTCATGAGCGGCATGGCAACAGTGCCGCATCGGGCGCGGGGTGTTCGCTTGGTACGCTGTACTGTGGCCACGTCCTGCCCTGAATTCGGGGGTGGCAGGCTTGTACTGTAGCCATGCCTTGTCTCGTCACGTTTATGTTGGCGCTAACTTTGAGGGCGCGAGGGGCCGCCTGCTAGGACCCGGCTTCCCAGGAAGCCGCCCGCTAGGAGTCGGCCCACTTCATGGCCGTCTTCTAGGCTCCGCCACCTCCTGGCAACCGGCCGCCTGGACCAGCCGACCCCAGGAAGGCGGTCATTTGTCTTTGATGTTTGAGGGGCGCGGCCTGCCCCGATGTCTTGAAATACCAAGGGGAGCTGACGAGGCTACCCGTGGTCATTTACTCCGACAGTAGTCCCCGAAGCTGATGGGGCGCTACGGCTGAAGGGGCGAGAAGCCTCAGCAGCTTCATACTCCGGGTCGTCTTGTATTTTGTTTCGTCCGTCTTCCGAAGTGCCGACTGGTAGGTGTTGGCCGCGACCAGGCAGGCCGCCTGGCAATTTCGGAGCGTCGTGGTGGGGACCAGGTGGCACGCCAGCCAGACGTCAGACTCGCCGCCCGCGCCTATCGGCCACGTGGCGTGAGCAGGTCAAGCCGGCCTGCCAGCCCACGCGCGCGACAGGACGTCGCCGCAGGCTAGGGCCCGCCGCTACAGTGCCTCGGCACGCGCGCGGATCCGCTGTGGCCGAGGTAGACGGTTGGGCTTCCGCGGCAATTAATACACGCCTTTACGGGCGCAGTTAATCCCACGATCCACCACGCTCCCGCCCCCTCGGCTTCGCCGCCTGGGGCTATAAGTAGGGGGAAGAGGGGGGACGGCAGATGCACGCGCGCCCTCCTCTCCCCTCGCCACTCTTCACGTCCTTCGCTGCCGCAGCGCCCTTTCCTTCCGCCGAAGTGCTGCCGTAGCCCACCGTCCTCGAGCATTTTCTCGCCGCGGCTTCCACGCTCCGTCGCAGCCTCGCCCGCTCGCCACCGCGCCGCGCCTATGACGAGCTCCTTCGTCCATGGCGCGCTCACGAGCCGGCGACTGGGACGGCTCCAACGTCCATGAGGATCACCTCTCCTTCCTTCGTCAAACACGGCGGCTGCCCCGGGAGACGAACATGCAGGTACGCGTCCCTCCCGAGGTGGAAATCTCGCCGGCGCCGGAGGGCGATGAGCGCGTTGTCTTCCGGTCCCATTTTCTTCGCGGCTTCGGCCTTCCGGCGAGCGGCTTCCTCCTCTCCTTCCTTGACTTCTATCGAGTCCAGCCGCACCACCTCACGCCAAACACGGTGGTGCTACTGGCCGCCTTCGTCATCATGTGCGAAGGGTACCTCGGCACTCTCCCCACCCTCGAGCTCTGGGGGGAGTGCTTTTATCTCAAACTCGGCACCGCCGCCAAGGGCCAGGCGGCTCAATGCGGAGCCTGTGTGGCGGTGCGGCACCCGGGCACTGGGAACCACTTCCCACCCATCTCTCTGCTGCAGTCGGCGAAGCTGTGGCAGAAGTCCTACTTCTACGTCAAGAATATCCATCCGACGAGCGACTACATCAACTTGCCGGCTTACGTGGCTGGACCGCCAGCCGAGCCACGCGCCAACTGGCAGTACAAGCCGAGCTCCCTATCGGCCACCTCCTCCGCCGCCCTCGTCCGACTTCAGGTGAAGACGGAGTCGGAGGGTCTGAAGGGCTCGGACCTGCTGGCCGTCTTCGTGACGCGCTGAGTGCTTCCCCTCCAAGCCCGGCCTCACATTGTCAGCTGCATGAGCGGGCGTCGGGATCCATGCCGGATGTGCACATGGGAGCTGCCGGACGTGGAGGTGGCCCGGCTGGTCAACTACATCTCCAACTGTAAGCTATCGGAGACGGATTGGCGGTTCGGCAAGCGGCCGTATGACCGCGCACATCCGCCGCCTGCGGTGAGTCTTATAATTCTTTATCTTTGGCTGGTCCGAGCTCTTGTTTCTCCGTCTGACCAGTCGGCCATGGTGCAGGTCCTCCCAGCCCAGTCGGCCGCCGACGCTCGGGATCCAGGTCAGCAGTATATGCCGGACCGAACGAGGAGCGACGTGGAAGACCCCGACTTGGGGGCGGCCGCCATGGAGGAGGACGATGCCACAGGCGGCGGTGGTGGAGCAGGTGGCTTCGGAGGAGGAGGCGGCCTCGAGGACTGGCCGGATGATGATGAGGAGGAGAACGAGCCGCGCCGCCCGCACGGCACCAACAAGGCGGGCGCGAGCTCCACGGCCGCACCGACTGCACCAGGCGGCGCACAGAAGCGTAGAGCCGGCTCGTTGCTATTCGGCAGCCGGCCGAAGAAGCCCAAGAGCACGGCCGCCGTGACCAAGCGGCGGGAGGCCGTCGCGAAGGCGGCCCAGTTCCAGAAAACCCCGAGGCAACCCCCGATGGTGTCCGCATAAGTGCTTGGTTGCGTTTTCTTTTCTTCTTTCTTGCAAACTCTTTCTGAGTTTCCTATTGCCTTGCTTGAACAGGGCCCCACTCTCTCTTGAGCGGTATGTCGCTGCTTCAGTGATCCAGGCGGCGGAAGGCTCCACCAACACTCGTCGTGTGGACCCGCTTGCCGACCTCCGGGAGGCGACGGAGAGGAACGCGCGGGAGGTGCGCGAGGAGCGGGAAGCGGTGGAACGGCAGAAGGTGGAGGCGGCCAAGGCGGCGCAGGCGGACTTGGACGCGGCGGCCAAGGCCCAAGCCGATGCTGCGGCTAAGGTCCAGGCGGACGCCGCAGCCAAGGCCCAGGCGGACGCGGCCGCCCAGGCGCAAGCGGAAGAGGCCGCACGCGGCCAGACTCCGCAACTCGTCATCCTGCTACGCGTAGTGCCGCCAACGCCAGAGAACCCGACACCGACCGGAGGGGCCGGCAACGATCAGCCGGTCGTGGAGAGGAGAGGAGGCGATGCCATCGTCCCGGGGGCGGAGGTGCTCCCGCGAGCGCCGACTGCCGAGGCCCGAGGCAGTCGGTCTGACGTGCCACCGGCGCCGCCGGTCAGTGGCGAGCTGGTGATGGGGGCGACCCCTGTGGTTCGTCCTCCGGGGCGTCGTCGTGCGGCGAAGGCGGCCTCGGCGCCACGGGCGCAAGAGATCGGGGCCGCAAGCTCGTCGACCCCAGACGCAGAGGCCACCAGTGCCGTCTTGCCAGACTGGATGCCTGGGGGTGGGACGGGCGTGCTGAACATGGCCGCACAGGACGTTCAGGCCCAGCTTCAGGCCCAAAGCGCCGCCCTTCAGCAGTATACGAAGACGTTCTTGGTGATGCGAACGGCCGTCCGGGTGCGCTTTTTTGCTTTGTTTTTTTCTTTTGATTCTTGCACTCTTCCGTGGGGGCGCGCCAGCGCACCCACTGGGTGTAGCCCCCGAGTTCCGGGCCAGCTGCTGAGCAGGCGGCTCGGAACTTTAAGATAAGTTTCGAGTGCTAACTTGTTTTTCTTCTTTGTCTTTGTTGCAGGACTACCACAACATCCGCGTGGCCGCCTTCAACTCCCAGGTCCAGGAGCTGGCTAAGCGGACCGCCGACCTGACCGAGAGCCGAAGTAAGCACTCCGTCTTCTTCCTCGTGGGGGCGCGTCAGCGCACCCGCTGGGTGTAGCCCCCGAGATTCGGGCCGACTGCTGAGCAGTCGGGTCGGATCTTCCGGCGACCACTTTTCTTTTTGGTCAACTTTGTTGATTTGTCTTCTCTTTCTCATTTTTGCAGGAGCCAACGCCACTCTGCAGCAGCGCCTGGGCGAAGTCCAGACCGAGCTGCGCACCAAAGAGGCGGAGTGCAGCAAGGCGGCCCTGGAGCGCGACCGTCTGGCCAAGAAGTTGGCGGACCAGGCGGATCAGCACAAGGCGGAGCTCCAGAAACTCAAGGAGGCGGAAGGCACCCTTCAGGCCGAGTTTGAGACCGAACGCTCAAAGTGGGTCGAGAAGGAGGCAATCCTCGCCGCTGGTTACGGCGATATTGAGGATATGATCGACGGTAAACTTCTTTCTTTGGAATAGCTGCCGACTGCATCGAGAGTCGGCTTCCGACTTCTAATCTTTGTTTTTTCTTTGCGTAGACTTCTTTCCTGGCCACACCATCGTCGTTAGCCAGGCCATTGAGGCGCGGCGCGACCAGCGTAGGAGGGAAGGAGTGGAGATCCCGCTCGACGCGCCTCGAAACATGAACGAGCAGCTCCTGGCCGTCCGGACGCGCTTGCAGCCGATTCACCGTCTGCTCCGCCGCCTTCAGCGCGCCGGGTCCCAGCTAGTTTCCGCCCTCTGGCCAGGCGGCCAGGCCCCACGCACCCCCAGTCGGACCGCCGACTGGTTGGAGGCGGCAATCGGCCGCTTCGAAGCTTGGAAGGGCTCCTCCGCTCGGGCAGGCGCCCGAAGGGCCTTGTAGTTCGTCAAGGCGTGGTACCCTGGGCTGGACCTAGCCCAGTTGGCCACGTTCCGGCAGGAGTCCATGGAAGAGTTGGTAGCAGTGGGGCCTGTGCTCACTCGTCGAGCGGCGGCGATCGCCGAGTACACCGAGACCGGTGTCTTCCTCCCCGAGCTGGACGAGGAGGGTGCCGAGGTGCCACCGGACTGGTTCGGGCTGAACCCTGATGACGGCGAGGACTCGGCGGAAGAGATCGCCTCCAGCGACGGAGGCGAGGACGAGGAAGGCGAGGATAATGAAGACGACGCACCGGAGGGCGGAGCGGACAGCCAGCCTCAGCTCGATCGGGCCTCGAGCAATGAGCCGCGCGCGGGTGCACCGACTGCTGCTGATGGCGACCAAGCCGAGACTCGCCAAACGGCCACTCCACCAGCCGGTGCCGCCAACTCCGCCAACCTGCCGGACCCGCCAACTGCTCCTCTGGCCTAGGCTGCCAACTTATCTTATCTGCTTTGGTAGTCTCTAGAACAAACTTGTTAAATTCGCGCAGTTTCACCCATTGGGGGTGTATTCAAACTTTGTTGAATGCTAGCCAAGGGCCTCTTGCTATATAATTTAATTCTCGCACAGGTTGTGCTCTGCCGAGCTCCGACTTATCTTGCTTTCTGTTCTTTTGGCTTTTTCCTTTGCCGCCTTCCCTTGGCCGCCACCTTTCCGGCTAGACAGCCGCTCTTCGGTGTGTTGGCAGGGTCAGGTACTTGGCCATTTTGGGAAGGCAAGTACTTTGGCAGCTCAGAACGTAGCAAGTTAAGTGAGAAACCGGCCGGCCGGCTGCTCAGCAACCGGACGGCTAGGCGAGGAGCCGGCTTGGCCTGTGTGAGTGCTTTCGTCCTTAGCCATTTTTCATGTGGGCAGCATTTCCTGCCTTTGACTCTTGCCAGCCAGACAGTCGCTCTGCGAGCTGCAGCTTATGGCAAGAGAGGGCTTAGCTGCCGGCACACTACTTGTCCGACTGCAGGTAGCGCTGACATAGTACAAGGCGGCAAGCCCCCGGGCCGACTGGTCTGACCCGGTGCCGGGCGGATGAATGAAATAACTCATTCACAGGCGTGAAACTTATCACATAGATAAGAAAGGGTAGCCCCCGGGTGCTCTTCGAGGGACCCGATGTCTTTGCGCTTAATACAAAAGGTAGCGTGGTACATACTGCATTAACTGTAAAATCTTCGGAGGAGATTTGCGTTCCATGGGCGCTCTGTTTCCCTGCCGGAATCGTCCCTCTTGCGCGCCCTGGGCTTCTGCGCGTCGATCAGGTAATAGGAGTCGTTGCCCAAGGCTTTGCTGATGATGAAGGGGCCTTCCCAAGGGGCCGAGAGCTTGTGCTGGCCGGCTGTTCGCTGGATCAGCCGGAGCACAAGGTCTCCCTCTTGGAAGGATCGTGGCTTGACCTTCCGACTGTGGTAGCGACGCAGGCTCTGCTGGTAGATGGCGGACCGGCTGAGTGCTAACAGCCGGCCCTCTTCCAGCAGATCGACGCCGTCTTCTCGTGCTTCCTTCGCCTCCGCCTCCGTGTACATGGTGACGCGAGGCGAGTCGAACTCGATGTCAGTTGGGATGACGGCCTCGGCCCCGTACATGAGGAAGAAGGGAGTGAAACCGGTTGATTTGTTCGGGGTGGTGCAGAGGCTCCAGAGGACGGCTGGCAGCTCGTCGATCCAGCAGCCGGCCGAGCGCTCCAGTGGCTCGACCAATCGGGGCTTGATGCCGGATAAGATGAGGCCGTTTGCTCGCTCGACTTGGCCGTTTGACTGCGTATGGGCAACGGACGCTAAGTCCATTCGGATGCCCTGCGTCGCGCAGAAACGGGCCAAGGCGCCTTTGGCGAAGTTAGTGCCATTGTCGGTGATGATGCTGTGCGCTACACCGTACCGGACGGTGATATCTGCGACGAAGGTCACAACAGTCGGGCCATTCAGTTTCTTGATTGGCTTTGCTTCAATCCACTTGGTGAATTTGTCGATGGGGACGAGCAGATGGGTCTTGCCACCGCGTGCCGTCTTGAATGGGCCCACCATGTCCAGCCCCCAGACGGCAAAGGGCCAGGTAAGGGGGATGGTCTTGAGTGCAGAAGTCGGCAGGTGTTGCTTGGAGCCGAATTTCTGGCACCCCTTGCATTTCTTGACCAGATCCTTGGCGTCCTCCAAAGCAGTCGTCCAGAAGAAACCGTGGCGGAAAGCTTTGGCGACAAGGGATCTGGAAGCCGTGTGGTGGCCGCACTCGCCTTGGTGTATGTCTCTGAGGATTGCCTTGCCCTTCTCTGGTTCGACGCAGCGTTGGAAAACGTCGGTCACGCTGCGCCTAACAAGCTCTCTGTTTACTATCGTGTAAGCCCCTGCCCGGCGTTGTACCTGCCGGGCCGAGATCTCATAAGCTGGCAGCTCTCCGCTCACCAGAAATTTGAGGATGGGCTGCGCCCATGATTGTGCTTCGACCTCATCCACCGTCATTACGGCCACTGAGACTAGGGCAGTTGGGTTGGGAGGTGGCGGGGTGGGGTTGGCGGCGTCTCGTTGCATCGTTGAAGTCCCCGGGCCGACTGCCGCAGCTGCCGGGCCGGGTTGTGGAGTCCCTGGGCCGGGTTGCGAAGTCCCCGGGCCGGCTGCTGCAGTCCCTGTGCCGCTTGCCGAAGTCCCCGGGCCGGCTGCTGCAGCCCCCGAGTCAGATCCGACTGCTTCGGGGGCAGCCGGCACGAAGATGGATTCTAATTCTGGGGAAGGCTTGATAGACGGTTTACGGAGGCACTGAAGGGACACGCCGGCTGGTATGGCCTGCCGGGTGGAGCCGATCCATGCCAGGGCATCTGCTTGCTCGTTGTCGGCCCGTGGCACGTGAAGAAACTCGCACCCGTCAAAATATCCGCTGATCTGCTGGACGAGGGAGCGGTAGCTTGCCATGTTTGCATCCTTGGTGTCCCAGTCGCCAGACGACTGTTGGACCACCAAGTCGGAGTCGCCGTAGCACAGAATCCGGCGGATGCCAATCTCCTTGGCCAGCCGGAGTCCGTATACTAGTGCCTCGTACTCGGCCATGTTGTTGGAGGCGGCAAAATGGACTTGCAGCGTGTATCTGAGCTTGTCGCCTTTGGGAGAGGTGAGGACAATGCCGGCTCCCAGACCGGTGCGCATCTTCGAGCCATCAAAGTGCATCCGCCAATGAGTGGAGTCTGGAGCTGGTGGCAGGTACTAGGTCTCGGCCCAGTCGACGAGGAAGTCGGCTAGTGCTTGGGACTTGATGGCGGTGCGGGGATGGTAGAAGATGGTGTAGGGGGCCAGCTCGATGGCCCACTTGGCCACCCGGCCCGATGCGTCTCTGCTGCCTATGATCTCCGCAAGCGGGGCGGTGCAGACAACCGTGATGGGATGCTCTTGAAAGTATGGCTTGAGCTTCTTGGCGGCAAAATGCACGCCATAACACAACTTCTGGTAGTGGGGGTAGTTCTGCTTGGAGGCTGACAGCACCTCACTCAAGTAGTACACGGGCCTCTGGACCGGCTGTGCCTTGCCGTCTTCTTGGCGCTCTACCACCATGACTGTGCTGACCACCCGGCTGGTGGCGGCGATGTAAAGAAGCATGGGCTCTTTGGCAGCCGGAGCGGCCAGAACGGGCGGCGTGGTCAACATCTTCTTGAGCTGGAGGAAAGCCTCGTCCGCCTTGTCGTTCCACTCAAAATGAGTGGTTTTCTTCATCAACTGGTACAGGGGAAGAGCCTTCTCGCCTAGACGACTGATGAAGCGGCTGATGGATGCCAAGCAGCCGGTGAACTTCTGAACGTCTCGCAGTCGGGCGGGCCTCTCCATCCTCTCGATGGCCTTGATCTTGACAGGGTTGCACTCTATGCCACGTTCTGAGACGAGGAAACTAAGGAGCTGGCCGGCTGGTACTCCAAAGGCACATTTTTCTGGGTTGAGTTTGATTTGAAAACGGCGCAGATTATCAAAAGTTTCCTTGAGATCTTCCAGGAGGGTACCGCGCTTCTCCGTCTTCACCACAATATCGTCCACATAAACATGGGCATTTCTCCCGAGTTGCTTGAGGAGGCACTTCTGCATGCAATGCTGAAACGTGGCACCGGCATTTCTCAAGCCGAATGTCATGGTCAGGTAGCAGAAGGCTCCGAATGGTGTGATGAAGGCGGTCTTCAGGCGGTCGGCCGGGCTTAACTTGATCTGGTGGTACCCTGAGTAGGCATCCAAAAAACTCAGCAGCTCGCATCCGGCTGTGGAGTCTATCACTTGGTCAATCTGAGGCAAGGCGAACGGATCTTTTGGGCAAGCTTTGTTTAGGCTGGTATAGTCAATACACATGCGCCATTTGTTGTTCTTCTTCAGTACAAGGACTGGGTTGGCAAGCCACTCTGGAAAGAACACTTCCATGATGAAGCCGGCTGCTAGAAGCCGGGCTATCTCTTCACCAACAATTCCTCTCTTCTCCTCCGACAGGCGGCGGAGGGGTTGCTTGACTGGTTTTGCATCTGCTCTGACATGTAGCTTGTGCTCGGCGAAATCCGTCGGAACACCCGGCATGTCCTTGGGAGACCATGCAAAGATGTCCCGATTCTCACGGAGGAAATCGACGAGCTCGCTTTCCTATTTGCCGTCAAGGCGGGCTCCTATGACGGCGAACCTCTCCGGGTGCTCCGGGTCCAAGGGTATCTTCTTGGTTTCTTTGGCCGGCTGGAAAGAGCCCTGAGCTTCTGACTCCTTAGGATTTGGCGACAGGTCCGGCTGCTTGCTGGCCATGGCCACAACCCGGTCAAGGAGCCGCTTCTCGGCAGCAATCACAAGGGACTCGGCCAACCGACTGCTGGCAGTGGCACAGGCGGCAGACTTCTGGTAGTCGCCGGCTATAGTGATAATGCCCTTGGTACCCGACATCTTCATTTTGAGGTAGGCGTAGTGAGGAACAACCATGAACTTGGCCAGGGCAGGCCGGCCAAGCAACGCATGGTAGGGGTTCTCAAGGTCAAACACCTCGAACCAGATTGGCTCTCGGCGGAAGTGATTCTTGTCTCCGAAGAGGACATCTATCTTGATCTTGCCGATTGGTGAGCAGGAAAGGCCTGGCACAATGCCATGGAAGACAGTCCGGCTGGGCTGGAGCTGTTTCTCTTTGATGCACAACTTCTCCATGGTGTCGCCGTAGAGGATGTTGATGCTGCTACCGCCGTCTATCAGAATTCGGGAGAAACGAGCAGCTCGCCTCTCTGTTGCAAAGGTGGCATCCAACACCAGGGCGTAGGAACCCGGAGAAGGCATCACCTCCAGGTGGTCAGCTCGGCTCCAACTGATTGGCTTCTTCGACCAGTGCATGAACTCTGGGGCTTCAGAGGCGACAGTATTCACCTCTCGGCCTTGTTGACGCCGGCTGTGCTTGTCGTCAGCCACGCTGGTGAAGACGATGTAAGCTCTGTGCTCTTCGGGAAACTCGTCTTGGATTGCGCCGACCGGCTGGACCGCCGGCTACTGAGGAGGCGGAGGCGGCGGGCCAGCAGGCGGCGGAGGCAGTCCTTCGCCCCTAGCGATGCGGGTGAGCCAGTGGCACTTCCGGGTGGTGTGGTTGGATGGCTTCGCGCCGTTGTGGAACTTGCAGGGAGCATCAAGAGTTTGCTCAAACAAGAAGGCGGGCAACCAGGCAGGCTTGCCGCCCTTCTGGCGTTTGGGGCCGGGTTGCTCCTCTGGCTGCCGATCTTCGACTGTCGCCACCTGCCGACTGGTAGTAGCCGGGTGCTGGGCCTTGCGCTTGTTGTCGTTTGACTGTTGGCGCCGACTGGGATCACCCGCCGGTGTCTGAGGGGCCGGAGGGAGCATCTTTCCTGACGCATCCACTCGGAGCTCCGACTTCATGGAGGAGTCGGCAGTGGCGTACTTGTCCGCTATGATCAGCAGCTCGTCGAGCGTGGCTGGCTCGTCGTAGAGGAGTCGATGCTTGAGTAGGGTGCCTTCTCGGCACTCGGTAGTGAAGTATTCGATGGCTTGCACCTCATGAACCCCTTTGCAGGAGTTGCACAGCTCGGCCCACCACGTTAGGTATTCGCGGGTTGACTCGATCGGGCCTTGGATGCACAGGGAGAGCTGGCGAGGCTTGGGCGGCCGCTTGTAGGTGCTGGTGAAGTTGCGGATGAAAACTTCGGTGAAGTCTAGCCAACTGTTGACGCTGTAGGGCTTGAGGCTGTTCAGCCATGTCCGGGCCATGCCCTGGAGCATGAGCGGAACATACTTCACGGCGACATGCTTGTTGCCGTTCGCTATGTTGACGGCAGTGGAGTAGTCAACCAGCCAATCTTCCGGCTTCACAGAACCGTTGTACTTGGGAGTGTCCCGAGGGAGCGAGAACCCTTTGGGGAAGGGCTCGTCCCGAATGCGGGGGCCGAAACAAGGCGGGCCGATTGCATCCTCTTCTTCCAACGCCAGGGATCGAGCCAAGCGGTCGATCCGGTTGCGGGCGTCGTTCTCTCCGACTCCTTTGTGGGGGCTCAGCCGGCGCCCGAGAGTCGGATGCTCAACAGGCGGCGGGGAGGCACGCCTCTCCCTGCGCGAGGGGGGGGGGGGCTGACGACCGTCCCGCCATTCTACTGCTCGTGGGCGGCCGTCCTGGTCGCGCTCGATGGAGATACGGGTGCGGCTGCGGCTAGCAACCGACTCTGGGTCTCCTCGGCCGTGGGCGCCGTCTGTCGGCGTCCGGGAGGTCGCGCCGTGCTCTCGGCGAGGGGAAAGGTTCTCGGCCTGTAAGCCAGGTTCCACCATGCGGCGGCCAGCTTCTTACTGTGCGGCGGCCGCGTCGATGAGCTGCTGGACGCGCTCCGTCATGCAGAGACGCTCGTCGCCCTCCAGGCGGTCCAGCTCGTCTGCCGCCGCCTGGGCAGCGCGTAAGTTCTCCATTGGCGTGGCGTAGACTGGGCGGTCGGCCCCCAACATGCTGGCGATGGCCACGCCGCGCTGCCGGACCGTGCCCGCTCGGCTAGGTTCGCCAGCAGCCGGCGTGCCGCAGACGGCGCGTTCGATCTCGCGGTGGTAGGCCTCGGTGAGGCGTCTCATGGCCGCCAACTTGATGGCGCTGTCGAGGAGTGCGATACGGCATGCTTCCAGCATTTCACCGTTCGCACCGGGCGCTACAGGAGCGGACAGGTCCCGCATTACCGCCTGCAACGGGTCCCGGCCAGCCTGGTCGGATGTTCCGTCGTGGCTGATGACCAACACCTCGGTGACGGTGCTGGTGCTGGCACTGGCGCTGTTGTCTGCATCGGGGAGTGGGTCGTCGAAGATCACCACGTCACCGGGGAAGGCATCAGAAAACGCGGCGTCGACGTCGATGATCATGTCGACGAGCAGGTCGGTGGAGCCAACGGACTTCGGGTCGGAGACCAGCTCGTCGGCGATGTGAAGCTTGCCGAGGAGATCGACGAGGCAGCTCTCGGAGCTAGCTGCGCCCGCATCGAGGGCGGGCTCGTCGGAGAGGCGGATCCCGCCGATGAGATCAGCGAGGCTGCTTGCGGCGCAAGCCGCTTTCACGCCGTGCAGCGTGCCGGCGCAAACGCCGTCGGGCGTACCGGGCTGGCTGCGCTCGCCAGGGAGGAAGAGGGTTCTCGTCCAGAACGTGTTTCCGGACGACGGTGCACCTAGCCCCACGGTGGGCGCCAAATGTCGGGGATATCGTGCGACATATGCCAGGGGGTGGATTATCGTGGATGGGGACAAAAGTACGTCGGCGGGCTCTAGAAGCGGGAGTGAGCGAGACCGCGTACGCTTGCGGATCTTACCCAGGTTCGGGGCTCTCCTAGGAGATAACACCCCTAGTCCTGCTCGGCGGGGTCTCCGCATGATCACTACCTCAACAAGTAGCTACAAGCTTGCTCCTTGAGCTGTTTGGCTAGAGGAGGAAGAGAGGCAAGGCTAACTCTATTCCCCTCTCTCTGCGTGTGTGTATGGTGATTTTGGGTGCTCGGTCCAGGTTCCAACCCCCTGCATGGGGCGACCTGGGGCGTTTATATAGGCCTACCCCCCAGGAGTGCAATGGTAACTCAGCCAGATGCGGGACCCGGCTGTCGGCGTCATTGGTTTCCGGCTTCTCCGCCGACCGCTGGGGCCCGCCGCCTGATGGGTCCCGCCGACTGCCGTGATCTCAGCCGACAGGTAGGGCCCGCCGCTTGTGGGCCATGTTGACTGCTTTATGCTGTAGCATCGCTCCTGATGACGGAGGCCTCGTCAGGGGGAGCGTGGATACAGTCCCGCCGCCTGGCGGGAGCTCACTGTAGCCACACCCCGTCACATCTGGTTAATGGCGCACAGACTTCGAGGGAGGGGGAGGGCCGCCTGCTAGGAGCCGGCCTCCCCCTGAGCCGACTGGTCAGGGCTCGCCGCCCTCTGGCTTCTCACGGACAGGTAGGGCCCGCCGCCTGCGGGCCGTACTGACCGCCCGTCGTGGGAGCATGGCTTCTTCTGCCATGGGTGATGTCATGAGCGGCATGGCAACAGTGCCGCATCGGGCATGGGGTGTCCGCTTGGTACGCTGTACTGTGGCCACGTCCTGCCCTGAATTCGGGGGTGGCAGGCTTGTACTGTAGCCATGCCTTGTCTCGTCACGTTTATGTTGGCGCTAACTTTGAGGGCGCGAGGGGCCGCCTGCTAGGACCCGGCTTCCCAGGAAGCCGCCCGCTAGGAGTCGGCCCACTTCATGGCCGTCTTCTAGGCTCCGCCACCTCCTGGCAACCGGCCGCCTGGACCAGCCGGCCCCAGGAAGGCGGTCCTTTGTCTTTGATGTTTGAGGGGCGCGGCCTGCCCCGATGTCTTGAAATACCAAGGGGAGCTGACGAGGCTACCCGTGGTCATTTACTCCGACACAATGATTATGCATATAGGAATCACGTCCGTGTCAAGTAGACCGACTCCTGCCTGCATCTACTACTATTACTCTACACATCGACCGCTATCCAGCATGCATCTAGAGTATTAAGTTCATAAAGAACGGAGTAATGCCTTAAGTAAGATGACATGATGTAGAGGAATTAACTCAAGCAATATGATGAAAACCCCATCTTTTTATTCTCGATGGCAACAATACAATACGTGCCTCGCTACCCCTACTGTCACTGGGTGAGGACACCGCAAGATTGAACCCAAAGCTAAGCACCTCTCCCATTGCAAGAAAAACCAATCTAGTTGGCCAAACCAAACCGATAATTCGAAGAGAAATACAAAGGTATTAAATCATGCATAAAAGAATTCAGAGAAGATTCAAATAATATTCATAGATAAGCTGATCATAAATCAACAATTCATCTGATCTCGACAAACACACCGCAAAAGAAGATTACATCGGATAGGTCTCCAAGAACATCAAGGAGAACGTTGTATTGAGAATCAAAGAGAGAGAAGAAGCCATCTAGCTACTAGCTATGGACTCGTAGGTCTGAGGTAAACTACTCACGCATCATCGGAAGGGCAATGGAGTTGATGTAGAAGCCCTCCGTGATCGATTCCCCCTTCGGCAGGATGCCGGAAAAGGCCCCAAGATGGGATCTCATGGGAACAGAAGGTTGCGGCGGTGGAAAAGTGTTTTCGTGGCTTGCTCTGGTGGTTCTGGAATATATGTGAATATATAGGAGGAAGGGCTAGGTCAGAGGAGTCCCAAGGGGCCCACAAGGCAGCCCCCCCCTAGGGCGCGCCTTCCACCCTTGTCGCCGCCTCGCGGCTCTTCTGACTTGGACTCCAAGTCCCCTAGGTGTCTTCTGGTCCAAGAAAAATCATCCTGAAGTTTTATTCCGTTTGGTATTCCTTTTCTGCGAAGCTCAAAAACAAGGAAAAAACAGAAACTGGCACTGGGCTCTAGGTTAATAGGTTAGTCCCAAAAATAATATAAAATAGCATATTAATGCATATAAAACATCCAAAACAGATAATATAATAGCATGGAACAATAAAAAATTATAGATACGTTGGAGACGTATCAAGCATCCCCAAGCTTAATTCCTGCTCGTCCTTGAGTAGGTAAATGATAAAAACAGAATTTTTGATGTGGAATGCTACCTAACATATTTATCCATGTAATTTTCTTTATTGTGGCATGAATGTTCAGATCCATAAGATTCAAAACAAAAGTTTAATATTGACATAAAAACAATAATACTTCAAGCATACTAATAAAGCAATCATGTCTTCTCAAAATAACATGGCCAAAGAAAGTTATCCCTACAAAATCATATAGTCTGGCTATGCTCCATCTTCACCACACAAAGTATTCAAATCATGCACAACCCCGATGACAAGCCAAGCAATTGTTTCATACATTTGATGTTCTCAAACTTTTTCAACTTTCACACAATACATGAGCGTGAGTCATGGACATAGCACTATAGGTGGAATAGAATATGGTGGTTGTGGAGAAGACAAAAAGAAGGAGATAGTCTCACATCTACTAGGCGTATCAACGGGCTATAGAGATGCCCATCAATAGATATCAATGTGAGTGAGTAGGGATTGCCATGCAACGGATGCACTAGAGCTATAAGTTTATGAAAGCTCAAAAAGAAACTAAGTGGGTGTGCATCCAACTTGCTTGCTCACGAAGACCTAGGGAAATTTGAGGAAGCCCATACAAGCCAAGTTCTATAATGAAAAATTCCCACTAGTATATGAAAGTGACAACATAGGAGACTCTCTATCATTAAGATCATGGTGCTACTTTGAAGCACAAGTGTGGAAAAAGGATAGTAACATTGCCCCTTCTCTCTTTTCTCTCATTTTTTTAGTGGGCTTCTTTGGCCTCTTTTATTTTATTTGTGGGCTTCATTGGCCTCTTTTATTTTTTTCCTCACATGGGACAATGCTCTAATAATGAAGATCATCACACTTTTATTTACTTACAACTCAAAAATTACAACTCGATACTTAGAACAAAATATGACTCTATATGAATGCCTCCGGCGGTGTACCGGGATGTGCAATGATTCAAGAGTGACATGTATAAAAATTATGAACGGTGGCTTTGCCACAAATACTATGTCAACTACATGATCATGCAATGCAATATGACAATGATGGAACGTGTCATAGTAAAACGGAACGGTGGAAAGTTGCATGGCAATATATCTCGGAATGGCTATGAAAATGCCATAATAGGTAGGTATGGTGGCTGTTTTGAGGAAGGTAAAAGGTAGGTGTATGATACCGGCGAAAGTTACACGGTACTAGAGAGGCTAGCAAAGGTGGAAGGGTGAGAGTGTGTATAATCCATGGACTCAACATTAGTCATAAAGAACTCACATACTTATTGCAAAAATCTATTAGTTATCGAAACGAAGTACTACGCGCATGCTCCTAGGGGGATAGATTGGTAGGAAAATACCATCGCTCATCCCCGACCGCCACTCATAAGGAAGACAATCAATAAATAAATGATGCTCCGACTTCATCACATAACGGTTCACCATACGTGCATGCTACGGGAATCACAAACTTTAACACAAGTATTTTTACAATCCACAATTACTCACTAGCATGACTCTAATATCACCATCTTTATATCTCAAAACAATCATAAGGAATCAAACTTCACATAGTATTCAATGCACTTTATATGAAAGTTTTTATTATATCCCTCTTGGATGCCTATCATATTAGGACTAAATTTATAACCAAAGCAAATTACCATGCTGTTTAGAAAGACTCTCAAAATAATATAAGTGAAGCATGAGAGTTCAATAATTTCTATAAAATAAAACAACCGCCGTGCTCTAAAAAGATATAAGTGAAGCACTAGAGCAAAATTGCCTAGCTTAAAAGATATAAGTGAAGCATATAGAGTATTCTAATAAATCACGATTCATGCGTGTCCCTCTCAAAAGGTGTGTAAAATAAGGATGATTGTGGCAAACTAAAAAGAAAAGACTCATATCATACAAGACGCTCCAAGCAAAACACATATCATGTGGTGAATAAAAATATAGCCTTAAGTAAATTTACCGATAGACGAAGACGAAAGAGGGGATGCTTTCCGGGGCATCCCCAAGCTTAGGATCTTGGTTGTCCTTGAATATTACCTTGGGGTGCCTTGGGCATCCCCAAGCTTAAGCTCTTGCCACTCCTTATTCCATAGTCCATCAAATCTTTACCCAAAACTTGAAAACTTCACAACACAAAACTCAACAGAAAACTCGTGAGATCCGTTAGTACAAGAAAATAAAATCACCACTTTTGGTACTGTTGTGAACTCATTCTTTATTTATATTGGTGTAATATCTACTGTATTCCAACTTTTCCATGGTTCATACCCCCCGATACTACCCATAGATTCATCAAAATAAGCAAACAACACAAAGAAAATAGAATCTGTCAAAAACAGAACAGTCTGCGAAGATCTGAATTGTTCTAATACTTTTGTAACTCAAACAATTCTGAAAAATTAGGACAACAGAGAAAATTTGTATATCAATCACATGTAAAACAATTCAGGGTTTTTTTAACGCTCCAGTGAATTATTAAAATTCTGTGACTGGACGCAAAAGTTTCTGTTTTTCAGCAAGATCAAATCAACTATCACCGTAAGCCATCCCAAAGGTCTTACTTGGCGCAAACACTAATTAAAACACCAAAACACATCTAACCAGAGGCTAGATGAAAAAATTATTGAAAAAACAGAACCAAAAAAATAGAAACAAAAATAAAATTGGGTTGCCTCCCAACAAGCGCTATTGTTTAACGCCCTTAGCTAGGCATAAAAACACATAGATCTAGGTATTGTCATAGTAATAATAAGGAAAATTTCGAAAACTCATCTCGTACTCCCTTCGTTCAGTAGCAAGTTTTCTTTGTGGTAAGTAAAAGTAATCAAAAGGGCTAAATTTAACGGGATAAGGATCCCTAAGATCAAGCTCGGGAGGTATTGGCTCCTCCTTCGGCTCCTTATATTGTATGATCAACTCATCATTGTAAGAATTCTTTTGGCAAAATGTCATGAACTTATTTCCAAGAGAGAAACCCAATCTGTTGTTTTGTATAGCAAAATTATCATTAAGTTCAGAAATTTTATCAACTAAAACATCGGTAGGAACTCTTTTTCTCAAATTTTCATTATAAGCAACATGATCAAGAGATCGCAAACGCATTATTTCTTCTTGATTAAAGAGAATCCCCTCTATGGGAGGACGACCACCATCTGCCTTATAATGCGTGAAAATTTCACTAGCCTCTTTCATAATGAACCTAAATTCATGGGCTAGGAATATGGTAGCAGCGCGTTTAACAGAAGAATGTTCAATATTAGAGAATTCTAGAAAAATCCTTTGTATGCATGGATACATATGAACAAATTGTCTTTCAAGTTCAAGTATAAGCAAAGATATAGCATCCGCAAGGCTATTAGTTTTATGTAGAATAGATCCACCTAGCATGGGTAGCGCACCAGCACAAGTAAAGAAATCTTTAATAACCCGTTTTCCAATAATATTGCCGCTACCTATACGAAGTTTTTTAGTGTGCAGGATAGTAGGTTCTTCATGAGGATCAATATTAGCAAAATCATCAAAGTCCCCCCCCATCATTACTACTATCCTTTTCAACGAAAATCTCCCCAGATTCAGACATGGTGGCAAGAAACAGATCTAACACACAAGCAAACAAAAAGCAAACGAAAAAGGCGAATGGAAGAAGGGCGAATAAAAAGGCAAATCTTTTCGAAAATCATTTTAGAAGTGGGGGAGAGGAAAACAAGAGGCAAATGGCGAATAATGTAATGCAAGAGATGAGAGTTTATGATGGGTACTTGGTATGTCTTGACTTGACGTAGATCTCCCCGGCAACGGCGCCAGAAATTCTTCCTGCTACTTCTTGAGCTTGCGTTGGCTTTTCCCTTGAAGTGGAAAGGGTGATGCAGCACAGTAGAGGTAAGTATTTCCCTCAGTTAAGAACCAAGGTATCAATCCAGTAGGAAAAGAACGCACAAATCACCAACACCTGCACAAACACTCAAACACTTGCACCCAACGCGATAAAGGGGTTGTCAATCCCTTCACGGTCAATTGCAAAAGTGAGATCTGATAGAGATAGATAAAAAAAAGATAAAATATTTTTGGGTTTTTTGGTATATAGATCTGAAAATAAAAGATTGCAAAATAGTAGATCGGAAAGTAATATGATGGAAAATAGTAGATCGGAAAGTAATATGATGGAAAATAGAAGTAATATGATGGAAAATAGACCCGGGGGCCATAGGTTTCACTAGAGGCTTCTCTCATAAAGGCAAATAATACGGTGGGTGAACAAATTACTGCCGAGCAATTGATAGAAAAGCGCAAAGTTATGATGATATCCAAGGCAATGATTATGCATATAGGCATCACATCCGCGTCAAGTCGACCGACTCCTGCCTGCATCTACTACTATTACTCCACACATCGACTGCTATCCAGCATGCATCTAGAGTATTAAGTTCATAAAGAACGGAGTAACGCCTTAAGTAAGATGACATGATGTGGAGGAATTAACTCAAGCAATATGATGAAAACCCCATCTTTTTATCCTCGATGGCAACAATACAATACGTGCCTCGCTACCCCTACTGTCACTGGGTGAGGACACCGCAAGATTGAACCCAAAACTAAGCATCTCTCCCATTGCAAGAAAAACCAATCTAGTTGGCCAAACCAAACCGATAATTCAAAGATAAATACAAAGATTCCCCCTCCGGCAGGATGCCGGAAAAGGCCCCAAGATGGGATCTCACAAGAACAGAAGGTTGCGGCGATGAAAAAGTGTTTTCGTGGCTTGCTCTGGTGGTTCTGGAATATATGTGAATATATAGGCGGAAGGGCTAGGTCAGAGGAGTCCCGAGGGGCCCACAAGGCAGGGGGCGCCCCCCCAAGGCGCGCCCTCCACCCTTGTCGCCGCCTCGCGGCTCTTCTGACTTGGACTCCAAGTCCCCTGGGTGTCTTCTGGTCCAAGAAAAATCATCGTGAAGTTTTATTCCGTTTGGACTCCGTTTGGTATTCCTTTTCTGCGAAGCTCAAAAACAAGGAAAAACAGAAACTGGCGCTGGGCTCTAGGTTAATAGGTTAGTCCCAAAAATAATATAAAATAGCATATTAATGTATATAAAACATCCAAAACAAATAATATAATAGCATGGAATAATAAAAAATTATAGATACGTTGGAGACGTATCACATGCGCTTGTACTTCAAATTTGAATTATGTGCATTAAATGCCTGAAAAATCAATTACTGTATAAAAAGGCCAAACGAACCCGGAACAATTCCAAAATTTAGCACGAAACTCCTATTTGTTCTAAGCTGCCTGTGTAAAAAAGTCAAGGCGGGAGAAGGCAGTGTATGTCGTTTCGCACACGGAGGTGACACGTTCCCTCTCAGAACCACGAGCCTTCTTGAGAGAAGCTCCGGTTTGCAAGAAGCTTACACCAAAGCTTGTCCCAATTCGGCCAAAAAATTTACCACAACATGTTGGTGCCATGTCATGACACCATGCCAAGTTTCATGATTTGCAGGCGTGTTTTGGATTTACAGGAATTAAAAAACCAAGTTTCTCAATATTTCCGGCCGAGCCACGATGCCCAGATGTTTGAATTCCATTCTCATTTGTTGCATGGGACCTATAAATTCACTCAAGGACACACATGTGATTTTTCAACCAACTTTGGTGCACTGGAGCATGTGCTTGTAGTTCAAATTTGAATTATGCACATTAAATGCCTAGAAATTCAATAAATGTATAAAAAAGGCCAAACAAACCCGGAATAATTCCAAAATTTAGCACGAAACTCCTATTTGGTCTAAGCTGCATGTGTAAAAAAATTAAGGCGGGAGAAGACAGTGTATGTTGTTTCGCACACGGAGGTGACACGTTCCCTCTCGAAACCACGAGCCTTCTTGAGAGAAGCTCCGGTTTGCAAGAAGCTTATACCAAAGCTTGTCCCAATTCGGCCAAAAAATTTACCACAGCTTGTTGATGCCATGTCATGACACCATGCCAAGTTTCATGATTTTCAGGCGTGTTTTGGATTTACATGAATGGAAAAACCAAGTTTCTCAATATTTCCGGCCGAGCCACGACGCCCAGATGTTTGAATTTCATTCTCATTTCTTGCATGGGACCTAGAAATTCACCCAAGGACACACATGTGATTTTTCAACCAACTTTGGTGCACTGGAGCATGTGCTTGTAGTTCAAATTTGAATTATGCACATTAAATGACCAGAAATTCAATTAATGTATAAAAAGTCCAAACGAATCCGGAATAATTCCAAATTTTAACACGGCACTCATATAGTTTTATGTTGCCTCTGTAAAAATCAAGGGGGGGAGGCAGCGTATATCGTTTCGCACACAAAGGTGACACGTCCCCCCTCGGGAACCACGAGTCTTCTCGAGAGAAGCTCCGGTTTGCAAGAAGCTTATACCAAAACTTGTCCAAATGCTGCCAATTTTTTTACCACAGCATGTTGGTGCCATGAAATGACACCATGCCAAGTTTCATGATTTTCAGGCGAGTTTTGAATTTACAGGAATTTAAAAACCAAGTTTCTCAATGTTCCCGGCCGAGCCACGATGCCCAGATGTTTGAATTTCATTCCATTTCTTGCATGGGACCTATAAATTCACCCAAAGACACACATGTGATTTTTCAACAAACTTTGGTGCACTGGAGCATGTGCTTGTAGTTCAAATTTGAATTATGCACATTAAATGCCTAGAAACTCAATTAATGCATAAAAATGCCAAACGAACCCGGAATAATTCCAAATTTAAACACGACACTCATGTAGTTGCATGTTCACTGTACATAAATGTTCTAGCAATTCAAACACCATCCTTTCCCTCCGTAACACCATTTTGTCTTTCAAAACATAATGAAAAAAAGATCAGGTATACCACAAACAGTTTACTAGCAAGAATCGTGTGGGATACGATATAAAATATCTTGGCGCATCGTCTTCTCTGGCTTACGCAGAAAGCTTCGTCATCTACAGTCCACCGCCCGCGCTTGAACCACACTTGCGCGCCAGTTTCTCACAGCGCCAAGCGAAATTTTTCTGCCACCACGGAAATATCTATCTCCCCGCCCCCTCCCTCCCACCAAAAGCCATATTTCCACTGTTCCTCCTTGCTTTCCAAGTTCAAACCTTCACTGCTGCTTACTGGCAGCTCAGCCTCCTCGCCGGCGACCCTTCTTCTTGCAGCGCTGCCACCTCGCCGGCGACCCTTCTTCTTGTAGCGCCGCCTCCTCG
The DNA here is from genome assembly GCA_011799875.1 of Thinopyrum elongatum. Lineage (NCBI taxonomy): Eukaryota > Viridiplantae > Streptophyta > Magnoliopsida > Poales > Poaceae > Thinopyrum > Thinopyrum elongatum. Next base: position 570,386,215 of record CM022303.1, read on the forward strand.
CCGGCGACCCTTCTTCTTGCAGCGCGGCCTCCTCGTCGCCGACCCTTCTTCTTGCTGTGCGGCCTCGTCGATATGGTCAGGTAATCCACACCCCACCTGCACCATCCTCCTTTCCCGTCCCACATGCCCCGAACGACGGCGCGACACCTTCCGCCGAAATCACTGGCCCCGTCCTCCAATTGAGCGCCGCCCACAGCCATTTTGCACGCAGTATAACGTGGAACTCAGTAGCATCTGGCAGCGGAGAAGCAAATCGCGGCCGCACGCGCGCACGAGGTCGCTATGGCTGCCATACGTGCCGACTGCCAGATCTTGGAGGAGCACCTCGTCTTCGAGGCCACCGTCGACACCGCCACGCGGTTGTCTACTTTAAAATACAGTTATACGGATATGAAATCCTGGTTGCCGTTATACGGATATGAAATATCTGGTGCGTTTTATAAGAAATGTCAATTTGATTACTACATGGATTATCAATAATAGGCTAATTACCCTGCTTATTGGGGTTTTCTATTGCAGACGGTTACTCAGACATCACCATGGGCGATGAACTCAAACAACCCACACGGTTCCTAGAAAGTAGGCGTGTTCGATCAACTAACAATCACACACGGCTTCCGGCCAAGAACTGTTTGCATTAGGCCACCTTGCACAAACGTTTCCACAAAAAAACTGTGTGTGATATACATACGAACGGAAATATTTTTCTGGGATTCACCGTGTGAGATGTACATACGAACGGAAATGATTGGGTTTCGATGCCTCGTCCGATCGCACACGAGCTCATTTTGCCCCAGCCTGTGTGCCAGGAGGTCCTATCCCCGACGGTTTCTGGGTCGTGTGGGAAGGACCACCCTATCGCAGTCACTAACTTGGCGATGGTTTGAAACGCCGTCGCGGAAAGGGGTTAAAAACCGTTTGTATAGCACGTCTCTGCACCAGTGTTACCTGTTATTTTTTGTAATGTGGGCCTGATAACTTCATGTATATTGACTCATTTTTTTATATTTCTTTCTTTCAATATATTATCTTGCTTATCACTACTGTTCAAGTCCTCATCCCTCTTTTTTTATTTATGTAACCCCGGAAGGTCGTCGTATGCAAGTGTATGATGTCGAGATTGACGATGATGAGGTTCTCATGTGGTGGGAAGAGTTTGAACATGACAATCCAGCAGTAAAAGGGAAATCCAATTTTCAAATAGGTGATTTTTTTTCTGCTCCCTGAACATTGCAACCCCTGCATAAATCCCTTTATTTGTTTTTCAACCATGCAAAACATGTGACAGTTGATAAGTTATGCCCCACCACTTGATAAGTCCTTCACCCTTCTGTTGATAACTTATGTTTCAATGTTTTTTTGACTTTGCTTACTCATGTCCTTGTTACATTGTACATCTTAGTTTTGTTTTTTTGTTTTTACCAGACCACCCTTAAAGTCCAACATTTGTTACACCAGAATTACCACCTCGCACAGACCAATTAGTATGCGGTGCAACCCCTAAATCCTTTATTCGGAAAGTTAGGGTCACCCACCCGTCCAAATACCTACTCCCGCCTTTTGCCACCCTCACACCGACCGACGAGGAAGAGTTTTAATGCCTTGTTTAGTGGATCATCGTCAGCCATCAGCTTCCCAAGCTTCTCCTGTGCTTTTTTTCATTATATGCCAGCGGCAATTCCTGTGTACTATCCCGATGAACACCTCATCAATAGCACTCCTCATTGCAAAATCTTGATATGTTATTATGTTCTTTGGCGCAATTGCACCCATTGCATGCAAAAATGCATTAAACAGCCACACAAAGTTACCAGATAGTTCATTTCGAACAAATCCACAACCAAACTGGATTGACTGCCAATGGTTATTAATGCCAATGAAGGGTGCACAAGGCATCTTGTACATGTTGTCATGTATGTTGTGTCGAATGAGATGACATCATTGTATCTAGCATATGCCCTGCGCGACACACCATCTATCCAGAACAAATTTTCCACTATGTCCTCATCATCAAGCTTTATTCTCCAATAGAAATCTGGATCTTGTGCCTTCATATCTTGGAAGTATGAGATTGTGCTCCCCACATCAGCGTGGCGGTACTCCATGCGGAATTTAGCTCGCTGGTTTGCGATGTCCTTTGTCGTGTATGGTACATCTTTAGGAGACCCGTAAAACCATGTCATTAGTTGCATCTGTCTTGCTGTCTCTATGTTGCATCCATGCAATATCTTCAAGAAGTCCTGCTCATCCTTGGGAATGTTCTTATGTGATGATAGGAACTTTGTCAGGGATGGCTTTCTGATTAGAGGGTGGCTGTGGTCGTCGTTGAAGCGTTTGTATCTCCACCACACATCCGTGTGGGTAATGTAAAGGTGGGCCGGACATCCTGACCTCACAACCTTCCCTCTTTTCCTTTTCTTCACGATGCCTTTTGGGTTCTGCACATCCTGTGTCTCCTCCTTGTTTCTTTTGGCTTGCCGCTTTTCCCACAAACCAAGAGGACTCTGCTTACAGTATCGTCTTTAAATTTTTTTTGTATTCCAGCCTTATCCCAAACCCATGTCTGAGCGCATATTGCTTGTAGTGATCATAAGCTTCCTCATAAGTATCAAACTTCATCGTTTCATCAGGAGGCTTCGGTGTGGAGTATGCCTCGGTGTTTTTGTCTCCCTGATCAGCATTTTCCCCTTCTGTTTCTGGACTCGCTGGCTCACTGACTGACTGATCAAAGAAGCTTTCTCTCCCCCCTATGCTGCTAGTTGTCGGTTCTTTGCTTGGCTCTCGGACCATTGGGTTGCTTCTAGATGTAGCACCTGTAATGTTTTTGAAGTTGTTAGTTTGTGTTATATTTCTGCACACCAAAACGTGTGGTAACTTGCACTCCACTTGCCTGGTAAAGTTTGCATGCAGTAAGCTGTTTTGTAGTTGTAAACTGAAAGCATGTAATTGTAATACAGATTGCATGATAATTTATATGCAGTAAGTGTGGTAATTGTACCAAATTTCATGGTAACTTGTGTGCATTAAGCATGGTGATTGTGAACTGATGCATGGTGAATGTGGTAGTTGTAAACAACATAGTTGGTAATTGCAATTCAGATATGATGGTAACATGTCTATGTATAAAAATGTGGTAGCATGGTAAATGTTTACCTTCGTCTGTTTTGTTGACGTTGGTAGAACCAAAGCTTGCCGTGTGTGCATACTCACACTATTGGTTTGTCCCCACACCACTCATCATGATATCCACATTACACCCGTTGTCCTGCGCCATTTTTTTGTGTTGCAGCATCTGCTAGCACATATAATTGCATCCATTAATTCCACATTTACAAGCAATTTTGATTATTTTTTCACAACAACTATATTTTTTTCTTTTTTGCACTGATTACTTCATTTTTTATAGCAGGTATCATTTTGGGAGTAACCAGCGTATGGGAGTATGACAGCGATAGTACCTACAACCTCATTTCATCAACATCATTTCTTATCAAACAATTCTGGTTGCAACAATGTAAATCAACACATGGTATTCTTGTAGTGTTTTAGCACATTTGGTTCTGAGTTTTTCTGGTAAATTCTTATGAATTAGCATGATAACTTGTTCTGTCATGGGTTTGTTCAATAAAAAAAGGATCTTTTTTTACAGTGAATAAGTGTTAAAGGATGCTGATTACTCAGTGCATACACTTTGGTAATCTATATTGATTCGAAATGGTAACTCAATTATTAATGAGAATTTTCATACATGTAGTTCTAACATGCTTCAAAAAAGATACCTTAATAGAATGATGATGATAACCTATATGGATTTATGATGGTAACTCAATGATGAGGGATGAAAGAACTAATGTATAATCTGTAGGTAGGAAAATAGATCAATTTTACCAACTTTTTGGCTTTAAAAAAGACAAATTAATACAATCTTGTTAGTAACCTGTCTGAATTTGAATGGTAACTCAATTACATTGGAGGAATTCCACACATGCAGTAAAAGGGCTATCTTTTTCTGCATCTTTTTGGTTTTGTTCTTAGTTCTCGTTGTTCTTATCCCATGGATTTTTTGCCTTGATTTTATTGGTATGAAATGAAAATGCAGCATGTGTATAGAGGTTGAATCACTTACCTCCTTGATTTTTTGCCTGATTATGGCAAAATTCAGACGAACTGGGGTAATTGTCCCCGTAGCATGTGGTAACCCTTGTGATGATGATGTGGTAAACTAGGCCCTCTCTCAAATCCTTGTGTTTGGTAGTGTTTTTGGTGGGTTTTTTTGGTGGATCAGATCTGGGGCGCAGGTCGTCGGCGATGGAGGCGCGTCGGGGAGAGAGGAGAACAGATCGGGGGCAGGTGGTTGTTTCTTGCGATGGAGGTAAGAAACTAGGGTTTTGGGGTGGTAAGTCACGTGCGGGGGAAGGTGGGCCAGAGGGGCTGTCTTTTGTCTCGGGCCTCATGTGCTGCGCGTGCTGGGCCTCGCGAAAGAAGGCTGGGTCATCGTGGGTGGCCCTGACGAAGCGGGTCGCGCGGGTGGGACGTAGGTTTACGATCGTGCGGATCTGATGCTTAGCGTCCAGTCGACTAGACGTTAGTCGCGTCCTTGAGTTATTGACTGGAGATGGAGGCACGCACGTACGGGCGTCGCATGCGCCGGATTCCGGTGAAGCGCGCCCGCGGTTTCCGTTTCGACCGGCATGGGTCGAGGCGCACGCACGTAGGTAGGACGTGTGATTAACTTGATCTAATATAGCATATCGTGACGGCTGTATGACATGGCCTGGAGCCTGGAGGCTAGCTGGAGCAGAGGAAGAGAAGTACGTGAACTCGCCGTCCGGTCGTTGAAGCGCACCGTGTTGTTTTCGCGCCCATGTCGACGGCCATCACGTCGTTTTTGCCGCGGATTCATTCCATCGCACCCCGGCCGCCCCGCCCGTGGGTGCCCTGCCTTGTGTATGTCGTGGTGGATGGATGTGCCCATCCGTCTTCCTCGGGTGTTTAGCCTCTTGGAACGTACGATCTTATCCTTTCCAGTAGGCTAAGCATTCGTGCATGCATCTATTCCTAATATATGTGTGAATGTTGAATGTTGCCCACTCTAAATAAAGTTGATCATCATGAAAGCATTCGTCGGATACGTAAGTGCAAATCCCGCAATGCGCCGAGCAGCGCTCGCCCGTGAGCTTTGGGCCCAACTCATTGGCGCCATGCGCTGTACGCGCGCTCCTCATTACGTAAGCCCGTGAGCAAGTCGACGAGGCGGTCGACCACCTCAATGATGATGCCTTTTAGACAAGTAAAGCTCGGTCGATGAATGATTCTCATCAGGAGTACAAAGTGAGTGGTCTGCTCGCAAAAGAAGAAGTGTCGTCGTAGACGCGATCATATCGACTAGAGACTGATATCGCATGGCCACGTGTCTAAATTGGGTCGACGCCAGCCACGTACCACCGCCTTTGTCCGCTTGCTTTGTGCGAACGTCGTACGCTCGGCGCACGGGCGCGCGCGCGCACTGACACGCCGAGCGGCGACGCATCATTGGCGGCCAGACGACATGCCACGGAAGGCCGGCCGGGGGTTGGCTACGCCTATCCGGCTATCCATCCATCCATGGGCGTCTTTCGTCCTCTTTCTATCTCAATCATCCGTCCTGATCTTGGATTCGTGTGCGGCACTTCTCCTGCATGATATATGCTTGTGGTACTATAGTAGTAGTACAAGGCGCATCCGCGTCCTCCTCTTTGTATCGCTTTGCGGGTGTCACTCTCTCTGGTTGCCTGAAACATTCTTTCTTTTTCGAGGGAAAATATAAGACTCTTGTCTGAACATTTTGAACAACAGAAAAAGCTAAGCTTGTGTGTGGGGCATTTCAATTTCATATACACATGCACCAGTGCACCACCATGCTAGCGCCTAACAATCTTCAAGGATAAGCAAAGGTAGTCAGGTAGAACCGTAGAGGCTTTAGGCCCTGTTTGTTTGGACTTTTGCTTTTACTTTTGCAGTTTTTTCACTTTGCCCCAAAAGTCATAGAAGCTTCTAAATATGTGCTTTTGAAGCTTTTATGGCTTTTACAGCTTTTGAAGCTTTTAGTGGTGTCAAAACTACAAACACACGACGAGAGTGCCCCAGAGGCATAGACCAGAAAAGCACTTTCTACGGACGGAACACGGAAGTCGATCAAGATATACACCCTGATGGGATGGATGCGTTTTAATTTTGTGCGCCGAATGCCATGCTGGAAATCGTTGGACATGTGAGCGAGCCTACAAGCAGTGGCGTAGCCAGGTTGCCGACACGCCCCGGGCCAACATCATTACTACAATGGTAAACAGTGCCAAACTGTGATCATGTAGCTACAGTCAGCAAAGGAGCAAGCCAGCACGCCCCAGGCCAGGGCCCTGGTAGCCTGGGGCCTGACTACGCCCCTGCTCACAAGGTGTGCCATGGAACCACGGATGACAGGCATCGAGCTATACACGAGAATGTCTAGTGCACCGGACAGCGACGGCCCAACTGCAGCTACAGCGGCAACAGCCTACGGGCGACGCCGATGCGTTGCATCCTTGGTGGATTCATGCTGCGTAGATATGTATCAATTCCGAACGGAGTGAGTAGCTAGCTAGGTTCTGTTTGGTTTGCCGCTTGCACAGTACGTACTGTGCATGCCCAAGCGGGCATGCTCTTGTTCGTTCACAGGTGAAGTGCCGAGCACCAAGGTACATAGAGCAGTGAGCAAACAACTACCTACGTACCTCTGCCAAACATGGATGGATTGTGCACACGCACAACCGTCTCTGCGGCTGCAAGATCGCCAACTCGTCGGTCGTCACGAGCCGGCTAATGCTCCGACATGAGTACACCCGAGACCAACTGATGCCTATGCGTACTACGTTGGATCTGACGAACGATACCGGCAAAAGAAAAGATCTCACGATGCCGGCAAGTGCATGTACCCCGTGGCAGCGAGATGGGCTGCCCGATCCGAGCGATTCCGTGGCGAACATGTTGGACTGAGCATCACTCAACGGCCTTCACATCATGTCGTTTCACCCCTTGCAGCACCCCATCCCACTAGCTGCAGCGTCTGCCATTGTTGGTTGTGGCATCACGTCTCATTGGGTACACCGTCTGTCCTCGTTGCTCGCAACATGTCATCCCACCATTGCAGCGTCCGTTTTCGCTGTTTACATCATGTAATCCCACTTGTCACAGTGTCCGTCATCGTTGCTTGCAGCGCCTGCCATCACTGTTTGCAACATGCCATCGCATTGGTTGTACTGTCAAGCCGTGCCGCTCGTAACAACACAATTACGCTGACATCACTAAAAAGGAGTCTCGGTCAACTGAGTTCTACACAGACCCAAAAAGAAAACGTCTTTCTATCTTCACAAAGAACACTGGAACGGCTAGATGGTTCACCTTCTGGATAGGACATAATGTTGGATTTTTAATTTTTTAGCAGATGTTTGTTTTCCAATTTTTGATGATCTAAAGCAGGGGACAACGTACCTTGATTCGGAAAAAGGGCTGGTTGTGTATGCATGTCATCAGGCAGCACAATTACGATATTTTGTTTTTGAGAAATAGCACAATTACAAGATGAAAATATTGGATCGGCTACATGTCTACAAACGACCCATTCCTACAATCTCTGAAGGCATAACACCATAAGGCAGGAGCTATATCTCGCCCGCAGCGAGATGGTAGCTCCTCTCCTCTATGGCGTGAGGCTAGCGGGCTGCCTAGTGTTGTACATTTCCGGAGCAGCTGTGGGAAAATTGTATGGAATGGTTCAGATCAGTTCTAGAAAGTTTCATGCATTTTTCTTCTTCATTGTTTCTATTTGTTTTTCTACCGGTTCTTCAGGTTTTTGTTTCGTTTTTCTTCTCTTTCTAACTACATATCAACTTTTTTAATATATGTAGTATAATTTTCGTATACACAACATTTTCTACAAACACGTACATGTTAAATCATTTTTCAGATACACACTGACATTTTTCGGAATGATACAAAACTTATTTTTAAAATGACATGATTTTTTACGTTCTATAATTTTTTGGTAAATGTCACAAACAATAATTTGAAACATGTGAATAATTTTCTAAAATGTCACGGACATTTTCTTGAATTTTATGAAACAATTTTTTTCTAATTATATGATTTTTTAAAATTGTAAAGAATTTTATAAAATACCACAAACATTTTTTAAAATGCGTGAACATATTTTAAATATCACTATTTTTCTGAATGGTACGCACATTTTGTAAAAATTGCTCAAACAAATTTTTACACCACACTAACATTTTAAATATGCGGTGAACATTTTGAAAAATTTAGGTGAAGTTATTTTTGAATATGTATGTTTAAAAGTTTTTTAAATGTAAACAAGAGTAAAAAAGAAAAATAGAACAAACAAAACAAACAATATGAATAGAGGTTAGAGGCAACAATACAACGTGGATAGAGGCAAGCGGTCCACACACCTTGCAGCAGGTGAGACAGAGATGCTCCCTAACTATAGAACCTACGTGTAACAGTTCCGTGTCTGGACGACCCACCGCGATCAGAACGCAATCCCCCTGAGGGCTATGTCTCGTTTGATATGAGACATAACCTCGCCTCCGGCGCTCCACTAACAGAATGTCCGAACACTGTTGCATCCTACAACAGTTTTCGAAAAGTTCTATGGGCCGGTTCAGATGGATTTTTGAAGTTTTCATGTTTTTTGTTTCCATTTGTCTTCTGTATCAACAAAAAAATGTGTTTACTAAATATATGTCTACATTTGTTAAAACACATTGTACATTTTTTATACATGCGAAACTTTCTTGGATACACATAATTGTTATCTAAATACACGAGGACCATTCTTTAAATAATAAATATATGGTAAATATTTTTCAAATACATGTGAACATTTTTTTGAATGGTATGAAACATTTTTTCTAAACTAGCAAACATGTTTTTTCCATTGTATAAACAATTTTCTTGAAATGCATGAACACTTTTTAAACGGCATAATTTTATTTCTGAATGGTACAAACCATTTTTTAAAAATTACGTGAACATTTTTGATATTGTATAATTAGTTAAAAAAATGTAGCAAACTTTTTTCTGAATGCATGAACATTTATTAAGTGTTCTGGTCATTTTTTTTATTGTGTAGACCTATTTTGAAAATAGCGTGACAAAATTTTGAGACTACCTTAATATTTTTTAATGCATTGTCAGCACTTTTTAAGAAATTATGGAAAACTAATTAATTCTATACACATATTTAAGAAATTTAAAAATATAAATAAAAGTAAAAAATATGCTAAGACAACGAATATGCAGCTTATGACGCACATCTCGTGATATTTGAGCCTGACCCTGTCGATATCGCTCTAAGCGAGAGATAGACACACTCGTGGCAGAGCGCTGAATCCTATTCGGCGCCCGTTGCGCCGCTTAAAGGCATCGGCGCAAACGGGCACACACCCCCCACCCCCCACGCCTCCATGTTGGGCCGGCCTGTTTACCACTTTTCTTCTGTTTTAAAAAGGCAAAAAAAACTACGGCCATGAGTGATTCGATCGCGCGACCTCTCGTCAAGGGTTAGCGCCGATTACCAGCTGACCTACCCATCTGAGTTGATTTGTTACTTCCTTTTAGTTCTTTTCCTCTTTACTCTTTCCGTTTTTTATTTTTCTTTTCTTTTTCCTTCTATTTTTCAAAATGCGTATTTTTTATCAGAATCGATGAACCCTTTTTCAGATTCCGTGAACTATTTTTTAATATTGATGAACTTTTTTTGAATTCGTGAACACATTTGAAATCAATAAACGTTTTTCAAAATTGTCAACCTTTTTTTATCAAAACTGATGAAATTGTTTTAAATCTGTGAACTTTTTTCAAAATCGATGAACCTTTTTGAATTTTGTGAACTTTTTTTATCAAAATTGATTTACATTTTTTAAATCCGTGAACTTTTTTGAAATTCGTGAACTTTTTTTATTATCAAAATCAATTAACTTTTCTCAAATCCGTGAACTCTTTTTATCAAAATCAATGAACTTTTTCAAAATCTGGTGAACTTTTTTGAAATTCATGAGCTTTTTTAAATCAAAATCCGGTGAACTTTTTTCAAATTCGTGAACTTTTTTGAAAAAAATGATGATTTATTTTGTGAACATTTCTTTGAAATCCGTGACCTTTTGTCAAAATCGATGAACTGTTTTAAAATTCGTGAATTCTTGTTCAAATTGTCCTTCCTTTTTTCAAAATAATTTGTACTGGGGCTCAAACATGGGTCAAATATAGCTGTTTCCGCACATAACACAACAAACTATCCTAGCTTAGTGGTAGGAGCGCCAAGTCCGTCAGCTATTGCATGTGGGTTCGAATCCCACGTGCTACATATTTTTCTTCGCGTTTGTTTTTGAGCATCTGGCGCCAGAGATACTTGGCCGGCCCACTACCGCACTCTTTCGAGCGCCAACTACCTTAGGGGGCGCTTAGGGCGCCGAAGAGGAGCACTCTGGCAGAGCTATCTATCGCCTATTGCGACGCTATCTTCCTTCTTGTCTTAAGCAATTTTACATCGAGAAGTTACGAGGCCGGCCCAATATGGCTTCCAACAGGCGCGGTTTTCTCTTTTTGTTTTTGGGTGTGTTGTTGTGTTGATTTTCATTGAGGCTTTTTAGTTTCTGTGTTTCTTTTACCAGCTTCCTTTAATTTTCTCCATTTTCTCTTGTTCCTTTTTTGTGTTAGTTTTCAATGGTTTTCTATGTCGGTTTTTAACGGGCTGCTTTTGGGTTTTCATTTTCTTTCTTTCTTTATAAATTTTCTTCAAGTTTATTTCAATTTTTTAAATTTATTTTTTCTTTTTCTTTTCCATCTTTTCTTGTTTTGCAACACATGTCTACTTTTTTCACATTCATTTTACTGTTTTTGCATCAAATTGTTTTTATAAACTTTTAATTTTTTTTCAAATACATGATTACTATTTTTAAAATTATTATTTTTCTGTTTACTTCTTTCCTTGCACATTTTATATTTTTCATGGACATGCAAAACATTTTTTATGCATATTTAATATTTTTAAAATACATGTTTAACATTTTCCAATACATGTTTTGAACATTTTTTTATACAGTTAAACATTTTTCAATAACTGTTCAAACATTATTTTTTATTGATAAGAATTTTTAAGCTACACGAACATTATTTTCTGCACCGCATAAACATTTTCTAGAAATGTCGACAACATATATTTGAAACAAGTGATTATTTAAAAAAATGTAATGTACAGTTTTTTGAAATTAGACGAACATTTTGTTAAATTGTATGAACTTTTTTCTTTTAATGTCCCGTACTCGATTAGGTTTGCGCTTCATGATAAAAGAAAGTGCCATTTGTAACTCGTAAAACGGGCCTATTATGGCTTGAAAGAGATCTATGCACTCAATTAAAGTCTTGCATTGGTCGACGGCCTTGTAGAGAGTTTGGGAATGACCAAATAAAAGGAGGTCCTATCCTACATCTTATGCCATGGATTGTGCTAAAAAAGATAAAGATTGAAAAAAAATTGAAAAACGGTATAGGCGTTGTTTCCTCAATGCAAGGCACTAATCACGGCCGCTAGTATTGAATAAAAAGAACGGCCATCGATGCCTTACATAGCTTGTGCGAGAAAGAAAAAAGGGCAAGCGCCCGAGGCATTAGGGCATGGCCATCGCTTAAGGGTGGACCGCTGCCCCGCTGATACACGTCGGACGAGCAGCCCATGTGGATGAGAAAGCAAAAAGACAATCACTTGCAGAATCAAACGACCTCTTGCAGGGAAACCGGCCTCCTCGCTGGAAAAAGCAAGAAGGAAGGAGGGAATGGAGGAGAAAGAACTATATTTATTTTGATCAGACGCAAAAAGGTAGCTATGGAGAGAGATGGGTGGACCACTAGAGATGGATGGAAAATATTCATACGGTGGTCTCACTAATTTTTTTAGGAGGTGACTGAGACCACACCTATCACCTATGTGATGCCTACATAGCTCATGCCCTTAGTTGCAATCGACGCCAGGAATTAATCGATCAACCGCCAATCTACTACTCCCTCCGTTCCTAAATATAAGTCATTTTAGACATTTCACAATGGACTACATACAGAGCAAAATGAGTGAATCTACACTCTAAAATATGTCTATATACATCCGTATGTAGTTTATAGTGGAATCTCTAAAAAGACTTATATTTAGAAATGGAGGGAGTAGGAAATAAGTCCTAGCGCCCTGTGTTGTATGTGCCCTTATATTTCCTATTTTGGGGTGCCGCTGGACTGTTCAAAAAAGCTCATGCCCTTAGTTGCAATCAACGCCAGGAATTAATCGATCAACTGCCAATCTACTAGGAAATAAGTCCTAGCGCCCTCTGTTGTATATGCCCTTATATTTTCTATTTTGGGGTGCCGCTGGACTGTTCAAAAAATTGGCAGATTCAGGCTCAGAAAAAAAATGTCTATCTTTTTCTTATTAGGTTTGACAGAATTCTTGAATTAAAAAATGCTCACAGATTGTTTCTTAAAAAGCCATGGATTCAAAAAGCGTTCAAGTTTTTTTAAATATTAATGAGTTTTAAAAATATCGACGAATTCTAAAGAGTTCAGAAATTTATTTATTTTGCATAAATTTCTAATATATTCAGAACTTAAAAAAATATCAATCTTTTAGAAAATCACGAAAAAAAACAGAAAAAACTGAAGAAGATATAGAAAAAATCAATTGAAAACATGAATAAAGAAACAAAAAAGAACAGTAAAATAACTTAAAACAGAAAATCCATGAGAATAAAGCCGAGCGAGAAATGGTGAAAAAGCAGAAAATACTGGGTCACAATGAGAAAATCCAGAAGAAAACTGGACCAATGAAAGAAACATCGCTCCGAACTGAGTCGAGCCTAAACCTTTCTTCAATTCTGGTGACATCAGATTGCCTTGAGGCTGTGAGAAATATCAGAAATGTTGCCTCTTGTCGCTATTATGGTTCTCCGGGAGATTATCATCGTCGAGCTTGCTTCACAAAGGTCGATTCCGAACACGAGAAGAGAGATGCCACAGTGCGAGGCACATATGTTGGCAAAAGCTTCATCAACTCTTGCTATTGGGCGTCATGTATGACTTGGTTCTATTCCGGACATTATTTGTATCTCTTTGTGGAATAAATAAAGTCTGACATCCCTAAAAAAAACTAAGTCGGATCAACACATAGACAAGGTACGCGAGGCGACTACTATTCTTCGCTATAATTGAACCGCAATTAGAAGAAAACACACATCTCTCAAAGGAAAAAAAAACAAGACACACACCATTCATTTGAATTTCACGATCAATGGGTACGTGGGATCCCTCTGGGAAGAGGTAGTTGCCCATCGATATTCGATAAGTTATAGTCTACGTCCTTTTGGCAAGGAGAGGTGGAAGCACAAATACCATATGGTTAAGTGGACGGACATTAGTATGCCGAAAGACAGGGTGGGGGGTATCATTTCTGCAAGACACTTGAATTCATGCCTTATGACCAAATGAATTTGGAGAATTGTTAGTGGGGAGGGCGGTCTTTGACTTTGACCTTATCAAGGCAAAATATCTACAAGGTTAACCATTTGCCATCTATCCTGTGGGTCAAAGGGTCTCATTTCTGGCCGGCGACCAAGGCCGTCAAGGGCGTCAAACCTTGCTTCTGGTTAGGGTGTACTACATGTTAGTAGGGGATAGCGCAGACACCCTTTTTTGGCTTGACCAGTGGTTGGGCGACCAGTCTATCCAAGACTGATACTTGACATTGTTTTCTATCTCCAGCCAATCGTGGATCCTCATCACGGCGACCAATGGGAATGATGCTGGGAGCCTCTCATTCAGCCGATCATTGGGGCCTCCCGAGTTAGAGGAGTGGAAGGTCCTTACCATGGAGCTCGGGAATGTGGCATTGTCTAATGAACGAGATTCAGTCTCTTGGGTTGTTGAGCCTTCAGGTAGTTTCTCTATGAAATCCTTGTATGACAGGATTGCGGCGGGTCAGGGGCCCAAGGAACTCACAGAGTTGTGGAAGTTTTGATTGCCCCCACACGTTAGGATTTTCCTTTGGCAACTGATCTGAGGTAGCCTGCCAGCAAGAGAATGGTTTATGAATCTTAATGATCCAGGTGATGGTTGTTGCCCCTTATATGAGGTTGATGAAGACATCAACCATATCTTCTTCTCTTGCATCTAAGCAAAATTTCTTTGAAGTTGCGAGAGGGAAGTGTGGGGGAACAGGTGGTGTCTTGCCAACTTCTTGGACGTGTATGAGATCATCTCGGCTGGCTTTGGCCGGGTCCGCCTCTTGTAGTGAGTGGCTTTGGGACCTTTGCCTGGACACTCTAGTTTAGTAGGAATAATCGTATCATTGAACATTTCCACCCGTCAAAGGCCACTGATGCTATATACAATTTTTGTTATTTCCTCCAACAATGAAAGTCCCTGAGCAAGAGATGTGATTGGGCAGCTATTGACGCCATGCCGAAGGACTTCAAGGCTTTGGCTTCTTGCTTGGCTTCGACTACTCGTCGGCCTTGAGGGCATTTCCTTGTTGTTTGGGCTTATTGTTAAGTTGGTGGCTCCAACATGCATCTTTCTTTTATTACTTAAGCTTCTTTCTAAACCTTGTTTTGTGCTACTCGACACTTGTATTGTTTGATGGTTGTATAAGCGGGGCAAGAGGGTTTTTCGACAATCTCATGGAGTAATATGTCACATGGCCTATATCATATTTGTTTATTTTCCTAAAAGAACCAGTGCTGAAATTAGATAACATGAAAGTTCCTTAAAAAAAATACAATCCGATCCTCAGAAACATCCTCGTCTTCTGCGTCTTGTACATGTTGATGGCGCGTCGAAACTGCCACATCTATTTTCCGCCCTAGCCATTGAATAGGAGAGTAATATCCAAGCAGAGAGTTGAGAAGTCATCTGTCTTTACTAGAAGCGTCGTCGACGTATATCCTGAAGGATCCACAATTCAAAGAAGGCGATATTGGGTCTAATGACAAACACTTGTAGCCCTTGCCGTCTTTGCCACTCCAGGAAGGAGCAGGAGTGGACGACGATCCTTGAACTGATACTCGAAGCCCACTTCGATGGCATTCCAACAACCTCGGAGCCACCGCTCGGGAGACTAAAATGCAGACCTAGATCCAGGCCGCGCGCACATGAGCTCATAGATCTGCCACCAACGGGGAACGAAACCGCCACACGTAGGACCCCATCGTCTTTCTTAACCATGACTTATTTTCTGATTTTTTTTTGCGGTGTTATTTTCTGTATCATTAGATCTACACCCTATGGAACATCCTATTTTCTTTTCCTCTAGCACCGCATCCATCTCAATCCAACCTCGTCTCCATCAGCACTACCACATCCGGTATCGCGCCACCTCCGGCTTGTCATGCTGCCCACTATGTATCAATCCATCCATAGGGGTTTGTTGGTTTTATGCTCATGCACTGATGCACATGCCGAAGTTTGAGTGATTGCCATGTCACCTTAGACATCACCAAGACCTGTTAGGAAAACACGCAAGATCTTTCTGGAGGGTGGTTAAGTGACCATGTATTTGTGAAAATAAACACAAGTTTTGGTAGGTTTTTGCAAATTGAGGGAGCCACGTACACTGAAATTCACTATTATTTCTGAAATACATAATAGCATCCGCAAGAATCATAGGAGTAGTACAAAGGAAGATCGATATGAAATTATAAAAAAGTGCGGACGGCCGGGCAACCTGAACATGCTCACGCGGATGGTGCTGTTACGTACCCTGTGGGAATTGCTTGTTAACGCATTATGCACTCAATTGCACTAATCATAGTGCTCCATTTCACAGGTCGTTAGAGCATGCAAGTGCAGATCATGGGCATTTGACGTTGATGAAGTTAGGTCTGATATGATTTGCTTTTGGTGCCAGTCGCGGCCTAGATCGAGGCTAGCTAGAGCCATCAACATGCTATTTTGTGCTGGAGTCTGACTCGTTGTCACAAAAGACACCTGCATCCTCACATGATATGATGATAATTCAAGACAACATGTCCAACGGTAAGGCATCACAATTCGATCATTCAAGGACATCTTACAGTCGATTAGTTGAAGACATCATGGGCTCCAAGAATCAAAGCCACATGCATGTATAACAACATGATCGATCTTATTATAGTTGCGTCATGGACAGTTCTTTTTTTTTGAACTGTGTGAGCAACTGAGCAACCAGCCGGCGGTGACTCTGAAACTAATTCGTGTACCGGCAGTCGCGGCGTATCTCGCCGTCGGCCGCCGTCTTGACCCCGACCCTGCCGAGCTTGGTCATGGCGACGGTGAAGTCGTAGAAGAAGGTGCCTTGGTTGGACGCGTAGTAGTTGACGGTGCCCCGTGACCTCGGGTCCGTGTAGAGCACCTGGTCGGAGCCCAGGAGGCCCCTGCCGCCCTGCAGGTTCCTGTAGTAGGAGTTGTCGAATCCCAACGGCGTCGGGTCGAGGAACGCAGAGCTCTGGCTGCTGGTGCAGGTGCCCCGGAGCTGCGCCGCGAAGCCCGAGTCCATGGTCGGGTCGGTGCCGATCCTTGACTGAAAGAAGCTGCAGTCCGCCGCGCCCATGGTGTGGCCACCTGGATTCGCGCGCATGTGATGCGATCGTGCAGCCAGCGAGATTGTCAACAGGTCGGCGTGTGTTGCAAATGAGGTTCTGAAGAAGTTGACGAGTACGTACTAGTTCAGTCACCTGAGAGTGCGATCATGTCGGTCTGGGAGAGGCCCAAGGTCGAGAAGAAGGCGTTGAGCTTGTCGAGGTTGAAGTCGACGTGCGGCAGCACCACGCTGCTCTTCGTCGAGACCTTCCCGTCGTACCTGCCCAGCTCCACCTGGTAGTACGGCCCTCCGCTCTGCACGACGGACTCTCGTGCGGCGAGGGCGAGTATGTCGGCGCAGGACACCTTGTAACGGCACTGCGGGTCCTTGTCGACGGCGGCCTTGGCGTCCAGGATCGTCTGGAAGCCCTGCGGCTTCAGCGACTGGTCGTCCGGGCTCCGCCACTCGTCGTCGCCGTTCGAGTTCACGATCATGATCGACGCATCACAGCCCTGCATGCACAACATGGAAACAAAGTACATATACCTACGTCATCAGCTCATCAAGTCGATATGTATCTACAAGAGCGAGCTCAATCGGTCAGTGATCAGGTTGTGTACCCTGACGGCGCAGTCATGGAAGAAGAGTCTGAGCGTGGCCCCCGCGGAGATTTGGGACTGGGCCATGGACTGCCTGACGGAGTTCCGGACAATGGTCTCCAGGTTGGGGCAGATGCTAGCGTAGTACCCCGGCCTCAGCTGCGCGGCGGCGAACGGCGAGCAGAGCGCCACCACGAAGACGACGGCGGAGGCGAGGGAGGCTAACCATCCAAGCTTCGCCATGGGTCTATCGGCCCCTTTCAATTGCTTCGCGAAGACTGTTGCCTTGCGTGCTCTTCCAAAAGTGTTACTGGCCGCGCCGGCTAGCTCGTGCCTTACCGGTTTTAGCTCGTTCGAGATACATGGAGGTTGCACGTGGGGTTATATAGCCCAGAGCCGGAGACCGACTGTTATGGGAGTGTGGCTTCTGCCCTGATCCATTCCTCGTCGTTGAGCAATAGCTAGATATTTGCCACTTGGGGTTTGGTCAAAGTGGCATATACGTAGGAGATGATGCTCGTGCATGGTGACCATACAACACAGCTCATTTAACACGGTGTGTACGTAACGGCCGGAAGTTCAGAGCCGAGGAATTGGTTGTGCAGGCAGCAGGCTGCAGCTATATAGACGTACGTGCCGTTGCACGCTGACGAACGAGCTGTTCCTCCTTCAACCAGTAGGATGTTCTCAACTTCTCATCATAGGCCTTAACGAATGACAAACAAGGAACAGAATCTTGTTGCGAACCGTTGGACACCCCACTCAATCGTCATTTTAGTTGTGGTTGCTTTTGTGAGTTGTTAGATCTAAACCCTATGGTGCACTGAAGATGCCGCTGCTAGAACATGAGAATAATGTCGACGCATGCAGTCGAGAAGTCACCAAAATCCGCCGAGAATTGTCAGAGGGATCCACACGGCTCGGAGGAAAAGACGATGCTTGATCGAAGGCCACATAAGGGCATCTCCAATGCCGACCTGTAAATTCTTGTGGTATTTGTCCGTTTTTATGTCCGGACGTGGTCCGCCGGCAAGATACGGGAGAGTCATCCAACGCTAATTATAGAATATCCGGTTGGGAGAAATAAAAAATAGATGAATACCATGCATGTGATGAGATATTTGTAATTTAGTATCCGGTTGGGATACTTAAAGTCCACTTCGAAGCAACTGCTGCAACTTCGGCACCTTGGCCGACTAAGATGCGCAACCAGATCTAGGATTCAAGCCACACATACATGAGTTCTTAGACATGCCACCACTAATTGGGAGGCAAACCGCTGATTCTTTTTTCGTCCACAACATCCTTCGCAGTCCAATCTCGTCTCCATCAGCACCGCCGCACCTGTATCGTGCCGCCTCTATCTCGTCATGCTTGCCCACTATGTATGAAGCCTTCCGTAGGGGTCTGTTTGCTAACATGTTCTTGCACTGATGAATATGATGAAGTTGAGTGATTGCCATGTACACCGTAGACATCACCATGATCTGTTAGGGAAACACGCAAGTCCGTTTTGGAATTGTTCAGTGACCGTCCACTTGTGAAAACAAACACAAGTTTTGGTAGGATTTTGCAGCAAATCGAGGAAGCTACGTACACTAAAATTTGCTCTCTATGAAATACAATATAACTTCCGCAAGAATCATAGGAGTAGTGAAATTGTTAAGTTGTGGTCTAAATTCCAATAAATGCTAACTTCTGACGGAGCGGAGGGAGGCCCGTCGCCGGGATGCTTGAGTCGTGGCCGAGCGGAGTCTGAATTTAGCCAATGACGCCTCGCCCCGTGCTAGGGACACCGGGTGGGTGTGCGCGTCCGCGCACGGCCCCCTCCCCCGGCTGTATGGATCAATATTGACCTAGGTCACCACTGCTATATATATTCTTTGTAAGCTGCAACACGGGATAAGATCATGTTGTAAATCCCAACAGCGTTGTGTCGAGGAACTTGAAGCTCTGCTTGTTGATGCAGGTGCCACGGAGATGCGTGGCTAAACTCGAGTTCATGTTTAAGTCAGCGCCGATCCTGTATTGGAAGAAGGCACGATCCGCCGCGCCCATGGTGTGGCCACCTGAATTCACACACAAGTGATGCGGGATGGTCAACATGATGGTCGGTGTGTGTCGCAAATGGAGTGCAAAAGATGTTGACAAGTACTAGTTGAGTTAGTACCTAACAACGCGATCATGTCAGTTTGGGAGAGACCTAAGGTTGAGAAGAAGGCGGCAAGGTTATCAAGGTTGAAGTCGAAGTGCGGCAACACGACACTGTCATTCGTCGAAATCCTCCCGCCGTACCCACCCAGTTCCACCTGGTAGTACTCCCATTGCCTCTGCAACCATGCACGGTACAAGGAGTGTGTGTAACATTTCACGTGCTCAAACTGTGTGAGCCATCATGGAAAAATTGATTCTGAGTGGTTACCTGGATGATGGATTCTCGTGCGGTGATTCAGAGGGCGAGTATGTCGGCGTAGGACACCCTATGACGGCACTGCGGGTTGCTGTCCACCACAGCCATGGCATCCATGATCGTCTAAAACCCATGCAGCTTCAGCGACTGGTCGTCAGGGTTCCCCCACTCGGTGTCCGACCTCTTGATCATTATCGACGCATCACAACCCTGCATCTGTGTGTCAGTCGCTGATCACTATCTAATTGATAATACTTCCATTGAAAAAATTGATTTCGAGAAGGCGTATGATAGAGCTAGATGGGACTTTTTGGAAAAGGTTATGCGCAAAAAAAAAAAAGGTTTCGATCCATCGTGGACAAGTTGGACTATGATGAATTGTGAACTCAGGTCTATCCCAGTCAAATATTTGGCGATGCCCGCTTTAGAAGGACGTTTGGGGAACAGGAGGCCCTGGAGTGGCATGGGTTGTTGGAAGCCTTAGTGGCCTACGCATATCATATGGCTACGTTGTTATCTCATGGAGGCTAGAACCCTCGGGCATGTTCTCCATGGGTTCGGATTACAAGGAAATATTTAGGGCCGCTCCCCCATGTGATTTGAGGGACATTTTGGAAGGCTTGCATCCCGCAAAAATCAATATCTTCCTATCCCAAGTGGAGAACAAGTGCTTACAAAGCAATGACCGGGCGATGGAAAATGTGTTTGGTGCAGCCAAGATGAAAAATCGAGACCATATTCTCATCAGATGCATTGTGGCTAGATTTTCTTGGGCTATATTGCGGGAGGCCACATGGTGCTCGTGGAGCCTGGCTGGATTTTCTGATTTTCTTAGGCTAGCTCAAGGCACGAGAGGCAAGGACAGTAAATTGCTGTGGGTGGGCTTCGCTACCCTGGCCTGGACATTATGGACACCTTGCAACAAAGCGCTTATAGAAGGGTATTTGTTTCGTCATCCGGCTGACTTAATGTATAAATTGGTGGTATTCTTGCAGCTTTGGAAGTTGTTGGCAAGACCACATGACCGTCCTCAGGTGGAGCCGCTCACGTCTCGCATCCAATCGTGTTGCACTGAGCTGCACCGACTGGCGAGGAGGGACATCATCGGCTAGGAAGTCGCCCACCTGCCTATCAGGAGCTGCCTGTGTTGTCCTTCATGGCACACGTATCTCATCCATGACTAGTTGGGCTGGGTCGCAATGTTAGACCCTTGTTGGTCTTGTATCGAATTACTTTGTTTTTTTGTTGGTTACTACTCTAGTCTCTTGTTTTTGTAAGGGTCTTATTCTAAGGTCCCACCGTTCTAAAAAAACTTGCATGACAAAAGAACTATGGTGTGTACCCTAATGGAGCAGTCATGGAAGAGGAGTCTAAGCGTGGCGGGCGCGGAGATTCGAGACTGGGCCCTAGACTGGTTTACGGAGTTCCGGATAATGTTCTCCAGGTTGGGGCAGATGCTAGCGTAGTAGTCCGTCCTTAATTAGCTAGGCGACGACGAAGGGTGAGTGGAGCACCATGACCAAGATGATGACAGAGGCGATGGAGACTTAGCATGAGGTTCGCCTTGGATCTGTCCTTTTCAATTGCTTCGTGGAGACAGTTGCATTGTGTGCTCCCTCAATAGTGTTTACCTCGTGTGACGCCTCTGATTCAATCGTACACTAATTATACATGCAAACATGTACGATCAAGACCAGCAACTCACGGGAAGATATCACAACACAACTCTAAAAATAAATAAGTCATACAAGCATCATAATACAAGCCAGGGGCCTCGAGGGCTCGAATACAAGTGCTCGATCATAGACGAGTCAGCGGAAGCAACAATATCTGAGTACAGACATAAAATTAAACAAGATGCCATAAGATGGCTAGCACAAACTGGGATACAGATCGAAGAGACGCAGGCCTCCTGCCTGGGATCCTCCTAAACTACTCCTGGTCGTCGTCGGCGGCTTGCACGTAGTAGTAGGCACCCTCGGTGTAGTAGGGGTCATCGAAAGTGGCGTCTGGCTCCTGGGCTCCAGCATCTGGTTGCGACGTCCGAGAAGAATGGAAAAAGGGGGAAAAGAGGGAGCAAAGCAACCGTGAGTACTCATCCAAAGTACTCGCAAGCAAGGATCTACACTACATATGCAATGGTACCAATGAAATGGGTAGTATCGGTGGACTGAACTGCAGAATGCCAGAATAAGAGGGGGATAACTAGTCCTATCGAAGACTATGCTTCTGGCAGCCTCCATCTTGAAGCATGTAGAAGAGAGTAGCAAGTGCAGCATCAAGTAACATCGCATAGCATAAACCTACCCGACGATCCTCTCCTCGTCGCCCTGTGAGAGAGCGATCACCGGATTGTATCTGGCACTTGAAAGGGTGTGTTTTATTAAGTATCCGGTTCTAGTTGTCATAAGGTCGAGGTACAACTCCAGGTCGTCCTTTTACCGAGGGACACGGCTATTCGAATAGATAAACTTCCCTGCAGGGGTGCACCACATTACCCAACACGCTCGATCCCTCTGGCCGGGCACACTTTCCTGGGTCATACCCGACCTCGGAAGATCAACACGTCGCAGCCCTATCTAGGCCTAACAGAGAGGTCAGCACGCCGGTCTAAATCCTATGCGCGCAGGGGTCAGGGCCCATCACCCATTGCACACCTGCACGTTGCGTGGGCGGCCGGAGAGCAGACCTAGCAACCTCCATTACAAAGGAACTTGCGTTACGCGGTCCAACCCGGCGCGCGCCGCTCAGTCGCTGACGTCTAGGAGGCTTTGGCTGATACCACGACGTCGAGTACCCATAACTGTTCCCGCATGGTGGTTAGTGCGTAAAGGCTCCTAGCCAGACTCAGATCAAATACCCAATCTCATTAAGCGTGTTATTTTGAAGTAACCGCGGACGCCGACCAGGACCAGGCCCACCTGTCTCCTAGGTGGTCACAACCTGCCCTGTCGCTCCACCACAAAGTAACACTCGGGGGCCGTCGGGAACCTAGGCCCACCACTACCTGGATGGAACCACCTGCCCCTTCAGCCCCCATCTCCGAACAGTAACATAGGTAATGTAAAAGTATATAGTATATGTACCCGTGATCACCTCCCGAAGTGATCACGGCCCAGTAGTATAGCATGGCAGACGGACAAGAGTGTAGGGCCACTGATGTAATTCTAGCAACCTATACTAAGCATTTAGGATTGCAGGTAAGGTATCAACAGTAGTAGCAAAGACATGCTATGCAGCAGAATAGGATTAACCGAAAGCAGTAACATGCTACACTACTCTAATGCAAGCAGTAGAGAGAAGGAATAGGCGATATCGGGTTGATCAAGGGGGGGCTTGCCTGGAAGCTGTGTCGAGAGAGAAGGGTCATCGACGTAGTAGTCGTTCACGGCAGCGTCGTCAGCGGTCTCAACGTCTATCGAGAGAGAAGGAGGGGGGAGGAAACAGTAAATACAAAGCAAACAATGCTACACAAAGTATGACATGACAATAAGCAGTGTCGGGTGTGCCCCAACGCGGTGATAGGTGATACCGGCGAAGGAGAAAAACATCCGGGAAAGTATTCCCGGTGTTTGACGTTTTCGGACAGACGGACCGGAGGTGGATTATTGCATGTTCGCTATGCTAGGGACGTGTGACGGACGAACGGACTGCGTAATCGGATTCGTCTCGTCGTTCTGAGCAACTTTCATGTATACAGTTTCTCGATCCGAGTTACGGATTATTTTCTATGCATTTTTAAAGTCTTAATAATCATTTTGGATTATTTTAAATCAGAAAAACATTTATTGCATCAGCAGCAATGTCATGCTGACATCAGCAGTCAACAGTACTGTTGACTGGTCAACCTGACATGTGGGTCCCGTTCGTCATTGTCTAAGACTAACTAAACAGGTTTAATTAGTTTAACTAAATGATTAGGTTAATTAAACCAAATTAATTAGGTTAATTAATTCACTTACTTAATTAATTAATATATATTTTTATATTCTTTTTTTTAACGTTCTGGTGCGGGACCCGTTTGCCATAGGCCCATAGGGCCTTAGCGGGTACCGGGCTGTGCTGTTACGGGCGCGTGCCCGAGGGAGCGCGGCGAGGCGAGGCCACCGGGGAGGCGGCGACAGGTCGAGGCCGCTGCGCGGCAGCGTCGGCGCGGGACGACGGTGGTGCTGGGTAGCAGCGGCCAGGAGGGGCGCGCGTGCCGGGCGAGGGCACGTGGCTGCTCCGGGCGAAGGGGTTGCCAGCGGGCGCAGCAGAATGGTAGTGGGCGCGGTCGGTGCGCGTGTGCGGCGCAAGGGGCAGAGGTGGCCAGTGGCGCGGCGGGCGCAGCGGTGGGTGGCGGAGCCGCGTGGCTGGAGCGGCAAGGCGAGCACGGAAGGAGGCGGGCGCGAACCGCGGGGAAGCAGCAGCCGCGCAGCTGCGGCAGCACGGTAACCGGCGGCGGACAGCAGCGGGAGCAAGCAAAAGCAGCGGCCAACGACGCATCACGGCAGCAGCAACGACAGTAGCGCGCGGGGGGAGGCATGCGGCAGCAGCAGGCGGGGCTGCACCGTGGTCTAGGCGCAGCGGCGCATGCACGCGCGTGTGCAGGGGCGAGGCAAGGCTGCAGGGGCGAACGGGCCTGGGCGTGTAGAGGAGAAGAGGAGGCCGAGGGCCTCACCGGCGTGTAGATGTACAGGGGGCGACGAGGCTCGGTGATGCGAGTCGGGGAGGAAGACGAGGAATCGAGGTCCGGCGGGGGGGGGGGGGGGGGGGGGGGGGGGGGTGGGGGGGGGAGATCCGGCGAGGCGGCTTCGGGCGATGGCGAGCGCGAGCGCGGCGCGGTCGCCGATCCAGATCGGGGAGGGGGGGAGTGAGAGCGAGGGGGATTAGGGTTTCGGTGGGTGGGGGTGGGATAGGCCATATAGGCCGTGGCTGGGGTGGGCCGGCCAGGTGGGCGGCCGGCTGGGCTGGGCCAGCCCCAGCGGGGGAGGGGGGTTTCTCTTTTCCTTTTAATTTTGCTTTATTCTGTTTTCTTTTATTTATTCCTTTCTGTTTCATTTTTATTTCCTATTTATTTTAGTTTTAGTAAAATATACACTTAGTATCTAAATTAGTATTTCAACTTAGTCCATAGTCACAAAAAGTTTAGTCCTCAAATAAATTAGTTTGACATTTTATTAATTACAAAAGTTATTTAATTAATTGTTTTTGCTGCTGTTTTATTCATCTTATAATATTTAAACATTTTATAAAGGTGTGGTTTCTCCACCATAATTACCTATGCAATATTTGATTCACTCCGAACATTATAGTTTTAATATTTGAAAACTTTTATTGTTTGCTGGACTGTGGATTTGAACTTGAATCGGTCTCGAACTAACGCGAGATTAGCAACAGTAAGGGAAGTGACGTGGCATTGTTAGCAGAGGTTCACTGTAGCATAATTATCCGGGCGTTACACCTCGATCGAGGTAGTATGGAAGTGATGGGATAAATGGAGATCGCATGTGGGCTCTATATAGAGCCCGACAATAGCTGGTCGGTCACTAGGTTGGTGTGTGGCTTCTGCCCTAATCCAAGCTAATTCTGATTTGACGCCCGCCGATTAGAGCATGGTTAAGAGTAGAGCAAACTGCTGGTTGTATCTTTTAGCCATTTAAACTAAAACCACGACGAGTAAATCGGAACGGAGGGAGTATATATAATCTCGAAGCCAACTCATACAATAGGGACCTATGGATATTTAATACTTTATCATTGCTTGGCCTGACCATCTTCTTCTCTCAAAAGTTTATGGAGCTCGTGCCGCAACCGACTATTAATCTGGAACCCACTTCTTTTCTCTCTCATCTTCTCTCTCCTTCAACTAAGCATAAATATTATATTTAAATCCTTATAGCATGCTTACATTCGGAAAATGCCAACGGAGGCCGAGCTCCACGGAGCTCGGTATTTTGAAAAAAATCAAAAGTCATATTTCAAAGTTTCAAATAAATTCAAAAAAAATTCCACGGGAACTTATATGATTTCCGCATGCACGTGCGAAAAAATCATTTGAAAATTTTGTATTTTGTAGGCTGTATAAAAAAGACAAAATTCCGGCCCAACAACAACAAAAATCGGCCCATTTTAGAAATACGTTTTTGTCTTTTTTCTGTACGCCACATGTGAAAGTATATGGTTATGAATTTTTGCACATACGCAATACACATATGTGAGAGTGTATACAAAAAATTTCAAATTTTTTCATGCAGTGGAAATTCGTATTTTGAAAACGAGCTCCGTGGAGCTCGGCCTCCAAAAGCCCTCACTCGCTTACATTACCTTATTGTACTTGCTCTTACTATGCAATCGGTAGGGCTCGCACAACTCCACTATGTTGTTCCTATGCAGGCCTGTCCGATTTTTTTTTCATCGGTTTTGGCAACATTCTAGAAGGTTCCCTGATTTTTCTAGGGTATTTTTTCTTTTTGAGTTTTCCATGATTTTTATGGAGGTTTTTTGTTTTTGAATCTTCTTCTTTGTATTTCTCTTTTCCATTTTTTGTATTTTGTAATTTCCAACTTTTCTTCGATTCAAGATTTTGATCAATTCACATTTTTAAATTTTGTGTCTATTTTCAAAATCTCAAACTATTGTCTAATTTTTAAAGATTTTACAAATTTATGAATTGCTTTTGAATTTGATTTTTTTCATATCCATGAACTTATCTTAAATTGGTGGCCTTTTTTCAAATTCACGATACTTATTAAATCAATGAAAATTTTCAAATTTGGAAACATGAACTATTTTTGAATTCTTGAATTTTTTACAAACTCAGTAAGTTTTTTCAAATTTGTGCACCTTTTTCAAAAATAAAAACTTTCTTTTAAATCCACAATTAGTTTTTCAAATTTGTGTAAGTTTTTCCAATTCAAGAGCATTTTTTCTAACTCGTAAACATTTTCAGATTTCACCATTTTATTAGATTTTAGGAACCCGTTTTTTTGCTAGTAAAATGTTTTATTCATCACCAGCAGCTAGCTGCTAGCGTAGAGTGTGCCCTTTTTTGAGAGCAGCGTATGTGTGCCTGAGCAAGCGACCAGAGCAAGCGAGCAAATGCTTAGCCCGCAGGCCCACTAGGCTCGCAAGCGCACTAACAGGCGCCGAAGGCACTGATTAGGAGGAATCAATCGGACGTCTATACCTCGCTCAAGCGATTTTCAACGACGGACTGCTCCGTATAAGGGCCATGCGGCCCAACGGTTGCGGGATCCCATGTACGCGTTTTTTCCCCTAAAAAAACTTACGTGCTTTCTACGCCCTTTCAATATTTTCTCTTTTTTTCATCTGTTTATACGAAAATTCTTTAAATTTTTAGTTGGAATTTTTATTTTACTATTTTTTTTAAAAAGTAAAAATGTATTTTAAAAGTTGATTATTGTGTGTCAGAAAATGTAAATTTAAATTTCTCAAAGAGATGGCCAACATGTATTTTTTTAAATGAAGTTTGTTAAAAAATATTTAATATATTAAAAAAAGTATTTTTAAGAATTATCATCATATGATTAAAAAATATTCAATATATATTTTAAAAGAATTAGGCGTGTATTAAAATATTATCATCCTGTATTAGAGAAATGTTCACCATTTATTTTAACAAAATATGCATCATATGTTTACAAAATGATCATCGTTTATTTAAAAATGTGCACCATGTATGTTGAAATTGTTCAACATATTTAAAAAACACCATGTATTTAGAAAAATGTTCGACGTGTATTTGAAAAATCTTCAACATGTGTTTAAAATATGCTCAAGATATATTTCTAAAATGTTCATCATGTATTTAAAAATATTGAACATGCATTTAAAAAATGGTCAATAAGAATTAAAATTATTTTAATGTATATATAAAAATGGTGTTAGGTGTATTAAAAAAACTTTCAGTGTGTATTTGAGAAACTATTGAGAAAAAATAAAATACAAAAAAGGTAAATAACGAACAAAATTGAAAAAAACATAAGAAATGAAAAAATATATAAGAACGATAGTGAAAAAACATAGAAAAACAGAACAAGAAAGTTAGGCGGCGAACCACCTGAATTTAGCGATAGAACCAAAATGTTCGCGCGCTTTCGATCAGCATCTCTAACACAGCGTTTGCTCTCTCTCTCTCTCGGTTTCCTGGTGACGAATAATCAGCACTCTTAAGTTTTTTCCCTTTAAACTTAAGTTACTAGACGATGCCCCGCGCGTTGCTGCGGGAACTATGTTAAAACCAATGCATAAATAGGTGCTTAAAACCAATAAAACAAATGTAAGAGTTTTACATATTGAAAATGATAAAACATAAAAGAAGTGTGTGACAAAATGATGTGTAAAAGAAAAAAATGCCCCCAAAAAGAAGACACGAGTGATGAAGTGGAGTTGTTTTAGTTGATAGATTAATGCAAAAATGTAAGTGAGTACATGCATGCATTGGAAAAAAAAAATATGCATGACTAATGAGGTGCCAAGATTTACATTAATGCAAAAGAGTAACTTATGAGCACATGCATGACTTCTTGATGCCACACGATTTTGATCGGAAGGCTGTAAATAATTGAGGTGATGTGGAAGCACGCATGTGTATAGAAATCTAGTAGTGAGGGCTAGCTATTTATAAATAGAAGATTCCTACGAGATAAAAGTATGCATGTGAGTGTCAGGATTCGATCTCTGGTCGGCCTAGCCAAAGCCTATTGATCCACTAGGCAAGATCTACTAGGAGGAATTTTGTTTGCTTTAAAACTACAAGGCGGTGGCTACAGACTACAAAAATAAGCATCAATTTTTTTAGGTACACAAACTTTTTAGTTATCAACAATGCCCAATTTTTAGTTACACAAGTGAATCGTCTATATTACACGGTTGATAGCTAGTTAGTCTCTTTGTTGGTAATTAGTATGTATGTACAAACTTTGATTCAGGAAAGTTATTGAAAGATAACCTGATAACTTTCATGTAAATTATGCGGCGAAGACCTGATAAAAGGGTACAAATACTCGGTAACTTTGACCCAAAGAAAAAGTTGTTGAAACAAACTCCAATCACTTTTCTATAAATAGCATGGTAATATATGCATCGTGGTCGTTATAACTTAGGTACAAACACGGCGATAACTTTGACCCAAAGATTTTGTTGTTATTGAAAACATACCTTCGACCACTTTTGTGTAAATAGCATGGTAATATATGCACTGCGGACCTGATAACTTAAGGACGGACACCATAGTAAATTTGGACCGGGGAAATAGTTGCTGAAATCGTACTCCCGGCAATTTATGTGAAAATAGCATGGTAATATACATGGTATGGTGCTGAGAACTCATGTATAAATATCATGGTAACTTTTGACCCAGAGAAAAAAGTTGTTAAAAAACATACCCCGTACTTCTATGGAAATAGCATGGTTATTTACGCACAACAGAGTTGATAACCCATGTACAACACCATGATGACTTTTTACCCCGGGAAAAAATGTTGAAAAGCGTACACCAGTGACTTCTGTATAAATAGAATGATAACATACGCACCGCAAACCTGATAACACATGTATAAACGCTGCATAACTTTGACTGAGGGAAAAGGGTTGTTGAAAACATACACTGGTAACTTCTGTGTAATTAGCACGTTAATATACACACCGCAGACCTGATAACTTACAACCAAACACATTGGTAATTTTGACCCGAGAGAAAAAGTTGTTGACAACATACGCTAGGATAACTTCTATGTAAATAACATGATAATATATGCGGTGCTTATCTGATAACCTATGTACAAACATCGATAACTTTTGACCGTGGGAAAAAGTTGTTGAAAAACTTATCCCGACAACTTATGTGTAAATAGCGTAGTAATATACGCATCGTAGACCTGATCACCTTTATACAAACACTGGGTTAACTTTTTGACCATTGGATTTTTTTAAGAAAAAATATACCCCGGTAAACTCATCAGTAAATAGCACGGTAATATACGCACCACATACATGATAACTAATATACAAACACCATGGTAACTTCTGACCAGGGTAAAAAGTTTTGAAAATACACCCCGGTAATTTATGTGTAAATAGCACGTTAATATACGCATTGCAGAACTGATAATTTACATCCAAACAACCACGGTAACTTTAGACCAGGGGAAAAAGTTGTTGAAAAACATTCCCCAGTAACCTCTATGTAAAGAAAACCTGACAACTTACGTACAAACACCACGATAACATCGACCATGGATTTTTTTATTGAAAAACATAACCCCAATAACTTATGTGTAAATGACACGATAATATACAAACGCATACCTGATAACTTACGTACAAACACCATGATAAATCAACCCAGAGAGAAAAAGTGGTTGAAAACATACCCGGTAACTTTTATGCAAAAAAGATGGTAACTTACCTACCACAAACCTGGTAATATACATAGCCCAGGCGTGGTATAACTTTAGGCCTGAAAAAAATCATCAGAACATATCAACATGGCATGTAGTTTCGAAAGACTCACCACGACAGATTTAATGGTGAAAAATGATTTTGAATCAGACCGATGGTTGTAGCTACAACATTTTTTTAATCAGATCATCATGATAGACCATGGTAAGTTTGATCTAGAGAAAAAAAATGTTGATAGTTACCCTTGATATCTTTTGTGTAGCAACATGGTGATTTACACACCGCAAACCTGATAAACTTTACATAGAAATACTATGGTAACTTTGATCTGTGAAAAAAAGATGATGAATCATACCCCAGTAATTTCTGTGCAAATAGCATGGTAATTTTCACACCGCAGACGTGATAACTTGCGTACAAACAATGTGGTAAGAAAAAACTTGTTGAAACATACCCGGTAATTGATGTGTAAATAACATGGTAATTTACGTATCTTATGCTTGATAAATTACATATGAACACCATGATAACTTTTACTTGGGGAAAAAGTAGATAAAACATATGCAATAACTTCCGCGTAAATATCGTTAAAGTTGTACTGGCAAAAAACTCAGGAAACTACCATTCTTTTTAGTCTTTGTATGTACTAGGACAACAGAAAAACGGGTTGATTTGCGTCCAACAGAACAATAACTACCACATGGTTAGTTGGCTATTGGGCTTCATAAGTGCACCAGTTCACCTCCAAGACCAGGGTTCAAATCCCATAATCTTATTTTTCTCTCTCGTTGGTTTGTTTTGGTCAGTCCATGTTAGAACCGATCAAAGGAAATGTTCAACTTGGTTTCCGCACGCTACACTTGTGGGGAGGGGATCTTTTGGATCCGTCGCTATAATCGAAATCATCGCCGTATCGCTTTCCAAAACATGAAAAAAAATGAACGAGATTTTCATAAAATTGTCCGAATGGTTTACAAAACTGCTCTAAAAGGACTTCCTAGAAGGTACGAAGCAACGTACATCGGGCTGGCCCATTTGGTGTGAGACTCTACTTCGGTCTTGCACAGAGCGAGATATAGCTTTCGGGTGCTGCTAGATCTGAGCGAGTCTCAAGGACCTGGAACGCGCGGATACTCGGCCCGGCCCAATAAAATGGGCTTGCATCTCCTCCTAACCAGTGTAAACAATGAACAATGCTTCTGCCCCTAAAAAAAGGAACAGTGCTTCCTACAAAACAGTGAGCAATGCGCTTGGCTAGAAAAGAATATAACTAGGAATGCCCATAAGCAAGCAATTAATTGTTCTTTTTTCTCTTCCTTATTTGACATTTTTTAATTTCTACAAAGACACTTTTAAGGGTTTGTGCTATTTAATATGTGGCGTTGGGCATTTCTAAATAAAAACCCTTCCATTGTACTCCCTCCGTCCGGGTTTCTTGAGTCCATTCATATTTCCGTTCAAACTTTGATCATCTATATGACTAACAAAATATAAAGTATATGCTAAAGATATATATTATTGAATTTGTATTCGAAGGAGGTTATCCACGATACAATTTGTATGACATATAATTTATATTTTATTAGTTAAATTTATGGTCAAACTTTGACCTTAAAATAAGAGAGGCTCTACTAACTTCAGACGGTGGGATTAGTGATAGTTTTGAAACAAAACCTGCCGCGATGCACACGTACGTAACTTATGAAACCAACCAACCAGTGGAGAACAGATGTGCCGTTTTAAGCCATGCATTAGAAATATACACGTACGTGAAACCTGATGAGCACGTGATTTCCTGTGCAAACTTGCCTGAATGCCACTCCCAGGAGCCAGAAAAAGATTCATGGGGGATCCAGAAACGTAATGTTCCATTCCTCCACGCGCCCAATCATTCACCGGAATCAATCATATTATAGTGATCGAGCATTCGAGCACGCACGCTGCCCGGCGGAGATCCCGTGGGCTGCTCACCCTCCAACGCGGAGACGCGAGCACACAGGCTGCGCAACCCCTGGGCCTCCCGGAGAGGCTCTTCGCCAGCGATGGCAGCTCTCACTCGATGTGTAGTCGCGCGCTG
Organism: Thinopyrum elongatum; assembly: GCA_011799875.1. Classification (NCBI taxonomy): domain Eukaryota; kingdom Viridiplantae; phylum Streptophyta; class Magnoliopsida; order Poales; family Poaceae; genus Thinopyrum; species Thinopyrum elongatum. The sequence goes on from CM022303.1 coordinate 570,418,335, forward strand.
GCCCTACCGCAGATGTTAAACTGGTGGCTGAGGGCGAGCGGGGTCCGACCGCTTTCGCCCGTCGGCTGCGTCGTACTACGTGTCGCCTGCTGCCTTCGTGGCCACGTCCACTGGTCTGGTCATTAGCTAGCTAGCTAGTCGTTACGTACATGACAGAAGAGAGAGTTCTAGAAGTTAGGATTAGCTACGCGCAAGCGCAATTAATTCTTGTTTAGGTGGCAGTACGCCAACTATATTGTGCATGTACAGCCATTTTGATATCCTATTTTAGTAACTCTCGGTTTACATCATTGCATGCATCAACACCATCAAGATATGCATATACGTCTCTGCCAGAAACAAAGATATGCGCTCATGGTTCCGCCGTCCGCCTTCTGTAAAACCCTTTTTTTTGTTGCCGGCAATCTATAAGCCGTTACCAATATACTGTATGGATGCGTTTGGTTGCTCACATTAGACCCAACTAGGCCCGTCCAGAAGAAGACATGCTGTTTGATTGCCTGGCCCGCATCAAAATCTTGGCCCGCATGAACCTTAAAGCAGTCCTCAGCCAGGCCTGCTAGAAACGCCCGAATCGGCAGTTTCCAGCGAGTCACGCTCGAGCAATGTAGGGGAGGGGAACGCGGCGCTGAGCAGCTGCGAGCAGGGAGATGGCGGGAGCTCGCGCGCATCTCCAAAAAAGCGGCAGGACGATTTCGCATCACCGCCCGCCGATTCAGTCGCCCTATATAGCTAGGTTGACCGCAGCGGCAAAACTCCCGCCACCATTTCCCCCTCTCGACTTTTCCCTCCGGCGCGGTTTCACATCGATGACGAGGTAATTGGCTCAACTGCTCCGGCAACCGGTTGGCGGCGGCGGCGAACCGACTGCTCCTCTTCTCCGACGTGTCCAACGCCTCCTCCGCGGCTCCTCCAATGGCGTCTTTGAGTTCAGTCACCCCCTCATCTCTACTAATTCTAACTAGATATGTCCATTGATAGGGTCAGATCTTCCGATTTGTGTGACTGTGATGTTGTAGTAGCTAGTTGTGATGTATTTGAAGCATGCTAGGGGTTGTTTCCATGTCGGCAAGGATTGATAGCTAGTGTTCATGGATGGATTGGTAGTATGCTTAGATGTGTGGTATGCTGGTAGTGCAAGTGTTGAACTAGATCACCCATGTGTCCATGATTAGTGTTGTGTTGTGGTATGCTTTGATGAATTTGGTAATGATGTCTTGAACTAGATCATCCATGTGTGCATGTGTTACTGCTAGTTCGATCTGTCCATGTTTACTGATTGCCATTTAGTGTTCAAACAATTTGGAAACAGAAAAGAAAACAAAAACAGAAAACAGAAAATAAGAAAATGGAAAAGCCCTAAAGCTACTGTGCACTTAGGTCTACTGCAACAGGATTGGGCCCAGCCCAACTGGAGCTCATCTCCCTCCTCCCGCGCGCTGTCGCGCGCCCGCGCCGACATGCCGCCGAATCGCCGCGCGTCGCCCATCCCACGGTCCCCGGCGCCTATATGGGCAAGCCCCGAGCGCCCCTCGCCCGTCCCCGAACCCTAGCGCCCCCAGTTCCCCCCTCTTGCCCCCTCGCCGCACTCTGCCTCGCCAGATCCCCTTCGCCTAAACGCCATCGCTGCCGTCCAGCTCCCTCCACCGCGGCCACCGACCGCCCCGAGCCTCGTCATCATGCCCTGAAGCGCGGCCGTCGTCCGCCTCATCGTCCCCGACTACGCATGCTGGCCGGGAGCCACCGGAGCGCCCGCAGCGCCGTCGTCTTCCTCCTCCAGACGCCGGAGCTCCGTCGCCGTCTCCGTCGTCCTCTGCTGCTACTAAGCTCACACGGGCTTTCTTGGCCGCGCGGTGAGCCTCTCCCTTTCCCCCCTTTCCCTTCTCGCGCCGTGCATTCCGCCATAGCTAGCTCGTCCGCAGGCCGAGCTTTGCCGCCCACCATCGCCGCCGTAGCGCTCGCCTCCGAGCTTCTGCGCTCGAGCCAGTGGCTCCGACGAGCTCCTGGAGCGCCATAGACCCCGCCTAGCCTCTCTGTTTGCTCGCACGAACGCCGTAGCGCCGATCCCCAACTCCGGCCGAACGCGCCGACCGCCGCCGTCGATGTAGTACTCACCTCCGGCCGAATTAGCTCACGGGACCGCCGTAGATCGTTGCGGCGTCGAGCGCCCGATCGAACGCACCTGGCCGCACCCTCTCCCGCGCCCTGTGCACGAATTCCGGCCAACTCCGGCGGGGATCCGCTGCTGGAATGGTCGTCGGCGTCGCTCCGGGCGCCGAGCTGACTTGGCACCGGTGGGCCCCACCTTTGTGCCACTGACTGCGGGCCCCCGCGGGCCCCCTTTGACCTATTGACTTGGGTCAACGCTGACTGGGCGGCCCTGTGTCTATGACATGCGGGCCCCACCCCATTAAACAAATTTAATTAAGTAGATAATCTGCTAATTAGTTAATTATAACACTAAACACCCACTGACAATAGACCCCACCTGCTAATTAGTTCAGTTAGTTTAATCTAACTCTGCTTAATAAGCTCAGTCAATGACATGTGGGTCCCACTGGACCCACAGGTCAGATTTGACCCAGTCAACCGCACTGTTGACTGATGACCTCAGCATTGCATCATGATGACATCAGCAGATGCTGTTTTGGATAATGTTAGAATTAAATAGATAAATAAATTCAGAAAATGATTAAAACTTTAGAAAATCATAGAAAATAAACTGTAGCTCGGATCGAAAAACTTTCTACATGAAAGTTGCTCAGAACGACGAAACGAATCCAACCATGCCGTCTGTTTCCGTGGCGGGACCCTCTACAAAGGTGAACCCGTAACTTTTTGCCCGTTTCCGTTAGGTGAATAGTGCATATACACCGGTAAATAAATCCAACTTAAATCCTAAAATAACTAATATGCCTTAGACATGCTTTTAGGCAACCCTGCCCTGCACGTTAGCATAGCAAGCTCTGTGTTACTTTGTCTGCCTTGTATTTATCTGTTTCCTCCCCCTCTTCTCTCTCGATAGAGCTCGGTACCGACGCAGTCTCCGAGACCGACGCAGCTCCAGAGATCGACTACGCCTCTGACGACCCTGCCTTTGCCGCCGAGCAACTAGGCAAGCCCCCCCTTTGATCATCCCGATATCGCCCATTCTATTTTCTCATGCTTCCATTAGATTTTGCTACTGTAATTGATTGCTCATATTCTGTTGCATAGCCTGTTTTTGTAACTACTATTGATACCTGCCTGATATCCAAACTGCTTAGTATAGGCTGGTTGGTGACCCATCAGAGACCCCACTTTGACCCAACTGCCCCACTGGATTATCAGAAGACCCGATCAACGGGATCAAAGATAGGCCCCGACACCGCACATCACCCCCTTAGTTGTACGACACTACTGGGTACTATCGAGTGCCGAGGGTGATACCTCGTCAGTACTAACACCTTGTAGGTTAGTTCATCGGTTGTGGTCATCGAGGGTGATTCCTCTTTCACCACTCCCGATAACGACACTGTCGTGCAACACCTCAAGTGTTGTGACGACCCCGGCTTAATCGTGCACTAATCATACACGCAAATGCGCACGATCAAGCCTAAGGACTCACTTGAAGATATCACAACACAACTCTAAAACATAAAATAAAGTCATACAAGCTTAATATTACAAGCCAGGGCCTCGAGGGCTCGAATACAAGCTCGATGGCATACAAGCGTCAGCGGAAGCATTAGATATCTGAGTACAGATATATTACAGAGAGAGAGATAAGCCTTCACAGAGGCGGGGTAAAAATAAAAACTACGATCGAAAGGCGTAGGCCTCCTGCCCTGGACCCTCCGATCCTACTCCTGGTCGTCGAACGGCTCCTCGTAGTAGTAGTACTCGCCAGGCGGATAGTAGTACTGGTCGTTGGCTGGGGCTTCTGGCTCAGGGGCTCCGTCGTCTGGTGGCATCAAATGGAAAATGGGGGAAAAAGAAAATAAAGCAAACGTGAGTACTCATCCGAAGTACTCAGCAAGCAAGGATCTACACTACATATGCATCATTGTCAAAGGAATGGCTGTATATGTGGACTGGGCTGCAGAAATGCCAGAGTAGAGGGGGGAAAGCCTAGTCCTATCGAAGACTAGCATGTTTAACAATCTTCGACAGTCTTGCAGCATCAGGAGAGAGAGCAGATGAACATAATGTAAAGTAGTAGTAGTAATATCATCAACCTCGACCTGAGATCCTTTCTCGACTCCCTGCGAGAAAGCAATCCCAGAGCCGTACTATCCAGTTCTCATCACATGTTCTAGTTGTACCGATCGGGATACAACTCCGAGTGTCCGTTACCGTAGGACAGGCTATCGATAGAAGTTTCTTCCCTGCAGGGGTGCACCAACTTACCCACCACGCTCGCTTAACTCCGGCCGGACACACTTTTCTGGGTCATGCCCGGCCTCGGCTAAGCAACACGCCGCAACCCGACCAAATACCTAACAGAGAGGTCAGCACGCCGGACTAACCTATGCCCCCAGGGGTCTTGGGCCATCGCCCCGGGAACTCCTGCACGTTACGTGCACCGCCGGTGAGCAGACCTAGCAACCCCTTATACAAGCGCGGTTGCGTTCCCAGTCCAGCCCAGCGTGTGCCGCATCAGTCGCTGACGTCCATTAAGCTCCGGCTGAAGTATACGACGCAGAACGCCCATACTATGCCCACGTGATGGTTAGTGCTATCGGGCCAGAGGCCCCTCGGATCAAATATCCAAACCGTAGTGGATTAGGAGCGCGCGGAAACGAGCAGAGACTCACGATCGATGTGACCCCGTCGCCCCGTCTCGAGGACTTGTGGCAAGGGCTAAGAATGCCCGGCCACGCCTCGTAGTTATCTCGCGGGCACCATCCAGGTCAACCCGACTCCACATCACTTCGCGTTAAGCTCGCGCGGGTACCCCTCAGGGCCGACCCGTCTTTAGTATCGTGGTTCATAGTCAAGTCATAATATCCAAGGTAACTGTGTGTCGGACACCGAAGGGAACCATGAGGAATCACCCTCGATGGAATTCCCGCTCGATGTTATCATCAAGGTGAACGAAGGAGGAATCACCCTCGAGGTCCACACTTGAGAGGTTGCGCGACGATGTCGTTATCGGGGGTGGTGTAGGAGGAATCACCCTCGCTTACCATGACCGAGTAACTAACCTACAAGGTTAACATCAGAAGTGCTAACGAGGTATCACCCTCGGCACTCGACGGTAACCCAGCAGTGTCGGCAACTAAGGGGTAGTGATGTGCGGTGCCAGGGTCTGGTCCTCAATCCCGATGATCGGGTCTTCTGATATCCAGCAGGGCAGTCGGGATCAAGTGGGGGTCTCTGTCGTGTCTCTACCCATCCTATGCTAAACAGTTTAGGATAACAGGAATGTATCAAAAGTAGGTTACAAGTAAAACAGGCTATGCAACAGAGTAGGATAGTAACAGCAGCAGTATCATCTAATGCAAGCATAAGAGGGGAGAGAATAGGCGATATCGGAATGCTCAAAATGGGGGTGCTTGCCTGTTTGCTTGGGGGCAAGGGCAAGGTCTTCAGTAGTATCGTCGGGGACGTAGTCGTACTCCTGTGCGGCGTCTGCCTCGGGAGCTACGTCAACGTCGGGGGCTACCGAGAGAGAAGAGGGGGAAGAAACAGGTAAACATAATGCAAACAAATGCAACACGGTGCGTGTGATGCTATGATGCAGTGTAGGGTTGCCTGAATATGCATCTAAGTCATTTTAGTTATTTTTAGAATTATTCTGGGATTTAATATCCGACGTGTGTGCACTATTCATCTGCCAGATTCGGGTCCGGAGTTACGAGTTCTTCTACGTAGGAGGTTCCGATGGAGAAACAGACGGCACGATCAGACTCGTCTCGTCGTTCTGAGCAACTTTCATGTTTTAACTTTTTCGATCCGAGCTACGGTTTAAAAGTTATTAATTTTTAAAGATTATTTGAATTTCTGGAATTATTTTATTTAACAGAAAATGAATTATGACGTCAGCATGACGCGCTGCTGACGTCAGCAAGTCAACAGGACGGTTGACCAGTCAAACCTGACATGTGGGTCCAGTGGGACCCACATGTCAGCCTCTGTTTCTTTATCCAGCGAATTAGTTTAATTACCAGGATTAATTAGGGGGGTGGACCCCACATGTCAGTGAGACATTAGGTTAATTAGTTTATTTTTATTTCTAATTTGTTTTAACTAATTAAACAGGAAGGTGGGGCCCGCCTGTCAGCGGCTGGGCCGGTCCAGTCAGCAAGGCTGACTGGTCAACTGGCCGGCCGGGCCCCTGGGACCCACGGGTCAGTGACCCAGGTGGTGCCACGTGGGTGCCACGCCAGCGCGGCGACCGGAGACGCGCCGGCGACCTTCCCAGCGGCGGAAGTTCGCCGGAGCTGCCCGAAAATCCGCTACGCTGCGTCAAATCGCCCGCAACCACTTGCGTTCGATCGGTCTCTCGCCCGCGCATCTAACTACGGTGGTAGTTCGACCGAACACGGCCTCTAGTGACGGCGGCGAGCGGTGGAGCGGTCGCCGGAGTTCGGGCTTCGACGAATCCTTAGCTAGGGGGTACGGGAGAGCGTGTGCGCGGGCGTGTTCGACTCCTGGAAGCAGTAGGAACAGAATGCCGTGCTCAAACGAGCACGACAGGGGCCATGGCCACGGCGGCGAGGCGAACCGCGGCGGCGAGGCGAACCGCGGCGTCGGCTGCTAGCTACAGGCGACGGCGGGCAGCGCAAAGAATAGGAGAGAAAGGCTGGAAGCTCACCGAGCGGCGCAAGGTGGCCCGTGTGAGGATTAGGAGCTGCAGGGGTCGAGGTCGCCGGAACCGCGCCGGAGATGCAGAAGAGGGGCGCGGCTCGATCCGCGCAACGTGGAGCTCCTCGGCCCCAATCAACGGCGCCCAAGGCCGTGGCAGTCCATGGCGATGGCGCAGGACATGGCAGAGCGGCAGGCAGGGCTCGGTGGCCGCGGGGACGAACGAGAACGGCGGCGGTGGCGCTCGGACGCCTCGGATCTGAGGAGGAAGGAGGCAGAGTGAGCGAGGGAGAGAGATGGGGAATGCCAGGGGAAGCCAGGGGGTTGAGTGGCTCCGGCCTTATCTCCTCCTCCTCCCTGTAGCGTCGGTGGCGCCGCGGTGTCGCCGGCCGACTGGCGCGCGCGCGCGCGGCCACGGCGGGGACGACACGGGGAGGAGGGAGACGAGGTGGGCCTGCTGGGCCGCGACTCGGGGCACTGTGCACTAAGGCCCAGTGCACAGTGTCCCGCTTTTGATTTTCTGTTTTAGCTTCTCCATTTTCTTTTATCCTTTTCTGTTTCAAAATGTTTAGGGCACTTGTGCACTTTCGAAAAATGTGGGAGTTGGCCCAAATAATGCAATGCAATATTAGCTCTCACCAAAAAGTGGTTTGGACAGTTTTGGAGTTCATTTGAATCTGCAATGATTTTAAATGAATTAATATTGCTGTTTTGGGTGCTGTTTCATCTTGTTTCACTCACTTAGCTAACTCCAAAAATAATGATTATGATTTTGCCATGACCACTGGATTATTTGCTAACTAAATAACATTTCTCCAGCAGAGTTTGATCAACCTTATATTTCACTTATGAATTTAAGTTGATTTTTTTTAAAATGGAGTTGATTTACTTTGGTTAACCACTATGTTTAATCACTGCATATGATATGACTTGGCATTATTAACAGCTGATCATGGTGGCTATTACATAGGGGTGTTACAAGTGTGAACCCATCGAGGGTGATTCCTCCAAGTTCACCTTGACAGTTACATCGAGTAGGAATCCAACGAGGGTGATACCTCGGATTCCTCAGATGTTATGGACACACAGATACTTGGGCTTTACCACTGTTACTTGGAAAGGCGGGTTGACCCTAAGGGGTACCCGCGAGTGATGTGAACACGGGTTAACCTGGAGGTTACCCGAGAGATGAACACGAGGCGTGGCCGGGCATTCTTAGCCCTTGCCACAAGTTCTCGAGATGGGGCGACGGGGTCACATCGATCATGAGTCTCTGCTCGTTTCCGCAAGCCCCTAATCCACTAACGATTTGGATATTTGATCCGAGCAGGCCTCTGGCCTGATAACACTAACCATCACGTGGGAACAATTATGGGCACTCTGCATCATAGCATCAGCCGAAAGCTCTGTCAGACGTCCAGTTTAGCATTACGGCACGGTTGGGCCGGCGCCATCCATGTATAGAGGTGGTACCGAGATTCGCCCTGCTCGCAACGACCCGGAGTGCACAGGGCGATGGCCCAAGACCCCTGAGTGCTTAGGATGTAGACCGGAGGGGACCTCTCTGCTGAGCTTTAGGTAGGGCTGCGGTGTGTCGTTTGGCCGAGGCCGGGCATGACCTAGAAAAGTGTGTCCGGCCGGAGTTAAGCGAGCGTGGTGGGTAAGTTGGTGCACCCCTGCAGGGAAGAAAACATCTATCGATAGCCTGTCCTACGGTAACGGACACTCGGAGTTGTATCCCGATCGATACAACTAGAACTGGATACTTGTGATGAGAGATGGATATTATGGCTCTGGGATTGCTTTCTCGCAGGGAGTCGAGAAAGGATCTCTGGGTGAGGTTGTGACTTATTAATACTGCTACTATATATGGTGCTGATCTACACTCTTCTAATGCTGCAAGACCGCTGAAGATGCTTGAAGATGCTAGTCTTCGATAGGACTAGGCCTTCTCTCTATTCTGGCATTTCCGCAGCCTAGTCCACATATACAGCCTTTCTTTGATACTGTTGCATATGTAGTGTAGATCCTTGCTTGTTGAGTACTTTGGATGAGTACTCACGGTTGCTTTGCTTACTTTTTCTCCCCATATCCTTTTGGTGCAACCAGATGACGGAGCCCCTGAGACCGCTGCCCCCGCCGACCACTACCACTACTACCCCGAGGGTGGCTACTACTAAGAGCTAGCCGACGACCAGGAGTAGGTTCGGAGGGTCCCAGGCAGGAGGCCTGCGCCTTTCGATCATAGTGTTTTCTTTTGGCCCGCCTTCTTAAGGTTTTTTGTGTTTTCTTTATATCTGTGCTCAGATATCTGATGCTTCCGCTGACGCTTGTATGCGAGCTTATGTATTCGAGCCCTCGAGGCCCCTGGCTTGTAATATAAAGCTTGTATGACTTTATTTATGTTTTAGAGTTGTGTTGTGATATCTTCAAGTGAGTCCTTAGACTTGATCGTGTGCATTTGCGTGTATGATTAGTGCATAATTGAGCCGGGGCGTCACAGGTTGGTATCAGAGCCAACTGCCTGTAGGAATCCCCCTTTCCAACTCCTTGGCCGAAGTTGATGTAACACCCCCTTTTAATGACCTCAGTGATCAGCTGCTAATAGTGCCATGTCATCGTCATTTGCAGTGCCTTGTCACCCTGGGATTAATTATTCAACTCAAATTCAAATCTGAAAATCAACTTAAATTCAAAAGTGCAATTTGAAGTTGATCAAATCCTGCTGGAAAAATGTCCATTAATTGGCAAACAATCCAGTAGCAATGACAAAATCATAATCATTATTTTTGGAGTTAGCTAAGTGAGTGAAACAACATGAAACAGCACCCAAAACAGATAATTTGAATCTATTAAATTGATATTAAATTCAAATGGAATTCAAATATGTTCAAACCACTTTTTGGTGGGAGCTAATATTGCACTACAATATTAGGGCCAACTTCCATATTTTTCAAAAGTACACAACTATCACAAACATTTCAGAACAAAAGGAAATAAAAGAAAAAGAAAACAGAATCAGAGAAATAATTAAAAGGGACACTGTGCACTGGGCCTTAGTGCACAGTGCCCCGATTTGAGGTCCAACCGGCCCAGCCCATCTCCCCATCGTCCTCCTCGCCGCGCTGTCAAACGCGCGCGCCGACACGCCGACGAGCGCGGCGCGTGTCGACCATCCTCCGGCGCCGCTGCCGCCACGTAGGGGAATAAGAGGCCCCGCGGCCTCACCCGAACCCTAGTCGTTCCCCATTCCTCTCCCTCGCCGCTCCGCGCCTCCACCCTTCCTCCAGATCCGCCGCGCCCGAACGCCACCGCTGCCGTGGGCTTGCGGTAGCCGTGGCCATCGACCACCGCACGCCTCGCCGCCACGTCGTAGAGGATCGCCGTCGTCCGCTGCGTCTCCAGACGCCACTAGTTGGAGCCGGGACCTTCTACACCGAGCACACCGTCCTCGTCTTCCTCCTCGGATCTCCGGCGATTTTCTCGTCCCCGACGACGCCTCTGCGCTACTAAGCTTACACCGGGCCACCGTGTGCCTTCGCTGTAAGCTCCCCTTTCCTCCCCATCTCTCTAGTCGCTCCCGCGCGCTCGCTAGCCGTAGCTTCGCCTGAGCCCGAACCCGCTGCCGCCGACGAGCTCGCTGCCGTGGCCAAACGCCGCCGTCATGCGCAACTGAGCCCAGCTTCGAGCTCCTGGAGCTCGTGCGAGTCCAGCAAAGCCTCTAGCACCTCTCCCCGTGCCGCATAGCGTCGAACCCGACGAAGCCCGAGCTCCGGCGTCCGTTTCGCCGCTCGCCGCCGTCGAACTAACACACCTCCGGTCGGTCCAAGGCCACCAGTCGACGCGGCGCTTTTCTAGCTTTCGAATGCATCAGACCGCGCGCGAAACGGTGTCTCCTAGCGTGATTCCGGCGAGCTCCGGCGACGCGCCGCCGCTGCCTTGGTCGCCGGAGCAGTTCCGGCGCCGGCCGCCGACGTGGCCGCCACGTGGGTCGCCCTGGGTCACTGACCCGTGGGCCCCAGGGGCCCGGCCGGCCAGTTGACCGGTCAGCCCTGCTGACTGGACCGGCCCAGCCGCTGACAGGCGGGCCCCACCTTCCTGTTTAATTAGTTAAAACAAATTAGAAATAAAAATAAACTAATTAACCTAATGTCTCACTGACATGTGGGGTCCACCCCCCTAATTAATCCTGGTAATTAAGCTAATTCGCTGGATAAAGAAACAGAGGCTGACATGTGGGTCCCACTGGACCCACATGTCAGGTTTGACTGGTCAACCGTCCTGTTGACTTGCTGACGTCAGCAGCGCGTCATGCTGACGTCATAATTCATTTTCTGATAAATAAAATAATTCCAGAAATTCAAATAAACTTTGAAAATTCATATCTTTTAAACCGTAGCTCAGATCGAAAAAGTTTATACATGAAACTTGCTCAGAACGACGAGCCGAGTCTGATCGTGCCGTCTGTTTCTTTATCGGAACCCCCTACGTAGAAGAACTCGTAACTCCGGACCCGTATCCGGCAGATGAATAGCGCACCCCCTTCGGTAATTAAATTCCAGAAAATCATAAAAATAACTAAAATGACTTAGATGCATGTTCAGGCAACCCTGCACTGCATCATAACATAGCACGCATTGTGTGGCATGTATTTGCATTATGTTTACCTGTTTCCTCCCCCTCTTCCTTCTCGATAGACCCCGACGCAGACATAGCTCCAGACGCAGACGCAGCTCCGGAGTACGACTACGTCCCCGACGACACCCCTGAAGACCTTGCCCTTGCCCCAGAGCAAACAGGCAAGCACCCCCATTTTGAGCATGCCTATATCGCCTACTCTTTTCTCTCTTATGCTTGCATTAGAACTGCTACTGCTACTGTTTTCCTATATCTGCTGCATAGCCTGATTATTGTACCCTGCTTTGTTACCTTACTGGTTATCCTAGACTGATTATTATAGGCTGGGTAGAGACACGACAGAGACCTCCACTTGATCCCGACTGCCCTGCTGGATATCAGAAGACCCGATCATCGGGATTGAGGACCAGACCCTGGCACCGCACATCACTACCCCTTAGTTGCCGACACTGCTGGGTTACCGTCGAGTGCCGAGGGTGATACCTCGTCAGCACTTCTGATGTTAACCTTGTAGGTTAGTTACTCGGTCGTGGTAAGCGAGGGTGATTCCTTCTACACCACCCCCGATAACGACGTCGTCGCGCAACTCCTCAAGGTGGACCTCGAGGGTGATTCCTCCTTCGTTCACCTTGATGATAACATCGAGCGGGAATTCCATCGAGGGTGATTCCTCAGGGTTCCCTTCGGTGTCAGACACACAGTTACCTTGGATATTATGACTTGCACTAAACTATGATACTAAAGACGGGTCGGCCCTGAGGGGTACCCGCGCGAGCTTAACGCGAAGTGATGTGGAGTCGGGTTGACCTGGATGATGCCCGCGAGATAACTACGAGGCGTGGCCGGGCATTCTTAGCCCTTGCCGCAAGTCCTCGAGACGGGGCGACGGGGTCACATCTTTCGTGAGTCTCTGCTCGTTTCCGCGCGCTCCTAATCCATTACGGTTTGGATATTTGATCCGAGGGGCCTCTGGCCCGATAGCACTAACCATCACGTGGGCATAGTATGGGCGTTCTGCGTCGTATACTTCAGCCGGAGCTTAATGGACGTCAGCGACTGATGCGGCACACGCTGGGTTGGACTGGGAACGCAACCGCGCTTGTATAAGGGGTTGCTAGGTCTGCTCACCGGCGGTGCACGTAACGTGCAGGAGTTCCCGGGGCGATGGCCCAAGACCCCTGGGGGCATAGGTTAGTCCGGCGTGCTGACCTCTCTGTTAGGTATTTGGTCGGGTTGCGGCGTGTTGCTTAGCCGAGGCCGGGCATGACCCAGAAAAGTGTGTCCGGCCGGAGTTAAGCGAGCGTGGTGGGTAAGTTGGTGCACCCCTGCAGGGAAGAAACTTCTATCGATAGACTGTCCTACGGTAACGGACACTCGGAGTTGTATCCCGATCGGTACAACTAGAACATGTGATGAGAATTGGATAGTACGGCTCTGGGATTGCTTTCTCGCAGGGAGTCGAGAAAGGATCTCAGGTCGAGGTTGATGATATTACTACTACTACTTTACATTATGTTCATCTGCTCTCTCCTGATGCTGCAAGACTGTCGAAGATTGTTGAAGATGCTAGTCTTCGATAGGACTAGGCTTTCCCCCTCTACTCTGGCATTTCTGCAGCCCAGTCCACATATACAGCCATTCCTTTGACAATGATGCATATGTAGTGTAGATCCTTGCTTGCTGAGTACTTCGGATGAGTACTCACGTTTGCTTTATTTTCTTTTTCCCCCATTTTCCATTTGATGCCACCAGACGACGGAGCCCCTGAGCCAGAAGCCCCAGCCGACGACCAGTACTACTATCCGCCTAGCGAGTACTACTACTACGAGGAGCCGTTCGACGACCAGGAGTAGGATCGGAGGGTCCAGGGCAGGAGGCCTACGCCTTTCGATCGTAGTTTTTATTTTTACCCCGCCTCTGTGAAGGCTTATCTCTCTCTCTGTAATATATCTGTACTCAGATATCTAATGCTTCCGCTGACGCTTGTATGCCATCGAGCTATGTATTCGAGCCCTCGAGGCCCTGGCTTGTAATATTAGGCTTGTATGACTTTATTTTATGTTTTAGAGTTGTGTTGTGATATCTTCAAGTGAGTCCTTAGGCTTGATCGTGCGCATTTGCGTGTATGATTAGTGCACGATTAAGCCGGGGTCGTCACAGGTTGGTATCAGAGCCGACTGCCTCTAGGATTCCCCCTTTCCAATTCCTTGGCCGAAGTTGAGTCTAGTGGTCAAAAATTGTTTTACTAACTTGGCTGTGTGGCTTACGGGCCCACGTCGCCAACTGGGTGGTATTAGGATCTTTTATTCCTCGTCTTTACTCTGGGATTCTAATCTCTCATCTATTCGGGTTTAATAAAATTTACTAACACCGACATTTAGGATCTCGTTAATTCTATCCACCCGGAGAGCTGGATTCAGTGCGATTTCCCTGTCATTGATCTGATTAGTCTGATAATCATTTCCTTTCCATTGTTTTGTTTAACCTTTCTCTTCGAGTTGTATTATACTCCGAGTTGTCATTCGATGAGACCGGATTCTGCATCAGAGTGCACACGGAGAGTAGGATCCAACGAGTTGATGGATCTTCGGTGTTTTCTAAACTCGACTTGAGGTTGGGTTATCACCAGATCCGTGTTCGCGAAGAGGATATTCCGAAGACTGCATTCGTTACTCGTTATGGCTCATACGAGTACACCGTCATGTCATTCGGTCTGACGAATGCTCCCGCTACCTTCTCCCGCTTAATGAATTATATATTCATGGATTACCTCGACAAATTCGTCGTGGTATATCTGGATGATATTCTGGTTTATTCGAAGAACAAAGAAGAACATGCTGAGCACCTTCGACTAGTTCTGGAGAGACTTCGAGAGCACCAATTATATGCCAAGTTCTCTAAATGCGAATTCTAGCTTCCTGAAGTGACCTATCTTGGACATGTGATTTCCAAGGACGGTATTGCCGTCAACCCGGAGCGTGTTCAGGCTATCCTTGACTGGACTCCTCCGAAGAATGCCAAGCAGGTCCGAAGCTTTCTCGGTCTAGCCAGCTATTGTCGCCGATTCGTCGAGAACTTCTCCAAGATCGCCAAGCCCCTGACTAATCTGCTCCACAAAGGCGTTAAGTTTGAGTGGACAGACAAGTGTCAGGAAAGTTTCCAAACCCTCAAGGACAAGCTCACTTCTGCTCCAGTGCTTGCTCCTCCTGATTCTCGCAAGGACTTTGTCATATATTGCGACGCCTCTCGTCAGGGATTAGGCTGCGTCCTAATGCAAGAGCGGAGAGTAATTGCATATGCTTCACGTCAATTGCGTCCACATGAAGAGAATTATCCAGTGCATGATCTTGAACTTGTAGCAGTGATGTATGCATTGAAGTTATGGCGACACTACCTTCTGGGTAATCGGTGTGAAATTTATACCGATCACCAAAGTCTGAAATACTTATTCACTCAACCGGATCTTAATCTCCGACAACAACGATGGTTAGAAGCTATTGCGGATTATGACTGCGGTATTTCTTATACCCCGGGCAAAGCTAATGTAATGGCCGATGCCCTGAGTCGCAAGTCATATTGCAACAACCTCATGGTTAGGCAAGCTCAACCTCGTCTTCACGCAGAACTGACTCAGCTGAATCTGCGAATTCTTCCCCAGGGTTCTCTTAATAACCTTGTGGTACAGCCAGACCTTCTGAAGGCTGTTAAAGAAGCGCAAGCCAAAGATGCTGAAATTGACTTGATGAAGAAGGAGCTTCACCTTGCTAAGTATCGGGATTTCTCAGTTGCTGAAGATGGTACATTATATTTCAGAGATCGCATCGTAGTACCTCGCTTCGAGCTGATGACTGACAAAGTCATGAAGGAGGCCCATGATACACCGCTGTCTATCCATCCGGGTAGTACCAAGATGTATCGAGATCTTCGTCAAAGGTACTGGTGGTCTAGAATGAAACAAGACATTGCTCGTTATGTTGCCGAGTGTGACGTTTGTCGTCGCGTGAAGGCAGAACATCAGAAACCTGCTGGAATTCTGCAACCGCTCCCTATTCCTCTATGGAAGTGGGATAAAGTGCAAATGGACTTCATCACTGGTCTTCCCAAGTCTCAGAAGGGTCACGATGCTATTCTTGTCGTCGTTGACCAACTTTCCAAGGTTGCACACTTTCTGCCAGTTAAGGAGACTATTACTGCTAGTCAGTTAGCAGAGCTATATATCTCCAGAATTGTTTCACTCCATGGTATTCCCAAGGAAATCAGTTCAGACCGTGGCAGCATTTTCACTGGCCATTTCTGGGAAAGTTTCCAGAAAGCAATGGGAACTCATATTACCTGGAGTTCAGCTTATCATCCCCAATCTCAAGGCCAAGTTGAGCGCGTTAATCAAGTGCTTGAAGACATGCTACGAGCCTGTGTTATATCCTTCGGTAAGAAATAGGAGGAATCTCTCCCGTATGCCGAGTTCTCTTATAACAACAGTTATCAAGCCAGCTTAAAAATGGCCCCATTTGAGGTTCTTTATGGACGTAAATGTCGAACCCCTCTGAATTGGTCAGAAACTGGGGAACGACCTCTTGTTGGACCGGACATTATTCAGCATGCCGAAGAACAAGTCCGAATTGTCCGGGAGAATCTCAAAGCAGCTCAAGACCGTCAGAAGAGTAATTATGATCGCAAGCGATGGGGTGTGATCTATCAACCTGGTGATCAAGCCTATCTTCGTGTCACTCCAATGAAGGGCACCCGTCGTTTCGGAATCAAGGGCAAGCTAGCTCCTCGCTATATTGGTCCTTTCCGCATCATGGCTAGACGTGGACAGGTGGCATATCAATTGGAGTTGCCACCGCAATTCTCCCATATTCATGATGTCTTCCACGTGTCGCAACTCCGTAAGTGCTTCAAGGAATCCCCGCACCGTGCAGTGGATCATGAGATGCTCGAGCTACAAGATGATCTTTCCTATAAGGAGCATCCGATCCGCATCCTCGACGAAGCTGAGCGTCGTACTCGTCAGAAGACGACCAAGTTCCTAAAAGTGCAATGGTCGAATCATACTGAAGATGAAGCCACTTGGGAACGTGAGGATCATCTTCGGGAAGAATATCCCGGACTCTTTCCTTCTACCTCCTAAATTCTCGGGACGAGAATTTCTTTTAGAGGAGGAGAATTTGTAACACCCCCTTTTAATGACCTCAGTGATCAGCTGCTAATAGTGCCATGTCATCGTCATTTGCAGTGCCTTGTCACCCTGGGATTAATTATTCAACTCAAATTCAAATCTGAAAATCAACTTAAATTCAAAAGTGCAATTTGAAGTTGATCAAATCCTGCTGGAAAAATGTCCATTAATTGGCAAACAATCCAGTAGCAATGACAAAATCATAATCATTATTTTTGGAGTTAGCTAAGTGAGTGAAACAACATGAAACAGCACCCAAAACAGATAATTTGAATCTATTAAATTGATATTAAATTCAAATGGAATTCAAATATGTTCAAACCACTTTTTGGTGGGAGCTAATATTGCACTACAATATTAGGGCCAACTTCCATATTTTTCAAAAGTACACAACTATCACAAACATTTCAGAACAAAAGGAAATAAAAGAAAAAGAAAACAGAATCAGAGAAATAATTAAAAGGGACACTGTGCACTGGGCCTTAGTGCACAGTGCCCCGATTTGAGGTCCAACCGGCCCAGCCCATCTCCCCATCGTCCTCCTCGCCGCGCTGTCAAACGCGCGCGCCGACACGCCGACGAGCGCGGCGCGTGTCGACCATCCTCCGGCGCCGCTGCCGCCGCGTAGGGGAATAAGAGGCCCCGCGGCCTCACCCGAACCCTAGTCGTTCCCCATTCCTCTCCCTCGCCGCTCCGCGCCTCCACCCTTCCTCCGGATCCGCCGCGCCCGAACGCCACCGCTGCCGTGGGCTTGCGGTAGCCGTGGCCATCGACCACCGCACGCCTCGCCGCCACGTCGTAGAGGATCGCCGTCGTCCGCTGCGTCTCCAGACGCCACTAGTTGGAGCCGGGACCTTCTACACCGAGCACACCGTCCTCGTCTTCCTCCTCGGATCTCCGGCGATCTTCTCGTCCCCGACGACGCCTCTGCGCTACTAAGCTTACACCGGGCCACCGTGTGCCTTCGCTGTAAGCTCCCCTTTCCTCCCCATCTCTCTAGTTGCTCCCGCGCGCTCGCTAGCCGTAGCTTCGCCTGAGCCCGAACCCGCCGCCGCCGACGAGCTCGCTGCCGTGGCCAAACGCCGCCGTCATGCGCAACTGAGCCCAGCTTCGAGCTCCTGGAGCTCGTGCGAGTCCAGCAAAGCCTCTAGCACCTCTCCCCGTGCCGCATAGCGTCGAACCCGACGAAGCCCAAGCTCCGGCGTCCGTTTCGCCGCTCGCCGCCGTCGAACTAACACACCTCCGGTCGGTCCAAGGCCACCAGTCGACGCGGCGCTTTTCTAGCTTTCGAATGCATCAGACCGCGCGCGAAACGGTGTCTCCTAGCGTGATTCCGGCGAGCTCCGGCGACGCGCCGCCGCTGCCTTGGTCGCCGGAGCAGTTCCGGCGCCGGCCGCCGACGTGGCCGCCACGTGGGTCGCCCTGGGTCACTGACCCGTGGGCCCCAGGGGCCCGGCCGGCCAGTTGACCGGTCAGCCCTGCTGACTGGACCGGCCCAGCCGCTGACAGGCGGGCCCCACCTTCCTGTTTAATTAGTTAAAACAAATTAGAAATAAAAATAAACTAATTAACCTAATGTCTCACTGACATGTGGGGTCCACCCCCCTAATTAATCCTGGTAATTAAGCTAATTCGCTGGATAAAGAAACAGAGGCTGACATGTGGGTCCCACTGGACCCACATGTCAGGTTTGACTGGTCAACCGTCCTGTTGACTTGCTGACGTCAGCAGCGCGTCATGCTGACGTCATAATTCATTTTCTGATAAATAAAATAATTCCAGAAATTCAAATAAACTTTGAAAATTCATATCTTTTAAACCGTAGCTCAGATCGAAAAAGTTTATACATGAAACTTGCTCAGAACGACGAGCCGAGTCTGATCGTGCCGTCTGTTTCTTTATCGGAACCCCCTACGTAGAAGAACTCGTAACTCCGGACCCGTATCCGGCAGATGAATAGCGCACCCCCTTCGGTAATTAAATTCCAGAAAATCATAAAAATAACTAAAATGACTTAGATGCATGTTCAGGCAACCCTGCACTGCATCATAACATAGCACGCATTGTGTGGCATGTATTTGCATTATGTTTACCTGTTTCCTCCCCCTCTTCCTTCTCGATAGACCCCGACGCAGACGTAGCTCCAGACGCAGACGCAGCTCCGGAGTACGACTACGTCCCCGACGACACCCCTGAAGACCTTGCCCTTGCCCCAGAGCAAACAGGCAAGCACCCCCATTTTGAGCATGCCTATATCGCCTACTCTTTTCTCTCTTATGCTTGCATTAGAACTGCTACTGCTACTGTTTTCCTATATCTGCTGCATAGCCTGATTATTGTACCCTGCTTTGTTACCTTACTGGTTATCCTAGACTGATTATTATAGGCTGGGTAGAGACACGACAGAGACCTCCACTTGATCCCGACTGCCCTGCTGGATATCAGAAGACCCGATCATCGGGATTGAGGACCAGACCCTGGCACCGCACATCACTACCCCTTAGTTGCCGACACTGCTGGGTTACCGTCGAGTGCCGAGGGTGATACCTCGTCAGCACTTCTGATGTTAACCTTGTAGGTTAGTTACTCGGTCGTGGTAAGCGAGGGTGATTCCTTCTACACCACCCCCGATAACGACGTCGTCGCGCAACTCCTCAAGGTGGACCTCGAGGGTGATTCCTCCTTCGTTCACCTTGATGATAACATCGAGCGGGAATTCCATCGAGGGTGATTCCTCAGGGTTCCCTTCGGTGTCAGACACACAGTTACCTTGGATATTATGACTTGCACTAAACTATGATACTAAAGACGGGTCGGCCCTGAGGGGTACCCGCGCGAGCTTAACGCGAAGTGATGTGGAGTCGGGTTGACCTGGATGGTGCCCGCGAGATAACTACGAGGCGTGGCCGGGCATTCTTAGCCCTTGCCGCAAGTCCTCGAGACGGGGCGACGGGGTCACATCGATCGTGAGTCTCTGCTCGTTTCCGCACGCTCCTAATCCACTACGGTTTGGATATTTGATCCGAGGGGCCTCTGGCCCGATAGCACTAACCATCACGTGGGCATAGTATGGGCGTTCTGCGTCGTATACTTCAGCCGAAGCTTAATGGACGTCAGCGACTGATGCGGCACACGCTGGGTTGGACTGGGAACGCAACCGCGCTTGTATAAGGGGTTGCTAGGTCTGCTCACCGGCGGTGCACGTAACGTGCAGGAGTTCCCGGGGCGATGGCCCAAGACCCCTGGGGGCATAGGTTAGTCCGGCGTGCTGACCTCTCTGTTAAGTATTCGGTCGGGTTGCGGCGTGTTGCTTAGCCGAGGCCGGGCATGACCCAGAAAATGTGTCCGGCCGGAGTTAAGCGAGCGTGGTGGGTAAGTTGGTGCACCCCTGCAGGGAAGAAACTTCTATCGATAGCCTGTCCTACGGTAACGGACACTCGGAGTTGTATCCCGATCGGTACAACTAGAACATGTGATGAGAATTGGATAGTACGGCTCTGGGATTGCTTTCTCGCAGGGAGTCGAGAAAGGATCTCAGGTCGAGGTTGATGATATTACTACTACTACTTTACATTATGTTCATCTGCTCTCTCCTGATGCTGCAAGACTGTCGAAGATTGTTGAAGATGCTAGTCTTCGATAGGACTAGGCTTTCCCCCTCTACTCTGGCATTTCTGCAGCCCAGTCCACATATACAGCCATTCCTTTGACAATGATGCATATGTAGTGTAGATCCTTGCTTGCTGAGTACTTCGGATGAGTACTCACGTTTGCTTTATTTTCTTTTTCCCCCATTTTCCATTTGATGCCACCAGACGACGGAGCCCCTGAGCCAGAAGCCCCAGCCGACGACCAGTACTACTATCCGCCTAGCGAGTACTACTACTACGAGGAGCCGTTCGACGACCAGGAGTAGGATCGGAGGGTCCAGGGCAGGAGGCCTACGCCTTTCGATCGTAGTTTTTATTTTTACCCCGCCTCTGTGAAGGCTTATCTCTCTCTCTGTAATATATCTGTACTCAGATATCTAATGCTTCCGCTGACGCTTGTATGCCATCGAGCTATGTATTCGAGCCCTCGAGGCCCTGGCTTGTAATATTAGGCTTGTATGACTTTATTTTATGTTTTAGAGTTGTGTTGTGATATCTTCAAGTGAGTCCTTAGGCTTGATCGTGCGCATTTGCGTGTATGATTAGTGCACGATTAAGCCGGGGTCGTCACAGGTTGGTATCAGAGCCGACTGCCTCTAGGATTCCCCCTTTCCAATTCCTTGGCCGAAGTTGAGTCTAGTGGTCAAAAATTGTTTTACTAACTTGGCTGTGTGGCTTACGGGCCCACGTCGCCAACTGGGTGGTATTAGGATCTTTTATTCCTCGTCTTTACTCTGGGATTCTAATCTCTCATCTATTCGGGTTTAATAAAATTTACTAACACCGACATTTAGGATCTCGTTAATTCTATCCACCCGGAGAGCTGGATTCAGTGCGATTTCCCTGTCATTGATCTGATTAGTCTGATAATCATTTCCTTTCCATTGTTTTGTTTAACCTTTCTCTTCGAGTTGTATTATACTCCGAGTTGTCATTCGATGAGACCGGATTCTGCATCAGAGTGCACACGGAGAGTAGGATCCAACGAGTTGATGGATCTTCGGTGTTTTCTAAACTCGACTTGAGGTTGGGTTATCACCAGATCCGTGTTCGCGAAGAGGATATTCCGAAGACTGCATTCGTTACTCGTTATGGCTCATACGAGTACACCGTCATGTCATTCGGTCTGACGAATGCTCCCGCTACCTTCTCCCGCTTAATGAATTATATATTCATGGATTACCTCGACAAATTCGTCGTGGTATATCTGGATGATATTCTGGTTTATTCGAAGAACAAAGAAGAACATGCTGAGCACCTTCGACTAGTTCTGGAGAGACTTCGAGAGCACCAATTATATGCCAAGTTCTCTAAATGCGAATTCTAGCTTCCTGAAGTGACCTATCTTGGACATGTGATTTCCAAGGACGGTATTGCCGTCAACCCGGAGCGTGTTCAGGCTATCCTTGACTGGACTCCTCCGAAGAATGCCAAGCAGGTCCGAAGCTTTCTCGGTCTAGCCAGCTATTGTCGCCGATTCGTCGAGAACTTCTCCAAGATCGCCAAGCCCCTGACTAATCTGCTCCACAAAGGCGTTAAGTTTGAGTGGACAGACAAGTGTCAGGAAAGTTTCCAAACCCTCAAGGACAAGCTCACTTCTGCTCCAGTGCTTGCTCCTCCTGATTCTCGCAAGGACTTTGTCATATATTGCGACGCCTCTCGTCAGGGATTAGGCTGCGTCCTAATGCAAGAGCGGAGAGTAATTGCATATGCTTCACGTCAATTGCGTCCACATGAAGAGAATTATCCAGTGCATGATCTTGAACTTGTAGCAGTGATGTATGCATTGAAGTTATGGCGACACTACCTTCTGGGTAATCGGTGTGAAATTTATACCGATCACCAAAGTCTGAAATACTTATTCACTCAACCGGATCTTAATCTCCGACAACAACGATGGTTAGAAGCTATTGCGGATTATGACTGCGGTATTTCTTATACCCCGGGCAAAGCTAATGTAATGGCCGATGCCCTGAGTCGCAAGTCATATTGCAACAACCTCATGGTTAGGCAAGCTCAACCTCGTCTTCACGCAGAACTGACTCAGCTGAATCTGCGAATTCTTCCCCAGGGTTCTCTTAATAACCTTGTGGTACAGCCAGACCTTCTGAAGGCTGTTAAAGAAGCGCAAGCCAAAGATGCTGAAATTGACTTGATGAAGAAGGAGCTTCACCTTGCTAAGTATCGGGATTTCTCAGTTGCTGAAGATGGTACATTATATTTCAGAGATCGCATCGTAGTACCTCGCTTCGAGCTGATGACTGACAAAGTCATGAAGGAGGCCCATGATACACCGCTGTCTATCCATCCGGGTAGTACCAAGATGTATCGAGATCTTCGTCAAAGGTACTGGTGGTCTAGAATGAAACAAGACATTGCTCGTTATGTTGCCGAGTGTGACGTTTGTCGTCGCGTGAAGGCAGAACATCAGAAACCTGCTGGAATTCTGCAACCGCTCCCTATTCCTCTATGGAAGTGGGATAAAGTGCAAATGGACTTCATCACTGGTCTTCCCAAGTCTCAGAAGGGTCACGATGCTATTCTTGTCGTCGTTGACCAACTTTCCAAGGTTGCACACTTTCTGCCAGTTAAGGAGACTATTACTGCTAGTCAGTTAGCAGAGCTATATATCTCCAGAATTGTTTCACTCCATGGTATTCCCAAGGAAATCAGTTCAGACCGTGGCAGCATTTTCACTGGCCATTTCTGGGAAAGTTTCCAGAAAGCAATGGGAACTCATATTACCTGGAGTTCAGCTTATCATCCCCAATCTCAAGGCCAAGTTGAGCGCGTTAATCAAGTGCTTGAAGACATGCTACGAGCCTGTGTTATATCCTTCGGTAAGAAATAGGAGGAATCTCTCCCGTATGCCGAGTTCTCTTATAACAACAGTTATCAAGCCAGCTTAAAAATGGCCCCATTTGAGGTTCTTTATGGACGTAAATGTCGAACCCCTCTGAATTGGTCAGAAACTGGGGAACGACCTCTTGTTGGACCGGACATTATTCAGCATGCCGAAGAACAAGTCCGAATTGTCCGGGAGAATCTCAAAGCAGCTCAAGACCGTCAGAAGAGTAATTATGATCGCAAGCGATGGGGTGTGATCTATCAACCTGGTGATCAAGCCTATCTTCGTGTCACTCCAATGAAGGGCACCCGTCGTTTCGGAATCAAGGGCAAGCTAGCTCCTCGCTATATTGGTCCTTTCCGCATCATGGCTAGACGTGGACAGGTGGCATATCAATTGGAGTTGCCACCGCAATTCTCCCATATTCATGATGTCTTCCACGTGTCGCAACTCCGTAAGTGCTTCAAGGAATCCCCGCACCGTGCAGTGGATCATGAGATGCTCGAGCTACAAGATGATCTTTCCTATAAGGAGCATCCGATCCGCATCCTCGACGAAGCTGAGCGTCGTACTCGTCAGAAGACGACCAAGTTCCTGAAAGTGCAATGGTCGAATCATACTGAAGATGAAGCCACTTGGGAACGCGAGGATCATCTTCGGGAAGAATATCCCGGACTCTTTCCTTCTACCTCCTAAATTCTCGGGACGAGAATTTCTTTTAGAGGAGGAGAATTTGTAACACCCCCTTGTAATGGCCACAGTGATCAGCTGTTAATAATGCCATGTCATCATCATTTGCAGTGCCAAATCATTTGGGTTAATAATCCAATTCAAATTCAAAATCTGAAAATCAAATTAAATTCCAAAGTGCAAATTGAAGTTGATCAAACTCTGCTGGAGAAATGTTATTTAATTAGCAAATAATCCAGTGGTCATGGCAAAATCATAATCATTATTTTTGGAGTTAGCTAAGTGAGTGAAACAACCTGAAACAGCACTCAAAACAGACTATTTACATCTATTAAATTAATATCAAACTCAAATGGAATCCAAATTTGTCCAAACCACTTTTTGGTGAGAGATAATATTGCATTGCAATATTTGGGCCAACTCCCACATTTTTCAAAAGTGCACAAGTGCCCTAAACATTTTGAAACAAAAAAGGAAATAAAAGAAAAGGAAAACAGAATCAGAGAAATAATTAAAAGGGACACTGTGCACTGGGCCTTAATGCACAGTGCCCCGATTTGAGGTCCAACCGGCCCAGCCCATCTCCCCATCGTCCTCCTCGCCGCGCTGTCAAACGCGCGCGCCGACACGCCGACGAGCGCGGCGCGTGTCGACCATCCTCCGGCGCCGCTGCCGCCGCGTAGGGGAATAAGAGGCCCCGCGGCCTCACCCGAACCCTAGTCGATCCCCATTCCTCTCCCTCGCCGCTCCGCGCCTCCACCCTTCCTCCAGATCCGCCACCGAACACCGCCGTCGCCGCGTCTTGGCACCGCCGTGGCCACCGAGCTCCTCCGGCTCCATCCTCGTGACCACGAGCTCCGGGTTCGTCGACTCCTTCGACTGGAAGCCAGAGATCGAGCCGGGGAGCACCACAACGACTACTACGCGCCGCCCCCTTTCCCCTCGGCTGCCGGCGATCTTCTCCAAATCCGGCGACGGCTGCTGCTCCTAAACCGTCACCGGCTTTTCTTAGCCACCCGGTGAGCTCCCCCTCGTCTTTCCCCTCTTCGATCCGCACCTCTCTGTCGCCGTAGTGGCCGCACCCGAGGAGCCCGAACCCGCTGCCGCCGACGAGCTCGCTGCCGTGGCCAACGCCGCCGTCATGCGCAACTGAGCCCAGCTTAGAGCTCCTGGAGCTCGTGCGAGTCCAGCAAAGCCTTTAGCACCTCTCCCCGTGCCGCATAGCGTCGAACCCGACGAAGCCCGAACTCCGGCGTCCGCCGCGATGCTCGCCGCCGTCGCTACACGCCGTCTCCGGCGACGCCACCGCCACGGTTGGACGCGGCGTTGAACGCCCGTTCGAAAGAACCTACCCACGGCTCGAACCAAGCTCTGTAGCGCAAATCCGAGCGGCTCCGGCGACGCACCGCCGCGATTTTGGTCGCCGGCGCAACTCCGGCGCCGGCCGACGACGTGGCTGCCATGTGGGACACCCCTGGGTCACTGCCAGTGGGTCCCACGGGCCCAGTTGACCGCGTTGACCCGAGTCAACGCGGGCACTGTTCACCCCTGTAGCTGACACGTGGGTCCCGTTCGATAATTAGACTAATTAAAGATTTAATTAATTAGAAACTAATTAGATTAACCTAATGTCTCACTGACATGTGGGGTCCACCCCCTAATTAACCCTGGTAATTAAATTAATCCATTGATTAGCCTAAACAGAGGCTGACATGTGGGTCCCACTGGACCCACATGTCATATTTGACTGGTCAACCGTCCTGTTGACTTGCTGACGTCAGCAGCGCGTCATGCTGACGTCATAATTCATTTCTGTTAAATAAAATAATTCCAGAAATTCAAATAATCTTTAAAAATTAATAACTTTTAAACCGTAGCTCGGATCGAAAAAGTTAAAACATGAAAGTTGCTCAGAACGACGAGACGAGTCTGATCGTGCCGTCTGTTTCTCCATCGGAACCTCCTACGTAGAAGAACTCGTAACTCCGGACCCGAATCCGGCAGATGAATAGTGCACACACGTCGGATATTAAATCCTAGAATAATTCTAAAAATAACTAAAATGACTTAGATGCATATTTAGGCAACCCTGCACTGCATCATAGCATCACACGCACCGTGTTGCATTTGTTTGCATTATGTTTACCTGTTTCTTCCCCCTCTTCTCTCTCGGTAGCCCCCGACGTTGACGTAGCTCCCGAGGCAGACGCCGCACAGGAGTACGACTACGTCCCCGACGATACTACTGAAGACCTTGCCCTTGCCCCCGAGCAAACAGGCAAGCACCCCCATTTTGAGCATGCCTATATCGCCTACTCTTTTCTCTCTTATGCTTGCATTAGAACTGCTACTGCTACTATTTTCCTATATCTGCTGCATAGCCTGATTATTGTACCCTGCTTTGTTACCTTACTGGTTATCCTAGACTGATTATTATAGGCTGGGTAGAGACACGACAGAGACCTCCACTTGATCCCGACTGCCCTGCTGGATATCAGAAGACCCGATCATCGGGATTGAAGACTAGACCCTGGCACCGCACATCACTTCCCCTTAGTTGCCGACACTGCTGGGTTACCATCGAGTGCCGAGGGTGATACCTCGTCAGCACTTCTGATGTTAACCTTGTAGGTTAGTTACTCGGTCGTGGTAAGCGAGGGTGATTCCTCCTACACCACCCCCGATAACGACGTCGTCGCGCAACTCCTCAAGGTGGACCTCAAGGGTGATTCCTCCTTCGTTCACCTTGATGATAACATCGAGCGGGAATTCCATCGAGGGTGATTCCTCAGGGTTCCCTTCGGTGCCCGACACACAGTTACCTTGGATATTATGACTTGACTATGAACCACGATACTAAAGACGGGTCGGCCCTGAGGGGTACCCGCGCGAGCTTATTGCGAAGTGGTGTGGAGTCGGGTTGACCTGGATGGTGCCCGCGAGATAACTACGAGGCGTGGCCGGGCATTCTTAGCCCTTGCCGCAAGTCCTCGAGACGGGGCGACGGGGTCACATCGATCGTGAGTCTCTGCTCGTTTCCGCGCGCTCCTAATCCACTACGGTTTGGATATTTGATCCGAGGGGCCTCTGGCCCGATAGCACTAACCATCACGTGGGCATAGTATGGGCGTTCTGCGTCGTACACATCAGCCGAAGCTTGTTTGACGTCAGTAAGGAGCGGCGCACGCCGAGTTGGACTGGTAACGCAACCGCGCTTGTATAAGGGGTTGCTAGGTCTGCTCTCGGTGGCCCCGTAACGTGCAGGAGTTCCCGGGGCGATGGCCCAAGACCCCTGGGGGCATAGGTTTAGTCCGGCGTGCTGACCTCTCTTATAAGCCTAGGTCGGGTTGCGGCGTGTTGCTTAGCCGAGGCCGGGCATGACCCAGAAAAGCATGTCCGGCCAGAGTTAAGTGAGCGTGGTGGGTAAGTTGGTGCACCCCTGCAGGGAAGAAACTTCTATCGATAGCCTGTCCTACGGTAACGGACACTCGGAGTTGTATCCCGATCGTTACAACTAGAACATGTGGTGAGAATTGGATAGTACGGCTCTGGGATTGCTTTCTCGCAGGGAGTCGAGAAAGGATCTCAGGTCGAGGTTGATGATATTACTACTACTACTTTACATTATGTTCATCTGCTCTCTCTCCTGATGCTGCAAGACTGTCGAAGATTGTTGAAGATGCTAGTCTTCGATAGGACTAGGCTTTTTCCCCTCTACTCTGGCATTTCTGCAGCCCAGTCCACATATACAGCCATTCCGTTGACAATGATGCATATGTAGTGTAGATCCTTGCTTGCTGAGTACTTCGGATGAGTACTCACGTTTGCTTTATTTTCTTTTTCCCCCATTTTCCATTTGATGCCACCAGACGACGGAGCCCCTGAGCCAGAAGCCCCAGCCGACGACCAGTACTACTATCCGCCTGGCGAGTACTACTACTACGAGGAGCCGTTCGACGACCAGGAGTAGGATCGGAGGGTCCAGGGCAGGAGGCCTACGCCTTTCGATCGTAGTTTTTTATTTTTACCCCGCCTCTGTGAAGGCCTATTTCTCTCTATGTAATATATCTGTACCCAGATATCTAATGCTTCCGCTGACGCTTGTATGCCATCGAGCTATGTATTCGAGCCCTCGAGGCCCTGGCTTGTAATATTAAGCTTGTATGACTTTATTTTATGTTTTAGAGTTGTGTTGTGATATCTTCAAGTGAGTCCTTAGGCTTGATCGTGCGCATTTGCGTGTATGATTAGTGCACGATTAAGCCGGGGTCGTCACAGGTTGGTATCAGAGCCGACTGCCTCTAGGAATCCCCCTTCCCAATTCCTTGGCCGAAGTTGAGTCTAGTGGTCAAAAAATTGTTTTACTAACTTGGCTGTGTGGCTTACGGGCCCACGTCGCCAACTGGGTGGTATTAGGATCTTTTATTCCTCGTCTTTACTCTGGGATTCTAATCTCTCATCTATTCGGGTTTAATAAAATTTACTAACACCGACATTTAGGATCTCGTTAATTCTATCCACCCGGAGAGCTGGATTCAGTGCGATTTCCCTGTCATTGATCTGATTAGTCTGATAATCATTTCCTTTCCATTGTTTTGTTTAACCTTTCTCTTCGAGTTGTATTATACTCCGAGTTGTCATTCGATGAGACCGGATTCTGCATCAGAGTGCACACGGAGAGTAGGATCCAGCGAGTTGATGGATCTTCGGTGTTTTCTAAACTCGACTTGAGGTTGGGTTATCACCAGATCCGTGTTCGCGAAGAGGATATTCCGAAGACTGCATTCGTTACTCGTTATGGCTCATACGAGTACACCGTCATGTCATTTGGTCTGACGAATGCTCCCGCTACCTTCTCCCGCTTAATGAATTATATATTCATGGACTACCTCGACAAATTCGTCGTGGTATATCTGGATGATATTCTGGTTTATTCGAAGAACAAAGAAGAACATGCTGAGCACCTTCGACTAGTTCTGGAGAGACTTCGAGAGCACCAATTATATGCCAAGTTCTCTAAATGCGAATTCTGGCTTCCTGAAGTGACCTACCTTGGACATGTGATTTCCAAGGACGGTATTGCCGTTAACCCGGAGCGTGTTCAGGCTATCCTTGACTGGACTCCTCCGAAGAATGCCAAGCAGGTCCGAAGCTTTCTCGGTCTAGCCAGCTATTGTCGCCGATTCGTCGAGAACTTCTCCAAGATCGCCAAGCCCCTGACTAATCTGCTCCACAAAGGCGTTAAGTTTGAGTGGACAGACAAGTGTCAGGAAAGTTTCCAAACCCTCAAGGACAAGCTCACTTCTGCTCCAGTGCTTGCTCCTCCTGATTCTCGCAAGGACTTTGTCATATATTGCGACGCCTCTCGTCAGGGATTAGGCTGCGTCCTAAAGCAAGAGCGGAGAGTAATTGCATATGCTTCACGTCAATTGCGTCCACATGAAGAGAATTATCCAGTGCATGATCTTGAACTTGCAGCAGTGATGTATGCATTGAAGTTATGGCGACACTACCTTCTGGGTAATCGGTGTGAAATTTATACCGATCACCAAAGTCTGAAATACTTATTCACTCAACCGGATCTTAATCTCCGACAACAACGATGGTTAGAAGCTATTGCGGATTATGACTGCGGTATTTCTTATACCCCGGGCAAAGCTAATGTAATGGCCGATGCCCTGAGTCGCAAGTCATATTGCAACAACCTCATGGTTAGGCAAGCTCAACCTCGTCTTCACGCAGAACTGACTCAGCTGAATCTGCGAAATCTTCCCCAGGGTTCTCTTAATAACCTTGTGGTACAGCCAGACCTTCTGAAGGCTGTTAAAGAAGCGCAAGCCAAAGATGCTGAAATTGACTTGATGAAGAAGGAGCTTCACCTTACTAAGTATCGGGATTTCTCAGTTGCTGAAGATGGTACATTATATTTCAGAGACCGCATCGTAGTACCTCGCTTCGAGCTGATGACTGACAAAGTCATGAAGGAGGCCCATGATACACCGCTGTCTATCCATCCGGGTAGTACTAAGATGTATCAAGATCTACGTCAAAGGTATTGGTGGTCCAGAATGAAGCAGGACATCGCTCGTTACGTTGCTGAATGTGACGTGTGCCGTCGCGTGAAAGCAGAACATCAGAAGCCTGCTGGAATTCTGCAACCGCTCCCTATTCCTCTATGGAAGTGGGATAAAGTGCAAATGGACTTCATTACTGGTCTTCCCAAGTCTCAGGAGGGTCACGATGCCATTCTTGTCGTCGTCGACCAACTCTCCAAGGTTGCTCATTTCCTACCTGTTAAGGAGACTATCACCGCTAGCCAGCTAGCAGAACTGTACATTGCCAGAATTGTTTCTCTCCATGGTATTCCGAAGGAGATTAGTTCAGACCGTGGTGTTCTTTTCACTTCCAAGTTCTGGGAAAGTTTCCAAGAAGCCATGGGAACTCATATTACCTGGAGTTCAGCTTATCATCCCCAATCTCAAGGCCAAGTTGAGCGCGTTAATCAAGTGCTTGAAGACATGCTACGAGCCTGTGTTATATCCTTCGGTAAGAAATGGGAGGAATCTCTCCCGTATGCCGAGTTCTCTTATAACAACAGTTATCAAGCCAGCTTAAAAATGGCCCCATTTGAGGTTCTTTATGGACGTAAATGTCGAACCCCTCTGAATTGGTCAGAAACTGGGGAACGACCTCTTGTTGGACCGGACATCATTCAGCATGCCGAAGAACAAGTCCGAATTGTCCGGGAGAATCTCAAAGCAGCTCAAGACCGTCAGAAGAGTAATTATGATCGCAAGCGATGGGGTGTGATCTATCAACCTGGTGATCAAGCCTATCTTCGTGTCACTCCAATGAAGGGCACCCATCGTTTCGGAATCAAGGGCAAGCTAGCTCCTCGCTATATTGGTCCTTTCCGCATCGTGGCTAGACGGGGACAGGTGGCATATAAATTGGAGTTGCCACCGCAATTCTCCCATATTCATGATGTCTTCCACGTGTCGCAACTCCGTAAGTGCTTCAAGGAATCCCCGCGTCGTGCAGTGGATCATGAGATGCTCGAGCTACAAGATGATCTTTCCTATAAGGAGCATCCGATCCGCATCCTCGACGAAGCTGAGCGTCGTACTCGTCAGAAGACGACCAAGTTCCTAAAAGTGCAATGGTCGAATCATACTGAAGATGAAGCCACTTGGGAACGTGAGGATCATCTTCGGGAAGAATATCCCGGACTCTTTCCTTCTACCTCCTAAATTCTCGGGACGAGAATTTCTTTTAGAGGAGGAGAATTTGTAACACCCCCTTTTAATGACCTCAGTGATCAGCTGCTAATAGTGCCATGTCATCGTCATTTGCAGTGCCTTGTCACCCTGGGATTAATTATTCAACTCAAATTCAAATCTGAAAATCAACTTAAATTCAAAAGTGCAATTTGAAGTTGATCAAATCCTGCTGGAAAAATGTCCATTAATTGGCAAACAATCCAGTAGCAATGACAAAATCATAATCATTATTTTTGGAGTTAGCTAAGTGAGTGAAACAACATGAAACAGCACCCAAAACAGATAATTTGAATCTATTAAATTGATATTAAATTCAAATGGAATTCAAATATGTTCAAACCACTTTTTGGTGGGAGCTAATATTGCACTACAATATTAGGGCCAACTTCCATATTTTTCAAAAGTACACAACTATCACAAACATTTCAGAACAAAAGGAAATAAAAGAAAAAGAAAACAGAATTAGAGAAATAATTAAAAGGGACACTGTGCACTGGGCCTTAGTGCACAGTGCCCCGATTTGAGGTCCAACCGGCCCAGCCCATCTCCCCATCGTCCTCCTCGCCGCGCTGTCAAACGCGCGCGCCGACACGCCGACGAGCGCGGCGCGTGTCGACCATCCTCCGGCGCCGCTGCCGCCGCGTAGGGGAATAAGAGGCCCCGCGGCCTCACCCGAACCCTAGTCGTTCCCCATTCCTCTCCCTCGCCGCTCCGCGCCTCCACCCTTCCTCCAGATCCGCCGCGCCCGAACGCCACCGCTGCCGTGGGCTTGCGGTAGCCGTGGCCATCGACCACCGCACGCCTCGCCGCCACGTCGTAGAGGATCGCCGTCGTCCGCTGCGTCTCCAGACGCCACTAGTTGGAGCCGGGACCTTCTACACCGAGCACACCGTCCTCGTCTTCCTCCTCGGATCTCCGGCGATCTTCTCGTCCCCGACGACGCCTCTGCGCTACTAAGCTTACACCGGGCCACCGTGTGCCTTCGCTGTAAGCTCCCCTTTCCTCCCCATCTCTCTAGTCGCTCCCGCGCGCTCGCTAGCCGTAGCTTCGCCTGAGCCCGAACCCGCCGCCGCCGACGAGCTCGCTGCCGTGGCCAAACGCCGCCGTCATGCGCAACTGAGCCCAGCTTCGAGCTCCTGGAGCTCGTGCGAGTCCAGCAAAGCCTCTAGCACCTCTCCCCGTGCCGCATAGCGTCGAACCCGACGAAGCCCGAGCTCCGGCGTCCGTTTCGCCGCTCGCCGCCGTCGAACTAACACACCTCCGGTCGGTCCAAGGCCACCAGTCGACGCGGCGCTTTTCTAGCTTTCGAATGCATCAGACCGCGCGCGAAACGGTGTCTCCTAGCGTGATTCCGGCGAGCTCCGGCGACGCGCCGCCGCTGCCTTGGTCGCCGGAGCAGTTCCGGCGCCGGCCGCCGACGTGGCCGCCACGTGGGTCGCCCTGGGTCACTGACCCGTGGGCCCCAGGGGCCCGGCCGGCCAGTTGACCGGTCAGCCCTGCTGACTGGACCGGCCCAGCCGCTGACAGGCGGGCCCCACCTTCCTGTTTAATTAGTTAAAACAAATTAGAAATAAAAATAAACTAATTAACCTAATGTCTCACTGACATGTGGGGTCCACCCCCCTAATTAATCCTGGTAATTAAGCTAATTCGCTGGATAAAGAAACAGAGGCTGACATGTGGGTCCCACTGGACCCACATGTCAGGTTTGACTGGTCAACCGTCCTGTTGACTTGCTGACGTCAGCAGCGCGTCATGCTGACGTCATAATTCATTTTCTGATAAATAAAATAATTCCAGAAATTCAAATAAACTTTGAAAATTCATATCTTTTAAACCGTAGCTCAGATCGAAAAAGTTTATACATGAAACTTGCTCAGAACGACGAGCCGAGTCTGATCGTGCCGTCTGTTTCTTTATCGGAACCCCCTACGTAGAAGAACTCGTAACTCCGGACCCGTATCCGGCAGATGAATAGCGCACCCCCTTCGGTAATTAAATTCCAGAAAATCATAAAAATAACTAAAATGACTTAGATGCATGTTCAGGCAACCCTGCACTGCATCATAACATAGCACGCATTGTGTGGCATGTATTTGCATTATGTTTACCTGTTTCCTCCCCCTCTTCCTTCTCGATAGACCCCGACGCAGACGTAGCTCCAGACGCAGACGCAGCTCCGGAGTACGACTACGTCCCCGACGACACCCCTGAAGACCTTGCCCTTGCCCCAGAGCAAACAGGCAAGCACCCCCATTTTGAGCATTCCGATATCGCCTACTCTCTCCCCTCTTATGCTTGCACTAGATGTTACTGCTGCTATTACTATCCTACTCTGTTGCATAGCCTGTTTACTTGTAACCTACTTTTGATACATGCCTGTTATCCTAAACTGTTTAGCATAGGATGGGTAGAGTCACGACAGAGACCCCCATTTGATCCCGACTGCCCTGTTGGATATCAGAAGACCCGATCACCGGGAATGAAGACCAGACCCTGACACGACACATCACTTCCCCCTTAGTTGCCGACGCTACTGGGTTATCGTCGAGTGCCGAGGGTGATACCTCGTCAGCACTTCTGATGTTAACCTTGTAGGTTAGTTACTCGGTCGTGGTAAGCGAGGGTGATTCCTTCTACACCACCCCCGATCACGACGTCGTCGCGCAACTCCTCAAGGTGGACCTTGAGGGTGATTCCTCCTTCGTTCACCTTGATGATAACATCGAGCGGGAATTCCATCGAGGGTGATTCCTCAGGGTTCCCTTCGGTGTCAGACACACAGTTACCTTGGATATTATGACTTGCACTAAACTATGATACTAAAGACGGGTCGGCCCTGAGGGGTACCCGCGCGAGCTTAACGCGAAGTGATGTGGAGTCGGGTTGACCTGGATGGTGCCCGCGAGATAACTACGAGGCGTGGCCGGGCATTCTTAGCCCTTGCCACAAGTCCTCGAGACGGGGCGACGGGGTCACATCGATCGTGAGTCTCTGCTCGTTTCCGCGCGCTCCTAATCCACTACGGTTTTGGATATTTGATCCGAGGGGCCTCTGGCCCGATAGCACTAACCATCACGTGGGCATAGTATGGGCGTTCTGCGTCGTACACATCAGCCGAACCTTGTTTGACGTCAGTAAGGAGCGGCGCACGCCGAGTTGGACTGGTAACGCAACCGCGCTTGTATAAGGGGTTGCTAGGTCTGCTCTCGGTGGCCCCGTAACGTGCAGGAGTTCCCGGGGCGATGGCCCAAGACCCCTGGGGGCATAGGTTTAGTCCGGCGTGCTGACCTCTCTTATAAGCCTAGGTCGGGTTGCGGCGTGTTGCTTAGCCGAGGCCGGGCATGACCCAGAAAAGTGTGTCCGGCCAGAGTTAAGTGAGCGTGGTGGGTAAGTTGGTGCACCCCTGCAGGGAAGAAACTTCTATCGATAGCCTGTCCTACGGTAACGGACACCCGGAGTTGTATCCCGATCGGTACAACTAGAACATGTGATGAGAATTGGATAGTACGGCTCTGGGATTGCTTTCTCGCAGGGAGTCGAGAAAGGATCTCAGGTCGAGGTTGATGATATTACTACTACTACTTTACATTATGTTCATCTGCTCTCTCCTGATGCTGCAAGACTGTCGAAGATTGTTGAAGATGCTAGTCTTCGATAGGACTAGGCTTTCCCCCTCTACTCTGGCATTTCTACAGCCCAGTCCACATATACAGCCATTCCTTTGACAATGATGCATATGTAGTGTAGATCCTTGCTTGCTGAGTACTTCGGATGAGTACTCACGTTTGCTTTATTTTCTTTTTCCCCCATTTTCCATTTGATGCCACCAGACGACGGAGCCCCTGAGCCAGAAGCCCCAGCCGACGACCAGTACTACTATCCGCCTGGCGAGTACTACTACTACTACGAGGAGCCATTCGACGACCAGGAGTAGGATCGGAGGGTCCAGGGCAGGAGGCCTACGCCTTTCGATCGTAGTTTTTATTTTTACCCCGCCTCTGTGAAGGCTTATCTCTCTCTCTGTAATATATCTGTACTCAGATATCTAATGCTTCCGCTGACGCTTGTATGCCATCGAGCTATGTATTCGAGCCCTCGAGGCCCTGGCTTGTAATATTAGGCTTGTATGACTTTATTTTATGTTTTAGAGTTGTGTTGTGATATCTTCAAGTGAGTCCTTAGGCTTGATCGTGCGCATTTGCGTGTATGATTAGTGCACGATTAAGCCGGGGTCGTCACAGTTGAGTCTAGTGGTCCAAAACTGTTTTACTAACTTGGCTGTGTGGCTTACGGGCCCACGTCGCCAGCTGGGTGGTGTTAGGATCTTTTACTCCTCGATCTTTACTTTGGGATTCTGATCTCTCTTCTATTAGGGTTAAAGTTTTGCTGACTGTAACAATAGGATCCCGTAACCGTTTTCTCCCGGAGAGCCCCCCCCCCTCATTCCAGAAGATGGTGTGTCATCATCAGAAGACTTCGAAGATACTCCTCGACGTTCGCGAGACCCTTGAGCCCCCTGTTTTTGCAGTTCCCTATCACTGATAAATCTCCGTGGATAACTACACATCCTTGCCGTTTGTACATTTTTCCCCAGTTGCTCTGGTTATTACCAGATATTCCGAGATACTCTCCGTTGTTCCGAGAATCTTTGAGCCTACTGCCGTGCAGCTTCTTTCGCACTACGGTTAATTTCTCACATTACCGGGATTCGTTCATCCCCAGTTGTTCTTGAGTTTCCTGAGATATTTCATAATGCTATCCGATCTTCCGAGAATCTCTTGTAGCCTACTGCCTTTGAGATTCTTCTTACCTGCTTTCATCATGGTTAATTCCATATGCCTATTAATCTTATCGGCATTCTTTGTCGCCATCAATTTTGAGTTCCTTGATTCATTATGTATGTGATAGCTTATTATTATCAATTAATCCTTAGGAATTTTCTTTCCGGCTCAGACATCATTCCAGATATGAGCTGGTTCTTGCCCAATCAAGATTCGATTGGTGAGCCTCTAAGTCTGTTCAGCCTATCCATCTTCGGTCGGAGCATCTGATTCTGATACACCGATCTGAAAATCAAATTTCTTTGAATATAAGCATCGAATTATTCATATGTTTCCATAAACCGATGCCCTTGCATTTCTTCTTCTTCTGGTTGAGTATCGCTACTCATGTCAGATCCTTTATCGTCTACCTGATCTTTTGTTGGGTTAATATCCGACAGTATCCTTCATAATCAAACATCTTATGAGCTCTTCCCTTGGTACTTAGTACCGCCAGTAAATTGTATCATCTGCTTTGACTTCGATACTCTACTTTCGAACTCGCATCCCTTGCTTCGGTTGATGGTTGTATGTATTCGTAAAATGTCCCGATGGGTTGTATCTATGCATCTGCCATCAGCGAGAACCCAGAAAATTCTACGAGTCATACTCTTCTAGTGCTTCACCAGATAAATTTTTAGCACTACAATTTCTTCGAAAACGAGGAGTGAATGAAAGGTTATGCATTGAAGAAGTGGGAGTCGACCTTGAACCTTTGTGTTCATGCCCATGGACCCGATGTAGAACTTATCATGGAAGCTGCTCGTAAAAATAATTATTTCCTTGGTACTAATTCATCTTGCATCTATGAATTGATCTTTTGTAATCATGGTTTCGGCCATATTAATATCCCTTGATTCCTTTCTCGGACAAGTTAAAATACTTGTCTTCAGTAAATCAATATGCCTGTCCAACCTCTATACTGAACTACCTCGAGTATTAACCCCCTAATATCTCGAGGATATCATCCTATCGTTTTGCTTGCACAGCCTGAGTTCGAGCGTAATATCCATGGTTCCATTGACCTTGAACTTTATTCCATCTGCTTTGATCATTTTGCTGATCGATTTCATCTTCTTGTAACCTCTCGACAAATGCGTCGTGATCAGCATCAACATTTTGACTTCTGTTGAGATGACAATTGAATTCATGGTGAGAAATACCATCCTTGACCTTCGATGATATGTGTTATCATCAACAACCCTCTTGTCTTCTTTCCAACACATGTTTGATCATGTCTTGGTTATACCTTGGGCTCCTTGCTATTCCTGCAATTGTTCCTTGAGTATTTCTTGTGATCTTCAACTCCAACCCCTACTTGAAACACCATGTTACTGCTACCTCGAAGCATGATTGTGGTATTCCGAATATCAACCAGAACATTGGAAGCAAATTGCCAAATGTTTCTTGATCTATTATCCAAACACCGTTGTATGGGTAATATCATGATTCTTCCCTCGCTCCTTTATCTAAATGCTTTTGAACTTGCTGTCCTATCATGTATATCATGCTCCACTTTTCCTTGGGAAGGATATACTTCCAATTCTTGAGTGTAAACATATTTTCCTTTCCATTGGTTTGTTTACTCTGAAAATTTCGTTTCCCTCTCCATTGGTAGGTTTAACCTTTCTTGTGATCTATATGATATAAGCAGAAATAATTCTCTGCCTATGAAAACATCTCGGTCTACAACTCTGTCAGTGAGACCCTGTTACTATTGTTGATGACATTCCGGTAACCACCGATGGACGAGAACTTTGCCTATTGGTCCGCCTCGTTTTAACGAGAAGGAAAATGGTTCTCTTCGTCCCTCACCCCTGGTACCGACGTTGTTACCGACATAACTGACAGACTATCCTCTGGCATACCTTGTTGTCGTGACCGTTAAGATGTCACCGTTTTCCCTACTTTTGATCGACACCCCCCTTCCCACAGTTCCACAGGATCGGAACCTGACTCTCCTGTACATCCTTGATTCTGAAGTATCATATGCTCTTGGCTTTGTGTGTTATCACGAGCCATCCTTCGAGAGATGATCTATTCCCGATGCTCTGAACCCCTTTTCACACTCTGTTCAGGTATCGATCGGATGTCCATTCGCTGGAAATCTTTTATTGTACTTTCATACCTTGCCCTCGATATTTCCTTAAGTTTCAACTCGAGAGATACTTCCGCAACATTCCCTGAATTGTCCACCAGATAATCGACCCTACAAGGGTCAGTTCTCCCGAAGATACCCTTTACTTCCCCACTTAAATCTCGGAGATTTCTTGTAGTGGAGGAGATTTGTAACATCCCCAGCCTCACACCACAGTGATCACCCTCTGATCATGCCAAGTCAACATGATTAGCTATGCTTGATCATCATTGCATCATATCTCATTTCCAATTCCAATTCAAATTGAAATTCAAATACAAAGTAAAAATAAAAGTTGTTCAAATCAGAAACTAAAATGTCCATTAAATAGCAAATAATTCAGAAGCAATTATAAAATTGAAACCAACCTTAATGGGATTAGTTAAGTGACTCTAACAACCTCAAACATTGGCTAAAAGCAACATTTGATAACCTTTTTATTAATCCAAATTAAATATTAAATAGTATTTTACCCAAACTAGTTTTTGGTGTTAGGATATATTGCACTGCCATTTCTGAGCTAGACCACATATTTTACAAAAGCCATTTAGTGCTCAAACAATTTGGAAACAGAAAAGAAAACAAAAACAGAAAACAGAAAATAAGAAAATGGAAAAGGCCTAAAGCTACTGTGCACTTAGGCCTGCTGCTACAGGATTGGGCCCAGCCCAACTGGAGCTCATCTCCCGCCTCCCGCGCGCTGTCACGCGCCCGCGCCGACACGCCGCCGAATCGCCGCGCGTCGCCCATCCCACGGTCCCCGACGCCTATATGGGCAAGCCCCGAGCGCCCCTCGCACGTCCCCCGAACCCTAGCGCCCCCAGTTCCCCCCTCTCACCCCTCTCCGCACTCTGCCTCGCCAGATCCCCTTCGCCCGAACGCCATTGCCGCCGTCCAGCTCCCTCCACCGCGCCCACCGACCGCCCCGAGCCTCGTTGTCATGCCCGGAAGCGCGGCCATCGTCCGCCTCGTCGTCCCCGACTGCGCACGCTGGCCGGGAGCCACCGGAGCACCCGCAGCGCCGTCGTCTTCCTCCTCCAGACGCCGGAGCTCCGTCGCCGTCTCCGTCGTCCTCTGCTGCTACTAAGCTCACACGGGCCTTTCTTGGCCGCGCGGTGAGCCTCTCCCTTTCCCCCCTTTCCCTTCTTGCGCCGTGCATTCCGCCATAGCTAGCTTGTCCGCAGGCCGAGCTTTGCCGCCCGCCATCGCCGTCGCAGCGCTCGCCTCTGAGCTTCTGCGCTCGAGCCAGTGGCTCCGACGAGCTCCTGGAGCGCCATAGACCCCGCCTAGCCTCTCCGTTTGCTCGCGCTGTGACGCCCCCGACTCAATCGTGCACTAATCATACACGCAAACATGCACGATCAAGCACAGGGACTCACAGGAAGATATCACAACACAACTCTAACACAAATTAACGGAGATCCACAATATTACAGACCAGGGATCACGAAGATCCTAATACATAAGTCATTCATACAAATAATATCTGAGTACAGACATAGTTAGACAAGGTTTGCCTTAAGAAGGCTAGCACAAACAATGACTCTAGATCGAAAGGCGAAGGCCTCCTGCCTGGGAGCCTCCGATCCTACTCTTGGTCGGCTGGCTCGATCCAGTAGTAAGTACCGTCTGGACCCATCTGGTAGTAAGCTCCTGCAGTGGCATCCGGCTCCAGGGCTCCATCGTCTGTTGTATCATCAAGTAGGGGAATATAGGGAAAAAAGAGGAAGCAAAGCAACCGTGAGTACTCATCCGAAGTACTCAGCAATCAAGGATCTACACTATATATGCAACATTATCAAAGGGGAAAGGCTGTATATGTGGACTGGGCTACAGAAATGCCAGAATAGAGAGAAGGCCTAGCCCTATCGAAGACTAGCATCTTCAAACATCTTCACGAAGCCACCATCTCGCAGCAATAGAAGAGAGTAGAATAGCATCTTATTAAGCAAACATGTTGAAGTAAAGCCTAGAGATCCTTCCTCGACTCCCTGTGAGAAAGCGATCCCGAAGCATCAATTAAGTAACAAGTATCTAGTTCAAGTAGTAGATCGGGATACACAAACTGAGCGTCCTTTACCGTAGGACCGACTATCGATAGATTATTCTTCCCTGCAGGGGTGCACTACTGTTACCCAAAACACTCGATCAACTCTGGCCGGACACACTTGCTGGGTAATGCCCGGCCTCGGAAGATCAACACGAAGTAGCGCCCTACCTAGGCTCAGCAGAGAGGTCAGCACGCCGGACTAACCTATGCACCCAGGGGTCTTGGGCCATCGCCCCGGGCACCCTGCGCGTTGCGTGACTGGCCGGGGTGCAGGCGCGACACTAAACTCGTCAGTGAAGTATCCAGCCCATTCCCGACAATCAGCCCGCACGGTGATTTGTGACGTATGATGAGCTTTCGGGAGAAACGTACAACACAGAGGGCCCCATAAACCATAATCCCGCGTGGTGGTAGTGCGTATAGGGCACGTCGACCCACTCAGATCAAATACCCAAATCCGATAGGCTGATTTAGTAACACGCGGAGACGATCAGAGTTTCTGAAGCTCCGCCACAATATCACACTCGAGTGCCCTTCCGGCACACCCGACATCATAGATCCCCTACGGGTACCCATCAGGGTCGACCCGCCTGTAACAAAGGTCAAAGTAATCGTGTGGTCATAACATCAAGGGGGAAACCCCGAGGAATCACCCTCGGAGGATTCCACCTGATGAAATCAACAAGGTGAACGTAGGAGGAGTCACCCTCGAGGTTCACACTTGAGGGGTTGCATGACAGAGTCGTATCGGGAGTGGAGAAGGAGGAATCACCCTCGATGACCACGACCGAACAGCTATACTACAGAGTTATCATCAGGAGTGCGTTACGAGGTATCACCCTCGGCACTCAATAGTAACTATGCAGAGTCATACAACTAAGGGGGGGGGGGTGGGGGTGAGGGATTGTGGTCTCTGATCGTCGATCATGTTGATCGAGTAGTCGATGATGAAGCAGAGGCAACAAGGGTAAAGTGATGGGGTCACTGACGGTTCATTAAACAACCTATACTAAGCAGTTTGAAATAGGAAGGTAAGGTAACAATAAGCAGGTTACAAAAGTAGGCTATGCATCA
The DNA here is from genome assembly GCA_011799875.1 of Thinopyrum elongatum. Classification (NCBI taxonomy): domain Eukaryota; kingdom Viridiplantae; phylum Streptophyta; class Magnoliopsida; order Poales; family Poaceae; genus Thinopyrum; species Thinopyrum elongatum. The sequence continues at coordinate 570,459,493 of CM022303.1, forward strand.
GAATAGGAGCAAACAGTAACAGTAGCAAAATCTAATGCGAGCAGGAGAAAATTGAATGGGCGATATCGGGATGCTCAAGCGGGGGGGGGGGGGGTGGGGGCTTGCTTGGTTGCTCTGGCAAGAAGGAGGGGTCGTTAACGGGCTGCTCGTCTGGAGCGTAGTCGTACTCAGCTGCAACGGCGTCGGTCTCGGCGTCTATCGAGAGAGAAGGAGGGGGGAAGAAACAATAAATTCACGGCAAAAATGCAAACAATATGCATGACATGTCTAAATGATATGCAGAGGTGTTCTAATGCCTAACTAAATGATTTAGTTAAATTAGGAATTTATTCGGATTTATTTTATTAAAGTTGAGCACTATTCATTTATTGAAATCAGTCTAAAAGTTTCATGTTTAGGTAGCTAGGGGCATCTGACAGATGAACGGACCACGTATTCGGATTCGTCTCGACGTTCTGATAAACTTTCATGCATAAAGTTTTTCGATCTGAGCTATGGTTTATTTTATACGATTTTCTAAAGTTTTAATCATTTTCTGTAATTTATTTAATTATTTAATACAACATTATCCAGAACAGTGTGAGATGACGCAAGCATGACGTCGGAGTGACGTCAGCAGGTCAACTGGTCGGTTGACCAGTCAAACCTGACAGGTGGGTCCAGTGGGACCCACATGTCATTGACTGAGCTAACTAAACAGAGTTAATTTAACCTAACTAACCTAATTAGCGAGTGGGGCCCAGCAGTCAGTGGGTGATTAGTGTTTAAACTAATTAATTATCTATTTATTTTAATTCGTTTATTTATACGGGACCCACATGTCATAGACACAGGGCCGCCCAGTCAGCGCTGACCGAGGTCAACGGGGCCCAGTGGGCCCCTTTGTCAGCGGCAGGGAGGCGGGGTCCGCGGTGCCAGGTGGCAGCCACGTCGGCACTGGCCACCGGCATGCGCCGGCGAGCCCGAGCGCGGCATCGAACTCCGGCGAGCTTGGGATTCGTCTACGGTGCACCAATTCGCATGATTCTTCTTGCGTTCGAAAGTTGAGACCGAGCCACGTCGATCTGTGGTAGTGGCCGGAGCTGGGGTGGCCGGAAACGAGCAACATGACCACATCGGCGGCGACGACGTTCGGGTGAACTGCGGGATCGGGGCTACGGCGGGCAAACGAATGAGGCGAGGCGCTGGGAAGGCTCTACATGACGCGGTAAGTGCGATGGTGGCATGCACGGGGCCCTATGGTCACCGTGGCCACGCCGGCGACGAGGCCAGGCGGCGGCGCGTTCGGGTGTCACCAAATGCGGCGGCTACGGGACACGAGCGAGCTAATGGAGAGGGAGAGGAGGAGCAGGAGCTCCCAGTGGTCCTGCAGGTGTGAAAAGCGGGTTCAGGGAGGGATCGACGGAGGCATACGGTGGCGGCAATCGGCGACGGTCGAGGTCGGGGAAGAGCTCGATCCCGAGGCTGTGGTGGCGCCGAGCTCGATCCACAGGGCGGAGACGAAGCAGAGGAAGCAGGCGGAGCGGACGGGCTCGACAGAGAGGCGATCGGAAGACGGTGGCCGCGCAGCTCAGCCGCGGCCGTCCATGGCGGCGTCGGGTGAGGAAGAAGGCGAGGGGAGGGGAGTTGTGGCGCTAGGGTTCGCCCACGAGGTCGGGGAGGGGTCCTTATCCAGCCAGCGACGGGCACGAGGCTGCTGTCGAGCGAGGAAGAGGGGGGGGGGGGCCTGGCGCGGCGAGCGCACGCGCAGCGACAGCGGCGCGAGGAGGAGCAGTGCGAGGTGGGCTGGGCCGGTGTTGTAGTCACTTAGGACCAGTTGCTGCGGCCTTTTTCCTTTTCTTTCTTTTCTCGTCTCTGTTCTTCTTTTGTTTTACTGCTTTGCAAAATTTGTGGGCCCATCTATAGTTTTGTAAAATATGTGAACTAGCCACAATACTCCAGTGCAACATTTACTAATGCCATAAAATGGTTTTGAGTTCATATCATATCATTTTGATTTTATTTAATTATAAATGAATTAAATACTTCTATCTTATTGCTGTTAGAGTCACATAATTAATTTAGAAAATGTTGATTACAATTTTAGAATTGCCTCTGCATTAGTTGCTATTTAATGAACATTTTAGTTTCTGTTTTGAACAACTTTTATTTTCCACTTTAAATTAACTTGAAGTTTGAATTAGGAGTTGAAATACAATATGATGCAAATGATGATTAGGCACTGTTAAACTTGCTGACATGGCATTAACTAAGGGTGATCACTGTTGTTCATTACAGGGGGGTCACAATTCTCCTCATCTAACAAGAATTCTCGTCCCGAGAATTAAGAGGAAGACTGAAAGAAGGCGGGGTGTTCTTCACGAAGATGATCCTCGCGTTCCCAAGTGGCTTCATCTTCAGAATGATTCGACCACTGGACCTTGAGGAATTTGATTGACTTCTGACGAGTTCGATGTTCAGCTTGATCAAGAATACGGATGGGATATTCTGGATAAGACTGATCTTCCCGCAATTCAAGAATTTCATGATCCACGGCTCGAATAGGATCCTTGAAGCAGCGACAAAGTTGGGATACATGAAAAACATCATGCACTTGAGAAAGATTTGGCGGCAATTGCAACTGATATGCCACTTCTCCTCGACGGGCAAGAATACGAAACAGACCAATGTAGCGAGGAGCTAACTTGCCCTTGATTCCGAACCGATGAGTGCCTTTCAATGGAGTGACGCGAAGGTAAGCTTGCTTGCCAGGCTGATAGACCATTTCCTTGTGCTTTCGGTCATAGTTGCTCTTCTGACGAGACTGAGCAGTTTTCAGATGTTCCCGGACGATGCGGACTTTTTCTTCAGCTTGTTGGATAATGTCCGGTCCGACGAGTGAGCGTTCCCCAGTTTCTGACCAATTCAGGGGGGTTCGACACTTACGTCCGTAAAGAACTTCAAATGGTGCCATCTTCAAACTAGCTTGGTAGCTATAGTTGTAAGAGAATTCGGCATACGGGAGAGATTCTTCCCACTTCTTACCGAAGGATATGACACAAGCTCGAAGCATATCTTCGAGCACTTGATTAACTCACTCGACTTGACCCTGTGACTGAGGGTGGAAAGCGGTGCTAAAGGACAGATTAGTTCCCATAGCTTCTTGGAAACTTTTCCAGAATCTAGAGGTAAAGAGGCTGCCACGATCCGAACTGATCTCCAACGGGACACCGTGGAGTGACACAATTTGGGAAACATACAAGTCTGTTAACTGACTAGCAGTGATTGTCTCCTTAACTGACAGAAAGTGAGCAACCATTGAGAATCGGTCAATGATGACAAAGATAGCATCATGACCCTTCTGAGATCTAGGAAAACCAGTAATGAAATCCATTTGGACCTTGTCCCATTTCCATTCAGGGATATCAAGGGGTTGCAGAGTTCCAGCAGGTCGTTGATGTTCTGCTTTAATGCGACGGCAAATGTCACACTCAGAAACATAGCGAGCAATGTCTCGCTTCATATTAGGCCACCAGTATCTCTGACAAATGTCACGGTATATCTTTGTGCTACCAGGATGAATTGACAGAGGAGTGTCATGAGCTTCTTTCATAACATGTTCTCTCTCATCCTTGAATTTGGGTACAAAGAGACGGCGTTGGAAGAATAGGACCCCATCATTATCAAGATGGAATTCCGACGGTTTACCTTTTTTGAGGTATCATTTAATCCTTTCGACTTCAGAGTCATACTTTTGTATAGTCTTAATGTTGTGCTCAAGATCCGGTTCAACAACAGGGTATTGAGATAACCCTGTGGAACAATATGGAGGTTCAACTGGCGAAGCTCTTCATAAAGCATAGGTTGTGCTTCCTGAACCATAAGATTGTTGCAATAAGCCTTGCGACTCAAAGCATCGACCATTACATTAGCCTTGTCAGGGGTGTATGAGATATTCATATCATAATCGGCAATTGTCTCGAGCCATCTTTGTTGACGAAGGTTCAGATCGGGTTGAGTATATAGATACTTCAAACTCTAATGATCCGTGTATATCTCGCAACGGTTACCGAGAAGGTAATGTCGCCATAGCTTCAGGGCATAAATAACCGCTGAAAGTTTGAGATCATGCACTGGATAATTTTCTTCGTGAGTACGCAATTGTCGAGAGCCATAAGCAATTACTTTGCGCTCTTGCATTAGGACACAGCCTAATCCTTGACGAGATGCATCACAGTATATCACGAAGTCCTTGCGAGTATCCGGGGGTGCTAGCACTGGGGCAGATGTCAACTTATCTTTTAGCGTCTGAAAGCTTTCTTGACATTTTTCTGTCCAATCAAACTTAACACCTTTGTGGAGCAGGTCAGTCAGTGGCTTTGCAATCTTGGAAAAGTTCTCAACGAACCGACGACAATAACTAGCGAGTCCGAGAAAACTCCCGACTTGCTTAACATTCTTCGGGGGAGTCCAGTCAAGAATAGCCTGAACTCGCTTGGGGTTAACAGCAATTCCATCCTTGGAAATCACGTGACCAAGATAGGTCACTTTAGATAACCAGAATTCACACTTAGAGTACTTGGCGTATAGCTGGTGTTCTCGAAGCTTCTCCAATACAAGCCGAAGATGTTCAGCATGTTCTTCTTCATTCTTGGAATATATAAGGATATCATCTAAATAAACCACGACAAATTTGTCGAGGTAATCCATGAAGATATAGTTCATCAACCGGGAGAAGGTTGCTGGAGCATTGGTTAATCCGAAAGACATAACGGTGTACTCATAAGAGCCATATTGAGTAACAAAGGCAGTCTTCGGGATATCCTCTTCGCGAACATGGATCTGATGATAACCCAACCTCAAGTCGAGTTTCGAAAAGACAGAGGATCCAGCAAGCTGATCATAAAGATCATTAATCCTGGGTAGTGGGTATTTATTTTGGATTGTGGCTTGGTTAATGGGCTAGTAATCCTGAACCAATCGGTTAGTTCCATCCTTCTTCTTAACGAAGAGTGAAGGTGCTCCCCAAGCAGAGGAATTGGGGCGGATGAAACCTTTCTTAAGTGACTTGTCGATTTCTTCCTTAAGTTCAAGGAGTTCATGCGGCGGCATCTTATATGGACGCTTCGCAATAGGGGTAGTGCCAGGCTTCAAGTCAATGACAAACTCGACAGCTCTAACCGGGGGTATTCCTGGAAGTTCTTCCGGGAAAACGTCCGGAAAATCTCGAACGACAGGAACGTTCTCGATTCCTTCCAGAGGTGAGGCGTTCAAAGCATTCAGAGCATATATCTGAGCTTCAGCATTCCGGGTAATTCAGGCGATGTAGTCCACTATCTCGTCGGAGGGGTGAAGAAGTTGGATGTCTTTGGTGGCACAATTGATCGAAGCAATGTGAGCCTTCAACCAATCCATTCCGAGTATGAGGTCTATGGTGGAAGACTTCAGGATAATAGGTGAGGCCAGGAATTCAAATCCCTCGATTTCAACAGGGACATTGTGTCCCATCATGGAGGTGTGACAATGACCTCCAGGGGTACGAACAACTACTAGTAGATTCATCTTTTCGAATGCAATGTCATGAGATAATGCAAATGTTTCTGCCATGAATGAATGCGATGCTCCTGAATCAAATAATACAGAAGCGGGTACTGAGTTAACGAGAAGGGTACCCATCATAGTAGCAGGTTGATCCTGGACTTCTTCAATATCAATGTTGTAAGCGTGTCCACGACCATGAGCAGCAGACCCAGTATTATAGTTGCGGGCCTGATTGTTGCCACGACCATTACCACGGCCAGTACGAGGGAAAGCCAACTGATTCTGAGTCTGTCGGTAGTCCTTAGCAAGGTGTCCTGGTTTGCGGCACTTGAAGCACAGACCATCTTCAGGACGAAGAGGAGCATTGGGTGGAGCAGCTTGAGCTCTTGGCTGCCTCGGTGGTGGAGGAGGCAGACGTGGTGCAGCATAGTTGTTCTTTGGCGCAGGGGCATTTGGACGGAACACGTTGTTGGGAATCCAGACTCGACGCTTCTGTGCTGAGCCCGAAGATGAGCCAACATCACGATAGCGCTTCTGCGAGTCCTTATGCTTCATCTGAGCGGTCTCAACCAGAATAGCCTTGTTCACAAGAGTAGCAAAGTCGTTGAAGTCTTGAGCAGCAAGTGCAAGCTCAATGTCTGGGTGGAGTCCATTGCGAAACTTCTCTTGTCTACGGGCATCCGTGGCGATGTCTTGTTCAGCATAGCGGGACAGGTCAAGGAATTCCCACTGAAAGGCTTCGACAGTCTTGTTGCCCTGAGTGAGGTTGCGGAACTGGGTTTTCATCTGGTCCATGATTCCTTGAGGAATATAACGGGCATGAAAAGCAGCCTGGAACTCAGGCCAAGTGATGACTGTTCCAGCAGGCAGTGTACGCTTGTGTGTGTCCCACCATTGAGCAGCGGGACCCTTTAAGAAAAAGGATGCGAAGGTGACAAAGTTGGCAGGGGAGACATTTGCAGACTCCATCTCGTGAGTGATGTCGCGAATCCAGTCATCAGCATCCAGTGGCTTATCAGAGTTGTGGAACTGAGTGGGTTTAAGACGCACAAACTCCGACAGAGTTATTGCAGCAGGGTTCTGGTTCTAGTTGTTCTGATGCGGAAACTAAGCCATGATCCCGGTCATGAACTCGCGGTTGAGCTCGAATTGTTGCATCATAGCTGCCATATAATCTCGCGGTGGTGGGTGTTCAGGGCCACGACCACGACCACCTGGTCTAACCATCCTGCTAAGTTTCAACAGGGGTAGTTTAGTAAAAGCAATTGCAAGGGTTCAGCAACAAGCATGATGTAACACGACAATAATTAAGCAGTGTAACAGATACTTAACAGTAGTCAATTAAGACATACAGATCCATACACAGAGTCGGGTACATGCAGACAGCATAACGGCGCAAATTTAAAAGCTAGACATGCTAGGCGGCGCGCAGGCACGTGGTAAGGAAGTACACAACGAGACATAGCAAAGGCTACATCAACGTCGGAGAAAACCACTGAAACAGGGCAACTGCAAGTGCGGACGACAAATGGCCATCGCAGGAAAATCCTGTGCTCCATGTGCACTCTGATGCAGAATCTGGTCTCGTCAAATGACAATGAGGAGTATAATGCAACTCGGAGAGAAAGGTTAAACAAAACAATGAAAAGGAAAATGATTATCAGACTAATCAGATCAATGGTAAGGAATAAGCACAGATATCCAGCTCTTCGGGCAGACGAGATTTACGAGATCCTAAGTGTCGGCGTTAGTAAATTCATTTAACCCGAATAGAAGAGAGATCAGAGTCCCAGAGTATAGACGAGGAATAAAAGATCCTAATACCACCCAATGGCGACGTGGGCCCGTAAGCCACACAGCCAAGTTAGTAAATTAGTTTTTGGATGTCTAGACTCAACTTCGACCAAGGAATTTGGAAGGGGCTTCCTACACGCAGTCGGCTCTGATACCAACTTGTGACGCCCCCGGCTCAATCGTGCACTAATCATACACGCAAACATGCACGATCAAGCACAGGGACTCACGGGAAGATATCACAACACAACTCTAACACAAATTAATGGAGATCCACAATATTACAGACCAGGGATCACGAAGATCCGAATACATAAGTCAGTCATACAAATAATATCTGAGTACAGACATAGTTAGACAAGGTTTGCCTTAAGAAGGCTAGCACAAACAACGACTCTAGATCGAAAGGCGAAGGCCTCCTGCCTGGGAGCCTCCGATCCTACTCCTGGTCGGCTGGCTCGATCCAGTAGTAAGTGCCGTCTGGACCCATCTGGTAGTAAGCTCCTGCAGTGGCATCTGGCTCCAGGGCTCCATCGTCTGTTGTATCATCAAGTAGGGGAATATAGGAAAAAAGAGGAAGCAAAGCAACCGTGAGTACTCAGCAAGCAAGGATCTATACTACATATGCAACATTATCAAAGGGGAAAGGCTGTATATGTGGACTGGGCTGCAGAAATTCCAGAATAGAGAGAAGGCCTAGTCCTATCGAAGACTAGCATCTTCAAACATCTTCACGAAGCCACCATCTCGCAGGAATAGAAGAGAGTAGAATATCATTTTATTAAGCAAACATGTTGAAGTAAAGCCTAGAGATCCTTCCTCGACTCCCTGCGAGAAAGCGATCCCGAAGCTTCAATTAAGTAAGAAGTATCCAGTTCAAGTAGTAGATCGGGATACACAAACTGAGCGTCCTTTACTGTAGGACCGGCTATCGATAGATTATTCTTCCCTGCAGGGGTGCACTACTGTTACCCAACACGCTCGATCAACTCTGGCCGGACACACTTGCTGGGTAATGCCCGGCCTCGGAAGATCAACACAAAGCAGCGCCCTACCTAGGCTCAGTAGAGAGGTCAGCACGTCGGACTAACCTATGCACCCAGGGGTCTTGGGCCATCGCCCCGGGCACCCTGCACGTTGCGTGACTGGCCGGGGTGCAGGCGCGGCACTGAACTCGTCAGTGAAGTATCCAGCCCATTCCCGACAATCAGCCCGCACGGTGAACTGTGACGTCTGATGAGCTTTCGGGAGAAACGTACAACGCAGAGGGCCCCATAAACCATAATCCCGCGTGGTGGTAGTGCGTATAGGGCACGTCGACCCACTCAGATCAAATACCCAAATCCGATAGGCTGATTTAGTAACACGCGGAGACGATCAGAGTTTCTGAAGCTCCGCCACAATATCACACTCGAGTGCCCTTCCGGCACACCCGACATCATAGATCCCCTGCGGGTACCCATCAGGGTCGACCCGCCTGTAACAAAGGTCAAAGTAACCGTGTAGTCATAATATCAAGGGGGAAACCCCGAGGAATCACCCTCGGAGGATTCCACTTGATGAAATCAACAAGGTGAACGTAGGAGGAGTCACCCTCGAGGTTCACACTTGAGGGGTTGCACGACAGAGTCGTATCGGGAGTGGAGAAGGAGGAATCACCCTCGATGACCACGACCGAACAACTATACTACAGATTTATCATCAGGAGTGCGTTACGAGGTATCACCCTCGGCACTCGATAGTAACTATGCAGAGTCGTACAACTAAGGGGGGGGTGAGGTGATGTGTCGGTCTCTGATTGTCGATCATGTTGATCGAGTAGTCGATGATGAAGCAGAGGCAACAAGGGTAAAGTGATGGGGTCACTGACGGTTCATTAAACAACCTATACTAAGCAGTTTGAAATAGGCAGGTAAGGTAACAATAAGCAGGTTACAAAAGTAGGCTATGCATCAGAATAGGAGCAAACAGTAACAGTAGCAAAATCTAATGCAAGCAGGAGAAAATTGAATGGGCGATATCGGGATGCTCAAGGGGGGGCTTGCATGGTTGCTATGGCTAGAAGGAGGGGTCGTCAACGGGTTGCTCGTCTGGAGCGTAGTCGTACTCAGCTGCAACGGCATCGGTCTCGGCGTCTATCGAGAGAGAAGGAGGGGGGAAGAAACAATAAATTCAAGGCAAAAATACAAACAATATGCATGACATGTCTAAATGATATGCAGAGGTGTTCTAATGCCTAACTAAATGATTTAGTTAAATTAGAAATTTATTCGGATTTATTTTATTAAAGTTGAGCACTATTCATTTATTGAAATCAGTCTAAAAGTTTCAAGTTCAGGTAGCTAGGGGCATCTGACAGATGAACGGACCACGTATTCGGATTCGTCTCGTCGTTCTGATCAACTTTCATGTATAAAGTTTTTCGATCTGAGCTACGGTTTATTTTATACGATTTTGTAAAGTTTTAACCATTTTCTGTAATTTATTTAATTATTTAATACAACATTATCCAGAACAGTGTGAGATGACGCAAGCATGACGTCAGAGTGACGTCAGCAGGTCAACTGGTCGATTGACCAGTCAAACCTGACAGGTGGGTCCAGTGGGACCCACATGTCATTGACTGAGCTAACTAAACAGAGTTAATTTAACCTAACTAACCTAATTAGCGAGTGGGGCCTAGCAGTCAGTGGGTGATTAGTGTTTAAACTAATTAATTAACTAATTAACAAATTATCTATTTATTTTAATTTGTTTATTTATACTGCACCCACATGTCATAGACACAGGGCCGCCCAGTCAGCGCTGACCGAGGTCAACGGGGCCCAGTGGGTCCCTTTGTCAGTGGCTGGGAGGCGGGGCCTGCGGTGCCAGGTGGCAGCCACGTCGGCACCGGCCACCGGAGTGCGCCGGCGAGCCCGAGCGCGGCATCGAACTCCGGCGAGCTCGGGATTCGTCTACGGTGCACCAATTCGCATGATTCTTCTTGCGTTCGAAAGCTGAGACCGAGCCGCGTCGATCTGTGGTAGTGGCCGGAACTGGGGTGGCCAGAAACGAGTGGCATGGCCACATCGGCGGCGACGGCGTTCGGGTGAACTGCGGGATCGGGGCTACGGCGGGCAAACGAACAAGGCGAGGCGCTGGGAAGGCTCTACGTGACGCGGTGAGTGCGATGGTGGCACGCACGGGGCCCTATTGTTGCCGTGGCCACGCCGGCGACGAGGCTAGGCGGCGGCGCATTCGGGTGTCACCAAATGCGGCGGCTACGGGACGCGAGCGAGCTAATGGAGAGGGAGAGGAGGAGCAGGAGCTCACAGTTGTCCTGCAGGTGTGCAAAATGGGCTCGGGGAGGGCTCGACGGAGGCGTACGGCGGTGGCAATCGGCGACGACCGAGGTCGGGGAAGAGCTCGATCCCGAGGCTGTGGTGGCGCCGAGCTCGATCCACAGGGCTGAGAGGAAGCAGAGGAAGCAGGCGGAGCGGACGGGCTCGACGGAGAGGCGATCGGAAGACGATGGCCGCGCAGCTCAGCCGCGGCCGTCCATGGCGGCGTCGGGTGAGGAAGAAGAAGGCGAGGGGAGGGTAGTTGTGGCGCTAGGGTTCACCCACGGGGTCGGGGAGGGGTCCTTATCCAGCCAGCAACGGGCGCGAGGCCGCTGTCGAGCGAGGGAGAGGGGGGGGGGGGGCCTGGCGCGGTGAGCGCGCGCGCGGCGACAGCGGCGCGAGGAGGAGTAGTGCGAGGTGGGAGACGCTGCGGGGTGGGCTGGGCCGGTGCTGTAGTCACTTAGGCCCAGTCGCTGCGGCCTTTTTCCTTTTCTTTGTTTTCTCTTCTCTGTTCTTCTTTTGTTTTACTGCTTTGCAAAATGTGTGGGCCCATCTATAGTTTTGTAAAATATGTGAACTAGCCACAATACTCCAGTGCAACATTTACTAATGCCATAAAATGGTTTTGAGTTCATATCATTTCATTTTGATTTTATTTAATTATAAATGAATTAAATACTTCTGTCTTATTGCTGTTAGAGTCACATAATTAATTTAGAAAATGTTGATTACAATTTTAGAATTGTCTCTGCATTATTTGCTATTTAATGAACATTTTAGTTTCTGTTTTGAACAACTTTTATTTTCCATTTTAAATTAACTTGAAGTTTGAATTAGGAGTTGAAATGCAATATGATGCAAATGATGATTAGGCACTGTTAAACTTGCTGACATGTCATTAACTAAGGGTGATCACTGTTGTTCATTACAGGGGGTGTCACACGCGTGAACGCCGTAGCGCCGATCCCCAACTCCGGCCGAACGCGCCGATCGCCGCCGTCGATGTAGCGCTCAGCTCCAGCCGAATTAGCTTACGGGACCGCCGTAGATCGTTGCGGCGTCGAGCGCCCGATCGAACACACCTGGCCGCACCCTCTCCCGCGCCCTGTGCACGAATTCCGGCCAACTCCGGCGCGGATCCGCCGCTGGAATGGTCGCCGGCGTCGCTCCGGCCACCGTGCTGACTTGGCACCGGTGGGCCCCACCTTTGTGCTATTGACTGCGGGCCCCCGCGGGCCCCCTTTGACTTGTTGACTTGGGTCAACGCTGACTGGGCGGCCCTGTGTCTATGACATGCGGGCCCCACCCCATTAAACGAATTTAATTAAGCAGATAATCTGCTAATTAATTAATTAGTTAATTATAACACTAAACACCCACTGACAGTAGACCCCACCTGCTAATTAGTTCAGTTAGTTTAATCCAACTCTGCTTAATAAGCTTAGTCAGTGACATGTGGGCCCCACTGGACCCACAGGTCAGATTTGACCCAGTCAACCGCACTGTTGACTGATGACCTCAGCATTGCATCATGATGACATCAGCAGATGCTGTTTTGGATAATGTTAGAATTAAATAGATAAATAAATTCAGAAAATGATTAAAACTTTAGAAAATCATAGAAAATAAACTGTAGCTCGGATCGAAAAACTTTCTACATGAAAGTTGCTCAGAACGACGAGACGAATCCAATCGTGCCGTCTGTTTCCATGATGGGACCCTCTACGGAGGTGAACCCGTAACTTTTTGCCCGTTTCCGTTAGGTGAATAGTGCCTATACACCGGTTAATAAATCCAACTTAAATCCTAAAATAACTAATATGCCTTAGACATGTTTTAGGCAACCCTGCACTGCACGTTAGCATAGCAAGCTCTGTGTTACTTTGTCTGCCTTGTATTTATCTATTTCCTCCCCCTCTTCTCTCTCGATAGAGCTCGGTACCGACGCAGTCTCCGAGACCGACGCAGCTCCGGAGATCGACTACGCCTCTGACGACCCTGCCTTTGTCGCCGAGCAACCAGGCAAGCCCCCCCTTTGATTATCCCGATATCGCCCATTCTATTTTCTCATGCTTGCATTAGATTTTGCTACTGTAATTGATTGCACCTATTCTGTTGCATAGCCTGTTTTTGTAACTACTATTGATACCTGCCTGATATCCAAACTGCTTAGTATAGGCTGGTTGGTGACCCATCAGAGACTCCACTTTGACCCAACTGCCCCGCTGGATTATCAGAAGACCCGATCAACGGGATCGAAGACAGGCCCCGGCACCGCACATCACCCCCTTAGTTGTACGACACTACTGGGTACTATCGAGTGCCGAGGGTGATACCTCGTTAGCACTTCTGATGTTAACCTTGTAGGTTAGTTCATCGGTTGTGCTCATCGAGGGTGATTCCTCTTTCACCACTCCCGGTAACGACGCTGTCGTGCAACACCTCAAGTGTGAACCCATCGAGGGTGATTCCTCCGAGTTCACCTTGACAGTTACATCGAGTAGGAATCCAATGAGGGTGATACCTCAGATTCCCCAGATGTTATGGACACACAGATACTTGGGCTTTACCACTGTTACTTGGAAAGGCGGGTCGACCCTGAGGGGTACCCGCGAGTGATGTGAACACGGGTTAACCTGGAGGTTACCCTAGAGATGAACACGAGGCGTGGCCGGGCATTCTTAGCCCTTGCCACAAGTTCTCGAGACGGGGTGATGGGGTCACATCGATCGTGAGTCTCTGCTCGTTTCCACAAGCCCCTAATCCACTAACGATTTGCATATTTGATCCGAGCAGGCCTCTGGCCTGATAGCACTAACCATCACGTGGGAACAGTTATGGGCAATGCATCATAGCATCAGCCGAAAGCTCTGTCAGACGACCAATTCAGCATTGCGGCACGGCTGGGCCGGCGCCATCCATGTATAGAGGTGGTACCGAGATTTGCCCTGCTCGCAACGACCCGGAGTGCACAGGGCGATGGCCCAAGACCCCTGAGTGCTTAGGATGTAGACCGGCGGGGACCTCTCTGCTGAGCTTTAGGTAGGGCTGCGGTGTGTCGTTTGGCCGAGGCCGGGCATGACCCAGAAAAGTGTGACCGGCCGGAGTTAAGCGAGCGTGGTGGGTAAGTTGGTGCACCCCTGCAGGGAAGAAAACATCTATCGATAGCCTGTCCTACGGTAACGGACACTCGGAGTTGTATCCCGATCGATACAACTAGAACTGGATACTTGTGATGAGAGATGGATATTATGGCTCTAGGATTGCTTTCTCGCAGGGAGTCGAGAAAGGATCTCTGGGTGAGGTTGTGACTTATTAATAGTGCTACTATATATGGTGCTGATCTACACTCTTCTAATGCTGCAAGACCGCTGAAGATGCTTGAAGATGCTAGTATTCGATAGGACTAGGCCTTCTCTCTATTCTGGCATTTCTGCAGCCTAGTCCACATATACAGCCTTTCTTTGATACTGTTGCATATGTAGTGTAGATCCTTGCTTGCTGAGTACTTCGGATGAGTACTCACGGTTGCTTTGCTTCCTTTTTCTCCCCATATCCTTTTAGTGCAACCAGATGACGGAGCCCCTGAGACTGCTGCCCCCGCCGACGACTACCACTACTACCCCGAGGGTGGCTACTACTACGAGCTGGCCGACGACCAGGAGTAGGTTCGGAGGGTCCCAGGCAGGAGGCCTGCGCCTTTCGATCGTAGTGTTTTCTTTTGCCCCGCCTTCTTAAGGCTTTTCTGTGTTTTCTTTATATCTGTGCTCAGATATCTGATGCTTCCGCTGACGCTTGTATGCGAGCTTATGTATTTGAGCCCTCGAGGCCCCTGGCTTGTAATATAAAGCTTGTATGACTTTATTTATGTTTTAGAGTTGTGTTGTGATATCTTCAAGTGAGTCCTTAGGCTTGATCGTGTGCATTTGCGTGTATGATTAGTGCACGATTGAGCCGGGGGCGTCACATTGGCAAGGTGGATCATCAGTTTTGGTTGAAGAACTTCATCATCTTCGTCCAGTTCATCGCCATTGCAGTGTTCTGGCGTTGGTGTGCTCAGTGTGATCGTGTGTAAGGTGTAGTAGTAGTGGGTAAACTCAGCAAGTAGGGTACAAGGTGAGCACAACTCTATGCTCATATGCAACCAAACAACATGCACTCGTATGAGCATAAACAATGCGAGCAATCAAACACTTTGCATAGAGGCATTGCTCCGATGCAGGGAGAGAATATGCAGGCAACCAATCAACATGCAATGCAGATGATGGTTTTTGCCTGCATATGCTCAACCAGACCCTAGTGGGACAAGTATGCAAAGTGATTAAAAATGATGCGAGCAACGTAACGCATCCTATATGTATGTGCCGTCGTACTAACAGGTTATGTATACTTAATGTGCACCCACATACCACAAAGCAACTTTTAGCATCGTGCATGAATTCGGATAAGATTAGCTACACCCCTTCCATCCATATTATTTGTCGCTAGTAATATGGATAAGAGAGGGAGTAGTTTAATTAGGACTGCACTACATGATGGGTGTTAGGGCGTAGATGTAGTTAAGAGTTCTGGTCGCAGAGGGAAGGCCCTGTGAGGCTAGGAATACGTATGTTAGATGCACCGATAGTGGGTTTACACTTGATAGGAGGATCATTGGTTCAGATGGTTAAGTTAATAGTGGTGAAACTAACCAACCAGGGTTCAAGTCGTTGCGGCGATGTTTGTTTAGTAAAAGAATATGTTTTTGTCGACTACGAGACATCTGTGGTAGCTTTGTCAATCTCAATATATTATGTTTGTTCGGTATCATGAAGGAGCTCCGAGGTCAAGGATGCATACATGCGTTTATACAGATGATTGTATACATGTTTATCTCAGTATCTAAATGATGGCCACGCGGCTAGCTCCTCATATGCAGAGCCTTGTCTCCAACATGCAGAGTGCGTTCATCAAAAAGAGGAGTATCGATGACAATTTCATGTATGTCCGCAACTTGGCGAGGCGCTTCCAACGCACGAATACACCAACTTTGTTATTCAAGATCGACATTAAGAAGGCCTTCGATTATGTGCGTTGGGATTACTTGATGGATTTGGTTCGCCACAAAGGCTTCCCAAGCCGCTTCCGAGATTGGATCACCGCCCTTCTCTCATCGGCATCTTCGCGTGTGTTGCTTAATGGTACTGCTGGTGACCCTATTAAACATGGACGGGGCCTTCGTCAAGGTCAAGGGGACCCTCTCTCCCCGTTGCTTTTTGTTCTTGCCATTGACCCGTTGCACCACATCCTTGCCATGGCGACTTCCCATGGTCATCTTAAACCGCTCAGAGGTCGACCCATTCGTGTGTCGCTTTTATTCTGATGATGCTACCATATTTGTCTCCGTAATAAAAAACGACATTTAGTTTTTGGCTTCAACTCTTGCCTCTTTTGGTGATGTTACTAGATTAGTCACCAATTGTGCCAAGAGTCTTGTTGCCCCCATTCACTGCGGCAACATTGATCTTGATGACGTTCTTCAGGCCTTCTCGGCTATTCGCTCCACCTTCCCAATGAGATATTTGGGACTGCCTCTTTCGGTTACAAGGTTGAAGAGGATACACTTTCAGTTTTTAGAAGATAAAGTTGCTGGGAAGCTACCACCTTGGATCGCGAGGCATGTGGCTACACCGGGCCGCGTTGTTTTGGTCAAGGCTGTGCTTACCGCCATTGTTATATATCATATTACACCTCTGGAGTTGCCGGTGGAAGTGAGGAAGAAGATTGACAGTTTGCGGCGCGCCTACCTATGGGCGGGATGTGACAAGGTGACTGGTGGAAAATGCAAGGTCAACTGGGAACTTGTCTGTAAGCCCAAGATCTTCGGTGGTTTGGGCATCTTCAACCTGAAGAAGTTTGCTACTGCCCTTCGATTGCGATGGCTTTTGTATGAATGGGCTGACCCACCCAAGACTTGGGTTGGGATGGGAACGCCATGCAATGACAATGATAGGGACATTTTTGCGGCGGCCACCATGGTTCACATTGGAGATGAAGGTAAGGCGAAGTTCTGGGAATCACCCTGGCTCCAAGGCATGAGACCCAAAGATATTGCTCCTAGGATCTTTGACCTCTCAAAAAAGAAATCTTGCTCAGTCCAAACTGCTCTCCTTAATGATTTTTGGGTTAGTCAAATTGATACCCATCATGGGATCACCCTGGAGCACCTACAGGAGTTCATCACACTTTGGGAGAAACTATCCTCTGTTACTCTCAACAACAGTGTGCAAGATACTATCCACTGGAAGTTCACCTCTCAAGGAGAATACTCGACATCGATTGCCTATATGGCGCAGTTTGCGGGACACACAACTAGCATCATGCCTGCTACTGTTTGGAAGGTTTGGACCCCTCCGAAATGCAAGTTTTTTTCTTGGTTGATAATTCAAAACAGAGTATGGACGGCCGATCAATTGCTCCGTCGTGGCTGGCCTAACTGCAACCTTTGTCCCCTTTGCAAGCAAGTCTAGGAAACTGCAACGCATTTTCTCTTCCAGTGTAGGTTCTCTCAGCGTGTTTGGGTGGAGGTTGCTGCGTGGATTGGCCTACATGGTGATGTGGTGAGGAGCTGGAGATTTGAGGCTTCAGTTCGAGATTGGTGGATTAAAAATGTGATTGAGCGCCCAAACCAGAGAAAGGCTATCGCCTCCTTGTTCATGCTTATGTCTTGGGCGATTTTGAAAGAGCGCAACGCAAGGGTCTTTCGCAACACTGCCGCTACAAGGATGATGGTCGTCGTGAAGATCAAAGACGAGGCCCATCTTTGGGCTATGGCAGGTGCCACCCACTTGAGTATTGTAATGCCGCGAGAGTAGTTCTTTGTTCCCTGCTTTACGGCTATTTGTCTAAAACCTTCTTCCTTAATCAATAAAAATGACAAATCTTTTGCCTTGTTTAAAAAAAATATATCTTCAATTATAATGTGTTAAAAAATAGGAGGAAGATTTTAATCTAGTGGCGGAGAGCGAGCACCGGCCCACCGCTTTGAGCCTTTGATCATGGGGCGCCTCGTGTCGACCCTTTCCTGGGTGGCACGTTAATTAAAAGATAACTACGTAATGCCTAGTTTTTTATGCGGAGTACGTAATACAGCTTTGACTAGCTGAACAACCCGACAAATCACTAGTAACTTTTACATTTGGTTCACTGATCGCCGTAACTTCGGCAATCAGGGATTTATAGAAGTTATCCTTGGAGAGTACGCGAAATACTTGTTCAGGGTGGCAGTGCGCAACAAAACTGTGATAATACAGGCATATGTACTCCCTTCGTTGCTAAATATATAACTCTTTTTAGAGATTTCAATATGAACTTACGGAGCAAGATAAGTGACATATATATGTAGTTTATATTAAACTTTCTAAAAAGACTTATATTTAGGAACGGAGGAAGTATGTTGCAGCTAGGAGCCTATACGAGCACCGCTAATTTACATTTATGGCATCCAGTAGTTCTGCAAATCCAATCAACTGTTTTCTTGAGATTGAAAAAAGAAAATCTAGAGTTTAATGTAGGCATGCATCAGGTTTTAAATAGTCCGCTATAGTGTTGCTTTTGAAGAGGGCTCCCGCTAAGCTATGTACTTTTAATGTTAAGGTGAAAATAACTATCCCCGCAAAAAACTTGTGAAAATAACTTAGAGCCTGCTAAATCGAGAGTGGCGTTTTGGCACACGGGAGCGCGCGATCCTGGTTTTTAAAATGTGTTTTAAACGTATTTTAAAATGTCAAAAAATTCCATACAAAAATTTGGCGTGTACATCTCGATATTGTACATGCTCACAAAGTCGTTTCGTGAAAATCCGACAAGCTATGTTTCGCGTGTGAAAAAGACAAAACCTGGTGTTAAAAAGTGCTTTTCACAAGACATCTTTTTGTCTTTTTTACACAAGCCACAAAAAATATCGGTTTTCTTCGAAACTTGATGTGCACGTATGCGTCAAAATTTTGTTTGGAATTTTTTGACACTTTGAAATATTTTTTCCGATGGCACGAGCGCGCCCTCCTATGTGCCAAAGCGAATTTCTGCCGCTAAATCCCGCTATATAACTAAGTTTAAAGTAATTTAGTGCCATAAGCCGCTCCAACCATAGGAGGAACACAAGTAAGCTCCACGGAGCCATCCATCTGCCTCACTCTTCCTTCTTGTTTTCTATATATGATGCACTATACTAATTGGAAACTTACTTATTGAATTAGAATGTCTTATGAGTCCTCAGTTTTTTATGTTTAAACATGTGTATGTGATGTATAGTATACGGTGAGTGATTGTATACTTATGTTTTCGGTTTTCTTCATGATTTAGAAAAAAAACTTAGCTCCACTCTAACTTTTCATAACTTCTCGCTAGCCACCGCTAAATAAGCTCAGTGTCGTGCAAGCTTTAGACTGATTGC
This sequence comes from Thinopyrum elongatum, assembly GCA_011799875.1. Lineage (NCBI taxonomy): Eukaryota > Viridiplantae > Streptophyta > Magnoliopsida > Poales > Poaceae > Thinopyrum > Thinopyrum elongatum. The sequence goes on from CM022303.1 coordinate 570,478,564, forward strand.
GACGCTGAGCGCGCGTTAATCATCGCTCTCCCTCTTGGAGCCGCCCGGGAGCCTCTCCTCTCGTGCATGCGGCGCCCTGCATGTATGCATCCGTTCCATTCCACCACCTTCCCAGCTGCCCCCAACCCTCCCGTCGCGTCGTGGCCTCTCCTTTCCTTCCCGCTACTTAAACCACACACCACACGCTCACTCAAATCTAAACCCCTCGCCTCATTGGCTAGCCAGTAGCAGCCTAGTACTACAACTACAAGGTCGGCCTAGAGTGTCTAGAGATCGTTCGATCACACACTGACCGATCGATCACTGCGACTGCGTGCTTGCTCGATCGGTGCCTAGCTCGGTCTAAGCAGAAGCAGGCATGGTCACCATGGGCAAGAAGGTAGACCAAGAGCAGAACTACTACAGCGACTGGGCCCATATCGACCATGGCGTCGACGCCGACGGCCGCGCCACGGAGCTGCGGCCGCTGGCGCTGTCCCGGCCGCACACGCAGGCGTTCCACCTCGCTTGGCTCTCCCTCTTCGCCTGCTTCTTCGCCGCCTTCGCCGCGCCGCCCATCCTCCCAGCGCTGCGCCCGGCGCTCGTACTCGCGCCGTCCGACGCCTCTGCGGCCGCCGTCGCCTCGCTCTCCGCCGCCCTCGTCGGCCGCCTCGCCATGGGCCCCGCCTGCGACCTCCTCGGCCCGCGCCGGGCGTCCGGGGCCGCCAGCCTCGTCTGCGCGCTCGCGCTCGCCCTTGCCGCCGTGTACGCGTCCTCGCCCGCGGGCTTCGTCGCGCTGCGCTTCTGCGCGGGCCTCTCCCTCTCCAACTTCGTCGCCAACCAGCACTGGATGTCCCGCATCTTCGCGCCCTCCGGCGTCGGCCTCGCCAACGCCCTGGCGGCGGGCTGGGCCAACGTCGGCAGCGCGGCCGCGCAGGTCGTCATGCCGCTCGCCTACGACCTTATCGTGCTCCGCCTCGGCGTGCCCATCACCGTCGCGTGGCGCGTCGCCTACCTTATCCCTTGCGCAATGCTCATCACTACCGGCCTCGCCGTGCTCGCCTTCCCATACGATCTCCCGAGCGGCTGCGCCTACGCGGGAGGCGCCAAAGCCGCCAAAGGGAAGGGCTTCTGGAAGGTGGTGCGCGGAGGAGTCTGCGACTATCGGGCCTGGGTGCTGGCGCTCACCTACGGCTACTGCTACGGCGTGGAGCTCATCATGGAGAACGTGGCGGCCGACTTCTTCCGCAGACGGTTCCGGCTGCCCATGGAGGCTGCGGGCGCCGCCGCAGCGTGCTTCGGCGTGATGAACACCGTGGCGCGGCCGGCGGGAGGGGTGGCGTCGGACGTGGTTGGAAGGCGTTTCGGTATGCGGGGGAGGCTGTGGGCGCTCTGGGCCGTGCAAAGCACCGGCGCGGTCCTCTGCGTTCTGGTCGGCAGGATGGGTGCCACGGAGGCTCCGTCGCTGGCGGCCACGATGGCGGTGATGGTGGCGTGCGGGGCGTTCGTGCAGGCCCCCTCGGGGCTTACCTTCGGCATCGTTCCCTTCGTTTCCAAGAGGTAAATAAAATTTTCCGATGAATACTTAACCAAATACCTACATATAATTATATGTAGCATTTATTTTGTTTAATTATTATATATTTATAGATATAACGTTTTATGTGCATGGTACACTTACGTATACGTATTAGTTACATTTGTATAAAAAATACATATATACAAAGTTGACGATGGAGTAAAAGTTGAAGCTGTAGCTAGCTAGCGTGAGATCAATGAAAGGCGTTGAGTACTTGAATAGCTAACAACGCCACAGCCACGAGTTAGCTAGGATCCGCGCCGACGCCACAAGCTTTCTGTGGATCTAAAAGAATCTAAAACAGAATCCTTGTGGAGCAGCACAGTTCGACTTTGCTTTCTGCATTTATTTAAAGACTAGTAAGCGTGCACGTGCAACGCACGTATTGACTAAAATTAATACCGAATGCGAGAATTCAAATGCATAGGAAAATAATTTGATACTCCCTCTCCATTAATTTTTACAAGCATATTTTTATTCAAAAAGTCAAACTTTTCTTTCTTTGACAAAATCTTATCCATAAGTAATAGTGACACTTTAAACCATGTGTGAGGACTAAATGTATTCATTAGAAGAAACAATAATTCGATTCAGAGCGACCAAAAAAAGATCAACCATCAACTTTGCTTGCACTCATCTTTAAACTCCACTCTTTCTAAATGGATCGATCCCTAAGAATAGCAAGAGCTAGACACTGACTGTTATCTGACATCAAAATCAAACACAAAACCATTAATCTTTAGATATGCTATTTTGTCCAAGCTGAGTGTCATCGCTCACATAATGCAAGATTTGATCCCAACAAAATGCCTCTAATGCAACATCTCACAAAGACATGTTCATCAACAACCAAAAGGCTAGGGCAATTTATTGGGCTATAAAAAGAAGTTATGTAGAACCATCATAATATACGTTCTTACAACGCTATTGCCATATAAAAGTGGATGACTGAAAGTGTATCCAATAGAATGTACAATTATGACAAATTTAGAAAATACTTCCCTTAACCTTGAACTAATGTACATAATCAGGAATCCAATGATCATACTTACACTGTAGTTCATGCTGCAAATTAAATAGGTAACAAAGATAGTTTTGATAAGAGCATTTTTACTTTCCTCTAGCAATGCATCTCCTATTCCCTCCAAATATTAAGGCATAATAAGCTACAAATAGATGATCACATATACAGCAGATAGCATTCTTGCATGAAGCTGCTACATAAAAGAGTGAACCAAAGAGACAATAAAAAGAAAGAGTACCATAATCTTTTATATTAGTTTAATAGAATTGTTGTGCTGGTTGCATAACACATGTAGAAATCAGAAACATGAAAAGGACTAGTAGTCAAACGAAATGAGAAATGTCATGGAACTGTGAGATGCATTGTCATGAATACATAAGAAACTTTTTTCATCACTCCAAGACATCTCCAAGCACAAATTCTTGGTGCCCTTTCTAGTGAGATCTTATCCTAGTTTGGCTTGGTCAATGCAACTGGCATACATGATTTAAAAACCTAACATGAAATAAAAAGAAGAGACTGTAATGTCAATGTTGTCATAACTCAACAAAGGTATCCATAAGCAAATGTGGAAGAAAATAAATGGAGCAGCAAATGTGAGCACCTAGCAGACCTGTGAAATCGATCATCTGCTCCTTCCCTCCGGTAAGGAGTGCTTTTATATATATTAGAAGAAACATGTCTCGCTTATCGGAGTCACTTTCTGTATCGCTCCTTCTCTCTCACAATTTGAACTTACTCTCAAGTTTCTTTACTACTTCATACACACATTTTGTCTTCCCTAGACACATGAAAAAGTAATATACTTAAATCTCACATGAGCATCCAATCCCAGCCCCTGCAAGTTTGTACACAAAACAAACTGAATCAGCATAACATATATCTAAGTGTAGCATTCACCTATCTGCAATTCTAAATCAAAATAGGTACAAGGAACCAACAACCAGGAAAACAAGAGTCACACAATAAAATAAAATAAAATCTCTTGAAGTTGCAATAGTTACCAGAATGATTTATTCTGCTTCATTAGCTCTAATCAAACCAAACCAATCTCTTGAAGTTGCGGGTTTGAAACATAAGTTGTGAGGTGATAGGCGAGTCTTTTGTAAAAGTGATGACCAATATCTTGCAGCTCGTTAATGAATGTGGAGACCACCATTGATGACCAATATCTCCCAAAGATAGAAGCATTATATATGAAGAGAAGTATAACTCATATATAATGAGTTGCTAGCTGTACTGTACAATAATCAATGCTGAGTTGTTTGTGACGCTGCATCTTCTCCTAAACGTTGCTAAACAAATGGATTGATCAAGGAGTTGGGATGATCATGTCCGTGCTCTCACTGGAACCCAACCAAATGTTGATATATACGACATTATTCTGGTAAAAAATAGAGGAACTTAGAGTTTATGCACATGGATATCCAATTCTCCATTTGAAACAATCTACAGCGAGCTGAACATTTCCCTTTGGAACAGAAATAATAGAAAATAAACACCAAATGGAAATTCTTAGAACACTTGCATTTCGGTGACACCACACATATTTGGATAAATACTCCACAGAATGATCGACAGGGAAGTGACCAGAGGGTGACATGGATCAAACAAGCAGCATCAGGGTACTCCACAGAATGATCAACAAGCAAGCAACTAAACTAATGACGTGAGAAAAAAAGGAAGGTATGCACGGGCGCAGTTCTCACCCAAACCGAAAAGACAGACAACAGCTTCATTAGTTAAAGTCTGGGATAGGTGCGACAGAGGATACCCTGGAAGAGAGCACAGGAGCTCCGGGACGTTGTGCTAAGCCGCGGAGTCAGCCGCCATCACGGTCACCGTGCTGTGCAGCGGCAACAGCGACATTCCCGCGCAGCACCCCAGCTCCAGCAGCACCCTGCACACCACAGACCATTTCATAGATACGGCACCTCAATGGATAAGGCTATCAACAGCGTCATCGTTTGTTTACCTGGAGATGCATGAGGGCGTGGTGGGTGACGAGCGGCCGACAGAGGGCATGGAGGTAGAGACCGCCGAGCGGCAGGCCGCGGTGGCGGCACGGGCAGCGGCGCGGCAACAGGTGAGATCTTGGCATCGTGGCACATCGGTGAATACCAGGAGCGCAGGAGGCGACGGCCCGCGCTCGCGTCGATCAGAGGAGGAGGGGAGGGGGCGGCGACCTGCTCTCCCGTGCGTCAGGGGAAGATCGGCGGCGACTCGCGTACAGGCAGCAGCGTGGTGCGTCGTGTGCTCCGGTAGTTAAATTAGGATTAGAATCAGATTCCCCGCAAAGAAAAGGATTAGAATCAGATTGCGATCAGTTTTTTGTGTGGCCCTTCCGTGATTCTAGGACGTGGAGTTTCCTCTGGCCCGGTGGAGTACGGTCAGTCAACGTAAATTACTAAGTGCACACAAAAAATTGATTAGGCTAACGTTAACTGTTAGATTAAGTTTAGTGGGTCTAATCTACGGTGGTAATTGTTCCGTGTACAATTTGTGTGGTGTGTTTAGAGAAGATTATGTTTGATCTTTTATAAGTAGTAGAGATAAATTACTAAGTGCACACAGAAAATTAATTAGGCTAACGTTAACTGTTAGATTAAGTTTAGTGGGTCTAATCTACGATGGTAATTGTTCCGTGTACAATTTGTGTGGTGTGTTTAGAGAAGATTATGTTTGATCTTTTATAAGTAGTAGAGATAGAGATGGGAGCGGGCGGAGATTCCTGGTAAACTTTGTTGAAATCCTATTTATAAACAGAAAGCGACTCGCCTTGTTGCGTAAGATGTGGTGCACATAGTATATGTGTAAAAGAGATCTGCCATGCATGCATGTCGAGGCCGGCAATCATCAACGAGTCGCTGTTTTGTTTTAGATCTTGTGTGCGTCTACCGAGCTAATATAAATTATCGTTTTCTCGCAAAAACAAATAAATAAACGGGACGAGTCGAAACAACCAAGTTATTAAAATATGATGCAGCAAATTTCGACATAACTTACTTGAAAAATCAGCTGAACGCACTGTTACTTTCTATATACTCAGACAATCAAGTGTGTAATGCTATATAATAAAGAGATCTCTATAATAAATAAGTGATTATACTAACATATTTCTGTTCGCATGCAAATATGTTACCTTAATGGACAACTATGCATGTGGAAAGGCCCACTCAACATATAACCATGCATAGAAAACACAGTCATTTCCATTCTATTATTCTACTTATGTTTAATAAATAATTATAACAGTATAATAATTAAATACAATAAATTATATGTGTTTTCGGTTTTAGTTCTCATATATTAATCAAAATGTTCATGTTCCGTCCAACTAAATTTCATTAGTATACATCAACTAATTCAGTATATGTGTTTTCGGTTTCAGTTCTCATATATTAATCAAAATGTTCATGTTCCATACAACTAAATTTCATTGAAAGTATATTGCAACTAATTTCTATAGCAATACGGGTGTTATCATCTAGTTAAAATGGATTTGGTGAATTAATCGATGTAGGTCGATGGGCGTGGTGTCTGGTATGACAGCGAGCGGCGGGGCTGTGGGCGCGATTGTGACGAACCGACTCTTCTTCAATAGCTCCAAGTACACAGTTGAGGAGTCCATCTCGTTTACCGGCCTCACCAGCCTCCTCTGCACACTCCCCGTGGTGCTCATCTATTTCCCACGCTTGGGGGGAATGCTTTGCGGCCCCTCGGAATCCGACACCGTCGACCATGATGGTCACGACGACGAAGACAATGTAAACAAGGATGATGATTACATGCTTCTGAAATGATGTGGTAGCTAGCTAGCTCAACCTGTAAATACAAGGATAGGTCCATGCTTCTGAAATGAAAATGGAAATGGAAAGGAAAACGTCTCCACACAATCTCTCAAGATTCTAAACTCCATGTGATGACTTGTTGCACTACAGAGGTAGCCTTATTTTTAGCCCGAGGGCAAGAGTGAGCCCCCATGTGTCCTCCCCGTTTGTCCTTTGGGGGTGTTCGGAAAAATGAGGCGAATTTTTTTACCATGGTGCCCAAGGGCAGTTTCGATTTGTCCACTGTTAGGATCGAGATTATAAGTACTAGAGAGGGAAGGTCTTGAATAGTCATAGTATAAAAATAACTATAACCAATTTTGGGGCAATTTTTAAGCAACAACTTCCTAGCAGGTTCTTTGGAGCACTTGACAAGTACTCCATTCGTTCCTTTATATAAGGTGTATTTGCTTTTTTTATAAATTTCCAGAATGTAAAGTGTATTTCTTCTAAATTCTCATAATTCCCTTTGGACAACGCTAACGTCCACACGTGTGGTGTGAGTGAAACCCGCCCACACGCCCTCTAACACACAGACTGTGCCACGTCACCGCATGCATGCATGTGGGAATCTTTTTGAATTTTTAGTTTTTAAAATATTTTATCTCTTAAATAAAAAATCCGATTGAAGATCCGTTTTCACCATTAAATCCCTCGCGACGAGATCTTCGAAACTAGATCTCATATCAATATATTTCGACGAATTTTTTTGAGGGTTAAAAGTTGCCATGTCTATTGCACATGAATTGCCATGGTGTTTACACTGAAATTGCCATGATATGTTTCAGCTATTTATTTCTACATTTAAAAGTAATTTTTGATATTTATAAAACGGGGAATTAAGAAACTAGACTTGCCATGAACCATAAACTAAAATTGCCATGATACATGCACTTAAAATTGCCATGGTTCATACAAAAAATAATTTTCATGGTCAAAGTACTGGAGTTGTCATCATCGAAATACTAAAATTACCATGCTCTACAAACTGAAATTGCCACATGGCAACTTTAGTTTAAACACTATGGCAACTACAGTGTAAACATCATGGCAACTTTTGGGCAAAAAAAATTTTCGTCGAAACATATCAACACAGGGTCTAGTTTTGAAGATCTCGTCGAGACGGATTTAATGGTGAAAACGGATTTTTAATTTGAATTTTTAATTAGGAGATAAAACATTTTTAAGCCGAAAACCAAAAAGATTCCTGCTGATGTCATCTGTTCACATGTGGCAAAATGAGTGGTAAAGAAGGCGTGTGGGCGATGTGCAAGATGCCACACGTGTGGGCGTTAGTTTTTTCCTTCCCTTTTTATCCTACAGAAAAAGGAAAGTATCTCTCTCCTGATTTCCCGTATCTCTCCTTGCATCAAAAGAAGGAAAGTATCTCTCTCGATTGCATGTATCTCTTACTTTCCTGGACTCACTGATTTACTTGCCACTAAAAAACAAATTTGCGAAGGGTAATTTTGTCTAACACCTCTATAATTATGCGCCTTGGTCACCGTGCCAAAAATAATACACCTTACATAAAGGAACGGATGAAGTAAGTTGGAAGAGTATGACAACGGCAAAAGTAACTTATGAGTCGGTAAAAAATGAGTCGAGCGTGCAATGCAGACGGGGACCATCAAGTATAGACGATCGATCATGCGGTTGAGGCCATGGACGGCTCTGAAGTGACCGTTCCTAGCTAGGATCGATCGCCCGTCGGCGGCTAGTACCACCCGAATACATTTAGGCGCTATTGATCTTGCAAACCAAACGCGTAGCAGCCATCGAAAAACCTGCTAGTATTATGGAGTACTACTAGCATATCCTAACCAGACGGTGAACTCAATCAGCTATTATGGGTGTGTTTGGTAGCATGTATGGACCCAGCCTAGTTGTTCTTCTCTCATCCATGCTGAGTGTAGACATGCTGAGTCGATGCAGTTGCCCTTGTTTGACAGTGATGTATGCGCTGAGACATGCTGAGCTAAGACTTTGTTTGGCAGCCTGCATGTGTTTAGACATGCGGAACATTTTTTTGAAAATATAATCAAAATTTGAAATTTTGAATATTTTATAAAAACTAAAACAAAATTTGAAATTCTGGACATTTTTTTCATAAATTTATTATTTTTGTAAAATTTATTTTTTAAAAAATTCTGAACATTTTTTGAAAATTTAGACAAAATTTGAAATTTTGAACATTTTTTGAAAATTTAAGAAATTTTGAAATTCTAAACATTTTCAAAATTTTCAAAAAATTTGAAATTCTGAACTTTTTTGAAAATTTGAAGAAATTTTGAAATTCTGAACATTTTTTGAAAATTTAAAGCAAAATTTGAAACTATGAATATTTTTGAAAATTTAAACATATCTGGGCGTGGTCTGGTGGGTGGGGACGAGGGTCAGGGCCAGCATGGCTGCCTCCATGCACCCTGTCTGGGGTGCATGAGATGGGCATGGCTGAGGGCCCTTTTATGCATCAGATGGGCATAGCTCTGGTGAGCCCATGCACCCTACCAAACAAGCAAAAGTGGGTCGGATTGGTAATTTTTGCCCTCATGCATCCTACCAAACACACCTTATGAAGCCAAACACCACCTAACTCAGCCTTGGGCCGCACAACACATCAAGTCATTGTGCAATTTCCTAAGCACCCAGACTCATTGATAGCAACTACTCCCTTCGTTCCTAAATATAAGTTACCCAAATAGTGAATTGTGCAGCTGCGCCCAATGAATGTCGCGAGCGCACGCGCTACCGGACAAAATCCCATCGTACGTACGTCGCTAGGAAAAACACACTATCTCCCCCGAAAGGAACGCCTATCCTAATTCCCCTGTCCTCGTATTTACACGGTGGTGGCGAAGAACCAGCCGCTGCCGGTGGCGTAGCCTGGGAGGTCGAGGGGAGGCGACGGACCGAAGGAACCAGGCGAGCCGGTCCGGATCCAGCCCCAGCCCACCACCACCAGCCCCACTCCCCTCCGGTTTTCACCGCCCGCCGAAGCCGTCTCCGGCGACGCCGCCTCTTCCCCGGCGGCCCGCCCGCGGCCACGCGCGCCCTTTCCTCCCTCCCTCCCTCCCCGTGCTCTGGCCGTGGCCCGCCGGTCGGCTCCTCTTCTCTTCGCCCGCGGCCCCGGGTCGTGCCTCCCGCCTCGCCTCGCCTCCTTGCGCCTGGTTTGGATTTGCTCGTCCTCGGTTCTGTTGGAAAATTAGGCAAGTTCATGATTAATTCCAGTAAATAATTCATGACTAGAACAGATACTAGCATGCAACAATCTAGCAAACTAGAAGAACAACAAGACATGCATAACAGCAGCGAACACGAAACAATAGCTGTAGAGACAGACATGAACAGATGATGTTGGACATACTGTTCATTAGCTATTGTGGGTGCGACGGTGTTGATGACGATGTTGGCGACGATCTGCTGCTGACGGCGATGAAGACGACGATGAGTAGCACCGCCCGACTTGGACGGAAGACGACCCGTGATGACAAATTTGAGCAGTCGCGCAGAGCGCTTCCCAAAAACCTAATTCGTCCTCTCCCGGTGCAGAATCGCAAGGATGAATGGTTCCGGAGACCTGCTCTCCCACGCGCCGATGCACGCCGGCCTTTGGGATGAAGTAGACTACGACGGCGGAGCAAGTTGCGAGATGAGGCAAAACCCTAGGTGTTTTTCGGTGTGTCTTTGGCCGCAGCCGGTAGCTGTATATATATTAGGACCAGAGGCGGTATTGTGTTGCGATCACAATCCCAAACCGACTCGGTTTCTAATTTGTATACTTACCGGACAAGAAATCAAAAACTTGTCTGCCAAGACATAAAAAATAAAACGGCAAAAGGAAGCTGCGCCCCTGCAAGGAGACGGATCGGATTTCGGCGGACCATTCACGCGTACGCGCCGCCTCGCCTCGCCTCGCCTCGCCACGCCACGCCACGGCCCGGCCCGGCCAGGCGAGGCGAGGCGAGCGAGCACGCGTGTGTGGTCTTTCCTTTCTCTTCTCACACACCACTTAGAGTGGTGGAGAGAACCCACTATATAAAGAGGTCCAACTCTTCTTCAACTTCCGGGGTGGGACTAAACTTTAGCACCACCACTTGCCATTTTACACATGGGCTTTGAGATTTCAGAAATTGCTATGGGCCTAGCCCATTAATTCTAACAATCCCCCACCAGATCTCAAATACCCATTTAGAGATTTGCCTTCTCTCACCACTTGTTTAATATACCAGTATTTCAGCAGAGACTGTTAAGTTGAACTTCTGCCTAGAACTTTAAGCTACATCCATTCACAACTTGACAATGGACTATGCCTTGAATTGCTAGTTTTGTGTGAACAGGTTTCACTCAAAGTCTTAACCAGTACCTGACCGCCAGTGGCTACCCCGCGGTTTGGAGCTTATACGTCATACTCCCTGGTCTCTTTGTGAGCTTACTAGAGATCACCCAAATCTCATAGACTGCGATGTTTACAGTCAGAACTCATATAGGTGTGTTCTTTCAAGACTGCTCTGTAGGACAACATCTTTGCTAATTATAGCCAATAGAACCACATTAAGGCATGTTGCCAACCTGCCTTACAGCTCTGAGAGTTTTGCATCTTCACTTAGAGATGGTCATTAGTTATTACTCTCCTCAGTTAACCAATAGCTTGTTCTTCCCAGATTCTAATTCACGGGATCTCCGATCACAAAGGTTGGGTTACTACTATGGTGTAACATCTATGGGTCTCATACCCATCTCCCTCGATGCAATATCTATCACATTTCGTGATAGTCCCTTTGTAAAGGGATCTGCCAGGTTTTTGTCTGTTTGAATATACGTAACAGTTATTACTCCGGAGTTTCTCAACTTCCTGACAGACTTCAAACGTCTCTTCACGTGTCTTGATGACTTTGCATTATCTTTAGAATTGTTTACTTTAGCGATAATCGTTTGGTTGTCACAATTCATAAGAATAGCCGGTACAGGTTTTTCAACCACAGGCAAGTCCATCAAGAGCTCACGCAGCCATTCTGCCTCAACAGTAGCTGTGTCTAAAGCAGTTAATTCTGCTTCCATAGTTGACCTCGTCAATATGGTTTGCTTGCAAGACCTCTATGACACTGCGCCACCTCCATGAGTAAATACATACCCACTTGTTGCGTAGAGTACATCAACATCGGAGATCTAGTTTGAATCACTATATCCTTCTAGCACAGCAGGATGCCCTGAATAAGTAATTCCGAAACTCATAGTACCTCTCAGATAGCGCAAGACCCTTTCTAGTGCATGCCAATGATCATCACCCGGGTTGGACATGAACCTACTCAGTTTGCTCACAGCAAAAGAGATATCTGGTCTTGTAGCGCTAGCTAAGTACATGAGTGAACCGACAATTTGAGAGTATCTTAATTGATCTCTTGTTTCTTTCTTATTCTTTCTGAGTGTCACACTAGGATCATAAGGTGTTGGAGAAGGCTTGCTATCCATAAATCCGAACCGGCTCAAGACCTTCTCAACATAGTGAGATTGCGTTAGAGTAATCCCACTCTCATCCTTAATAAGTTTGATGTTTAGAATTACATCGGCTTCTCCCAGATCTTTCATGTCAAAACTTTTTGATAGAAAAGACTTGACCTCATTGATCGCATTAATGTTTGTACCAAAGATCAGTATGTCATCCACATACAAACATAATATGACACTATTGCCCCCACCATGGCGATAGTAAACACACCTATCAGCCTCGTTAATGACAAATCCTGCAGAAGTCAGAGTTCTTTCAAACTTCTCATGCCATTGCTTAGGTGCCTGTTTCAGGCCATACAAAGATTTTAACAACTTGCACACTTTTCTCTCTTCACCCTTTACCACAAACCCGTCAGACTGATCCATATAGATTTCCTCTTCCAACTCTCCATTGAGGAAAGCTGTCTTTACATCCATTTGATGAATGATAAGACCATAAGAGGCAGCCAAGGAAAGTAACACTCGAATGGTGGTCATTCTAGCAACGGGTGAATAGGTGTCAAAGTAATCTTCGCCTTCTTTCTGAGTGTAGCCCTTGGCCACTAGCCGCGCCTTGTACTTATCAATAGTACCATCAGGCTTTAGCTTCTTTTTGAACACCCACTTACAGCCCACAGGTTTACAACCATATGGTCTATCAGTTAGTTCCCAAGTTCCATTAGAAAGAATTGAGTCCATCTCATTATGAACAGCTTCTTTCCAATCATCTACATCCGGAGATGCATATGCCTCTGCAATCGTCTTGGGTGTGTCGTCCACAAGGTATACAATGAAATCATCACCAAAGGATTTTGCAATCCTTTGTCTCTTGTTCCTTATAGGAACTTCATTGTTATCCTTCTCAAGGACTTCCTCATGTGATTGTTCGAAATATTCATCAGTTGTACTAGATTCAGGAATTATCTCAGAAGAAAATCTAGCAATGTTATGCATATCTTTCATAGGAAATATGTTCTCAAAAAATGTTGCATCACGAGATTCCATTATAGTATCAACATGCATATCAGGTACTTCAGATTTTACCACTAAAAATCTATAAGCAATGCTCCGTTGAGCATACCCTAGAAAGACACAATCCATTGTCTTTGGTCCAAGTTTGTGTTTCTTAGGAATAGGAATATTGACCTTTGCAAAACATCCCCAAGTGCGCAAATAAGAAAGTGATGGTTTTCTCCCAACCCACTCCTCATAAGGGGTTCTCCTTATTATTGTTAGGAACTCTATTCAGGACATGACATGAAGTCAATAGAGCCTCCCCCCACCATGCCTTAGATAAACCAACAGTGTCTAACATGGCATTCACCAAGTCAGTCAATGTGCGGTTTTTTCTCTCGGCAACTCCATTTGATTGAGGTGAATAGGGAGGCGTCCTCTCATGAATAATACCATGTTCCTCACAAAATTCATCAAATACTTTGGGAAAATACTCTCCACCACGATCAGACCTAAGACACTTGATCTTTCTCTCTAGTTGATTTTCAACTTCAGCTTTATAGATTTTAAAGTAGTCTAATGCTTCATCTTTAGTTTGCAACAAATAAACATAGCAAAATCTAGTCGCATCATCAATCAAAGTCATGAAATATCTCTTTCCACCTTTTGTCAACACACCATTCATCTCACAAAGATCAGAATGTATGAGTTCTAGAGGTGCCAAGTTTCTCTCCTCGGCAGCCTTATGAGGCTTTCGAGGTTGCTTCGATTGCACACAACTATGGCACTTAGAACCTTTGGCAACAGTGAAATTCGGAATTAAACTCATACTAGATAGCCGAGACATTAAACCAAAATTAATATGACATAAATGAGAGTGCCAAATACTTGCATCATCATTAACACTAGCACACATTTGGTTTACTGACTTATTGCAAAAATCTGAAAGGGAAAAGCGGAACAAGCCTCCGCACTCATAGCCTTTGCCTATAAATTGTCCAAATCTTGACACGATTACTTTATTCGACTCTAAAACTACCTTAAACCCATCTCGACATAGAAGGGAGCCGCTAACTAGATTCTTGTTCATAGTAGGGACATGCTGCACGTTCCTTAATTGCACGATCTTTCCCGAAGTAAACTTCAGATCCACCGTGCCAATGCCACGAACAGAAGCATGTGACCCATTCCCCATTAGGACGGAAGAATCCCTTGCGACCTGATAAGAAGTAAACAGGGAGACGTCAGCACACACATGAACGTTGGCACCCGAATCAATCCACCATGAAGATGATTGAAACACTGAAAGCACAATAGGTAAATTACCATACCCATCAGTATTGCTAGCGGTCACCATGTTGACAGTCTTGGAGCTCGTTTTCCCTCTGCGGTCTGCACGTTCAGGGCATTCCTTGGAAAAGTGTCCGGGCTTCCCATAGGCGTAACACTCTAGCTCAGCCTTGTTGAACTTCTTCTTCTTGAAGGTAGTAGTCTTGCTAGGCTTGTTGAAAACAGGTTTGTTTTTCCCTTTGTTCTTGTTCTGTGGGTACCTCTGCACCATATTGGCGGTAGGCTGAACCTCACCTCCTTTCTCAGTAGTGTCTTTAGCCCGAGCTTTTTCTTCAACATCAAGAGATGCAATCAGATTTTCAACTGATATCTCCTGTCTCTTAGGTTTCAGAGTTGTGGCAAAATTCCTCCATGAAGGAGGCAACTTTGCAATCATGCACCCAGCCACGAATTTGTCGGGTAGAACACACTTAAGGAGTTCAAGTTCTTTCACAATGCACTGTATCTCATGAGCTTATTCAACCACAGAACGGTTATTCACCATCTTGTAGTCATGAAAACTCTCCATGATGTACAGTTCACTGCCTGCATCTGTTGCACCGAATTTTGCATTCAGTGCATCCCACAGAGTCTTTCCGTCATCTATGTGCATATACACATCACACAGATAGTCAGCAAGAACACTCAGAATGCATCCCACAAACATAGTACTGGCTTCATGGAATTTTCTCTGATCTTCGTCAGACATTCCCTCTGGAGCACCAACACTAACGTGGAAAACTTTCAGAGCAGTAAGCCAGAGCGTGGTCTTCACCTGCCACCTCTTAAAGTGCACACCGGTAAATTTATCCGGCCTCAGTGCATCAGCGAATCCAGCCATAGTTAACTCAGGAAATTGCCTACAATTAGGTTTTTGGATTGTTGGAAAATTAGGCAAGTTCATGATTAATTCCAGTAAATAATTCATGACTAGAACAGATACTAGCATGCAACAATCTAGCAAACTAAAAGAACAACAAGACATGCATAACAGCAGCGAACACGAAACAATAGCTGTAGAGACAGACATGAACAGATGATGTTGGACATACTGTTCGTTAGCTATTGTGGGTGCGACGGTGTTGATGACGATGTTGGCGACGATCTGTTGCTGACGGCGATGAAGACGACGATGAGTAGCACTGCCCGACTTGGATGGAAGACGACCTGTGATGACGAATTTGAGCAGTCGAGTAGAGCGCTTCCCAAAAACCTAATTCGTCCTCTCCCGGTGCAGGATCGCAAGGACGAACGGTTCCGGAGACCTGCTCTCCCACGAGCCGATGCACACCGGCGTTTGGGATGAAGTAGACTACGACGGTGGCGCAAGTTGCGAGATGAGGCAAAACCCTAGGTGTTTTTCGGTGTGTCTTTGGCCGCAGCCGGTAGCTGTATATATATTAGGACCAGAGGCGGTATTGTGTTGCGATCACAATCCCAAACCGACTCGGTTTCTAAATCATATACTTACTGGACAAGAAATCAAAAACTTGTCTGCCTAGACATAAAAAATAAAACGGCAAAAGGAAGCTGCGCCCCTGCAAGGAGACGGATCGGATTTCGGCGGACCATTTATTGGGGAACGCAGTAATTTCAAAAAAAATTCCTACGAACACGCAAGATCTATCTAGGTGATGCATAGCAACGAGCGGGAGTGTGTGTCCACGTACCCTCATAGACCGAAAGCGGAAGCGTTTAGTAACGCGGTTGATGTAGTCGAACGTCTTCGCGATCCAACCAATTAAGTACCGAACACACGGCACCTCCGGGATCTGCACACGTTCAGCTCGGTGACGTCCCTCGAACTCTTGATCCTGCTGAAGCCGAGGGAGAGTTCCGTCAGCACGATGGCGTGGTGACGGTGATGATGAAGTGATTCCGGCAGGGCTTCGCCTAAGCTCTCCGAAAATATGACCGAGGTGGAAATCTATGGAGGGGGGCACCGCACACGGCTAAAAACAATCAACTTGTGTGTACTAGGGTGCCCCCTGCCCCCGTATATAAAGGAGCAAGGGAGAGGCCGGCCGGCCCTCATAGGGCGTGCCAAGGGGGGAGGAATCCTACTCCTAGTAGGAGTAGGTTTCCCCCTTTCCTAGTCCAACTAGGAGGAGAAGGAATGGGAGGGAGAGGGAGAGGGAAAGAGGGGCTGCGCCCCCCTCCCCTAGTCCAATTCGGACTCCCCTTGGGGGGGGGGGGCGCCACCTCCTGGCTGCTGCCCTCTCTCTCCCCTAAAGCCCACTAAGGGCCCATAACTTTCCCGGGGGGGGGGGGGGGGGGGTTCCGGTAACCCTCCGGCACTCCGGTTTTATCCGAAACCTTCCAGAACACTTCCGGTGTCCGAATAACATGGTCCAATATATCAATCTTTATGTCTCGACCATTTCGAGACTCCTCGTCATGTCCGTGATCACATCCAGGATTCCGAACTACCTTTGGTACATCAAAACACATAAACTCATAATACCGATCGTCATCGAACGTTAAGCGTGCGGACCCTACTGGTTCGAGAACTATGTAGACATGACCGAGACTCATCTCCGGTCAATAACCAATAGCGGAACCTGGATGCTCATATTGGCTCCCACATATTCTATGAAGATCTTTATCGGTCAAAACGCATAACAACATACGTTGTTCCCTTTGTCATCGGTATATTACTTGCCCGAGATTCGATAGTCGGTATCATCATACCTAGTTCAATCTCGTTACCGGCAAGTCTCTTTACTCATTCCGTAATGCATCATCCCATAACTAACTCATTAGTCACATTGCTTGCAAGGCTTCATATGATGTGCATTACTGAGAGGGCCCAGAGATACCTCTCCGACAATCGGAGTGACAAATCCTAATCTCGATCTATGAGCATCTTTATAATCACCCAGTTACGTTGTGACGTTTGATAGCACACTAAGTGTTCCTCCGGTATTCGGGAGTTGCATAATCTCATAGTCATAGGAACTTGTATAAGTCATGAAGAAAGCAATAGCAACAAACTAAACGATCATCGTGCTAGGCTAATGGATGGGTCTTGTCAATCACATCATTCTCTAATGATGTGATCCCGTTCATCAAATGACAACTCATGTCTATGGCTAGGAAACTTAACCATCTTTGATTAACGAGCTAGTCAAGTAGAGGCATACTAGTGACACTCTGTTTGTCTATGTATTCACACATGTATTAAGTTTCTGGTTAATACAATTCTAGCATGAATAATAAACATTTATCATGATATAAGGAAATATAAATAACAACTTTATTATTGCCTCTAGGGCATATTTCCTTTAGTCTCCCACTTGCACTAGAGTCAATAATCTAGATTACACAGTAATGATTCTAACACCCATGGAGTCTTGGTGCTGATCATGTTTTGCTCGTGAGAGAGGTTTAGTCAACGGGTCTGCCATATTCAGATCCGTATGTATTTTGCAAATTTCTATGTCTACAATGCTCTGCATGGAGCTACTCTAGCTAATTGCTCCCACTTTCAATATGTATCCAGATTGAGACTCAGAGTCATCCAGATCGGTGTTAAAGTTTGCATCGACGTAACTCTTTACGATGAACTCTTTATCACCTCCATAACCGAGAAATATTTCCTTAGTCCTCTTAGGTAACTAAGGATAACTTTGACCGCTATCCAGTGATCCACTCCTGGATCACTATCGTACCTCCTTGCTAAACTCATAGCAAGACACACAACTGGTCTGGTACATAGCATGGCATACTTTATAGAACCTATGACTGAGGCATAGGGAATGACTTTCATTCTCTTTCTATCTTCTGCCGTGGTCGTGTTTTGAGTCTTACTCAATTTTACACCTTGTAACACACGCAAGAACTCCTTCTTTGACTGTTCCATTTTGAACTACTTCAAAATCTTGTCAAGGTATGTACTCATTGAAAAAATCTTATCAAGCATCTTGATCTATCTCTATAGATCTTGATGCTCAATATGTAAGCAGCTTCACCGAGGTCTTTCTTTGAAAAACTCCTTTCAAACACTCCTTTATGCTTTCCAGAAAAAAATTCTACATCATTTCCGATCAACAATATGTCATTCACATATACTTATCAGAAAGACTGTAGTGCTCCCACTCACTTTCTTGTAAATACAGGCTTCACCGCAAGTCTGTATAAAACTATATGCTTTGATCAACTTATCAAAGCGTAAATTCCAACTCCGAGATGCTTGCACCAGTCCATAGATGGATCGCTGGAGCTTGCACACTTTGTTAGCACCTTTAGGATTGACAAAACCTTCTGGTTGCATCATATACAACTTCTTATTTAATAAATCCATTAAAGAAATGCAGTTTTGACATCCATTTGCCAGATTTCATAAAATGCGGCAATTGCTAACAAGATTCGGACAGACTTAAGCATCGATACGAGTGAGAAAATCTCACCGTAGTCAACACCTTGAACTTGTTGAAAACCTTTTGCGACAATTCGAGCTTTGTAGATAGAAACACTACTATCAGCGTCTGTCTTCCTCTTGAAGATCCATTTATTCTCAATGACTTGCCGATCATCGGGCAAGTCCACCAAAGTCCATACTTTGTTCTCATACATGGATCCCATCTCAGATTTCATGGCCTCAAGCCATTTCGCGGAATCTGGGCTCATCATCGCTTCCTCATAGTTCGTAGGTTCGTCATGGTCTAGTAACATGACTTCCAGAACAGGATTACTATACCACTCTGGTGCGGAACGTACTCTGGTTGACCTACGAGGTTCTGTAGTAACTTGATCTGAAGTTTCATGATCATCATCATTAGCTTCCTCACTAATTGGTGTAGGCATCACTAGAACTGATTTCTGTGATGAACTACTTTCCAATTCAAGAGAAGGTACCGCTACCTCATCAAGTTCTACTTTCCTCCCACTCACTTCTTCCGAGAGAAACTCCTTCTCTAGAAAGGATCCATTCTTAGCAACAAATATCTTGCCTTCGGATCTGTGATAGAAGGTGTACCCAACAATTTCTTTTGGGTATCCTATGAAGACGCACTTCTCCGATTTGGGTTCGAGCTTATCAGACTGAAGCTTTTTCACATAAGCATTGCAACCCCAAACTTTAAGAAACGACAGCTTAGGTTTCTTGCCAAACCACAGTTCATACGGTGTCGTCTCAACGGATTTAGATGGTGCCCTATTAAACGTGCATGCAGCTGTCTCTAATGCATAACCCCAAAATGATAGTGGTAAATCGGTAAGAGACATCATAGATCGCACCATATTTAATAAAGTACAGTTACGACGTTCGGACACACCATTACGCTGTGGTGTTCCAGGTGGCGTGAGTTGCGAAACTATTCCACATTGTTTTAAATGAAGACCAAACTCGTTACTCAAATATTTGCCTCCGCGATCAGATCATAGAAACTTTATTTTCTTGTTACGATGATTTTCCACTTCACTCTGAAATTCTTTGAACTTTTCAAACGTTTCAGACTTGTGTTTCATTAAGTAGATATACCCATATCTGCTCAAATCATCTGTGAAGGTCAGAAAATAATGATACCCGCCGCGAGCCTCAATACTCATCGGACCGCATACATCGGTATGTATTATTTCCAATAAGTCTGTAGCTCGCTCCATTGTTCCGGAGAACGGAGTTTTAGTCATCTTGCCCATGAGGCATGGTTCGCAAGCATCAAATGATTCATAATCAAGTGATTCCAAAAGCCCATCAGTATGGAGTTTCTTCATGCGCTTTACACCAATATGACCTAAACGGCAGTGCCACAAATAAGTTGCACTATCATTACTAACTTTGCATCTTTTGGCTTCAATATTATGAATATGTGTATCACTACTATCGAGATTCAATAAACCATTTACATTGGGTGTATGACCATAGAAGGTTTTTATTCATGTAAACAGAACAACAATTATTCTCTAACTTAAATGAATAACCGTATTGCAATAAACATGATCCAAGCATATTCATGCTCAACGCAAACACCAAATAACATTTATTTTGCAATAAACATGATCCAATCATATTCATGCTCAACGCAAACACCAAATAACATTTATTTAGGTTCAACACTAATCTCGAAAATAGAGGGAGCGTGCGATGGTGATCTTATCAACCTTGGAATCTCTTCCAACACACATCGTCACCTCGTCCTCAACTAGTCTCTGTTCATTTTGCAACACCTTTTTCGAGTTACTAATCATAGCAACTAAACCGGTATCAAATACCTTAGGGTTACTATGAACACTAGTAAAATACACATCAATAACATGTATATCACATATACCTTTGTTCACTTTGCCATCCTTCTTATCCGCCAAGTATTTGGGTAGTTCCGCTTCCAGTGACCATTTCCTTTGCAGTAGAAGCACTCAGTTTCAGGCTTGGGTTCAGCTTTGGGCTTCTTCACGGGAGTAGCAACTTTCTTGCCATTCTTTTGAAGTTTCCTTTTCATTCCCTTGCCCTTTTTCTTGAAACTAGTGGTCTTGATAACCATCAACACTTGATGTTATTTCTTGATTTCTACCTTCGCTGATTTCAGCATCGCGAAGAGCTTGGGAATCATTTTCGTCATCCCTTGCATATTATAGTTCATCACGAAGTTCTAGTAACTTGGTGATAGTGACTAGAGAATTCTGTCAATCACTTATCAAGCGATTGTAGTACTCAGACATTCTGAGCACATGCTCACTGGTTGAGCTATTCTCCTCCATCTTGTAGGCAAAGTATTTGTCAGAGGTCTCATACCTCTCGACACAGGCATGAGTCTGAAATACCAACTTCATCTCTTGGAACATCTCATATGCTCCATGGTGTTCAAAATGTTTTTGAAGTCCCGGTTCTAAGCCATAAATCATGGCGCACTAAACTATCAAGTAGTCATCATATTGAGCTTGCTAAACGTTCATAACGTTTGCATCTGCTCCTGCAATAGGTCTGTCACCTAGCGGTGCATCAAGGACATAATTCTTCTGTGCAGCAATGAGGATAATCCTCAGATCACGGAACCAGTCCGCATCATTGCTACTATCATCTTTCAACTTAGTTTTCTCTAGGAACATATCAAAAATAAAACAGGGGAGCTATACGCGAGCTATTGATATACAACATAATTTGCAAATACTACCAGGACTAAGTTCATGATAAATTAAAGTTCAATTAATCATATTACTTAAGAACTCCCACTTAGATAGACATCCCTCTAGTCATCTAAATGATCACGTGATCCATATCAACTAAACCATGTCCGATCATCACGTGAGATGGAGTAGTTTTCAATGGTGAACATCGCTATGTTGATCATATCTACTATATGATTCACGCTCGACCTTTCGGTCTCCAGTGTTCCGAGGCCATATCTGCATATGCTAGGCTCGTCAAGTTTAACCCGAGTATTCCGCACGTGCAAAACTGTCTTGCACCCGTTGTATGTGAACGTAGAGCTTATCACACCCGATCATCACGTGGTGTCTCAGCACGAAGAACTTTCGCAACGGTGCATACTCAGGGAGAACACTTGTATCTTGAAATTTAGTGAGAGATCATCTTATAATGCTACCATCGAACTAAGCAAAATAAGATGCATAAAGGATAAACATCGCATGCAATCAATATAAGTGATATGATATGGCCATCATCATCTTGTGCCTTTGATCTCCATCTCGAAAGCACCGTCATGATCACCATCGTCACCGGCACGACACCTTGATCTCCATCGTAGCATCATTGTCGTCTCGCCAACTATTGCTTCTACGACTATTGCTACCGCTTAGTGATAAAGTAAAAACAATTACATGGCGATTGCATTGCATACAATAAAGTGACAACCATATGGCACCTGCCAGTTGCCGATAACTCTGTTACAAAACATGATCATCTCATACAATAAAATATAGCATCATGTCTTGACCATATCACATCACCACATGCTCTGCAAAAACAAGTTAGACGTCCTATACTTTGTTGTTGCAAGTTTTACGTGGCTGCTACGGGTTTAGAAGAACCGATTCTTACTTACGCAAAACAACAACGTGGTGTAGTGATTGCTTTTTGATCTTCTAAAAGAACCCTCTTCATTGAAACCGATTCAACTAAAGTGAGAGAGACAGACACCCGCCAGTAACCTTTAAGCAACGAGTGCTCATAGCGGTCAAACCAGTCTCACGTAAGCGTACGCGTAATGTCGGTCCGGGCCGCTTCATCTCACAATACCGCTGAACCAAGTAACAACTAGTAACGGCAAGCAATATGTATACACCCACGCCCACAACTCCTTTGTGTTCTACTCGTGCAAATCATCTACGCATAGACCTGGCTCGGATGCCACTGTTGGGGAACGCAGTAATTTCAAAAAAAATTCCTACGAACACGCAAGATCTATCTAGGTGATGCATAGCAACGAGCGGGAGAGTGTGTCCACGTACCCTCATAGACCGAAAGCGGAAGCGTTTAGTAACGCGGTTGATGTAGTCGAACGTCTTCGCGATCCAACCGATCAAGTACCGAACGCACGGCACCTCCGGGATCTGCACACGTTCAGCTCGATGACGTCCCTCGAACTCTTGATCCAGCTGAGGCCGAGGGAGAGTTCCGTCAGCACGACGGCGTGGTGACGGTGATGATGAAGTGATTCTGGCAGGGCTTTGCCTAAGCTCTCCAAAAATATGACCGAGGTGGAAATCTGTGGAGGGGGGCACCACACACGGCTAAAAACAATCAACTTGTGTGTACTAGGGTGCCCCCCTGCCCCCGTATATAAAGGAGCAAGGGGGAGGCCGGCCGGCCCTCATAGGGTGCGCCAAGGGGGGAGGAATCCTACTCCTAGTAGGAGTAGGTTTCCCCCTTTCGTAGTCCAACTAGGAGGAGAAGGAAAGGGAGGGAGAGGGAGAGGGAAAGAGGGGCTGCGCCCCCCTCCCCTAGTCCAATTCGGACTCCCCTTGGGGAGGGGGGGGGGGGCGCCACCTCCTGGCTGCTGCCCTCTCTCTCCCCTAAAGCCCACTAAGGGCCCATAACTTCCCGGGGGGGAGGGGTTCCGGTAACCCTCGGCACTCCGATTTTATCCGAAACCTTCCGGAACACTTCCGGTGTACGAATAACATGGTCCAATATATCAATCTTTATGTCTCGACCATTTCGAGACTCCTCGTCATGTCCGTGATCACATCCAGGATTCCTAACTACCTTCGGTACATCAAAACACATAAACTCATAATACCGATCGTCATCGAACGTTAAGCGTGCGGACCCTACGGGTTCGAGAACTATGTAGACATGACCGAGACTCATCTCCGGTCAATAACCAATAGCGGAACCTGGATGCTCATATTGGCTCCCACATATTCTACGAAGATCTTTATTGGTCAAACCGCATAACAACATACGTTGTTCCCTTTGTCATCGGTATGTTACTTGCCCGAGATTCGATCGTCGGTATCACCATACCTAGTTCAATCTCGTTACCGGCAAGTCTCTTTACTCGTTCCGTAATGCATCATCCCATAACTAACTCATTAGTCACATTGCTTGCAAGGCTTCATATGATGTGCATTACCGAGAGGGCCCAGAGATACCTCTCCGACAATCGGAGTGACAAATCCTAATCTCGATCTATGCCAACTCAACAAACACCTTCGGAGACACCTGTAGAGCATCTTTATAATCACCCAGTTACGTTGTGATGTTTGGTAGCACACTAAGTGTTCCTCCGGTATTCGGGAGTTGCATAATCTCATAGTCATAGGAACTTGTATAAGTCATGAAGAAAGCAATAGCAACAAACTAAACGATCATCGTGCTAGGCTAATGGATGGGTCTTGTCAATCACATCATTCTCTAATGATGTGATCCCGTTCATCAAATGACAACTCATGTCTATGGCTAGGAAACTTAACCATCTTTGATTAACGAGCTAGTCAAGTAGAGGCATACTAGTGACACTCTGTTTGTCTATGTATTCACACATGTATTAAGTTTCCGGTTAATACAATTCTAGCATGAATAATAAACATTTATCATGATATAAGGAAATATAAATAACAACTTTATTATTGCTTCTAGGGCATATTTCCTTCACCATTCACGCGCATGTCGCACATACGCGCCGCCTCGCCTCGCCACGCCACGCCACGGCCCGGACCGGCCAGGCGAGGCGAGGCGAGCGAGCGCGCGCGTGTGGTCTTTCCTTTCTCTTCTCACACACCACTTAGAGTGGTGGAGAGAACCCACTATATAAAGAGGTCCAACTCTTCTTCAACTTCCGGGGTGGGACTAAACTTTAGCACCACCACTTGCCATTTTACACATGGGCTTTGAGATTTCAGAAATTGCTATGGGCCTAGCCCATTAATTCTAATAGGTTCACCGTCCGTTTAGGCTTAGAAATAGCACCGGATTTGATTTCGCTCATGCTCGGTTTGTCGGTTCAGTGGTTGCGCCTGGTTTGATTTTGCTCATCCTCGCCGTCGCCCGTTTGGGGTCGCGTCTGGTTCTGTTTTGCTCGTCCTCGCCGTCGCCCGCTTGGAGTCGCGTTCGGTTCAATTTTGCTCGCCCTCGCTATCGCGGCGGTCTGATCCGTCAAGCAGAGCATAGACCAGATTGATCTTCGACTTCCTCGTCAGAGCAAAGACCTACACATCTAGCATGCTACTTTTATAGGTGTGTGTGTGCCTAGCCTGCTACCGCTGCCGCTGGTGTATGCATACATGTGTTTGAGCTACTTCTGCTTTTGTGTGCGTATATGCAACACATGTGTGAGGTGATTAGCTTAGACAACACATGCTTTTCTGGGATTAAGTTCATCTGTGAACTCCTAAAAAGACGAACATGTGCATGTTCTTTATCCCTTTTTCAGATTTTATAGTTGCCCACAATCACCCATACAGTTGCCTAGAACCATGTATCCAGTTGCCCGATCCTCATGAACAGAAATATTACCAAGACCATAATTTGGCTAATATTTAAAGGTTTTAAATACCTTTCAATTAAGATTGTGTCATAGATATGCATCAAAAATTGCATCTCCTCGGGATGGGATCCCTTGGTATGATCGTAAATACTTGACGAATAATCATAGAGGGGGAGCGCTGTGGAGCTGGTCATGGGGACATAACTAAAACCATAAAGTGTTTTTAGGGGATTAAGTTTATTTATGAGCCCCCCTCCAAAAATGAATATGTGTATGTTCTTTATCCGTTTTTTTAGGTGTCATAGTTTTCTACAATCAGCCATACTGTTGCCTAAAACCATGTATCCAATTGCCCACAATCAACCATACTGTTGCCTAAAACCATGTATCCAGTAGCCCACAATCAACCATACAGTTGTCTAAAAGCTTGTATTCAGTTGCCCAATCCTCATGAATAGAAACATTACTAAGACCATAATTTGGCTTATATGTAAAGGTTTTAGATACCTTTCAAGTTTGTGTCATATAGATGCTTTAAGAATTTATCTCCACGGGATGGGATCCCTTGGTATGATCGTAAATACTTGGCAAATAATCATAGAGGGGAAGGATGGTGGAGTTGGTCATGGGGACATAACTAAAACCACGAAGTGTTTTTAGAAGATTAAATTTATCCGTGAACCCTCCAAAAATGAACATGTGTATGTTCTTTATCCCTTTTTCAGGCGTCATAGTTGCCCACAGTCAACTATACAGTTGCCTAAAATCAAGTATCCAGTTGCCCACAATCAACCATACAATTTGCCTAAAACCATGTATCCAGTTGCCCAATCCTCATAAAAAGAAACACTACCAAGACCATCATTTGGTAAATATCTAAAGTTTTTAGATACCAGCAATTAAGTTTGTGTCATAGAGTTGGAGTCAAGATTTTCCTCTCCTCGGGTGGGATACCTTGGTGCGACCGTAGAGGGGAGCCGGGTGGAACTGGTCAGGTTTCCTAGCCGGAGATATGGGGCACATGACTATGTGTGTGTGTGTGTGTGCGCGCGTGCGTGCGTGCGCGCGCGCGTTTCCTCCTCTGCTACTGCCTAGTTGCCCAAGGAAAATAGTGGAGTTGTTCAGAAAAATGCACAGAGTTGCCCGCTAATCACATCTCATCAGGATCACAGGCACCCGCAAAACTGGGGGAGGGGGCTGCATTGGGCTGCCCCATATTTCTCGTAAGTTGTCTACCACGGTTTTGATTGTCAGCCATATCTGGACCAAATTAGGATTAAAGTTAGAAAAACAAATTAGGTAGGCAACTTCACTCTAAAATCTTTATCCCTTTTTCAGGTGTTATAGTTGCCCACAATTAATCATCCAATTGCCTAAAACCAACTATCCAGTTGCCCACAATCAGCAAATAGTTTGCCTAAAACCATGTATCCAGTTGCCCAATGCTCTGAAGGAAATATGCCCTAGAGGCAATAATAAAGTTATTATTTATTTCCTTATTTCATGATAAATGTTTATTATTCATGCTAGAATTGTATTAACCGGAAACTTAGTACATGTGTGAATACATAGACAAACAGAGTGTCCCTAGTATGCCTCTACTAGACTAGCTCGTTAATCAAAGATGGTTAAGTTTCCTAGCCATGGACATGTGTTGTCATTTGATGAACGGGATCACATCATTAGGAGAATGATGTGATGGACAAGACCCATCCGTTAGCTTAGCATGATGATCGTTTAGTTTGTTGCTATTGCTTTCTTCATGACTTATACATGTTCCTATGACTATGAGATTATGCAACTCCCAAATACCGGAGGAACATCTTGTGTGCTATCAAACGTCACAACGTAACTGGGTGATTATAAAGATGCTCTACAGGTGTCTCCGAAGGTGTTTGTTGAGTTGGCATAGATCGAGATTAGGATTTGTCACTCCGAGTATCGGAGAGGTATCTCTGGGCCCTCTCGGTAATGCACATCATATGAAGGCTTGCAAGCAATGTGACTAATGAGTTAGTTACGGGATGATGCACTACGGAACGAGTAAAGAGGCTTGCCAGTAACGAGATTGAACTAGGTATGATGATACCGACGATCGAATCTCGGGCAAGTAACATACCGATGACAAAGGGAACAACGTATGTTGTTATGCGGTTTGACCGATAAAGATCTTCGTAGAATATGTAGGAGCCAATATGAGCATCCAGGTTCCTCTATTGGTTATTGACCGGAGATGTGTCTCGGTCATGTCTACATAGTTCTCGAACCCGTAGGGTCCGCACGCTTAACGTTGGATGACGATTTGTATTATGAGTTATGTGATTTGATGACCGAAGTTTGTTCGGAGTCCCGGATGAGATCGGGGACATGACGAGGAGTCTCGAAATGGTCGAGAGGTAAAGATTCATATATTGGAAGGCTATATTCGTACATCGGAAAGGTTCCGAGTGATTCGGGTATTTTTCGGAATACCGGAGAGTTACGGGAATTCACCGGGAGAAGTAATGGTCCTTATTGGGCCATACGGGAAAAGAGGAGGCAGTCCAAGGGGTGGCTGCGCCCCCCCCCCCCCCATGGCAAGTCCGAATTGGACTAGGGAGGGGGCGGCGCCCCCCTCTTTCCTTCTCCCTCTCTCTCCTTCCCTCTCTCCCCCTCTTGGAAAAGGAAGGTGAGTCCTACTAGGATTGGGAATCCTAATAGGACTCCCCCTTGGTGCGCCTCCCCATTAGGCCGGCCACCTCCTCCCTCCCTCCTTTATATACGAGGGCGGGGGGCACCCCAAAGAGACACCAAGATTTGTCTTAGCCGTGTGCGGTGCCCCCCTCCACAGATTTCCACCTCGGTCATATTTTCGGAGAGCTTAGGCGAAACCCTGCCGGAATCACTTCATCATCACCGTCACCATGCCGTCGTGCTGACGAAACTCTCCCTCGGCCTCAGCTGTATCAAGAGTACGAGGGACGTCACCGAGCTGAACGTGTGCAGATCGCGGAGGTGCCGTGCGTTCTGTACTTGATCGGTTGGATCGCGAAGACGTTCGACTACATCAACCGCGTTACTAAACGCTTCCGCTTTCGGTCTATGAGGGTACATAGACACACTCTCCCCGCTCGTTGCTATGCTTCTCCTAGATAGATCTTGCGTGATCGTAGGAAATTTTTTGAATACTACGTTCCCCAACATGCTCATGAAGAGAAACATTTACCAAGACCATTATTTGGTAAATATCTAAAGGTTTTAGATACCTCTAATTAAGTTTGTGTCATAGAGGCGGAGTCAAGATTTTCTTCTCCTCGGGTGGGATCCCTAGGTGTGACCGTGGATGGGAGTGGGTGGAACTAGTCAAGTTTTCTAGCTGGAGATATGAGGCGACTATGTGTGTGTGCGTCGCGCACGCGCGCGTTTTTGTGTGTGTGTGTGTGTGTGTGTGTGTGTGTGTGTGTGTTTTCTCCTCTGCAACCGCCTAGTTACCCAAGGAAAACTATGAAGTGCCACGGACATCTGCTTGTTTCTGCTACAACTGTTTCCCACTTTTTGTGTTTCTTTGTAATTGAGTTGCTTTGATCTTTTGCTACAACATACGAGAAGGTGGATGAGGGGGGGGGGGGAGTAGATCGAATATTTATCCATAAAGGCTATTCAAGTTGCTCATACATTTTTTCCTCTGCCTAAAGTAGATGCTAGGGGAGTTGCTTGGTTTTGCTAGGACAATTGCTTGGTTTTGCTAGGGCAGTTGCTTGTTTTTCTTCTAGAACAGTTTTGCATTTTTGTGTTTTTTATATTGAGTTACAAGCAAAAGGGCCGCTCAACCTGATGCTTCACAGGGCGAAATGGTGGATCAACAGGAGGTACCTGTGGTTTTATCAGATTTTTTTGATGAAACGATGAAGATGAAGAAGGAAGGCAACCGGAACGGGCGAAGAGAGGTGGATAGGAAGTAATTCTAAAAAATACTCCCTCCGTTCCTAAATATAGGGTGTATAGTTTTTGGCACGGAAATTAAAGAACGCACGTGGAGGGAATATTTCACAAGTTTTGGGCGAGATTTCACCTGACTAATTGACATGAGAAAATAGAGGAGCTTGCTTGATATAAGTAAATGTAATCAAATCCCTAAAAAAATTATCCAAACGAGTGGTGCAACGCAATACACCTTATATTTCGGATTTTTTTCTCAAAAAACTACACACCTTATATCAAGGAACGGAGAGAGTATTGTATTAGTTGCATCACACGATAGAGGGAGTTACTCCTATTCTAAAAAAATACAATATTAGTAGATTAAGTTGCATCGGAATATATATGGAGCAGTTCAGTTCACATCAACAGTTGCATAAAAATGCCTGGAACACATTTTTGTTTTTTAATAGTTCCCCATGAATCACACTACAGTTGCCTATGTTAGAGAATATATATGCATTAGTGCCACCTATATATGTTGTCTCTACTTGTTGTTTTTGTGGTTCTTATTTTTGCACAAGGGTTGTCTGATATTACTGCAAGGAGCTTATGGGGCAATGATACGTCTATTTTGCATCATTCTTTCATATTGATATTTATTGCATTATGGGCTGTTATTACACATTATGGTACAATACTTATGCCTTTTCTCTCTTATTTTACAAGGTTTACACAGAGGGAGAATGCCGGCAGCTGGAATTCTGGACCGGAAAGGAGCAACTATGAGAGACCTATTCTGCACAACTCCAAAAGTCCTGAAAATTTACGGAGAATTATTTTGGAATATATATAAAATATTGGGTGAAGAAATACCAGAGGGGGACCCACCAGGTGGCCACAAGCCTGGGGGCGCACCCCTAGGGCTTGTGGGCCCCCTGGCAGGTCTCCGATGACCATCTTCTGCTATATGGAGGGTTTTGACCTAGAAAAAAATCAGAAGGAAGCTTTCGGGATGAAGCGCCGCCGTCTCGAGGCAGAACCTGGGCAGAAGCAATGTAGGGCTCCGTCGGAGCTGTTCTGCCGGGGAAACTTCCCTTCGGGAGGGAGAAATCGAAGCCATCGTCATCACCAACGATCCTCTCATCGAGAGGGTTTCAATCTCCATCAACATCTTCACCAGCACCATCTCCTCTCAAACCCTAGTTCATCTCTTGTATCCGATCTTTGTCTCAAACCCTCAGATTGGTACCCGTGGGTTGCTAGTTGTGTTGATTACTCCTTGTAGTTGATGCTAGTTGGTTTATTCGGTGGAAGATCATATGTTCAGATTCTTGATGATATTTATTACCCCTCTGATTATGAACATGAATATGCTTTGTGAGTAGTTATGTTTGTTCCTGAGGACATGGGAGAAGTCTTGTTATAAGTAATCATGTGAATTTGGTATTCGTTCGATTTGGGCCTAGGGGAAGGCATTGGGAAGTAATAAGTAGATGATGGGTTGCTAGAGTGACAGAAGCTTAAACCCTAGTTTATGTGTTGCTTCATAAGGGGCTGATTTGGATCCATATGTTTCATGCTATGGTTAGATTTATCTTAATTCTTCTTTCGTAGTTGCGGATGCTTGCGAGAGGGGTTAATCATAAGTGGGAGGCTTGTCCAAGTAAGGACAGCACCCAAGCACCGGTCCACCCACATATCAAATTATCAAAGTAACGAACGCGAATCATATGAGCATGATGAAAACTAACTTGAGAATAATTCCCATGTGTCCTCGGGAGTGCTTTGCTTTATATTAGAGTTCGTCCAGGCTTGTCCTTTGCTACAAAAAGGATTGGGCCACTTTACTGCACCTTTGTTACACTTGTTACTTGTTACCCGTTACGAATTATCTTATCACAAAACTATCTGTTACCGATAATTTCAGTGCTTGCAGAGAATACCTTGCTGAAAACCGCTTGTCATTTCCTTCTGCTCCTCATTGGGTTCGACACTCTTACTTATCGAAAGGACTAAGATAGATCCCCTATACTTGTGGGTCATCAAGACTCTTTTCTGGCATCGTTGCCGGGGAGTGAAGCGCCTTTGGTAAGTGGAATTTGGTAAGGAAACATTTATATTACGTGCTGAAATTTACTGTCACTTGTCACTATGGAAAATCATCCTTTGAGGGGTTTTTCGGGGTATCTTCACCCCGACCGGAAGAGCAAAGATTTGCCCCTCAACCTACTGAACCTACTGAAAATATTTATTATTAAATTCCTTCGGGTATGATAGAGAAACTGCTAGCTAATCCTTATGCAGGAGATGGAACATTACATCCTGATATGCATCTAATCTATGTGGATGAAGTTTGTGGATTATTTAAGCTTGCAGGTTTTCCCAAGGATGAATTCAAGAAGAAGGTCTTCCCTTTATCTTTGAAGGAGAGGGCATTGACATGGTATAGGCTATGCGATGATATTGGGACTTGGAATTACAACCGATTGAAATTGGAATTTCATCAGAAGTTTTATCCTGTGCATCTAGTTCATCGTGATCGGAATTATATATATATAATTTTTGGCCTCGTGAAGGAGAAAGTATCGCTCAAGCTTGGGGGATGCTTAAGTCAATGTTATATTCATGCCCCAATCATGAGCTCTCAAGAGAAATGATTGTTCAGAACTTCTATGCTCGGCTTTCTCATAATGATCAATCCATGCTTGATACTTCTTGTACTGGTTCTTTTATGAAGAGGACTATTGAATTCAAATGGGATTTATTGGAAAGAATTAAATGCAACTCTAAAGATTGGGAACTCGACGAAGGTAAGGAGTCAGGTATAAACCTTAAGTTTGATTGTGTTAAATCTTTTATGGATACCGATGCTTTTCATGAATTTAGCACTAAATATGGACTTGACTCTAAGATAGTAGCTTCTTTCTGTGAATCATTTGCTACTCATGTTGATCTCCCTAAGGAGAAGTGGTTTAAATATCATCCTCCCATTGAAGTAAAAATAGTAGAACCTATTAAAGCTGAAGAGGAAACTATTACTTATAATGTTGATCCTATTATTCCTACTGCTTATATTAAGAAACCACCTTTCCCTGTTAGAATAAAGGAACATGCTAAAGCTTCAGCTGTGGTTCGTAAGAGTTATACTAGAACAACTACACCCCCTGAACAAATTAAAGTTGAATCTAGTATTGCTATGGTTAAAGATCTCTTGGTCGATAATATTGATGGGCATGTTATTTATTTCTGTGATAAAGCTGCTAGAATTGCTAGACCCGATGATAGAGATAAACATAGACCTGTTGTTGGCATGCCTGTTGTTTCTATTAAAATAGGAGATCATTTTTATCATGGCTTATGTGATTTGGGTGCTAGTGTGAGTGCAATTCCCTTTACTTTATATCAATAAATTATGAATGATATTGCACCTGCTGAAATAGAAGATATTGATGTCACTATTAAGCTTGCCAATAGAGATACTATATCACCAATTGGGATTGTTAGAGATGTTGAAGTCTTGTGTGGGAAAATAAAATACCCTACTGATTTTCTAGTTCTTGGTTCCCCACAAGATGATTTTTGTCCCATTATATTTGGTAGACTTTTCTTGAACACTGTTAATGCCAAAATAGATTGTGAGAAAGAAATTGTTAGTGTAAGCTTTGGGGATGTGTCTCATGAGTTTAATTTCTCCAAATTTCGTAGACAACCCCATGATAAGGAATTGCCTAGTAAAGATGAAATTATTGGTCTTGCTTCTATTTTCGTGCCTCCTACTGATCCTTTAGAACAATATTTGCTAGACCATGAAAATGATATGTTCATGAATGAAAGAAAGGAATTAGATGAGATTTTCTTTAACAGATGCCTATTTTGAAACACAATTTGCCTGTTGAAACTCTTGGAGATCCTCTACCACCCAAGAGTGATCATGTGTTCGATCTTAAACAATTACCTGATACTTTGAAATATGCTTATCTTGATGAGAAAAAGATATATCCTATTTATTATTAGTGCTAACCTTTCAGAGCATGAAGAAAAGAAATTATTGAAAACTCTGAAGAAGCACCATGCAGCTATTGGATATACTCTGGATGATCTTAAGGGCATTAGCCCCACTCTATGTCAGCACAAAATTAATATGGAACCCGATGCTAAACCAGTTGTTGATCACCAACGACGGTTGAATCCAAAAAAATGAAAGAAGTGGTAAGAAATGAAATACTAAAGCTTCTAGAAGCAGGTATAATTTATCCTATTGCTGATAGTAGATGGGTAAGTCTTGTTCATTGTGTCCCTAAGAAGGGAGGTATTACCGTTGTTCCTAATGATAAAAATGAATTGATTCCGCAAAGAATTATCACAGGTTATAGAATGGTTATTGATTTTAGAAAGTTGAACAAAACTACTAGGAAAGATCACTATCCTCTACCTTTTATTGATCAAATGTTAGAAAGACTATCAAAATATACACACTTCTGCTTTCTAGATGGTTATTCTGGTTTTTCCCAAATACCTGTGTCACAAGAGGATCAAGAAAAGACTACTTTTCCTTGCCCTTTCGGTACCTTTGCTTATAGATGTATGCCTTTTGGTTTATGTAATGCACCTGCTACTTTTAAAATATGTATGACTGCTATATTCTCTCACTTTTGTGAAAAGATTGTTGAGGTTTTCATCGATGATTTCTCCGTTTACGAAACTTCTTTTGATGATTGTTCAAGCAACCTTGATCGAGTTTTGCAGAGATGTGAAGAAACTAATCTTATCTTGAATTGGGAGAAGTGCCACTTTATGGTTAATGAAGGTATTGTCTTGGGGCATAAAATTTCTGAAAGAGGTATTGAAGTTGATAAAGCTAAAGTTGATGCTATTGGAAAAAATGCTGTGTCCTAAGGATATCAAAGGTATAAGAAGTTTCCTTGGTCATGCTGGTTTCTATGGGAGGTTTATTAAAGACTTCTCTAAAATTTCTAGGCCTCTCACAAATCTTTTTGCAAAAAGATGTTCCATTTGTTTTTGATGATGATGATTGTGTAGAAGCATTTGAAATACTTAAGAAAGCCTTGATTTCTGCACCTATTGTTCAACCACCTAATTGAAACCTACCCTTTGAAATTATGTGTGATGCTAGTGATTATGTCGTTGGTGATGTTCTAGGACAAAGAGTTGATAAGAAATTAAATGTTATTCATTATGCTAGTAAAACTCTAGAAAGTGCTCAAAAAAATTATGCTCCTACTGAAAAAGAATTTTTAGCGGTTGTATTTGCTTGTGATAAGTTCAGATCTTATATTTGTTGATTCCAATGTAACTGTTCACACCGATCATGCTGCTAATAAATATCTTATGGAAAAGAAGGATGCTAAACCTAGACTTATTAGATGGGTTCTCTTGTAGCAAGAATTTGATTGGCATATTATTGATAGGAAGGGAGCTGAGAACCCCGTAGTAGACAACTTGTCTAGGTTAGAAAATATTCTTGATGACCCACTACCTATTGATGATAGCTTTCCTGATGAATAATTAGCTGTCATAAATGCTTCTTGTAGTGCTCCATGGTATGCTGATTAGGCCAATTATATTGTTGCTAAATTTATACCACCTAGCTTCACATACCAACAAAAAAAAGTTTTTCTATGATTTAAGACATTACTTCTGGGATGACCCACACCTTTATAAAGGAGTAGATGGTGTTATTAGACATTGTGTACCTGAGCATGAACAGGAATAGATCCTATGCAAGTGTCACTCCGAGGCCTACGGAGGACACCATGCTGGAGATAGAACTGCACACAAGGTATTACAATCTGGTTTTTATTGGCCTGCTCTCTTCAAAGATGCTCGTAAGTTTGTCTTTTCTTGTGATGAATGTCAAAGAATTGGTAATATTAGTAGACGTTAGGAAATGCCTGTGAATTATTCACTTGTTATTGAACCATTTGATGTTTGGGGATTTGATTATATGGGACCTTTTCCTTCCTCTAATGGGTATACACATATTTTGGTTGCTATTGATTATGTTATTAAGTGGGTAGAAGCTATTCCAACTAGTAGTGCTGATCATAACACCCCCATTAAAATGCTTAAAGAAGTTATTTTCCCGAGGTTTGGAGTCCCTAGATATTTAATGACTCATGGTGGTTCACACTTTATTCATGTTGCTTTCTGTAAATTGCTTGCTAAGTATGATGTAAACCATAGAATTGCATCTCCATATCATCCTCAGTCTAGTGGTCAAGTAGAATTGAGCAATCGAGAAATAAAGTTGATTTTGCAAAAGATTGTTAATAGATCCAGGAAGAATTGGTCTAAGAAACTTGATGATGCATTATGGGCTTATAGAACTGCTTATAAGAACCCTATGGGTATGTCTCCATATAAAATGGTTTATGGAAAAGCATGTCACTTACCTCTTGAACTAGAACATAAAGCTTATTGGGCAATTAAAGAGCTCAACTATCATTTCAAACTTGCCGGTGTGAAGAGGTTATTTGACATTAGCTCACTTGATGAATGGAGAACCCAAGCCTATGAGAATGCCAAATTGTTTAAAGAGAAAGTTAAAAGATGGCATGATAAAAGGATACAAAAGCGTGAATTTAATGTAGGTGACCATGTCTTGCTATACAATTCTCATTTAAGATTTTTTGCAGGAAAGCTTCTCTCTAAATGGGATGGTCCTTACATTACCGAGGAAGTTTATCGTTCCGATGCCATCAAAATCAACAAATCCGAAGGCACTAACCGGAAGGTGGTAAACGGGCAAAGAATCAAACATTATATCTCAAGTACTCTCATAAATGTTGAAACCAATATCGTTAATACCATAACACCGGAGGAGTACATAAGGGATATCTACCAGAACGTTTCAGACTCCGAAAAGGAATAGGTATGTGATACGGTAAGTAAACCAACTCCAAAACTTTTCCAATAGCAATTTTACTCCATTTTGGAATATTTAAAAAATTAGGAAAATAAAAAGTAGGCCGAAAAGCGCACGAGGAGGCGACAAGCCCTGGGGGCGCGCCTACCAGGTTTGTGGCCACATCGTGTGCCCTCTGGGCTCCATTTTCTTGTAGTACACTCCTTTTGGTCAGTAAAAATTCATTATATAATCTCCCGAATGTTTTGACTACCGTACCATGGGAAAATTGTCTGTTCTTGTGTTTAGCTAATTCTGCAGCAGATTTGGAGCAAGATGTCTTCGCAAGAGTCGGTCAGGGAGAGTCGTGTCTCTCACCCGATACCGGATCCAAGAGCATACAATGAAGCTGACCACTTTGGGTGGTCAACGGAGGAAGAGATGGAGGCTGACCTGAAAAGAATGGACGCCATGGAGGAGGATCAAGAAGTTACTTCTCGCCCTTAACCTGGAGCCATGCTTGAGGAACTCCAGAGCTCAGCAATACCAGATTCGGTCATACCTCCCAATGCTAGATTTCTCTCTTATGATAACATGAAAAAGAGTGTTGCTTTTTCCCCCGCAGCCAGGAAGCATCCATGGGTGGTCGGAGCTCTAGCTATCACAGGCAAACTCCGCAAGGAAATAATGGATCTTAAGCAGCAAAATAATAAGCTTGAGGAGGAGAATCGCATTCTAAGGGGCATCATCGCCAAGAATATCACATCACCGCCTCCGAAGAAGGAGACCTAAATACATGGGTATGGGCACTCCCCTTGGCAACTGCCAAGCTTGGGGAAGGTGCCCTGGTATCGTATCACCATCACACCTTTACCTTTATCATTTTTCTTAGTTCGATCCTTTTGGTTATATCTCGGTTCAGTAGAATAAAGTTTTAGTATGATCTAGCTTTGAGTTTTGCTTTGTGATCCCTCTATGTAATCGAGTCCGAGAGTTATATAATAAAGATTATTTTTTGAGTTGAGGGCTTTGCTTTCTTGCTATGATGTCGAGAAAAAGAAATAAAGAATAAAAGAAATAAAAAGACTGTATAATGATCTTATGGGAAGTGACGACTTCACATATAAGAAGTATGTCGCATGAAATTTGTTGGGAGTTGACAAACATAGTTTTGGTCATTATTGCAATTAATAGGAAGTAATAAAGAAAGAGAGGTCTCACATATAAATATACTATCTTGGACATCTTTTATGATTGTGAGCACTCATTAAAATATTATATGCTAAAAGGTTGATGTTGGACAAGGAAGACAACATAATGGGTTATGTTTCTTTATATCCGAATAGAAGTTATATTGTCATGGATCCT
Organism: Thinopyrum elongatum; assembly: GCA_011799875.1. Lineage (NCBI taxonomy): Eukaryota > Viridiplantae > Streptophyta > Magnoliopsida > Poales > Poaceae > Thinopyrum > Thinopyrum elongatum. Next base: position 570,515,771 of record CM022303.1, read on the forward strand.
CCAACGTGTTGAGCTTGTTTCTCACCCTATCCTAGCCAAATCTTTTGCACCAAGTAGAGATACTACTTGTGCCTCCAAAATCCCTCAACCCAGTTTTGCCATGAGAGTCCACCATACCTACCTATGGATTGAGTAAGATCCTTCAAGTAAGTTGTCATCGGTGCAAGCAATTAAAATTACTCTCTAAAATAAGTATGATCTTTTAGTGTGAGGAAAATAAGCTTTATACGAACTTGTGATATGGAAGAAATAAAAGTGACATACTGCATAATAAAGTTCTTTATCACAAGCGGCAACATAAAATGACGTTCTTTCGCATTAAGATTTTGTGCATCCAACCATAAAAGCGCATGACAACCTCTGCTTCCCTCTGCGAAGAGCCTGTCTTTTATTTACCTTCTACCTTAATGCAAGAGCCATGGTGATCATCACCTTTTCTTTTTACACTTTTTCTTTTTGGCAAGCACTATATGTTGGGGAAGATCCAGATATATATATCCACTTGGTTGTAGATATTCATAAACTATTACTATTGAGATTACCCTTGAGGTAAAAGGTTGCGAGGCGAAGTTATAAGCCCCTATCTTTCTCTGTGTCCGACTGAAACTTTGATCTCATAAGTATCGCGTGAGTGTTAGCAATTATGAAAGACTAAATGATAGGTGAGTATGTGAACTTGCTGAAAAGCTCTTACATTGACTCTTTTCGATGTTATGATAAATTGCAATTGTTTCAATGACCTAGATCATGGTTTGTTAGTTTTCAATAGAGTTCTTGTTTCGTACTTTACCTTGTGAACGAATTGTTACTTTAGCATAAGAAATTATATGACAATATATCTTGTTGTTCTAAAGATGATCATGATGCCTTCATGTCCGTATTTTATTTTATCGACACCTCTATCTCTAAACATGTGGACATGATTATCGATTTCGGCTTCTGCTTGAGGACAAGCGAGGTCTAAGCTTGGGGGAGTTGATACGTCCATTTTGCATCATGCTTTTATATTGATATTTATTGGATTATGGGCTATTATTACACATTATGGTACAATACTTATGCCTTTTCTCCCTTATTTTACAAGGTTTACACAAAGAGGGAGAATGCCGGCAGCTGGAATTCTAGACCAGAAAGGAGCAAATCTGAGAGACCTATTCTGCACAACTCCAAAAGTGCTAAAAATTTACGGAGAATTATTTTAAAATATATAAAAAATATTGGACGAAGAAATACCAGAGGGGGACCCACCAGGTGGCCACAAGCCTGGGGGCGCGCCCTACCCCCTGGGTGCGCCCCTAGGGCTTGTGGGCCCCCTGGCAGGTCTCTGATGCCCATCTTCTGCTATATGGAGGGTTTTGACCTGGAAAAAATCAGAAGGAAGTTTTCTGGACGAAGTGCCGCCGTCTCGAGGCGGAACCTGGGCAGAAGCAATCTAGGGCTCCGGCGGAGCTGTTCTGCCGGGGAAACTTCCCTCCGGGAGGGAGAAATCGAAACCATCATCATCACAAATGATCCTCTCATCGAGAGGGGGTCAATCTCGATCAACATCTTCACCAGCACCATCTCCTCTCAAACCCTAGTTCATCTCTTGTATCCGATCTTTGTCTCAAAACCTCAGATTGGTACATGTGTGTTGCTAGTAGTGTTGATTACTCCTTGTAGTTGATGGTAGTTGGTTTATTCGGTGGAAGATCATATGTTCAGATCCTTGATGATATTTATTACCCCTCTGATTATGAACATGAATATGCTTTGTGAGTAGTTACGTTTGTTCCTGAGGACATGAGAGAAGTCTTGTTATAAGTAATCATGTGAATTTGGTATTCTTTCGATAGTTTGATGAGATGTATGTTGCCTTTCCTCTAGTGATGTTATGTGAACGTCGACTACATGACACTTCACCATGATTTGGGCCTAGGGGAAGGCATTGGGAAGTAATAAGTAGATGATGGGTTGCTAGAGTGGTAGAAGCTTAAACGCTAGTTTATGCGTTGCTTCGTAAGGGGCTGATTTGGATCCATATGTTTCATGCTATGGTTAGATATATCTGAATTCTTCTTTCGTAGTTGCGTATGCTTGCGAGAGGGGTTAATCATAAGTGGGAGGCTTGTCCAAGTAAGGACAGCACCCAAGCACCGGTCCACCCACATATCAAATTATCAAAGTAACGAACGTGAATCATATGAGCATGATGAAAACTAACTTGACAATAATTTCCATGTGTCCTCGGGAGCGCTTTGCTTTATATAAGAGTTTGTCCAGGCTTGTCCTTTGCTAGAAAAAGGATTGGGCCACCTTGCTGCACCTTTGTTACACTTGTTACTTGTTACCCGTTACGAATTATCTTATCACAAAACTATCTGTTACCGATAATTTCAGTGCTTGCAGAGAATACCTTGCTGAAAACCGCTTGTCATTTCCTTCTGCTCCTCGTTGGGTTCGACACTCTTACTTATCGAAAGGACTACGATAGATCCCCTATACTTGTGGGTCATCAGACAACAACCCCTCTTTAGCACACAAAGTTGCTTTTCTATAGCACTAAAGTTGCTTTTCTATGGCACTAAAGTTGCCTCTGTAACACACAAAGTTGCCCGGGAAAAAAAGTTCGTCAAAACCTACTCATATGGGATCTAGTTTTGAAGAACTCGTCGCGAGAAACCCAACAGTGAAAACGGATTTGAATTTTGACATTCTAATCAAAAGTTACAAGTTTTTAAAGTTTTTGATCCCCTAATAAATATAGGTGGGATAGTTATGCACGCGCATTCGGCTTCCTTTTTTGGTTGTCCTCGTTGACGCGCGGGGTGGTCCTTCCTTATATGGGAGAGCGCTCGCTCCAGCGTACGAGCGCACGAGCGCTAGCGAGCCACGTCCTATAAGTTATTGTAGAAATTCCACTATAAACCACATATGGATGTATATAGATACATTTTGGAGTATAGATTCACTCATTTTGCTCCGTACGTAGTCCATAGTGAAATCTCTACAAAGAGATATATTTAGAAACAGAGGGAGTACTACCTACTCCACCGCCTACTCCACCGGTTAGAACATGGTTAAGGCTTATCGTAATGAGAGTATCATAGCTAGCATCATGCATGCCAACTAGGCAATTTAGATGAGGTGGCATGGAATTAAATGAAGAAAGAGAGGGTTGAGTATCATATCATGATATCGTATCATAATAAATGCTATACTACTATGTGTCATGCATGGCAATAAATAAAGTCATACATGATACTGCTATATGATAATATGCATTAGGGAGGTAGTATCATACACTAGTATCATAAGCATGATACTAACTTATGATACTACACATTACAAGCAGCCTAATAGTACAACCAGCTGATGGCTATATGTTGTTGCCATGTCATCTGTAGCTAAGCTTATAGCCGGCAAGTATAATAGTTAGATATAAAGATGTGCTACTTTATTACTACATGGCTCATATCTCACTCTCACATAGTGTCTAGAAGCACATGCTGCAGCTGGCTTGGCTCTTATTCTATAGCCGGCTTCTCCTATCTCTCTTCTTCTCTTCCCTTCATGACAGAAAAAATGACTGACTACTGATCAGTCGACTGACTTTGTGATTTGGATCAGTCACTTTTTTTCTCTGCATGCAGCGTGTGATTTAGTGTGTTGTGTGCGTGCGCGTGCGCGCGTCAGCTAGCTAGCTCCAGCCGCGTCCATGCGTGAGCTAGCTAGCTCCGGTTGGCCGCGTCCGTGCGTGAGCTAGCTAGCTCCGGTTGCGTCCGTGCGTGAGCTAGCTAGCTCTGGCTGTGTTTATTCATGAGCTAGCTAGCTCCGTCTGGCCGTGGTTAGTGGAATGGTACTGCATTGCACAAAAGAAGAAAGGGAATGTAAAACCGTATGAAGCAAACAATGACAGAAAATTGCACATGATTGACATAGAAATTGCATTGTTTCATAATATGCAAAAATAAGCATATAGTGATGCAATTTTTACACAGTGGTAAGAATCGCACACATTGCATAAAAATTAAGTGAGTATATATATCATATTATGGGGCTATTATTCTATAGGCGCCTATTTTTTTGGAATTCATTCAAATCGTCTCCACCACTGTCCACCACCCGATCTATATCAAAAGGCCCAGCCTCCTTCTTCTTCTTTGTTAGCCCGTTTCTTCCCCTTATACTAATACTAAGAAAATAGAACAAAACCAAAAAAAATGAAGTTTCCTAGGGAAGAATGAATTAGTTTTTTTTTAACACAGTACAGCTGCAAGCGCTCATATACACGCGCATACACTCACCCCTATGAACGCACACACGCACACCCTACCCCTATGAGCATCTCCGAAAGACTGAGCTGGCATATCATCTTGAAATTTACGAAGTCACCGTAGGCACCTCGTCGTCGACGGGAACGTCTCCTCCCACTGAATGCGCATCGCCAGAAATCCAGAAATAAATCTAGGAATAAATGCGAGCACCAGGACTTGAACCCTGGTGGGCTGGGGATACCACAGTCCCTCTAACCATCCAACCACATGTTGGTTCGCGAAGAAGAATTACCCTTCTAGAAAAAAAATAAAAAAATAAAACAAGCAATAACAAATTTTATACAAAAAAATTGCGCTATTTTATAATATTCAAGAATAAGCATATAATGGTGGATTTTTCACCAAAAGAAGTTCCGTAAGAAGGAATAAATTAAAAGCATTGGTAGTATGCTTAAAGAAGAAAGAAATGAAACAAAAGAAAAATAATCAAAATAATAATATATGAAGTTACGGTTCAATTAATCTCCGTATGATGATGAAAAAGTTCTCTATATGAAGAAATGAAATAAAAGTAAAGCAAAATTAAATTAATGAATTTTTTTATCAAAAATGAATTAGTAGCATTTTTGTACAACCATTTAATAAGAAAGAAAATAATAAAACAAAACAAATAGTAACAAAATTCGAACACAATTTACACAGAAAATGTTACCTTTTATAGTACAACAATAAGCATATAACATTGGAAATTATAAAAAAAAAGGTTTCCTCGGGATAAATGAATTAGTGGCATTGGTATTACCCTTAAAAAAAGAAAATAAAAAAATCACAGCAATGAATTTTTGTAAGAAAGAATTAATAAGTGGCATCGGTATTATCCTTTAAGAAGAAATAAATGTAAAAAATGACAAAATTTGCACACAATTTACACAGGAAATTGCGCATTCTATAATATGCAAAAACTAACATACAATATGCATGAATAAATAAAATCAAAATAATGAAGTTTTTTTAATAAAGAATGAATTAGTGACATTGGTATTACCCTTATTAATAAAGAAAATGAAAAAATAAACAAAGAATGACAAAATTGCACCTATTTCTTACAGAAATTGCGCTTTTCTATAATATGCAACAATACTCATATAATAGTGGAAATTTTGCTAAAAAGAAGTGCCCTAAGAATGAATGAATTAGTGGCACTGATTTTACACGACACGAAAGAAAAAGAAAGAAAACCAAAATGAAATCAAAATAATGAAGTTTTCAAATAAGGAATAAATTAGTGGCAATGGTATAACCTTGAACAAGAAATAAAATGAAAAAAAAACAAAGAAAATAAGATAAAACTAAAAAAAATGAAAATAATATAGTTTTCTAAGAAGAAAGAATTGGTAGCAATGGTATTACCCTTTAAGAGAAAGAAATAAAAACTAAAACAGGAATAATAAAACAAAACAATCTTTTTCTAAGAAAGAATGAATTGGTGGCGCTAGGTAAAGAAGAAAGAAAATGAAAAATATAAAACAAATAATGACAAAGTTGCACACAATTTGTAAAGAATTATATATTTTCATAATATGCATGAACAAGCATATAATAGTGAAAGTTTCGTAAAAGATGAAGATGAAGTATCTAAGAAAGAATGAATTAGTGACATTCGTATTACCCTTAATATGATAGAAAATAAAAAGTAAATTCAAACAAACGATTACAAAATTTGCACACAATTCGTAGAAAAATACACTTTTTCAAAAATGCAAAAATATATAAATATACATAATAGTGTAAATTTCACACCCCGATATAATTTACAGACATATTATATAATACATACGTATACGCATGCAACATTTATACATACACATAAAAAACCAACTCAAGAGAAAGAAATAGAAATAAATACACATAGAAAGAAAAAAAGGCATGAACAGATTTTCTTCAGAAGTGTCAAATACTCAAATACTAGCAAAAGCACCATAACATTTGTCTTTAAATTTGAACAAACATTGCCGGACAAACACGGCGATTAATACTCTCAGCCGCCCGGACTCCCGTCATCTGTCTAGTGATTAACATACTCACGCTAATTAAGCAAGCTTGCATGCATCGGCTGCATGCTGCATGTGCGCTGTACTGCTGAAGCATGCACACTGTAGCGCTCGTTACGTGCCTGAAGCAGGGGGAAAAGAAATCGACTGACCATAACTATTTGTTCAGGCGACTGAAAAGTAGTTAAAGTGCAGAAAAAAATAATATTTTAACTTTTATAGCCTGCTTACATAAGTTTATTGTACTTTTTCTTAGAGCATTCACATTCAAACTCCTCGAATGCTTCCTATACGTCCGGATGAACGGCCTTGCAGTGACCGATCAAACAATCTTTACTCAGCCACACCCATCATATCGGCTCTATACGTCCAGGCTGACCGACACCCTTTATATTTAGCCCATATCTGGGGCGGATACGGGGACGTCTGCCATGTCGGATTCGGTCCACGTTGGTCCATCCCGACCCACATATATTTGTCCTCGTTCGCATCCTGGACGAAACCCTAGTCCACTTCGCCCACAAGCTTCATTCAGGTGATCTCCGACCTTCTTTGCCATGACGGATGGCGGATCCGACTTCGAGATTTTTCGAACAGAGACATCATCCCATGCGGGGGCGAGGATGAGATAACCGTCTGGATGGCTCTCCACTGCTCCCAGGAGGTGTGCACTTGATGATGGTCGGAGTCGATCTGGTCGGAATCCATTGCGTCGGTGCAAATGGCACTCGGATTCGCCGTGGCTGCTGGCTCACAAGGCGCATTACTGCAGCCTAGTCGGACGCGGTGAGGTCCGTATGGAGCCCCACTTCGGTATGTAGAATATGCCAATTTTTGATAGTCTGATGGCATGTATTGATGTAGTAGAGCATTTCAATTTTTGATAGTCCGATGGTATGCATGATGAAGTAGCCGGACGCTATATTTGGTATCAAGATGTATTTTACATAGAGGTACTAGTTTACAATGCATGTTATTGTATGGATTTAAGAATTCGCTAATAAAGGTACCTGATTGTGAAGCGGCTACGTTTAGAGGGCTGGATTTGCTAAGTCCAACATCCGCGCTCGGATTTGCTAAGTCCGGCAAGTCCGGCCGTAGATGCTCTTATAACAGTCTCCTTCCTCCGGTCCTCGCAACATCGCAAGTACTCCTACCGCACCGCACCCGTCCCACTGTTGCTCACGCACGCCTCGGCCTCGCAGAGTCACACGGAGTCCCTGAATCCCCAGGCAAGTTCTCGGAGCAGCGGCGGAGGAGATGTCGTACGCCCATCTCTTCAAGTACATCGTCATCGGCGACGCAGGTCAGCTTGAGAATGCTCCCCCAGTCGACCCCTTTCTCTTACTGCTCATTACGGGAGGGGGTCCCTGGATCCCCGAGCTACTGGCTGCTCTCGTTGCCAGGGAGATCTATCCCACCTGCCTTCATCTGATTGCATGTGTGTGCAGGTGTTGGCAAGTCGTGCCTGCTGCTGCAGTTCACCGACAAGCGGTTCCATCCCCTCCATGACCCCAACATCGACACCGAGTTCGACGCCTTCGCCTCCAAGATGATCACCGTCGACAGAAAGCCCATCAAGCTCCAGATTTGGGACACGGTACGACGGTATCCTCCTTTTCTGGTTGTGCCTAGAATCCTAGATCGACGGGTCCTTCTACTGTACCAATTAATAGTACCAACGCAGATGAAGAGAGGTGTTAGATATACTGAATAATACTTGAACTATAGGATTATCGAAGGATGCTTGGAAATTAGAAAGTGCCATTTGTAGTGGTGGATTCTGGGTTCACCGTGTGGGTAATTGTGACATACGAGTTTCTGTATAAATTAGTAGTTCAAATTTTTTTTTTGAGAAATAATGACAGGAGTTCTGCCTTTTCATATTAGAAGAAAGAGAGGAAGCAAGGTTCCCAGGTGGTGTACAGAGAACATGGAGAAACAAGCATCCACGCACACATACTCAGCCAAAGAAACTAGAAAAAGGAAAAGAAAAGAGAAAAGCTAAGCAGTAGCCTCCTTGAACAAAGCAATCTCGTCCCTGGCCATTTTTTTTCCTTCCAACGGACTCTACATGTTTCTTAGTATTTCGCCTTTTTATTTTTTGTCTCTGGCCATAGCAGCAACTGTTTCGGGTGAGCATCTCTTTCCTTCAAACGTTCGCCTATTCCTTTCTTTCCAAAGATTCCAAGCAACGTAAGCAGCCGATGTGATCTGCATGCGAAAAATCGGGTTGTTGTGCAGGTTCCAGGTCCGTTTCCACCAGCCTTTGATTGTCATCGAAGTTGAACCAACAACAGCAGCCTCTGGGTCGCTCTGCTGGAAGGAGAACCAGACCTCTCGGGAGTAGTTCTATATGAGATAGCACATATGTGGATTTTGAGTTATAGACAACAAGGTTTGTCGTGTCGCATTCAGTTGTCGATGCAAATAACCATCTTCCATTACAGCCAGGCGAAGACAGATTCAGATCGATAACTTGATCGTACTATGATGAAGTTGATGGGGCTCTTCTAGTTTATGACATCCCGAGGTACTTTGCCCAATATACTGAAAGCTACCTTGTTAGATGTGTTAGAAATCATAGATGATCTCAGGATCATCTTGCACAAAAGTTGAGCCACAAAAGGTTAAGAAGTGGAGTAATTGCACCTTAGGATCATGTGAACATCAACTAGATGATTTTGTAGCTGCTGGAGATGGTGCTGGATGAGGCCCATCTATTCTTCTACTTCCTGATAGCTACTAGAGCTAGTGGAAGGTGCTGGGAGGTCCTTCCCATGGCTCCTGCACCGTGCTGGATTGGGCAGCTGAGGGGAAAGTGGAATTGGATTTTTCTTAGCTCGAGTTATCCCCTCTTATATATACATATGCACAGTGCCATGGGGGGACCCATCAGTCAGTTGTGTGTGTGTATGTGTATGCCCCCAATCAGGGCATTCTTAGGCAAGTTGAAATTGCCAACTTGCTGCTGCCACACACTTGTTGCTGGCCTTATCAGTTTGGGCTGGCAGATCAACCAACATTCTCCCCCTTGATCGTAAGGCTAAACTTATAAGCCCATTTCTTAATAAAATGGCATACGAGATAAAATGATTGCAACGGTCAGTCAGTACCGCAGAACCCAGTTACTACAATATACCACCTCATCTCGAAATTGAACTTCTTTAACTTTAGGAGCTCCATGAACTTAATACTCATTAGAAAACTTATGAGTTCATTCCTTTGTTGGAACTTATACAGAGCCAATAAGATACAATGGTCAATTAAGTACCACTGATCTAATTGACCACAATACATCATTCCATCGAAGGAACAAACCCCCTTAGGTTTGTGGGGAGATGGTGTTGCAATGGTCCCAAGAGTGCAGTTCCTCTTCATATATTCTTGTGCATAACCTTATGCGCGCGCTTTTGAAAAGAAGAGAAATATGTTTTGTTTCCAGAATCATAATTTGTCCCTTAATAATAGGCTACCATTTAGTCTTTATGCCGGCAACTTTAGAAGGCAAGACTCTTTAAATATAATGCTTAGCTTTAATACTTTAAGCATAACACTTAAACATCAAGACATTAACCTTATGTAATGCTCAACACTTATGCCTTAGACTTAATACTTATTTGTTGAGCTCTAAAACTTAATTCATCAAGGCCTTGAACATATTTGATTCTGGAATTAATCTTTCACAATGTCATAGGTCTGACAGATACCTATAGACATGTTACTTGAATAATCTGCACTCTTACATAATTAGTCCCGGGATGAATTTCTTAAGAAAACTCCTTATTCTTAAACTTGTATGGATCAGGGACATGAATCCATATATTAAAGGCTTAGGGAATAAAGAGCATGCCACAACTTTAGTTTGCATCCTTAATGATGCTTTAAGAAAATTGGATAAAGCCACTCCACAACATGGCTCCCCCGCAAGGGCGAAACTTTTGTGGATAAAATTTTCGTAAATTCACACCTTGCCAAATACCTTAGCGGTCCACAACTTGGTGGTCACCTTATTTCTTAAAATATGAGCATGCAATCCCTTAATGTGATATACAACACATCATTACTTTAGTGCTTATGCCTACAAGGCAAAGCTTTTCTCATAATATTCCAGGGGTCCAGTCCTGGACTTATGTCTGTCAGTTATCCCGGTCTCAAATCTTAAGGGCGCATAATAACTTAAACATTAGTAACAACATGAGAAAACTTATCACCCTTGAGGGAGTAATCATAAACTTTTAGAATGAACTTAATACTCCCCTTTATGGACCAATCTCAGTGAATTTTTTAATACATAAGGAACATCACCAAGATTAGCTTAGTACCCTGAGGAAAAACCTCAGGGCTTATGCAATATCCCTATTGCTTATGATCAATACAATATTGACCAATCATAAATTCCTTATTAACATTATTTCTTATTGAGCTTTGCACCACTGATCATCATAATTAATTCTTTATTATACCAAAATAAAACCTTTATGAAATATCCATTTCTAAAATCTTAAGTTTGGTGACCATATGTCACCTTTTCATAATTTATTCCCTCAAACTCCCATTTGCATTAAATTTCTTTCAGCAAGTCTTTTCAGCAAGACGTGTTACTTAAACTTTAATAGGAGCTTTTGCCACGGATTACCTTGGCAAT